>VMOF01000001.1:54258368-54280639 GCA_011764245.1 Trialeurodes vaporariorum
GGGGAAAAAACAGTGAAAAAAAAGAGTAATTTGGGGCCGGGATCGAACTAGGTTCACCGCATGCGGGGCGGCACGTAGCCGACGCTACGCCGCTACGAAGAGTATCGGGCGGAAAGAACCCATTTAAGAGCGAGAATCGGCAAAGGGACGAAAATCGGCCAAAAAGTCGGATTTTCAACTTTAAATTTCGGGGCTTTAAAGGGCCCATTGGAAGAAACGCTGAAACACGGGTCTAATAGTTTCATATGAACTACCTCTCTGCGAAATTTGAACAAAATCGAGGGTGACAAGTCGGCGACCTCCCCTTGTTAGTGTTAGGTTAAATGTAAGAGAGGGCCTTGGAGCCCTAATTTTTTTTTTTTTTTTTTTCTCTCTCTTTCTCTGTTGTGGTCTAATTTTGTTTCTAAATTGTTTCTCTCTTTGTTTCTTTTTGTGCGTTTGTAAATCTATGTTTATCTTGAACAAAATAAAATCGATTCATCATCATCATCATCATCATCATCATCATCATCATCATCATCATCATCACCATCATCATCATCATCATCATCATCATCATCATCATCATCATCATCTCTCTCTCTATCTCCCTCTCCCTCCCTCTCCCTCTCTCTCTCTCTCTCTCTCTCTCTCTCTCTCTCTTCTCTTTTTCTCCCCCTCTCTCTATCACCCCTACATTTGATTTGTGCTGGGCCTCTTCTTGTCTGGAATCAATGTCCTTTTTCAACGAATTTTCTCGCAGTCCGACCGAGTAGTGTTACTTTTATGCTGCGCCAGTGCGCCTTCATTTTTAAAGATAGGCTAAAACGGTACAGGTGAGTACGAATAGTTAACTACTATCCAACCCATCACGGCTGCCGTTTTGCGTATAATCAATGCTATTTTTCTATTCACCGATGATTCCACCGGTTGAGAAAAGATTACACAGTTCAGTTCAGTGTATGACTGTAATGCACGAAAATATTCTGATCTGTAATCTTTTCTTAATCGATGGAAACTCCGTTGATTAATTAAAATATCCGCAAGTTTTTTTAAAGTCATCGACGACTCCACCGGTTGAGAAAAGATTACAGATGCGAGTATTTTAGTTTATTACAGTCATGCTCTGAACTGAACTGTGTAATCTTTTCTCAGCCGGTGGAATCATCGGTGAATTGAAAAATAGCATTGATTATACGCAAAACGGCAGCCCTGCAATCCATACCCACAGCTACCTCCAGATTGGCCAGGAGTTGTGAGAATACTTTCCATTATATGTATATTTGACTTTTCCACGTAGGCGGATCCAGCAATCTGGCTACTGCGCATTCCTCTCATTTGAATGTATGATTAACAATCGATTCTTGGAGGGGCTCCAGCACCATGAAAAATCGATTATTTCTCATGCAATCAAATGGGGAGAATACAATGTCGTCAGATTGCTGGATCTGCCAATGCTTTTCCTCTTGATAAAACCAATATTTTACGCCTCTCCGCATTGAGGGCCTTCCCCTTCAACCCTTTTGCAGTCAGTATCAACAAAGCTCATCTTGTCATGCATCAATCGAAAGCTTGCAAAAATAAATGAATTTTGGTGCAAACTGAAGCTGCTTACCTGCTTCTCTTCTGGTGTTAATATGACTGGTCAAAACTTAGATAAGGTCAAACTTTGACCTGTCATATGTTCAGTTTGAATGCAGATAAAGAGCTCCATTTTGCGCCAAATTTCTTCATTTTTGTGTAAGCTTTCCATCATCAATGATTTTGATTGGAGATGTATTTCACGGTCTATCAAAGTTTCGGTAGGATGAAATCTTTTTAGTTAGTTTCGGACAAACTATCTCAACTCTATAAAAAAGATCAATTATGTTGTGTTAGTGAAAAGGTGAGAGTAATAACAATGGTTTGTCGCTATTTATATGCTTCATCGTGTTAGTTTTGAATTTATAGCAATGCCGATGCCTTTTACTTTAGTTTCTTACATAAAGTATGAAAAAAGTCAAATGAAGACGGTTGATTACCCTATTACAAAATGGCAGTCATAGTTTTATTATGATGAGTTTATTCTCCGAATCCGTCGTTTAAATATTTTATTAATTAAAAATGCTTTAGCTCCTATTTTAATTGTCCCATTATTGCTCGTATTTTCTCCGTTTTAGATTTTAATCTTGTTAATTACCTCGGATAATGTCGCTCATTGTGAAACAGCAGCGATTTCTCTGTAAATAACATGATTATGTAATAACATAATAACAGCTCAAGGATGTCATAGATAAAAAGCAATGACATCATAACTATAGTGCGATGCTTTCAAAATTTCTCGGTAATTATCGTAACATTTTTTTTGTCTGTTAAGTGGTTAAATTGTTTTCTCCAGGGTAAGAAAGTTTCGGGTGGTTCGATGATGGAATTTCGGTCATGGGACCTGAACGTCCTGCACACGGGATTGTGGTCTTAATTTTTTGCGATTCTGTGACCGGAATTCCGTCGGCCGTAATTCACGGGATTCCGAGGTATTACTTTACTGGATTTCGTGGGATCCCGTGTCTAATTTCGACTTCAAAATGCTTTGGGAGATGATTCACGGAATTCCCCGGCAATATATTGTGGGAAATTCTTGGTGCTCCGTGGAAAGTTCACGGAACTCAATAAAGCTCTGATTTTATAATCAAAGTTTTGGGCCAGATGGCTTTATTCTGTTTCACCGAAGAAGTACACATATTAATCAAAGTTTTAAGAACGCGCTTTAAAACAAAGCAAAATTTATCCAAAACCATTGGCATCGAACATATTATAATTTACAGCATTAAATCTCCTTCCCTCTTAGTCTGTATAGTTTATTTTACCTTCATCTGTTACTTTAACTGTAATAGACTGTTTTAGTAGAGCGATATATCGTATCGATTGCCGTCCGAGGGCCTCTGGTTCCAAACAAACTCTGGTTCATTGTAATTTCCCCATAAGCGGATTTTTGAACGGAAATTTAGGGTATTAAATCTAACAATTCATGCGACCTTTTTGCGATTATGAATTCTCCGTCCTCGAAAATGCTTAATTTTGTCTGGTTCCACCCGTAAAACTGCCGAAATCAACAAGATATTACAGATTAAACGATGCGTTTGGAGGTTGGAATCACCCAACTGTTATTGTTGTTGTTGTGGAATTGGCGGGATTTTGGGCGATTCTAACCTACAAATGCAACATTTAATCTGTAATATCTTATTGATTTCGGCAGTATTAGTCAAGGAACCAGGCATAATTAAGCATTTTCGAGAACGCAGAATTCATAATCGCAACAAGGTCGCATTAATTGTTTGATTTAATACCCTAAATTTCCGTTCAAAAGTTCGCTTATGGGGAAATTACATTGAACCAGAATTTGTTTGGAACCAGAGGCCCTCGGACGGCAATCGATACGATATATCGCTCTACTAAAACAGTCTATTAGAGCTTGTACTTAAGAATACATACTATTCTCAGAATCAATATTGTAAATAAAATAGTCACGTGATTCAGTTCTGCGGTATTTCTTTGTTCCACTTGGCTATGTTATATGAACTAATAATCACCTACTTCTCAGTAACTCCTTCAGATCTTTCAGAAACCACCTCGCGACTCAATCGATCTTCAAATTATTGGCGTCATCTATCTGACTTCAGTTAAACAGGTGGAAAACTTTACGCCGCACAACGTTGAATGATTTCCTATGTGAAAGGACGTTTCAGCATTGTGCTTTAGAGGTTAACCCTTTTAATACCAGGTTACGAAAATAAATCTCTGAGTATGCTCGCTCAAATTATGCGGGTAGATAACTATTCCTACTCCGCTGTGTTCATTTTGCCTACCTATCGAATTGCAGGCGCTCTACGAAAAACTATTTTGCTAGTGTCAACAACTTGGAGTAGCTTTTGTCAATAAAAAATTGAATTGTTGTGAGGCAGATATTGTAATGAAAACGATTTTACTCATGTGAGGTATTGGAAGGGTTAAAATGTAATAGATTCAAAGGATCCCCCTACCCCCTCCGTCCTATCAAACGGTTGTAAGCTTATAAAATACCGTACACTTTTATTATGGACGCCTTTGCTTGCGTCGTTATTGACTCAGCATTTATACATTTTTATCGAATCTTGAATCTAAAAATCTGCGGACAGTTGCTTGTATTCAATGCACCCTACATTCTCGCATGTTATTTTCGTAAATTAATACTTGCCTTCGGAAAATTGACGGCTGAAAAGTCACGGATATTTACTAGTCGATTTCGCTGTAGATCCAATATTTACTTTTGTATGTTAATTCACTTTGACAAGTGACATTTGTCGCTCTGTATGTCTCTTTTTGGTTTACAGAACTCAGTCGTCGTTTGATAATAATAATTGTTTGCTCATCATAAATCTATTTTTTGTTTTTTTGTTGGACAAGTAACTCCTTGACTTTAATATCACGCGAGCCTACACTGCACCCCTCTTTTTTATGGTTAAATTGTTTGCTCCTTCAAATATGTATCTTGTCCAGCTTTAACTCAATGGTGTATTTTTCTGGGCCGCGTTGAATTTGATTATGCTGAATGAAATAGAAAATATTTCGATCCGACTTGTCCAAAAATAAGCGCAAGTTTGGCACTAAACTTTCTATCCACACTGAAAGAAACGGGTAGCAGTGGCGAAGCGTGAAATTTGACAACAATGTATTTTCTTCATTTAAATTCACCAAAAAAGTCGAATGCTTCAGTCATCAGCGATGACCAGGCATTCGACCTTTCTAATGTGTTTAAATGGGAAATAGGAACGTTGACGGGTACCAAAAATACCAGAAGCACAACGATACGTGAACCTAGGTAAGGGATGGTGCCACATAGGCTGTCCAAAAAGTAATACAACGGTCAATTTTTTCAGCGAACGATAAAAGCTAGCAAATTTTGGTTTACGTGTGTAGATGGTGTAAATAACAATAAAATGAGACCTTGTTCTGCGGTCATTTGGTCAAAAATTGATTGAAATACACAGTTTCTCCCAAGACACCTCGCACGAGTGCCTCCAAGATTTTAGGGTACTTTTTGCAAAGAAAAATATGAGTGACTTTTAAGTGCGTGTATTGGAAGAAATTAACAAAAAAGCTTTTCTTACTATGATTTACACATTCAATTACTCTTCAAGCATCTGAATTAAGACTCCATATCTTTTCTTACCTTCTCAAATTATAGTTTGAAAAGCTTTTTTGTAATTTCTGCCACTATACACGCTCTTATAACTGTCACTCATATTTTTCTTTGCAAAAAGTACCCTAAAATCATTGAGGCGCTTGTGTGACGTGCCTCTGGAGAAAGTGTGTATTTCCATCAATTCTTCAACCAATGAGCTGAACAAGGTCTCATTTTATCGGCTTTTACACCGTCTACATGAATCTGTAAACCGAGACTTAATTGCTAGCTTTTTTCGTTCACTTAAAAAGTCAACCGTTCCATTACTTTTTGGACAGCCTTTGTATTAACAGAATTGCTGATGTTTGTACCATACTTTTTGAAATTTTGGAGGAAACTTTATGGTATTGTGACCATATTCTGATAGAAACACCAGAATTTTCTGGTGAAAGTACTAGAGCCTCTCCGTGGTCCACATATCGTTGTGCTTCTGATAAGATTACTGTAGAGTTAGCGCCATTTCTGGAAAAGGGATCACAAAACAACGAGTGCGCTTTTTCTGAGAAATCAGTATTGTGATTTGATAGAGACTTTTGCCTGAAGAGTTCATCTTTTGTTTCATGGGCCTTCTTTCTGGGAAAGGCCTCAATTCAAGAATTCTTTTTTTTTTCTGTGGAATGTAACGAAGTCTTATCGTTTCCTCTCTCTGTTGATTTGATTCTAGGTCTTAGGCTTTGAAGTAGATCCTTTAAATTCAGTAAGCTTTTCTAATCATTCTGGCTATGGGGTCATCCGTAAAGGTCAAATTTTAACAGACACAGACCTAGGTAAGAACATTTTTACTAAATTACATACAATCAATCTTTTTTTTCCATTTATTTCTTTGTCGTTTTTTTGAAAAATTGTATTCGAGGGTTTATTGTATGTACATTGTACAATGGACGTGCTATGACTGCTATGCCAGCTGCAAACGCTTTCTTATTTGATTTGCAAGAAATTCGAAATCAATATTGCGGCGGCTCGTACAATCTTGCAACAATTTGAACAATGCGTTTGGTTGTCCATTTGAATAATCTAAGTGCAACAATGGATCGTTGGTGAAGCGCTGTTTTACTATCGAATCGATTGTTTTGCATAGAATCAAATGGAGGAAAGAAATGGTTGCCGAATCGCACTATCCCTCATAAATATACAAAAGGTTAGGAGTCAATTAATTGATCCAATTTAAATTTAGAAAACTTTTGTCGAATCCGCAACATGGCGCACAGTGCAATGAGAAAATAGCGCCAAAATCGCTTTTTGCAGCTTTTCTCGGCAAATTATCGATTTATTTAAAAACTGAAGGAAACGCCTTTTTCTTTTAAGGCAAGAAAGAGATAGCCTTTTTGAATTCTTACTTGTCTCAATTTTTTACCACGTAATACTGCTCCCGTGAAATTTTCATAGGAGCAGGATTTCTCGGTAAAAAATTGAGATAAGTAAGGATTCAAAAAGGCTATCTCTTTCTTTCCTTGAAAGAAAAAGGTGTTTTCTTCAGTTTTTAAATAAATCGATAATTTGCCGAGAAAAGCTGCAAAAAGCGATTTTGGCGCCATTTTCTCACTGCACTGTGTGGCGTCCATTTTTTCAAGGTTTAAGATTTCAATGCTAGCGCAAAAATAAAACAATACATAATTAAATGAAGGGAGGGGGGATCCTGATACATTTTTTTTTATTCCGCAAACTTGTGTTTCATCTTCAGAATTGTTTCCAGACGAAATCATCGCCGGATTGATGGCGAATAAATTGGATTTTTACACACATTTACTGACCGGATACATTTATAGTTCAAAATTTCTAACAAAAATAGCTGAATTGGTCAGGCATCTTAAAAAAGTGAATCCGAAACTCATCTATGGTAAGTTAGATTTCTAATCGTATTATATACGTTTCTCGTCGAAAAAATCGACCTCTATTTCTATTGCATGTTTTTACAGTCGGCGAATTAAGTAACGTCAGTTGACTCCTTAAATCTTGGCTTAGGTAGACCATCTGCAATACTTGAATTAATCTTAATTATTATTGCGGGTTGCCTATCTGATCCAAAATTGAAGGCGTCGTCTGACATTCTTTGATTCGTCAACTGTACTATGAGACGAATCCTCGTCAGTGATCATGGTGCAAATTTTGCCCATCGAAAAGCTACCGTTCAATCAGAGCCGAATCACTGATAAACAGTGTACTTAGAGAAGAACAAAACATTAGATACTAGAGAATTTTCCCTAGCAAATCTCTAGGAAAACTCTCGTCAGTAATGCCTTAAAATACTGTAAGTACACAGAGTGGATTTCTAGTGATTTGTATGATTGCGGCTTAGTACCCAATCTTTTCGTGGTTTTTTTTTTTTTTTTTTTTTTTCCCCCAAAATAATTTCCCATTTCACCGATTATTCGGCATCAATCAAACGTTCGCACTCTGGTGGCCAAGATTGGCGCTGTAAACACTCAAGATTCGCAACGAAAGTCAACTAGTATTTCAGAATACTTTGATCCGCAAATCATAGTCGTGACGAGAGACTCGTCGATACATCTACGGAGAATAAGATTCGGTTCGCCACGAAATATTTCTC
The DNA here is from genome assembly GCA_011764245.1 of Trialeurodes vaporariorum. Lineage (NCBI taxonomy): Eukaryota > Metazoa > Arthropoda > Insecta > Hemiptera > Aleyrodidae > Trialeurodes > Trialeurodes vaporariorum. The sequence goes on from VMOF01000001.1 coordinate 54,266,096, forward strand.
GCTCAAATTGCAATCAATCATGCGTGTAGTATCTTTCATATTTGAAGGAGGTTCTTCCGATCAATATGTACTTATCAAAGACGTTTGATCTTAAAGCTATTGGATGGATGCTTTTGATATCGCTGTCATTTCTACACTCGTATGAAAGAAATAAAAAAGAAATTTGTCTAGTCCTCTCTTTTCATGGCATTGAATAGTTGAATACATCCAGTATGTACAGGTCTGTAAGATGTTTCTTGTCGACTTTTTGAATGCTTTTCCATGGGCGGATACTGGGAATTGTCTTTCTCTCTCTCCTCCCATTTAAAAACGTGCGTTAGAAAAGGACAGAAGAGGGGGCCAAAGTCACGTGATGGCCCCCTCTGCTATCTTTTTCTAACACATAAGTTCAAATGGAAGTAGAGAGAGAAAGACAATTCCCTGTATCCGCCCATGTGCTTTTCAAGAGCGTTTTATTGTGAGGTGGAAATTCTCCAGATCGGGTTCGATCAGTGTTAAAGAACTGACTCGCGGAGGTTCAATGGAACTGATGAGTCGTGACTTGACTTGACTTGACTTGAGTTCAAGAAGGGTAGGTAATTTATAGATTATTTGTTCAAACAAATAGTTCCCTGAAGGCTGAATTTCCAATTGATTACTCCCCTCTCTGTCAGTTCGATTTCTTTACACGAAAGTAAGGGGTTGAGGGGTCTGAAGTTTAATCACCCCTCTGGCCTCCTGCGGTATTTCACCTTGCACCCGCATCGACCCACCAACTCGAAAAAGGGATGGCTTTGTTTCTTCAAATGCTTGATGTAGGGGCATTTTCTTCGGACATTTTACTTTCATTCACGCTGTTTTCCCAAAAAGGGGTCAAGCATCTGCAACGTTGAATTGAATTGAAAACCTATTGAATTTGTATTCGTGTTCACGTCATATCAACATACTTGAATTTGTATTTATGTTCACGTCATATCAACATTCTTTAATCTTTTTTATGTTCCCACGTCTTATCAACCCTGCAGTGGCGTAACAATAGCCCCCTCAGCCCCCACAATTGCGGGGGGGGCGCAAGGCTCCGGTGGGCGCAAAAAGAGAGGAGGCAAAAACGGGGCGAAGGAAGAAAAGGAAGAGGGAAGGAAACGAAGAGAAGAAGGAAGGAGAGAAGAAGAAAGAAGTGAAGAAAAAAAAAATGCGCGCATGCATGCCTAGTTACGCCACTGTAACCCTGGTAAAAATGACTAGTGCCAGTTAGTAAAACGTTGATACAGATTACAGATCCTACCAAAGTGCGTACGCTTTGTTTCAATGACAAGTACAAGTTAGTACAAACTATTATATGACCCGCGAGAAAATACTTTAACGTGCTTATACGTTTTATTTTGTTCATCTGTGAAATAACCATCGGGTTTTCAAATCCAATTAACTCTACGCCAAACGGCAGCACTGTTTAGCCCTTTAAAATCCGTCGACCGCTGCATACTGTATACACAATATACATGTGTCCATGCCCCCTAAGCCTAAGCCCTTTCACGAAAGATGACGTCATCAACCAGCCGTACGAACACCGAACAGAGCCAGAAATACGACAGAAAAATCATTAGAGAGAATTAAGAGCTCAAAAAGTTGCCACTGCTTTCCCTTTCCTTCGAGCAAGTATTGTTAATTCACGATCCTCTCCCGCGGCTCCGTCCGCTCGCGCCTCGCCATCTAAGAACCACATTTTCCGACCGATTGATGTAATTGTGATTGATTGCGCGCACTAGTGTCGACGTCGACTTACCGGCTTAAGAATCCTCTTAAAAGTTTTTTCTTTATTTCTCTCTCTCTCTCTCTCTCTCTCTCTCTCTCTCTCTCTCTCTCTCTCTCTCTCTCTCACTCTCTCTCTTTCTTTCTCTCTTTCTCTCTTTCTTTCTATCTCTCTATCTCTCTTTCTCTATTTGTCTCTCTCTCTCTCTCTCTCTCTCTCTCTCTCTCTCTCTCTCTCTCTCGCTCTCTCTTCTTTTTTCTTCTTTTTGGGGGGAGGGGGGAGGAAGGAAAGGGTAAAATGAGGGCTGCAGCTTTCTCTGTTTCACCGGGCGCACCCCTGTAGTTTCCCTCAGCCTCCTTTTGGAGGAATACACTCTCTGTTCGTCAAGTCAGTCCACCGCTTACCTCACCAACCCCCACCCCCCCCACCCCCTCTCACTCTCTCCCATCCCTGTTTTTCCTCCCCGCTCTCATAGTGATGGATGAGTGTTTAAGAGAATCGACTGCGCTTTTCGAGTGGTCGTATTTCAATTCGCCACCCCCCCCCTTCCGTTCCGCGCCCTTCCTCATTAGCTGTTTCATTGTGTTGCAGTGCGAGAGAACCACCCCCCCTCCCCCTCTCAGAAAGCGAGTGGTGAGTGGTGGAACACGAGCAGTGCAACGCTAACCATCGCTGTGCTGTGCTATGGCATCAGTCATCTTGCTTTTCGTTGGAACCTATATAGACTGTTTGAGTGATGGCATCTCTGACAATGAGTCACTCAACTATATAGAATCTGGTTGATTTATTCTAAATTCCCGCCAGTTGAACTGGCGTCTGATTGGTCGATTCAAATCATTCGCCTGTGGAATCGCCGTCTAATTGGTCGATTCAAAAGTTCAGCCCGTTGAACGAGCGTCTGATTTGTCGATTCAAATCGCTCGCTTGCGTGGGATCGCCGTCTGATTGCGCCGTCTGATTCAAAAATATCGCTTTTAGGATCACCGTCTCAATTTAACATAACGGCTCACGGAGCCAAGAAATAAAGCTGTTTCAAAATGAGCCGTAAGGAGAGGAGAGAAATGAGAAATAGAGAGAAGTATGGACGTCACCATATAGAACAGACCGGCTGTTTTAAAACTTGGGCTGTGTGGTCCGATCTGAAGAGGCTAAAATATGGAGAGAGGTCATACGTTGATCACGGAATGTCCAGCTCAGCTCGTGGTATCCGATTCATATACTCCTACCGGAAGATCCCGCAATTCGATCGGGGAATCGTCTCACTTGAACGGTGCGCCTTCATTTTTTCAGTTAGACTAAAACGGTACATGCGCGTACGAATAGTTAACTACCGACGGAAACCGTGTCACACTTTCATGAGATGAGACCAAAACAAGCAAAATAACACAGAAATATAAAATACGGAAATTCTGACAATCTTCAATCATAAATACTATGTCACATCAAAAATGGAAAAGAGGCATTCTCAGTCCTGCGAAAATGCAGAAGATCGGGGCATCCCCTAATAAAGTTCATCTTCAAAATATGTTTTAGAACGGCACTTTTTGACCGTGGAGTCATCATTATATTTATCAGGGTGAGACTTCTTTCCATTTCTACGATGGGGGGGGGGGGGGGTCATCACACTTTCTCAATCCCAGCTAGTTTAAAGTGTGCTCCCGGTCGGAATTTTGGTGTCAGACCACTGGTTTCAAGTCGATATCGAGTGCCTGCGTTATTCTTATGGATGATGTTTTTCTTTTAAGGAGGCATACCAGTATTAACCCTTTAATATTTAATACCTATACGAGTGCACTCGAAAGCTGAGGAGTCATCGGTGAATTTTCGTATGTAGAGATGTTAAAGTTTCTTTGAGAATGGCAACTCGAAAGATAAGCTAAAACCCCCCCCCCCCCTAAATATAACACTTACTTGATAGAGACTCGATATATGATTACGATACTATCATAATCGGCTTGAGAGGATGCCCAATCGATCGGGTTAAAAAAAAATCAAAAAAACAAAAAAACAAAAAAACAAAAAACAGAACTCCAGTTTTGTTTTTGTAGCTTGAAGTTCGCGCTTCGTTTTGTTTGCATTATTTTACAATAATTTACTTTCAGATTCAGTGCTCAAAAATCTTTGCAGCAAAAGTTCTCAACAGAAACATACACACACTCTCACCCTTACAAACGGGTCTGTTGCACACTTCAGCTAGAGCGTTTTAAAGTATCTGTTCATATGTGAAAAGCCGTAAAAATGACAAAAACAGCATCAGAAAACACCAAAACTCATTGATAAACTCACAAATTGCAAAAAACACTAGACACTACTCACCCCTGTATCATTCCACCACGTGTACGTTATTTCGCGAAATTAGCGCGGCACATTCAAATAAACACGGCCGACTGTCATTACAGCTGACTTCATAAGCAAATAAACAGTAAACACTGACGGCGTCTGTTCGAATTCTTGCGGTTCAATATCCTTAATTCGTCTCAAAAGGTTGTGAAAGGTACGGAGACCGATATTTGTGTCGAAAACTTATCAAAATGAAACAATAACACACAGGAGTTCCAAAGATGATGATTGAAGCTGAATTCATCCTTGGAATTGTGTGTTATTGTTTCATTTTGATAAGTTCCCGACAGAAATATCGGTCTCCGTACCTTTCACAATTCACAACCTTTTTGAGAGGAATTGAGGATATTGAAACGTAAGAATTCGAACAGACGCCGTCAGTGTCTACTGTTTATTTGTGTATGAAGTCAGCTATGATGACAGTCGGCCGTGTTTATTTGAATGTGCCGCGCTAATTTCGCGAAAAATCGTGCACGTGGTGGAATTATACAGGGGTGAATAGTGTCTAGTGTTTTTTTGCAATTTGTGAGTTTATTAATGAATTTTGGTGTTTTCTGATGCTGTTTATGTCAATTTTATGGCTTCTTAAACATGTATAGATATTTTTAAACGCTCTAGCCAAAGTGTGCAACAGACCTATTGTAATGCACCCCCCCCCCCCCCCCGTTAAATGCAAACAGAAGGCTTTGAACGATTTGACTCAAAGAATCGAATTACGTTATATTGAGTGCTTCTCCGCTCACTCGTCGCTTCGTCGCCCCTTCCGCGCCCCTTCCGCGCCCCGTATCTGTGACCGCAATGTTGATTTATTTTCCTTCTCAGTGAAGTCATCTCTTTCGCATTCCTCATACCGGTTTCGAAAGCGTGAAAGTCTTTGCTCGGAACACCGCACCACCGCCCGGCGCCCCCCCCCGCCCCCGCCCAGGCCCCCGCCGTCGCTTTCACGCAGTCCAAACCGCCCGCGCCACCTTTCCAGTTTGCCACCCCCTCCTTGTGGTGATCTACGAGGAGCGAGTGGACCCCTCTCTCGCGGGTAAAACTTGGAGTGCGTCTCGGTCTCGCCTACCCCTTTTGTCACCCCCCCCCCCCCCTAGCATCTGCTATACCGCGATACGACCGACGCGCGACGCGGCGTGGCTCGCGATACTCAGAAGCAGACGACACCCCCCCTCTCCCCCCCACCACGGCCTGGTCCCCCTTCTCTGCCCCGCCTCGCACATCGCACTCGCCGGTGATAATTGCCCGGCGGGTCGGCTTATTGATTCTCGTTCCCCAACCCCCCACCCCCTCCTTTGTGCGCCCCCTCCAATCGACAAGAGCACCAGATCACTTTATGTGTCGCCATTCGAAGAAAACTGAATGTCTTCCCTCTCGCGAGATGATCTCAATATATATATTCTTCGAGGCTTCGGAGATATACGCACTGGCGCTGACTGATTCAGGAATGTTTCCTTCTCTCTCTCGTCAGCCCATCTAAATGCATGTGTTAGAAGTGGATAGAGAATGGGGCGAAAGTCACACCTGGCCGCCCTTATTTTTTCATTTTTGAATACATGCGCTCAAACGTGTAAAGGTATAGACGGAGCCAAATCCATGGATCCGCCGCGTAGCCAGGCATGGCGCGGTGTGGCGACTTTATTTGCGTATATATTTGTTATTACTTTCAGGGCTGCCGTTTTGCGTATAATCAATGCTATTTTTCTATTCACCGATGATTCCACCGGTTGAGCAAAGATTACACAGTTCAGTTCAGGGTATTACTGTAATGAACTAAAATACTCGCATCTGTAATCTTTTTTCAAGAGTGGTCGATGACTTTAAAAAAACTTGCGGATATTTTAATAAATTGACGGAGTTTCCACCGATGAAGGAAAGATTACAGATCAAAGTATTTTCGTTCATTACAGTCATACACAGAATTGAAGTGTGTAATCTTTTCTCAACCGGTGGAATCATCGGTGAATAGAAAAATAGCATTGATCATACGCGAAACGGCAGCTCTGCTTATCATAGACAGTTAAAAGTGGCTTCATCGGTTTTATCGTTATTTTCTCTAAGAATCACCCACCATAGTTTGTTTTTTGACAGTAGAAATATTCAAATTTGCATTTTTAGTCGTAAATTCCATGTCCCCAGTGACGGCCCATGCAATTTGGCAACAACGGATCCTCTCCATTTAAACCTATGTAAAATAATCGATGTTTAGAAGGTGCATTGCACCCCCAAGAAATCGATACTTTTGCTTAGGTTTAAGTGACAAAACACATGGTTGCCAAATTGCTTGAGCCGCCACTGCGATGCTCCCGTCCCTCCTTTTACTCGCTCTACTGTGCGTCAGTGCCTGGGGGTTTTGAGATTGCAGTTGCGCTCAATGTGAAAATATTTCACTGACAATAATATTATTTAGGGTACAATTAAGAAATTCAACAAAAAAAACACCCTTGAAATGGCCTTGGATTGAGAATTCTCAAACATTCCCCCATTTCAACTGAGTATACACGGAAAAAAACTACGGTGAAATTAACCATACGACTACGTGATTTTGGCACCTGCTAGATGTTATGCAATGTTAACCAAAAAGTATACTATGTTTTGACTAGGTACTAGGTGATCTTACCTGATTGCATGTCGAATTTATTCAAAGTATCGGTAAATGTACCATACTTCTGGTCAAGTTTACCATAACATCTAGCAGGTGCCAAAATCAGCTATCGTATGGTTAATTTCACTAATCTTTTTTTTCCGTGTACAAGGAAGTAGGAAAAGAAAGAGCACATCAACTAATGAAGGTCTAATGAAGCGTTTGGAGGGACTTTTCTAAGATATCTAACGATCTATTTGTAAAAGTGCCTCCAAAACGCTTCACATCTTCATTTGTTGATGAGCACTCTTTCTATTTCTATTTCTTTTTTTATTGTTTTATAACCAGATTAAATAGGGGAATCTCAAGGAATTCTGAAGCCGCATGCAAAGGCCACTTCAAGAAGGTTTTGTTGTCGAGTCTCTGAATTGGACCCTTACTCCGTAGATAGCTCCTCCCTGCAGGGTGATAACGAACGTTCGAATTGTAGTCGGATCGATTCCATAATGTAATTCTTCATGGGAGGTGTTTTTTGTTTGTTTTTGTTTTTGATATTGTTTTGTTTTCTTTAGGCCATTTCCTATCGGAATATGAAATACACCTCCTTGCTATTTTAAAATGAGATTAGCGAATTGACCATTGACTGCGGATATACGATTTTGATACGATCGTTTCTAATCGTGCTTGGGAGCATGAAAATTATTTTCTACATCACTAAAGTGTTGCAAACTTTAGGCGTTTTGCATTATCCCCCTCCCTTATCCAACAAATTTCGGTTTTTTTCCCAGAGGAAGTTTGTTTGTTTCAAAGAATACACGTATGATTACACATGTGTATAATTTTTCCTGTATCCATAGTGATAACGGTATTTGGCACGATGTCGTTAAGGAAGAAAACAATTCAGAGGGTGAGAAAATAGATAACTGAATCTGGCGTGCAGAAACTTCGTTTTTTTACTGTGTTCATTGTGATAACGGTATTTGGCAGGATTTCGTTAAGGAAGAAAACAACTCAGAGGGTAAGGAAATAGATTACTGAATCTGGCGTGCAGAAACTTCGCTTTTTTCCTGTATCTATAGTGATAACGGTTTTTGGCAGGATTTCGTTAAGGAAGAAAACAACTCAGAGGGTGAGGAAGTAGATTACTAAATCTGGCGTGCAGAAACTACCTCGCTTTTTTACTGTGTCCAATGGACACTGTCCATTGGGATAACGGTATTTGGCAGGATTTCGTTTAGGAAGAAAACAACTCAGAGGGTGAGGAAATAGATTACTGAATCTGGCGTGCAGAAACTTCGCTTTTTTCCTGTATCCATAGTGATAACGGTTTTTGGACAGGATTTCGTTAAGGAAGAAAACAACTCAGAGGGTGAGGAAGTACATTACTAAATCTGGCGTGCAGAAACTACTTCGCTTTTTTACTGTGTCCAATGGACACTGTCCATTGGGATAACGGTATTTGGCACGATTTCGTTAAGGAAGAAAACAACTCAGAGGGCAAGGAAATAGATTTCTGAATCTGGCGTGCAGAAACTTCGCTTTTTTCCTGTATCCATATATAGCATTAACGGCATTTGGCACGATTTCGCGTTGAGGAAGAAAACAACTCGATAAAGAGTGAGGAAATACGCAGATAGCTGAATCTGGCGTGCAGAAACAGAAACTTCGTTGTTTCACCTTTAGTATGGTAATCAATGGAGATCAACTATTATTCTGTTCTGCCGGACTATGTCTTGGCGTCTTTCATACTGACCATTTCTTCCCTTTAATAAACCGCACGTATAGCTTTTCCCTTGTTCAAAGTCAACAGTTACATTTGGTTTGTTTTATTCATGTGCTCCGGCGGATCCAGGAAATTGACCCTCTCTCTTATCCCATTTGAATGTATGTTTTAGATAAGGATAGAAGAGGGGCCGAAAATCACGTGGCTGCCTCTCATCTGTCCTTTTCTATAGCATACGCGTTCTGAAGGGTGAAGAGAGAGAAGGATAGATTCCTGAACCCATCCAATGTTATGACCCGTCCAAGTATTAGTGCTCCGCCGTATGGGCGATTTCGTCTCTGAAAACAGGTAAAATAGGTAAACTGTTTTTTTAATTTTTTTTTTTTTTTTTTTATTCTACCCCAATTAAAATAAAACCACGGTCAATTGTCCTTTAACTAGGAAATGTTTAATCATTTTGGGATAAAAGCACTTTGTATCCTGTTAGTTTGTTTGGCGACGTTCCCTGTCTGCTCGTTTTTGCAACAACGGGAGTTTCTCCATTTAAACGTAAAAAAATAATCGATTTCTAGGTATGCATTTTATACCTCTCCTAAAATCGATAATTTTCATTGATTTAAATGGCAAACAACTTTATGGATTCCAAAAGGTCAAGAGCCGCTACTGGTGACGAGCTCATCCAGCATCCAGTGGCGAGGCGTGCGATTTGGCAACGTTCCTTTCTCCTATTTAAATACATTAGAATTAAAGTCGAAATGCCGGGTCATCGCCGATGACTGAAGCATTCGACTTTTTTGGTGAATTTAAATGGAGAAAATACATTGATGCCAAATGTCAAGCCTCACCATTGATCTCATTCCTAAATGAACCAGATAAAAGACTTGTGAATTAACTTTAAGACTGAATGTAGTGAAAGGTAGAACTCTTCGTCTTTCTCGAGAAACGACCCGCGTTTCACCACTTCACCTCCTTTCTTTTAATCATATTAAAAGTTCTCAATTACTTCTATTACTTCTAATCACGTTAGAAAAGATTTACGTCTCAAAACTAGCCACCTAATTACGCAGCCCACCGTTTAACCTTTAAGCGCATAGTCGTCGGATTTGGCCTGAAAAATCACCTGATTTCCTGTAAGCAGAACAAAATCTTGCAACCAAGCTCAGGTTAAAAAAAACAAAACCCTCCAAAAGTGAAGTCGTAATTTATAGCGACTTTACACGCGTTCCCATGTAGCCTTGTCACTTTCCTCCACCGTTGCCAAATCGAGGGTAAAAAGCCTTATCCCCATTTAAATCAATGTAAAACGTACGACTTTTTCTCCCAATCTGGCAACACTGCTTTCCTCATGCTGACAGCGAAGAAGATGTACGGAAAAAATACTCTTTTATTGCATACGTAAAACGTGTAAGAAGCTTAACTTATTCTCCTACCGTTTTTATAGCATGCATATGAGGTGCATATTAAACTTTTACTCCGTCGATTTGTTAATGCTCAAATGTAAAATATTTTAGACGCACCTTCTCTAACCAACCATGCACTCGGAGAAAAAAAAAACTTCGGTTCATATTGAACGCTGAGGTGTTCGATTGACGTAACTAAAAATTTCGGTTGTGAGTACCGAAGTCTTCAGTAGGGACGAATTTGGATCACATAGTATTTGTCATACTTACCGAAGTCTTCAATCCTTTTAAATAAAGTTTGGTGCTTACAATAAAAAAACGTCGGTCACTACAATGAACATCTCAACGATCGCGTGTATGAACCAAAGTTCAGTTCTCATAACCCAATTTTTTCCCCCCTTCATGCAGAGACTGGGTTTCATAAATAGCGACCCTTGTTTCCCCTGGCCAACCGGATGTCTTCAGTTTGAGGTTTAAAGAAACAGAATGACGTATGGTCTGTCACTTTTTGACGGCATATCGATAAACTTATCTCCCGAATCTTTTGCTTCGGACCAGTTTATCTTTATACTCCGCACTTCATACGTGATCCAGAAATTAAGTATAATTTCCTCTCTGTTTTAATTTGAGCACGTATTCCGTAAGGACAAATTCGAGGAAATCATGTGACTTTCGCCCATTTCTCTATCCATCCCAGCATCCCCAAAACAAGCGTTAAAACGGGCAAAAAGAGAGAAGGCGAAATTCCATGAAATCGCCTCTGGCGCATCCGCTCCGTTCTTTGCTCATTTGAACACGTATTCCGTAGAAAAGGATGGATTCCAGAAAGTCACGTGACTTTCGCCCCTTTTTCTATCTTTTTCTAACACAAGCGTTAAAATGGGCAAGAAGAGAGAAGAACAAATTCCTGTATGCTCCTCTGGCGCACCCTCTCCGTTCTTTGCCCATTTGAACACGGATTCCGTATAGAAGAGGACAGATTTGTGGCAGTCTCGTGACTTTCACCCCTTATTTCTCTATCCTTTTCTAACATATGTTTTCAAATGGAGAGAGAGAGAGAGAGAGAGAGAGAGAGAGAGAGAGAGAGAGAGAGAGAGAGAGGGAGGAGAGAGGGGGGGGAGAGAGAGGGGGAGAGAGAGAGGGGAGAGAGAGAGAGAGAGAGAGAGAGAGAGAGAGAGAGAGAGAGAGAGAGAGAGAATAGAAAAATTGCTGCGCACCTCTTCCTCCTCCGTTTACTTTCGCGACTTGTTCTTGTTAAAACTCGTTTTATGCGCGAAACGATTAAATCAGAGCTTTAAAAAATAATGATGTCGCGCTGCGTTGCGTTGGCTAACCCCGCAATGACACCGAGGTTGACTTTGTTTATCGTGTAAATAAATAATCACCGAAGTTGAGGGAAAGAGCATATTCGCTGGTTCGTTCCCTTGCGCGCGTTTGACCCTTTCGTGCTTTCAAAGCTTTTGACGAGAGACGTCAAGACTTCTGACGCGGCGTTTATCAGTGTCTTCGCCCTCAAGCTCCATCCTTAATCACGTTATGTTCGGGTTATGCTCACACACAAATTATTTCTATTTCCGTTCTACAGGGTTCTTCGACCAAAGCTTTCAGCCTCTCTCTCTCTCTCTCTCTCCCCCTTTCAAATCTCTCTTTGGATTATCCAATCACAGTGAAGAGTTGTCAGCGTTGTTCATTTCATGTTTTCCTCGTCATTTCCTATCTCTCGAAGTTTCAAAATGTGACAAAAACGAGACAGTGAGCACTTCATAAACGTTCCTTTTAGATTAACAGGACGCCCTGTGATTTCAAGAATCTTTATCGTTGCGATAACGTCCATTCCTTCGGCAACAACCGGACTTTTCTTGTTGATTTAACAGTTTCCTTTTTCGCTCTCAATCAGTGGACGTTTTTAATTTCATCTCCCCATTAGTTAAAGTATGTGAATTCTCGACCGAATTCAATATTATCGTCTTTGAATACGATTTTTGGAACTGAGATAGAAGTTAGGGACGAAGCGTGCAATTTGGCAACGTTGCATTTCGTCTATTTAAAACCATTAAAAAGATCGAACTATTGTGTGTTCGGTGAACACCTTCGCATTCGACCTTTTACTCAGGTTAAAATGGGCACAATGCAACATTGTCAAATTGCACGCTACGCCACTGATAGAAGTATACGTATGGGGGTTGGGGGTCACGCGAGAATTAGAGATTTTTAGGAAATCTTCACGAATTCCTCTATTCCTCTTTACCGGCTAACGCCATCACTAATGCCATTTTATGTAAAAAATAGTTCGCACTCTTCATTTATAATTAGATTGTAATCTTTTTGTCGAAAAATTGTAATGAATAATTTGTGGCTCGAAAAAAATACTGACGTCAAATATTACACCATCGAAGCTTTGCAACGTGTGTCTTTTAGTCTCTCGAGTGCCCTTGTTATTTTTCTTGAAAAATGTTGCTTGAGCGCCGCCGCACTATGGTCTGAGATCAGAAAAAAGTGGCCAAAACTCGGTGAAAAGAAGGCATCAAAAATAATCTTTTTCTAGTTTTTACGCTTACTCTTAAAACCTGTCTATGCCATTTCTAAGTTTAAATTACGTGTTCAAAGTGTTCTCTGTTCATAAAATTAAAGCTGAAAGTTTACAAGTGACGAATTTATGAAAAATTTACTTTCTGACTTTTGGCCAATTTTTGATGATTTCAAACCATAGTGCGCCGTTGCCACCAGGATCAAAGGGAATATAGTGAACGGTCAAAATAAGATATTGACTTTCCGTGGAGCAATATATAGATATAGATAGAGTGTGTGATTGTAATAAAGAGCTTGTCATAAATTGTCTACCCGAAAATTGACAGAATGCGCCTACACTGAGAAATAATGGGAGATTCCCACATAACAGTACTATAACTCCATCAAGAATTGACGAATAAGAGGCGACTTTCATGTGACACCGGTGTCACTAGGTGTCACGGTACCATTCATCGGATGTGGATCACTACTCTGGTGACTAATTACTCTGTGAATCATCTTTGTCAGCATAGAGAGAGTGACGAAAGTAAGATAGGAATCTCACATTAATACTACCTTCAGCTACCATTACGCCCTCGCAAATAAAAGCGTTTATTGAGTTCAGGAGTGGATTTCGAAAGTTTTTAGTGCTGCCATAGATATTTTTGGAGGTTTTTACTCCTGAATCGACTATTAAGTTTTTAGTGCTGCCATAGATATTTTTGGAGGCAGCAAAAGTGTGCCACAGCCCCATTAAGTATTAAAAAAGACGTCCGGTTGAACTAACCGGAAAATTTTTCTCAGTGTAGATTTATTGTGCATCGCAAGCTAACCAAATCCCTTACTGACCTTTCGCCAAATTCCCTTCGATCCTGGCAGTCGTGGCATTATTTAAAAACCAGTGGCGTAGCGTGCATTTTGGCAACGTTGTACTTTGTCTATTCAAACCCATGTTAGAGGTCGAATGCGAAGGTGTTAACCAAACACCCAATACTTCGATCTTTTTCGTTAGTTTAAATGGACGAACTGCAACGTTGCCATATTTCACGCTACGCCACTGTTAAAAACATATGTGGTGTGTCATCTTCTTAACAGCTTAATTATGCCTCTTGCAGTTTGTGATCCAGTCATGGGAGATAATGGGAAAATGTATGTTCCTGAAGAATTGTTGGGAATTTACAAGACTTTAATTGTTCCTCTGGCTGACATAGTGACTCCAAATAGTTTTGAAGCGCAGTAAGAATTTTTTTTTTTTAATAATTTCTTTTTCGCACTTATTCGATCGCTGGAAATACTCAAATTGAAATAATTCATGAGCCCAAGTTCTGCGCGTGCAATGGGTCTGTTGCACACTTTTGCTTCAACGATTAAGAGTGTTTAACCCAATGTAAAATCGCTGAGAAGTCCATCGGTGGCATCAGAAAGTCATAAAATGCAATAAGAAACTCACAAAAGGCGTTTAATGAAATCCAAGAGGGCTGAGAAATATCAAGCAATTTGTGCACCACGAACATCAAAGGATGCCCAACTTTGACAACGTCACTGGGGGTAGAGGTTATGTGTTTGTTTACGTTGTGACTGGTTATGATCGAAATTGTGAGGTTGGCTATCCTTGGATGTCGTAGTGCATGCATACAAATCGGTCGATATTTCTCCGCCGTCTTGGATTTCAGTAAACGCCTCTTGTGAGTTTACTATTGCATTTTGTGACTTTCTGATGCCACCAATGGACTTTTCACGCGATTTTGCGGTAGACTGGACACTCTTAATCGTTGTAGCAAAAGTTTGCAACGGACCCATTTTGAAACATTGCTGTTTGTCCACTTAAACCTGTGCAATAAGTTGAACTCTAGGGTGTTCGCCTCTAAACAAAATAGTTTGATCTTGGCCATGAATTCATATGAATATAATGCAACGATACTGAACTGCGAGACGTGACTTCAAAAAAGGTCTTTATAGTATTTTTTTTATTATTAGATATTGATCTAAACACAGGGTGTCCCAGAAGCTGTTATCAAGTTCCAAGTTATTGAAAAACGCCAACCGTACTCATCTCAAGTCGATAAACAACGAGTCTACTCGTTAATTGTAGGTCAGCAGAATTGGATAATAGATATCCTGGAACATACTTTCGGGAAAGGGGAAATTTATTGTTTCTGGAAAGGTCTGACAAGGCCGACTTTTTGAAGTTCTTTGTGAAAGTTAATCAAATATACATAAAAACCGGGCCTTTAAAAAGGGCAACATGATGGGGCCCAGTAAA
>VMOF01000001.1:54281139-54376139 GCA_011764245.1 Trialeurodes vaporariorum
AAAATTCAGTAATAAACTCACATAACTGCTATAACGGTAAGATTGTAATGGCGGTTCAAAGCAGGTATCATGGAGGATTCCCGTCTAATCTAATCTGGCATTTTCTCTACGGAGACACAGAGATATGTCTCAATTTAGATAGGAATCGCCCATGATGCCTGCGCGTCTCTCCGTCACTAAGCCCAATTCTGAGAGTGAATTTCTTGATTTATTGGTGTATTAATTGTCATTTTCAAAGGTTTTTAAGCAAGAATCAACTCTTTATTCCCATGGTTTCTGGTTGATGACGTCATATAATAGAACCGAGACTTACCGGTGGAAAAACAACCGGTGGATAAAAGAAGACGCTCTCTATAATGTTCATTGTCGTTTTGGAAACTATAAGAGAGCTTAAATAAAACGAACAATGTTCCATTTCTTACGAAAAATCCCAATAACATATTATGCCGAAGGGCCTTTCTTTCAGCTTTGCTAGAGCACCTGCATTTACGACGCCGTAAATCTATTGTGAATCGCTATAGTGTATTAATGTCTGTGGAATCACGTACTATTCCAGTGACTAATAGTTACACTATAAATCACCCTCGCCAGCACAGAAGAAGTCTAAAGTTATGAAAGAAGGAACTCCCCGTGGTGTATTTTTCCCATCCGCGGTTTTAACAGATGTCATAGTAAGTCGCTCTAATATGTCGTATTAGAAATCTCTTGTTTTCTCTCTCTCTCTCTCTCTCTCTCTCTCTCTCTCTCTCTCTCTCTCTCTCTCTCTCTCTCTCTTTCTCTCTTTCTCCCTTGACATTTTTAAACAAACGCATCTTCTGCTCCAACTCGGTGAGTCCAACGTTTGCAACAGATATCCATTAACGTACTTATAAAAGCTAGCTCAACGGATATTAAAGCTTGAAACTACCAGATAAATACATTTACTTCGGGATATAGGGGTAGTCACGCGAGCGCAACTCGTGGCATCGGTAGCTGGGGCGCGAAAAAGGAGTGTGCAAGACAATTTACTCTTGCGAGTTGGGTTTTATCCAAACTGCAAGAGGGTCTTTAAGGGGCAATCTCAATTTTTCTTGCGACTCGACATCATCCCGTTCGTTGTCGTCGAGCTTCCCCGTCATTTTTTATTGCCCCTCGTTTTGCGAGCTGCTATCTTGTATCTTGCTCAGTTAATTTTTGCCTTTAAGTATAACGCTATAATACATATACTTTCTTTGAGAACAAACATTGGAGCATTTTCATTACTCTCCTTTCACACACCGTCACGACCCTCTATTGTCTGAAAGTTACCGCAATAATTGACTGTGAAACGTTCGCCAGCTCATTTACGTCATAAAGTTAAAGATAAGGCGTTATCTTAGTCGAATTATCCATCCCCCTCCCCACTATCTTTATTGTCTGCTATATTTTCACCAGCAGATTCGCTGTGTGGATGTATTTTCTCACGCTTTTTGCTTCCCCCTTTCGTGATTCGCGTTCCTCCTTCTCACCCATTCAACCACCGTAGACTCGCATATGTGTGTAGTATTTTTTTCTGTTCATTCATAAAACGACACCTTTGTTTAAATTAATTCATTCATGAATTTAAAAAAAAAAAAAAAAAAAAAAAAATCTTGTGCATGAAAAAATTTCACGAAAATCCTGAAAGTCTCATCTTAGAAAGTCCAACTTTTAGCCATTAAAGGCTGTGCGATGTGCATTCAGCCAGAAAAGCTTGCTCAGTTTGTTTTCAAGAGTGGCGCGGAATTTTTGTAAAATGACAATTTTTCGAGACCAGATCTTGATGACTCAGCAAATTTGTTCGCGGAAATTGTGCGATAACTTTTGGAAGTGATTCTCCAATGGAACTAGATCTTGATTCATTTACATCAGAATATTTTATGATTTTACAGCGCCTTGCTTACTTAGTTAACTGTTCGTACGTCTAGGAGATGGAATTGCCTATTCCACAAATTGAAGGCGCGGGTGGCCGATTACACTTGACAGCAGACTATTGTAAGGTAAGCCGTTAATCAACACGATTCAACTGTTGCCATATTACTCCAAACAGTCCAACCCTGACCCCGACAGCCCCCCCCCCCTTCAATAATAATTGAAAACTGACGGAAAATAAAGATATTCGTTAGTGCAGTTATGCTCAAACGAGACGAAAAGTTTAAAAACCGATTAATCTGAAAATCGGAGCCTCGGCCAAAAAAATACTTAAAATCAGTGAGTTTACTACGTACAGCTGCCGAGGCTGTGGTTTTAACTGACAATGAGTGTTGTTTTGCCCCTCGAGGGAAATTTTGTACTGTTTCTTCTTTCACTAAACTTTGTCTACAAATTGCGCCAATGTGACATCATATCTCTCAAGCATAACAGTAATTATTGATCAAGAGCAACACTATAATGGATCCTAGAAATTGTCCTTCTCTCTCTCATCCCATTAGAACGCCATCTGCTAGAAAAGGATACAAAAGGGGGCGAAAATCCCGTGACTATACCCTCTTGCTCTATCCTTTTCTAACACAGGCACTCTAATGAGAAAAGAGAGAGAGAGAGAGAGAGAGAGAGAGAGAGAGAGAGAGAGAGAGAGAGAGAGAGAGAGAGAGAGACAGAGAATTTAAGGATAGAGGAAGAGAGAGAAGGATATTTAGATTTTTTTATCAGTAGAGCTCGTTTCAGAAGTGAAGGCGCACTAGACCATAATCTTTGGATAATTTTATATTTGTATTCCTTCCAATCAAAACAAAACTTGTCTCTGACTTCGAACTTTTAATTTCAAAACGTTCCTCGATTAAAATGCAACGCTCATATTCACTCTCATTTTGTATCATGAGGAATAGGTAATGTTGAGAAATTCCAAAGATTAACGCTCTAGGTGCGCCTACACTTCCAAAACGATCTCTCGCTTACCTTTTGTTCTAATCGCTCTTTCTTTACGACAGAGACTATTCCATTTCTGTAGCTAAAGAACTCAAGAGATCCAGTCTGAAATTTGCAGATGTAGCTTTTATTCGTAGTTGCACCGTCGTTTAAAATCATCATTACCAAACGTGCCTCGTTTCACCTTATGGATACATCTATACTCTTTAGTGATCTGGGCTGATCTGAATCGTGAATGACTTGCAAAATCTTGGTTCAAGCTTATTATGTATTCATTCCACCTCCGTGTTGCACAGGGAAAGCTCTCCGACTCAAACATAAAATTCAAATGAAAGCTAGTTTCAATTTCATCTGTGTATACCTTTCAAAGAGCGTTGCTGCTCTCTAGCGAGCTTTTCCGGAATTGCGTGAAAGGGGAAAAAACTGAGTCAGCATCCCCGTTCCAACCCTCATCCGATGTCAACAACAATGAATTTACAATCAAAAAGAGCGACAGGGACCCGGGGCTGGGTCGGGAATAGCATACCGCAGCACCAGAGTATACTACGCACAGGCTGCTACAAAAGTTATGCGCGCCCTCCATTTGATTGTATGTATATCAATCGATTCGAAAGTGAAGCAATGCTTCACCAACAATCGATTGTTAAACATACATTCAAATGGAGCGAAGACATTGTTGCCAAATAGCACGAGCCACCACTGCAACGAGGTGTAACAATAGAGAGGCTGATACATGTTATAGTTCCTATCTCAATGTGTAACAGCATATGGGATCTGATCAATGGCGGCTCGTGCAATGTGGCAACAGTATAATCCCTCCATTTAAACATATGTAAAACAATCGATCTTCAGGAGGTGCAATGCACCCCCAAGATATCGATACTTTTGCATAGGTTTAAATTGTAAAAAAGCATGGTTGCCAAATCGCACGAGCCGCCACTGGATCTGATTCCAGTTTGTTTGCCTCATATTCTTTAACCTGAAATCAAAAATTGTAATGTATCCGGAGGAAATTAGTTTTAAATGAAAGTGCAAGTGTTTTAGAGTGGATATCTACAGGACACATGGAAAAAAAACTACGGTGAAAATAACCATACGGATACCTGATTTTGGTACTTGCTAGATGTTATGATAATGTTAATCAGAAGTATACTATGTTTTGACTAAGTACTAGGCGATGTTACCTGATTGCACCTTGAATTTACTCAAAGTATTGGTAAATGTACCATACTTCTGGTCAAGTTTATCATAACATCAAGCAGGTGCCAAAATCAGGTATCCGTATGGTTATTTTCACTAATCTTTTTTTTTCCGTGCACATACACCGAATTTTAAAACAGCTATCCAAATGAGAAAATTTGGCTTGTTTCTGTCATGTGTCAGTTTATTTATCCTGCAAATCCTTCCAAAAGAAACAAATATGTCGATTTTCTGTGTCCAAATAGCCACTCTCAAACTCTCGCACTCTCGCTTAAAACCAATGGGGCTGTGTTGAACAGTTTTGCTATAAGCGATTTAACAGTCGATTCTGGTGTAAAAACCTAGAAAAATAACATTGAAAGCACTAAAAAATTCCGAAATCCACTCATAAACTTAATAAACGCTTTTATTTACGAGGGCGTAATGGTGGCCGAGGGCAGTAACAATGGGATATTCCTATCTTAATTTCGTCACTCTTTCTATGCTGACAAGGATGATTCACAGAGTAATTTGTCATCAGAGTGATGATCCACATCCGATGACTGGTAACGCAACACCTAGTGACACCGGTGTTAAATAAAAGTTGTCTCTTTTTGGTCACTTCTTGATGGAGTTACAGTATTGTTAGATGGGAATCTCGCATTGTTACTACCCTCAGCCACCATTACGCCCGCGCAAATAAAAGCATTTATCGAGTTCAGGAGTGAATTTCGGAAGTTTTTAGTGCTGCCATTGTTATTTTAGGAGGTTTATATACCTGAATCGACTATTAAATCGCTTATAGCAAAAGTGTGCAAGAGCCCCATGTCAAGTGAAATAGTCACAACTTACTTTTTAAGGTAAAAAACCATGAGGTAAACAAACTAAGCCCCGTTTAACATGTCCCATTGGCGGATATAGGAATTTGTCCTTCTCTCTCTTCTCCCATTAGAACGTGTGTGTTAGAAAAAGACAGATTAGGGGCAGTCACGTGATATTCACCCCCTCTTCTATCCTTTTCTAACACATGCATCCAAATGGCCAGAGAGAGAGAAGGAAAATTTCTTGGATCCGCTAGTGACATGTCCAATGTCCATAAGCGACTGCATATCGATCATGGATGCCTCCTTGAAGGTTTCAATATCAAGTCCCATAAATCCGCTCTATAGCTAAAGCGCGTTTAATTGGCGCGACCCCTGTAACGTTTTATCCTGTTGAGATAGAGAGATGTGGTTTTCGGAATTTACCCCATCATTTAAAGGTTGATACTATTCCCGTTGCCCCATTTATTTTTCACGGCAGAGAGTCAGTTAGGAAAAGAGGTAGAAGGAGGTGCGTCCAATTTTTTTCGTTCCACCCTGTATCATCCTTTCCCAATGCGTTCATTCTCTGTCATCACACAGTGAGTCGGATACGTAGATTTTTCCAAACATGATAATTTTTAGTTTTTCACTCAAAAAAACATTTCTAGTATTGCTATTATGTTCCAAAAACTGTTAAATCCAACCCATCCTTAACCTTGAAATGGGTCTGTTGCAAACTTTTGCTACA
Organism: Trialeurodes vaporariorum; assembly: GCA_011764245.1. Lineage (NCBI taxonomy): Eukaryota > Metazoa > Arthropoda > Insecta > Hemiptera > Aleyrodidae > Trialeurodes > Trialeurodes vaporariorum. The sequence continues at coordinate 54,286,735 of VMOF01000001.1, forward strand.
ACGATTAAGAGTATGTAATCTAATGTAAAATCACCTGAAAAGTCCATTGGTGGCATCAGAAAGTCATAAAATGCAATAATCAACTCACAAGAGGCGTTTAATGAAATCCAAGATGGCGGTAAAATATCGAGCAATCTGTATGCATGCACCGTGAACATCCAAGGATGACCAACTTTGACAACCTCACTGGAGGTAGAGGTTCTGTGTTTGTTTACATTGTGTTTGGTTGTGATCGATATTGTGAGGTTGGCTACCCTTGGATGTTCCTGGTGCATGCATATAAATCGCTCGATATTTCTCCGCCATCATGAATTTCATTAAACGCCTCTTGTGAGTTTATTATTGCATTTTATGACTTTCTGATGTCACCAATGGAATTCTCAGGCGATTTTACATTAGATTACACTCTCTTAATCGTTGTAGCAAAAGTTTGCAACAGACCCATTATTACAAAAACTCAATTATGTTTTGGAGTCTTCATATTCTTTTGTTTTCATACTTTTGATTTTTGTTGTCCGGGAAATTTGGGCGTCGATCCATTGTGCGCCAGTATTTGATGGCTCGAAAAACGGATAAGCGAGAATGATGGGCTTCACGAGGAGTCGAATCGAAATTACAAAACGGAATGCGACATTGCGAGTATAAAAATACATTTTATATCTTCTTTCTACAATTCCCACCAAAAGCGCGCATAAGAGATAGCAGGGAGTTTAATCAAGAGGGGAGGTAGGGTTGGCGCTCAGTGTAACAAAGCGCTGGAATCTTCAAGCATCGAATTCGAAGGAAGTATGTAGGCTTAACCCTTTACTGCACGATTTTTTATTTTCATTTTTTTTTAAAGAATAAATACATATCATTCTTAAATTCTAGTAATATATTATACCAGAAGCACAACGATATGTGATACATGAACAGTCTATTACTTTTACCAGAAAATGCCAGTGTTACTATCAGAAAATGGTCACCGTACCAGAATTTCCTATAGTTATCAAAAACGGGGCTCTTGCAAACTTGATTCTTGCACAAAAACCTGTAAAAATGACGATGAGTACACTAAAAAACCCACAAAATTCACTCTCAGAATCGGGCTTAATGGCGGTATCGCAGGTATCATGGGAGATTCCTATATAAATTGAGACATATCTCTGTGTTTCCGTAGAGAAAGTGGCATAATAGACAGGAATCTCCCATGATACCTGCATTGGACCGCCATTACGAACTTGCCGTTATAGCAGTTACGTGAGTTTATTACTGACTTTTAGCCTTTCTAAGTGTGATTTTCGTGACTTTCGTTGTTACTAACATTAGAATGGACTATTCATATGTTGGCAGCAAAAGTTTGCAAGAGCCCCACTGTGGTGCTCTCATTTCTCGCTCTTTCGTGTCGATATACTCAAGGACGATATATAGATCTTTCAGAGAAAACAGAAAAAGGGAACACCGGAAAACTTAATTTATTTACGGTCTTTATAACGCGGCAGAATCCAATGTTTCTTCGTTGTGCAGCTGGGATAAAGTATAGGTAAAAGAAAAATATAAAAATAAAATAAATGACCAAACCTAAAAAGAAAAAATATGATTATAGATTGATCATTGATCATTGATTGATCATTAATTTTGTTCTAATTTTTGATAGATTTTGACTTACAATGACGAGACAATATCCTGGAAAATTTCCCATCTTTGCGTACTAATTGCTTGTGAAAATTGCGTCAGATTTATTGGACCATGCAGTGTCCTAAAATTTTAAAATTGAATGATTCTGTCGCAGAAAAAATCTCCAATCGCTCTATAATTCCGAGTTGCCTATTCAGTCACAATAACTCAATTTCGAGTCAATATAGGTTTAACTGTTTTAATCGTTTTCAGCTTTGAGTGCTTTTTCTTTAAGGCAAAGTACTCTGGGCCCAAAAAGTGTTCGGCACAGATGGTCCTCAACCCCAAGTTCGCCCCAAGAACCTCAACAAACATCAGTCACCACTCAACGGACCGCGTCAGACTGTTTAAAAATAGCAACACCACAAACTAACCTGAAACATGTATCGCGAAACGTAAACCAATGACGTAAGTAGAAACGTAAGACCGGCCGTAAGTTACGTAGAGTTGGGAAATTCCCAGCATTGGGAGCTCCCAACATTCCGATGCTCCGTTGAAGAAATGTAAGGTTAGAATCGCCATTCTGATTCATTGAGGCAATCTTCAAAAGGTAGGCCAACATAACTATTACCGGCTGTTAATTAACTTTTTTGCTAAACCAATCGTTGGGTCTGTCAATGAGTGGCGCAACAGGTCGGGAGTAGTGAAACTTGACAGTTGTTGTGGTACTGGTAACTATCGTTTAAATTGCCTGTCAAAAGGAGCAACCCACGAGTAACCCTTAGCTAACGGAGACCATAACGATGGTTAACAAGTCTTGCCGTGTTCGACCGTACACAAGGGCGGATCCAGCAATATGGCAACCATGTATTCTTCCCATTTGAACGTATGAGGAAGAATCGATTCTCGAGGGGGCCATGGCTTCTTGACTATTAGATTGTTTGTCACGCATTCAAATGGGAAGAATACACAGTTGCCAGATCGCTGGATCCGCCCATGACCGTACATAATATTATACTTAGTTTGTAGTACGCGGGAAAAAATTTTGGGCACTGTTTCTTCATAGTTTATGTCCTATTACGACGACCATTAATAGTTGGAAGAAATATCGTTAACTTTGGGGAATATTCGACAATTTTGGAGTCTTCTCCTACTTTCAATCTGAATCTCCCCAAATAAGTTGGCGATAAAGTTGGCCGCAGTTGGAAAAGTAAGCATTTCTAGAGTTGAAAGTTTTTTTTTTTTTTTTTTTTTTTTTTTTCAAATTATTGCCGGCGCAATAGGACCTGACCTTTTAGGAAATTGTCCTAGCAAATGTGGCTTTTTTCTGAATTTGTCTAAAGTAGTGAGCTCTAGTGCAAGCGCTGACACCGATTTTTTTTTTTTTTTTTTTTTTTTTTCATAATTTTTAATTCAAATCAATATTCAAATGCGCATCAGCAAAAGTTCGCAACGGACTCTCGAACTTTATGACTATGGTGACTTAAATGAAAATTTTCAAGGCGGAATCAAAGTATTCCTCTGAATACCATCTCTTGATGAAAATATAATCCAAATTTTTCTTTTCTAAAAACTCACTTGCGGAAAGACATTTACAAAAACGCTTTTCAAAATATATAGGACGTTTTGCGCGTGGAATTTATTTATTTCTATTTTCTAGTCCTCTTTCATTAGTTACTTCTGCAGTGAATGAATCTCTCGGTTGACCTCTCTCAGTTTTCTTTTGAGTGTGAACTGGGGCTCTTTACTTTTCGCCGTATGCGATTGAATACTTAATTCTTGCGTAGAAACCAGCAAAAATGACAATGCGCATACTAAAAAATCACGAAATTCACTCACGGACTCAGAAAATGACTTTAAATATTCAGGGGTCATGGAGGAGCACGTGCTGTGGAAGATTCCTGTCTGATTTGTTATCCTCTCAGTGGCAGGGCTGCCGTTTTGCGTATAATCAATATGCTATTTTTCAATTCACCGACGATTTCACCGGTCGAGAAAAGATTACACAGTTCAGCTCAGTGTATTACTGTAATGCACGAAAATACTCTGATCTATAATCTTTTTTCAATCGGCGGAGTCGTCGATGACTTTAAAAAACTTGCGGATATTTTAATTAATTAACGGAGTTTCCACCGATTGAAGAAAGATTACAGATCAGAGTATTTTCGTGCATTACAGTCATACACTGAACTTAACTGTGTAATCTTTTCTCAACCGGTGGAAACATCGGTGAACAGAAAAAATAGCATTGACTATACGCAAAACGGCAGCTCTGCTCAGTAGAAACACACAGAAAACCCTCAAATTAAATAGGAATCTCTCGAGGCACCTTCGTATATGCAGATGCCATTACGGATTGAACTTTAAAGTCATTTTGTGAGTCCGGTGAATAAACTTTCACATTTTTCAATACACTCATCGTAACTTTCGGTGGATTTTACTCGAGGTTTTACAACTGAATCGCTCATATCAAAAGTTAGCAAGAGCCCCATTTTCAGATTGCGGTTTTCAGAATGAAACATAACTTTAACACCATTTATCAATGTATGAAATTAAAACTTGTAGCTCGTGTTTTACGAGTCGCTCGATTTAACTCATTGTGCGACGGGCGGTGGGGGTGGCGCGGCGCGCAAAGGCGAACGCACGCAGGGGTTAGAATTGGAGCCGGGATACAAAGAAAATCCATGATCGCTCGCTCTCGAGTTGGGGGGGGGAAGGGAACGGGGAGGGGATGAGGGAGGGGGGACGCCAGATAATTCAAGCAGGCGCCGAGACGGTGGAGGTGAAGCCACTGAGGAGGGAGGATGATGGTACGAGCGTGGAGGAGAGGGAGGGGGAGGGGGAGGCTGAAAGGGAGGGGGTGAGGGTTAGCGAAGGAGAGGGGGGGTCAGAAAAAGCTCCGGCACTCCCGAACAGGGATAGTTTCATCGGACACTTTCGTTGTTTTCCGCGCCACAGATCTCTCGCTCCCTCCCTCTCTCACGCACTCTCTCGATGTTGACTGCGCCTGCATACCAGCGTCAAACTTCCAGTGATACGTTCGTGCTTCGCTTTAACACTAGCCTCTCACTTAGAAACGGAAATGTCTCGGGAGTATACGTCTAACTAGTGGGTTTTTTTGCTGTCCGCGTAATTCAAGTGTCGTGTTTTCTTCGGAAAGTGGTCTCGTTAGTGACGGGCTTTTTGTTGCCCCCTCTGCTAGTTTCCAACGGTTTATTTTTTTATTTTTATTTTTATTTTTTATTGGATAACGAGTTATACTCGCTCCGAGGTGAAAGTTTTAACAGTGAATTTTAATTATGTGGATCAATAATGTTATATTATAAAAATGAAATGCTTTCCGTCAGTTGTTGATTATCACTTCCGGGACGGATAGTAGCATGAAAAGTTACCGAGTGCGGGACTAAGCAAAGAAGAGGTTTGTTTTAACTGCAACATTATGAGTTTTTCATGAACTTGTTCATTATTTTTGTTGCTCCTTTTGCATTCCGATAGTAACTCAGGGTGAAGAGAATTCGAGTTAACTTTTGAAGGCTGTGCTGATAGTCCACAAAGTTATCAAAAGTTTATTTGTATGCAAATTTTCCATGCTAATGAAATCAAATACTTGAACTCGACCTATCCTTTTGAATATTCATGCGTTCGTTTCAAATGGAAAAAAAGCTCTCTGAAATTTTAATCTTACATTAATTTAAGCTTTCATATCCACGCAGGTGAAGAATAAAATTAATTTTTAAACTCATCGGTTTGTTTACGGATTGATACTCAAATAATTCATTTTTTTCGATTTAAATGTCATTAGCATCATTTTGATTACTCTCTAATCCCTCAGCATTTCTAAATTTCATGATATATGTATATTCGAGCGAGAAATATTATTTTTTAAAAGGACAATATTATACAGCTTGATGAATCATTAGATAAATTGTCCGGACCCAGAGCATTACTCGATGCGGTTCGTCATATATACAACTATAGCTTACAGCTTCAAAATAGTTTTAACCAAACAGCCGCAGCGATAAATGTCTCAGAGAAGGATTTGAGTGATCTCTCCCTTTGTTTATACCCCATTTACCAGGGGTGGGGGTTGGAATAACCCCCAATATTAGGGAGTTCGGGGGTCCTCCACTGAAAATTGTGAAAATTTGACCCCTGAAAAACCTATTTAACCTTTGAGGGGCAGTGGCTAGTGCCACTACCACCTTTTATTTATTTTTTCCTGAACTTATGAGACAGTGGCTATTGTACTAGCCACTATTTTGATTGTAGATGTTTAAAATGGGGAAAAAATATTTTCCACTGGTAGCACAGCGGTAAACATTTTAGACCGGTAATGTGACATTTGAGATTTCCCCAAGACAGACCGGCTCCGCTAATGTATAATATTTTTTTTTTCTGGGAGGTTTAAGCAATTGTGAGGCAGATTATGAATTTGAAGTTTTTGAACATTTGAAGTACTAGTGAGTAAATTTGCTGATTTTGTAATAATTACAAGCGTTAGAATAAGGTGGTAGTACCACTAGCCAGCCCGAAGGGGTCAAACAGTGATGCATTGTCTATTTCCAAGTTTTTCGCCTTTTAGAAGGAATTTTGGGATAAGACGTTCAGAGGCTCATTATAACTGAACTACTTATTCACATTCTAAATTCTTGCATTCAGCCAATATAGGCCTCGATTCATTGAAGCACATCGCGTTTCAGCATGTTACAGCGTTTGCGTTTTACAGCATATTTGAATTTTTTCGGTACTCATAAGAATGTAATGTTTTTTTCTATTTATATATCTTTATAGTCTAGAAAACGACTTGAAAAAATAAAAAGCACATCTTCTGTTGCACATAGCAATTCATTTAGCGCAGCTCGAAGCAAAATGTTGCTCTGCCACACACTAAATTCGGATTACTTCAAAGTTACAATTTTTTGGGGTAAACTTTACGGGCAATTTTGTTTCTATAGTCAAATTTTAAAAAATTTTTTTTTGTATGAGATTTTTTAATGATCATACTTGTGACCTAAAAAGTTAATTTTGCGTTTGTTTCAAAGGAAAAAAGTCCAATTTAATCTTACATTAATTTAAGCTTTCATATCCACGCAGGTGAAGAATAAAATTAATTTTTAAACTCATCGGTTTGTTTACGGATTGATACTCAAATAATTCAATTTTTCCGATTTAAATGTCATTTAGCATCATTTTGATTACTCTCATAATCCCTCAGCATTTCTAAAATTTCAATGATATATATGTATATTCGAGCGAGAAATATTATTTTTTAAAAGGACAATATTATACAGCTTGATTAATCATTAGATAAATTGTCCGGACCCAAAGCATTACTCGATGCGGTTCGTCAATATTATACAAACCATAGCTTACTAGCTTTCAAATATAGTTTTATGACCAACATCAGTGCCGCAGCGATAAATTGTCTCAGAGAAGGGATTTTGAGTGATGCTCTCCCTTTTGTTTATACCCCATTTACCAGGGAGTTGGGGGTTTGGAATAACCCTCCAAATATTAGGGGAGTTCGGGGGTCCTCCCACTGAAAATTGTGAAAATTTGACTCCCTGAAAAACCTATTTTAATGGGTATTGTAGGCTATATTTGAGAAAGAACCGAAGATATATTTATGGAATGGAGATAAACTTTTTATAGGTTTTGACCTCCTCTTTCCTCTTTTCCCCCCTTTTTTCCTTTCTTTTTCATTTTTTTCTTTTTTTCTCTCTTTTTCGCCCTCCTATTCTTTCCTTTCCTTTCTTTTTACTTTCCATGGCTCTGGGGGTGTTTTAACACCCCTCCCCGGCTGCACCACTGATCAACATATCTAAATAAATCAATTTCAAATTTCAAATACTAAAAAATAAATTAATGAATAAATGAATCGGCATACAAATTAGTTGCAAAAATTAATCTAATCAAATAGTCAATACACGTGATGTAACGGGTCCGGTAAAATATAAACAATTCTACGAGGTACATACTGTGAGAAAGCAGCTTGTCAATAAGCAAATAATTTTTATTCCTGATCATGGACTTGATAGAGCCAAATTAAGGGTGAGTCAGAAATCAATATCCTAATGAAGCAAAAATATTTCAAAGATATTCCCCGATAGAATTCAAAATTAATATTAATGAAAAATTGGAGATCAAATTCCTCATTTCATAAAAACATTCATCGCCATCGGCCGATGTATTCGAAATATCTCCTTCGAATAGCTCATCGCCTGAGTACCTATCGGAATGCTATGAGAGATTTTTATTAGTAGGTACGCAGTGTCATCAATAGGTATTTATCGCCTTTCTTTTTTTCTCTCGTACCTCCTGTGTATATTCGTATTCATTTACTAGCAATAGCTGTTTACACGGTTTGCTTCTTTCACGTAGATATAAATAGCAGCTCGTCGGTATATATATATATATATATATATAAAATATATATATATATATATATATATATATATATATATATTTGTGAGTGTACCTCTGTTTGATGAATCCATTGCTTATTAAAAGCTCACTGTAAAAATTGTAGTTTGTTCACCGCAGTATATTTTTCACGCCACCCAGTACATAGTTGCAGCTGTTTTTTTTTTTTTTTAAGATCATTATATTAGTTAGTAATTTTATTTAAATCCTCTTTTGTGCATAGGGTTTCCTAAAAGCACTGCACACCATTTTCTTAGGGGAAAATGCAGTTTTTTAGGGTTATACTCCATGTCATTACCTACAAAATAAGCTTACCTTGAGCTCTATTAGTTAAAAATTGACTAAGTTACAGATTTTTTTTTTTTTTTAATGACTAGTCGACATGACCCATCCAGGATTTTCAGGTTTTTTTTTTTTTTTTTTTTTTTTTTTTTTTAGGAAAAAAATGATTTGAAAAATCAAAGAGATTTTACCAAAACAAATGAATCTTACCAAGGTTGACAGATGTTACTCTTTTTTTTCATCGGACGACGCCTGTAGAGCTCATGTCGATCTGTCATTTTAAAAACTCTGTAACTCAGTCAATTTTTCACTAACAGAGCTCAAATTGGGCTCGTTTTGTAGGTGATTATGAGGACAATATCTTTACACAAACTGCATTTTGATAACTGCTTCCGTTCGCACAAAAATTGTGCAGTACTTTTGGGACACCCTATGCATTAACGTGATTACATTTGTTTTGTTTTTTGTTTTTTTTTTTGTTTTAACCTGTAGGTATAACTTCCACAACCCAAAATTAGAAGGGAGAAAATAACATCATGTAGTTTTGAAGAGAGGAGAGAATGCGTGATAGAAAGGAGGAGAGAGGGAGGGGGAGAGAGAGAGAGAGAGAGAGAGAGAGAGAGAGAGAGAGAGAGAGAGAGAGAGAGAGAGGAGAGAGAGAGAGAGAGAAGAGAGCGAAAGAGAGAGAGCGAAAGAGAGAGAGAGAGGGGGGTGAGAGAGAGGGAGAGGAGAGAGAGAGAGAGAGAGAGAGAGAGAGAGAGAGAGAGAGAGAGAGAGAGAGAGAGAGAAAGAAAGAGTGGTGGGTGATTTACTTTTCATTTATTTACCTTAAAACTATAATTTTATGAAGTTATAAGTATAGGTACCTATAAATGGCTCTCAGTCAGTGAAAAACTGAAAAAGAAAAAAGGACATTTTGAATCGTCTCAATAGAGTTAAAATCGTTTGAAACCGTCCGTCTACGGCTCACATATTCACTCACCGATCCGCGAGTTAGTTATTTTGATGATTGTTATTTTTCATTCGTGTCCTAGTGCCGACCGGCACGCAAAATATGTTTTCTTCGCCGCACAGTGCAGCGAGTCAATGAGAAAGGCTGGACAGGACGTGGCGACTTTAAATGCGTATACATCTTTGTTAATACACAACGTAGAAGTTTGAAAGTGGTTCCATTGATTTTATCGTAAAATTTCCTACAAGAAGCACCCCTTATAGTTTGTTTTTTTCACGGTAAAAACATTCAAACTTGTATTATTAGTCATAAACTTCACATGTCCAACCCCTCCAATGGGTCTGTTGCATACTTTTGCTACAACAATATAGAACCACGATTATTATGTAAAATTCGGCAAAAATAACGATGCGCAAATTAAAAACGTTCAAAATCCACTCATTAACTCAGGAAATCACTTCAATTTCAAACAGCCCGCGCTACACTAGACAGTATTTGCGCCGGTATATACTACTACATAGACGGAACCACCGTCAACAAGTAAACAACATCGTAACTACAAAATGATGGAATTACCTTCTAAATACATGAACTATTGGCTGCATTTTGCTGTCTGGTTTCTTCGGTTTATCAAAGATTACAAAATAATATAAGAAATGTACGCATCTAAACGAAACATTCCAATGTTTGTAAATTCTGCTGATGTTTACATAAACGATATGGTTCCATCTATGTACAGTGGCACCTGTTTATAACGGAACCTCACGGGGCGGATACATTTTTCCGTTAATATCAGGTTTCCGCTATCGGCAGGTTTACCGGATGGAGAAAAAAAACGAAAAATTGAAAATTGAAAGGCCGACTGCCTTTTACCTTCATTTACCTTCGACACTTTGGAACTTAATTAAATCTTTAAAACTTATTAAATCATTAAAACTTTGAAACTTTACAAATTATAATGTTTAAAAATTTGAACTGTTTAAGATTTGAAAAAAAACGTCTAGTTTTAACTGTTGAGAGACAGAAGGTGCCCGTTTTTCTAATAATAATGCCTCTTTTCTCACAATTTTTCCGTTAAATACGCCTTTAAAACCTTCCGTTCTCGCGTTGGACAGGTTCCGCAATGAGCAGGCTGATTTACATTGATTTTCCAAAGCAATTCCACGGGACCTGCGAAATTTTCCGGTAACATCAGGTTTCCGCTATCAAGAGGTTCCGTTATAAACAGGTGCCACTGTAGTTATAAGTCGGTAATATAGTGTGTAGTGCAGCGCGGGTTGTTTGAAATTGAAGTGATTTCCAGAATTAATTAGTGGATTTTGAAAGTTTTTAATGTGCACATCGTTATTTTCGCAGAATTTTACGTTAAAAATTATGAGTTATATTGATGTAGCATAAGTACGCAACAGACCCATTTCACTCGCTCCAGTGTGCGCCGTTGCGTTGATAATGAAGTACCAACCTCTCGACAGGTGAATTTCATATTCGTAGCACTCTGTCCTTGTCAAATTTTTGATGAATGACAATTATTATTGGTTATATTACGATGATGATTTGGAATCGCCTGTCGAGAAGCACTTTATCAAACCGCGGTACCTATCTATATAGACTTTATTTGACGTGTCCACCGGTTACCCTTTATCGGATCCAAGAAATTGTCCTTCTCTCTATATTTCCCATTAGAACGCATTAGTTAGAAAAGAAGATGGAAGAGGGGGCGAAAATCACTTGACTGCCCCTGTTCTGTCCTTTTCTATCACACGCATTCTAATGGGGAAAGAGAGAGAAGAATGAATTCCTGGATCCACCCTGTGCCGATTATACTAGCTCTAAGCTCACCCTCGTTCTTATCGTAAAGCAACGGCGTAGCGTGCAATTTGGCAACGTTTTACTGCGTCCATTTAAACCCACGTAAAAGATCGAACGCGATGGTGTTCACCGAACACCCGATATTTTGACCTTTTTATATGGGTTTAAATGGACGAACTCCAACGTTGCCAAATTGCACGCTAATCCACTGTCTTAAAGCTATATATTGACTAGGCTGCTCAGTGCTCAGACTGGTAATGAAACTTCTGATTTTCTCTTGTAAGAAACTAACATTTCAGATTACATTGACAAAAAATATGACAGAATTTTGCACAATACAATACACCGTACATAGATACAGCGCTTCTTTGCGTAACTTTCGGAGGTTTTAGCGCGAAGATGTTGATAAAAATGTATCAACCCTATATTCATGACGATTTATAGCGTGTGAGATTAAGTGAACACGCGTTCACATCATTGATCTGAAAGGATTTCTGTGACGTAAATTGACGCATCATATAATAAATGGGAATATGTTGCACTCTCCACCTGAATGAGAAAAAATTGTGGATTGAAAATACATCAAACTTTTTTAATTTGAGCTATATCCGCAACTATGTAGGTGATTCCAAATGAAAATCAAGGCACGTTTTCATTTAAAAACCAAAACAAAAACAAAATAACAAAACACGAACAAAACACAAAAAACAAAAGAAACAATCATGCAAGATGTTTATTCTTATTGAATTTAATTTTTTTACTTTTATAATGACAAAGATGAATAAGACGCAAACATCGTACATTCAAACCTTTCAGCCGTACTGTCATTGACATTTCTTCATGTATCTTCGTATTTTAAAGGGTAAAAATTAAAACTTCTTTTTGAAAGAGTCTTGCATTTTTTTTTTTTTTTTTTTTTTTTTTTTTTTTTTTTTTTAAGTAGCTTGATTTTTATGTGGAATTAGGTGCGTATTAAGATGCATAGTTCAATGTAAAAATAATGACAAAATCAAGCCAAATGATCGACTTGTATCTGACAGTATGTATACTTTATACTTGAACAACGGTTTCTGATTAAATTTGTTCAACATTTTTTACCAGAAGAATCAATTGAACATAAAAATCAAAAGCGAAATTTTAAAAATAGACTTCAGTTGGAGCAATGCACATCGCTCAAGGCTACTGCATGTTGTTTTGATAAGAAGAAAAAAAAGCCGCAGTAAAAATGAACTCCATTTTGACTTGTCTCTCTTTCATAACGTGGGAAGTATAGCATGTGCTGGGTCCCTTTTTATTTTCTCTGATAAATTAGGGGCAGTGGCGTAGCGTGCGACTTGGCAACGTTGCAGTTCATCCGTTTCAACCCACGAAAAAGATCGAACTGTTGGGTGTTTGGTGAACACCTAAGCATTCGACCTTTTGCAAGTATTTAAATGGACACAATACAACGTTGTCAAAGTTCGTGGGGTTGCGAAACGTATAGACACGCGGGAGTAGGACTACACAGTAGCGCACCGAGAGTTCCTTCGTCTCTCTCTTTTCTACATTAAAAAACGTATGTTAGACAAGGATGGACAAGGGGATGAAACCCCCTCTTTCTGTCCTTTTCCTACTTATACATTCAAATGGGAAATGAGAGAGATGGAAGACATCCTGGTTGCGCCAGTGGCACTATATTCTTGGGCGGGGCGTCGCCCGATTCCCTCCTCGTGACGCTCTTCGATACCCGATTCCCTCCCGGCGTCGAGTAAATGAAAAAAATGGCAACGTCGCAACAACAAATTTAATTAAAAAACTATAACTAAACTCACCATGTATGGAATGTTTAGTTCGGACCGTAAGTTGATAGGCAGTACAAAATTATAAGATGCTCGGATGAAGAAAATGGGTTCGGTTGACAGAACGTTTCCAAACTCTGCTTCCCAATCATAAAGCAAAATTTGAAAACCTTCTCCCTTCCTTAACCTTTGTCATGGCTGCCGGATGAAAATGTTAACAAATTAGGAAACTCAAGTCTTAAAATTCACTGCACGGATGTATATGGAGCCCAGTGCGTCAAAAAAGTTGAAAATAAAACGTACATTACAAATTCACAAAAAAACATTCGGAGAATTTCTGTATGAGACCGTGCGAATATATTTAAAGAGGGCCTCGTCGTCACCATTTTTGGAGAGGTTTCCGATGGTTTCTTCGAGGAACTTAATTGTTTTAGGATAATGACCGGTTTTTCGCACTTGTGTTATTCGCGGAATTGATTAACATTTTTGAATCCCTGAAATTTTTTTGAGAACCCCGATAAAGGCATGAAAGTTGGGATGATGCTTGTAAAAAACCGAGTTTTTTCTGGAATGAAAACTTTAACATACATTTATTGTCATGGACGGGGTGGCTGTTTTTGATGCCCTAAGCATGGGAGGAAAAAGAGCTCCTTCGCCAATGTAATTGGCAATGAGGTTATTGCGGGATTCAGTAACTTTTTTGCACTGAGAGTGATTAAATACAAAAAATTTAAGAAAAGCATCACATTGCATTTAATGTTGTTGCAACGTTGCCATTATTTTCATTTAATCGACACCGGGAGAAAATCGGGTATCGGAGAGCGTCACGGGAGGGAATCGGGCAACTCCCCTTGGGCGGACACAGTTCTGTCTCTTTCTCCCTCCGTTTCAAAACGTGTTTTAGAAAAAGACGGAGTTATGGGCTAAAGTCATATGATGGCTCCACCAAGGCCGTAACTGTAACATGACATATGAGTAAAAGTGTTCATATGATTGTAGATGCGGACTGATCAAAAGTTCCGCAGCGGTGAGATATGAGTGAAGAAAACGTGCATATAAATCGTTACGTGGGAAGAAGGAAGCGGGCTGTCTTGAAATATTTAACGTGGTTTTCACGGCGCATTTTATACGTGCTTTGCGTTTTGCGTCGTGCATATTCCCCGGCGCCTTTTCCTCGTCATCGTTTTGACAGTCCATAGGCGGATTCAGTTTTGTCTTTTTCTCTATCCCTCGCTCTATCCCTTTCTTCGCCCGTTTGAACGCATTTGTTAGAAAATAATGGAGGGAAGGGGTGGAAGTCACGTGACTGCCACTAATCCGTCCTTCTCTATTACACGCGTTCAAATGGGCGGAGAGAGATAGACGGACAAACTTGTGGTTCCGCTGGTGTGACAGTCTTTAAAAGTGAATTTCCTGTCGGAATCCAATTCTGATCGAATATTCGGGGAGTAGACTTCCCGCCGAGCCGTGCCGGAAGACCCAGTCGTGAAGTTGAGGACCGTCGCACACTGTACCGGAACGTGGACTTCTTTGGACGTGACTTTTAACTTATTTATTTTTTATTTTTTTTATTTTGTTCCCCCCCCCCGAAAGTTCCAGTCATTGTATTTTCCCATGGAAACCAAGACTTTCACTTTTCACTTTATTTTCATTTCGATTTTTACTTTATTCAAGCTCATTTATGGCCGTAACTATCACTAACAAATGCTCAGAAGTCGCCGCCTCCGATTTTGAAAACAATTGCACGAAAATGTAGCTAAAGTAAAACTATTAGACCCGTGCTTCTCACGTTTTGCCAATGGGCCTTCCTAAAGCGTCAGGAATTTTTTGAAAGTTGTGGAAATTCACATAAATATGCGGAACGCTCCCCGCTCGGGTTTTTACGTGAGTTTCGGCAACTTGCAAAAAACTCCTGACGCTTTAGGAAGGCCCATTGGCAAAAAGTGAGAAACACGGGTCTAATAGTTTTACTTTAGCTACATTTTCGTGCAATTGTTTTCAAAATCGGAGGCGGCGACTTCTGAGCCTCCCCCTGTAAGACAAATTTTTAGATCAAGAGATTGTGGCTGAGTTACTTGAAATCTATCTCCCTTTATCATTCAGAACGCCTTCAAAATCTGTAGAATGCAACACCAGATTCCGCGTGTAGGAATAGTTGCTGATCAAGCGCATTGCGACGGTATAGTAACAGTTTTCATCGCCGTTTCGTCCCTTGCATTTTTGACTAGCTCGGAAGAAAATTTCTTTTCTCTCTCTCTCTCTCTCTCTCTCTCTCTCTCTCTCTCTCTCTCTCTCTCTCTCTCTCTCTCTCTCTTGCGATCCCTATCTCTATCCTTCTCCAACACATACTTTCAAACGGGTGTGAGAGAGAGATAGAGATCGAAAAAGAAAAACAGTATTTGTTCAAATCCACTGTGCGCAGCTCAATGGATTGATATTTACATTAGAGTCAAACTAAATAGCTGTAGGTAGAATCCCTTTAACAGTGATGTCACACCGAGCAAAAATTAAGATACACAAGTAAATTGCAAAACATGCAGATGAAATTTCCGGACCGTGTTAGGTTAGGTTAGGTATGTCAATTTTTTTTTTTTTTTTTTTTTAAGAAAAGAAATATACATTCCGTCTCACCTGACAGCCTTCTCAGAGAATAACAATAATTGCCATCAACAAATTGGCACATGATTTGTTCTGAATTTTGAAGATCCCTTAAAATTTGGCAGGGTCGGTCGATGTGCTTCTATTGTGATGTATGTATATTGTATATACTTACTTCAGCAAGACGCTATTTCCTTCTACTTCCTTTGTTTGGTTTGTCAGTTTGTTAGCTCGAGAAACTTTCTCACGACATAATTGTATATCAAGAGCGTTGGCGGGAGTGAATTCCTCCACTGTTGCCAAATCTATACGGCCTCAGTCTCTATCTGTATATTTCCCATTCTAACGAATGCATTATACACGGATTCTAACCTAAAATCAGGTAACACTGGAATTTTTTCTGCCATTAGCTTATCAAACTCCTAACTCATGCCAAGAATACTGTACTTGCCGGAGTTTGTCGAAATAGCTTCAAGCTCTTTGAAGGATTTCTAAAGGCACTTTTACGCAAGGAGCTACGAGACTGATCGAGTGTTACGTTACAACGCTGCGATTTATTGAACTGATCCCAAACAAATTGAATAAATACTAGAACCTCGGCAATCCGATCTCTCCGTATCCGAGCCGAAGGACGCCACCCCCGCTGCTAGCGTTTTCTCTCTCATCCCTTGGCTCTCTGACCTTTTGGATTCGAAGAACTGAATCGCCACAGCGTGTAAAAAGTGAAAAATCCAGGGCTTAAAATTTCAATTTTTTGGTGGTCTTCAAAAAAATGAATGAAATTGAGGTGATTCCTCACCTGTCTGAAGTGGATTTCATTAGTCTTTTTTTTTGAAAATTTAACTTTAAAGGCTAATCATTTCTTACTGAAGTATTAATTTCAAGGGCTTTCAAGGGCATCCCCGCAGGAACTTTGTTATTTTTTACTCAATTTGCTAAGCCTTTTAACAATTTTGATCCTGGATTGAAGGAGAAATCAAGCACCAAAATTTCTACAAAATATCAAGCTTTGTGGGCGCCATATCACATGCAAAAATGCCCCTACATATCTTAATATTTTGCAAAAATTTAGGTGCTGACCAAATTTGTTTAAATCGAGTGGGTCACATTCGTAACTTTCTATACTGGGAAAAATTGATTTATTTATCATATACAGGAAGCTACAATTATAGATACTGGACGGAATTCAACCTCTGCTTAACCCCTTGTGGGCCAAGATCGAGTATACTCGTTTTTCTCTTCTAGTCTATTTCACATTGTTTTTATCTTCATTCCGGATTAAAACAAATATAGATGAAAACACTACAATAGATAAGGTCTCGTCGGGTGCCTACAATTCATAATGTAGGCAATTCCAACTCCACCAAGTACGAACAGTTAACTACTTTCCCTTATGAAGTTACTGCTACTTCAGAATCGCTGCATTCGCGTGCGATGCTTGGAAAGAGATGTTTGAAGGTAAACAGGCAAGTTGTGCAATATCAAGGCACAGCTAGTTAAATGCAACCAATGCCTCAGACGCAAACATTCGTGGAAAGTTGAGTTAACCTTCTATTGCATAAATTAATGTTTGTTTTTTTTCGCAGATTTATGGGGGGGGACAGGGATTTTTTTTCATGTTGGCACTACTGGATCATAATTTTTTTTTTTATTTTATTCCCCCATACCGGCCATATTCTTACCCATAGGTAACAACAGGCAGAATGAATAGCACAGCTTTTCTTGATCTTTTAGAAATTCAAACACCCCTTGTTATATATGGGTAACGCCATGCAATAGAGGGTTAAATGCTATTTCAAGTCAAGTCCGACAACTTGATCGGGCCCCAGTCAACCATCAGCAGCAGTACTCAAACGCAGTATCCGTCTCCGAATTTATTTACTGTAAAGTCCCTTGCCACTATGAGTCATTTTCGCGAACAAAAAATGTTGTCACGATACTAATTCTGCGAGAATGATAAACAGAGTTAAATTGAAATTATTTCGTCGAATTATCAGATTTGTTCCATTTACATTTTACACCGACTAAGCGCCTTCATTTTACAAGGACGCAACCTGATACATAGCAGAGGCTAGTTACGGTATACCACAGCGTGCACATTCAACATTTCTGCATGCTTATGTACTTGAAGTGTATGCAATTTGTATAAATCATACTCGCAACTCTTGAGAACATTAGAACTATACATCCTATGAATAGCTGACATTCTACCATGCATTTAAACTTTACAATGAAACAAACAAACGTGAACAAATACTCTCATCTAGACACTTCTACTAGCAGTAAAGCGCTAGACTTACAACTTTCTATAGTAGCACTATTTATCGTTCAGATTTGCAGGATTCAGGCTTACAGAAGTTATTAGCTTGGGGAGCAGAACATCAGTTTGAAGAGGCAGCTTTCAAGTGCATAACCTCCCCTCGCCCCCCGTGTGCGATTTCGGTCCCCCATCAATCTGAGGAATGAGGGATGAATCGCAAAAAATTACAAAATTGCGCACTCCCCCCCCCAAGAAACCCCCACACCCCCACAACCATAGATATTTATATGCCATATGCCACAGAGACATGACGAGGGTGCGGCCGACCTTTATGACTGTTCCGAGTAATTCTATTGAGTATCATTAAAACCATCTAAACTGCTCTTTGGTTCGAGTATGGTTACGTCATCAAATCCAAGCTCATAGTTGTCCGTTAGTAATCCTTACATAGTATAAAAACCTATATTTATTTAACCCTCTAAGAGCCAGGTTAGATGAAAAGAGCGCCACTCTTCCGTTTATAAAGGCAAGGTAGTTAACTGTTCGTACTCGGGGGAGTTGGAATTGCCTATACGATACATTGAAGGCACTCGACAAAATCTTATCTTGTAAGTGTTTTCATCGATATTTACGTTTATCCGGAATGAAGACTGAAACAATGTGAAATAGACTAGAGGGAAAAATTAGTACACTCGGGTTTGGCCCATGAAGGGGGGGGGGGGTTAAAGTGTAAGCAAAATCCGTGTCCTGGAAAACTCTCAGTCTAGAGCAACGAGCTATATCAATAGAGAGGATTTATGGGGACGTGATTTTGAAACACCCAGGAGACAGCCATGGTAGAAATCTCTTATAAATACATATTATTTTTTCACACGGGCTCGGTTTGTTTGCCTCACTTTTTTCAAGCTTGAAATTTAAAAAAAAAAAAAGTGTCGAATACACTTGAAGTTGGTTTTAAACGGAAGTGCTGGTGTTTTAGAGTGGCTATATGGACATAGAAATCGCTGTTCTGGTTTCTTTTTGATAGATTTGCACGATACAGAAACTGACACACAGCAGCTAGGAACAAGCGAAATTGTCTCACCTGCATATACATAAAGCTGTATTAGAATTCTGTGTCCAGATCTCTAAAACACAGGCACTTTCATTTAAAACGAATTTCTACAAAATTAATTAAAATTTTTGATTTCAGATTTTAAAAAAAAATGAGGCAAGATGTAAAGTTACGAGACTTTAAATAAGTAGTTCTGGGCAGGCATTGAGCCGGCCCATGGGACTGGTTCGGTGCCTGCCAGAGCTGCCGTTTGGCGTATAATTAATCGCATTTTTCAATTCACCGATGATTCCACCGGTTGAGAAATGATTACACAGTTCAATTCAATGTATCCCTGTAATACACAAAAATGCGCGCATCCGTAATCTTTTCTCAATCGGTGGAGTCGTCGATGACTTAAAAAAACTTGCGGATACTTTAATTAATTAACAGAGTTTTCGCCGTTTGAGAAGAGATTCCAGATCAACGTATTTCCGTGCATTTCAGTCATACATTGAATTGAACAATGCAATCTTTTCTCAACCGGTGGAATCATCAGTGAATTGAAAAATGCGATTAATTATACGCCAAACGGCAGCCCTTGTGCCTGCCCCGAAGGATTTATACTTTAGGAAAGAAAGACAGGAACAACGGTTTCAGCTAATTTGTAGTGGCCTCGGGCCACCCACAACTCACTCCACTATATGACTACAGTTTCAGCCCTAAATGGGGTGAATTGAGAAAACTTACATTATTAGGTAAACTCACGAGCTTTTCAACGAACAGCTAACTTGAATGAAATTGCACTTATTGTTCTTGGTTCTGGCTCTCGCCACCAGGGGTTCCGAGAGTCGGAACCGCCAACCTTTGAAATTTGATTCGGGCAGAGCTATGCAACGGACATGGGCGCCCTCAGCAGGGGGCAAGAGGGAGCACTTGCCCCCCCCCCCTGGAATTCAAAAAAGTCAAAATTTCACGGTAAAAAATGAAAGGAAAAAAGGAAATGCAATGTTAATCAAAGGAGTAATAATTAACAAACTTCATTATTTGTTTATTTTGTAATTTTAACTCATTTTTTGCAAGGAATAGTAGAATTAAACATTTTCCTTGATATCATTTTCGTCTGTTGTCCCTTTATCCATTATATCAAACACGTCAAAATTGTAACTATTATGTGATACACCTACCATGGCTTAGTAATTGTTTGGATGAAAAAAGTGTCCCTTTTCCCCCCGGATGGAGGGGGGTCTCCTAGACCTTCCATTGAGGTTCAACAATTTTGCCCCCCCCCCCCCTAGGAAATTTTTCTAAGGGCGCTCATGGCAACAGAATAACATATAACTTACAAAGAAAACCACAATCAGATCTTCAATGCTGTCACACTTTAGGATAGGACTTATAACATTTATTAGCCCTCGCTACAGGTATAACTCGTTGGTCTTGAGTGTTAACCCTTAAAATGAGAGCTTTCGACTCGCGCGTCAAAGACACGCGTTCTACAACCTGTTTTTTCTACGAGTTGAAGTTTGATTTATCTCACCGCACTCCCCCATTTTTGGACATAGCTAAAACAATCTATGCTTCTTTATTAAAGGGGAAGGGGGGAGGAGGGTGACTTAAAAAAAACGGCAACCTTTTTCCAGTATCACATTAAGTTACGGCTAGATAATGTTTTCATTTGGGCGCGTTCTAGAATTCATCGGATCGGGGAGTTTCTGAAACTGAGATTATAAATAAATGGAATGCAATTTTTAAATTTAATCAATAGATTAACCATTTCCACGCTGTTTCTTTCATGAATAGAAAAGATTTAGTAGATTACGTGCGCTTTCTAAGCGACACTTAAAGTACATCTTCGGTAACTAGTGGCGTAGCGTGCAATTTGGCAACGTTGCGGTGTGTCCATTTAAACACATGTAAAAAGTCGAATGCAAAGGTGTTCACCGAACACCCAATAGTTCGATCTTTTTCGTGGGTTTAAATGGACAAATTGCAACGTTGCCAAATCGCAAGCTACGCCACTGTCGGTAACCCGTGTACCCCGACTGCACCGAAATAAAACTCCCGTAAAGCTGGGGTACGCCGAATTACCGGATATGCACCTACTTTCAATTTTGTTAGAAAGCACGTATTTTACTAAATCTTTATTATTTATGTAAGAAACGGCGTAGAAAAGGTTAATCTACCGATTACATTTAAAAGTTGCATTCCATTTAGTTATAGTCTCAGTTTCAGCAACTCCTCGATCCGATGAATTTTAGAACGCTCCCTTTTCCACAAAACGAGCGTTTAATTCAGTCTCTATTTCCTTATGCTACTTTTTATCTCCCCTTCTGTTTAGCAAAATGTACTGAAACCATCAATACGGACACATATGTTTCTTTCGGAAGAACAATGCCCCATAAACGAGAGGGAAGATTCCCCATTTCAGTACGCTCGAAACCTAGTGTTCAGCATGTCATCGGATGTGAGGTTAGATCCTCACAGTGTTGCCAAATTTGGCGGGAAATTGAAAAATATAACAGAGTGTAATGGGAAAAATGGGTTTAATAATACCCAAAACGGCAGCCTTGGATACTCGCCACTTTGATTCATAATAATAATATAGCGATTGCCATGCAAGGAAGGATAATCCCTTGAAACGCAATGCAAAATGAGCAAATGACCTGTGTTTGTTCAGAGACTTTTTCTTTCTCTTTTTTCTTCGCACAGATGTTTCTTTCCTCTACATTTGATTATTATACAAATACATATGTATGCTAAGTGAATAAATAGAATGTTTCAAGAGTGAATGTGTGATACCCTTTATATTCAAAGCAGGGGCGTCTATCTGAAAAATCCTGTCCCCACGCTGAAAAAAACGAGCATTAGAGATTGTCTCCTTTCAGTAAGCTCTGTATATTTTGCTTATCATATTTTCATTCTCTCGTTTTTATACTTATTCTACTCACTACTGAGCCGCCCGTTCCTCGAAAAGGCGGAACTTTTATTTAATTCCTTTAAATGAGAAATGGAATCAATTACACTCGCCTCTTTTGCTTTTTACTTTCGCGTTATCTTAGTAGTCCTTCTCTTTTGTTGTCCCTTTTATATTTTTTCTGTAAATCTCCCCTTTTTTTCTTTTTCTTTCTTTCATTTATCATTTTTACTTTTTTTATTTTCTCTTTCTTCTTTTCTTTCTTTCTTTTATCGTTTTTTTTTTTTTTTTTTTTTTTTTTTTTTAACATTTCTCAAACACTCATCACGACTTCAGAGGAAAAGTAGAAATACTTCAACAAAACAATCCAAACATACCAAAGAAGAACGGGGGGGAAAAGCAAGAAATTTTTCTGAAAATTAGATTTATAAAAAAAAAAAAAAAAAAAAAAAAAAAAAAAAAAAAACTTGTATAAGAAAAATTAGCCAAGATACTGCATTTTATGTACACTTGGTATTCAATAAATGGTGCAGTGTATAAATATAACAATCAAAGCATCTTGACTTTTAATATCACTAAATATCTTGACTTCAAGATTTGTCTATTATCATTTTCATTTTTATTTTAAGCATGATAAATATTTGGTACTTACTACACATCAGCAAGTATTTACAGTAATATGTAATTGAGTTGTGCATAGAATATGAGAACAAATGCGTGTAGGTTGCATCGATTCAGTATGAAACCAGTGGCGTAGCGTGCAATTTGACAACGATATATTGTGTCCATTTAAACCCATGTAAAAGGTCGAATGCAAAGGTGTTCACCGAACACCCAATAGTCATAGGCGGATCCAGCAATCTAGCAACTGCGCATTCTTCCAATTTAAATGTATGATTAACAATCGATTCTTGGAGGGGCTGCAGCCCCATGACAAATCGATTATTTCTCATGCAAACAAATGGGGAGAATACACTGTTGTCAGATTGCTGGATCCGCCAATGCCAATAGTTCGATGTTTGTAATGGGTTTAAATGGAGCAAAAACAACGTTGCCAAATTACACGCTACGCCACTGTATGAAACGAAACAACTTTACAAGTTTACAATTAGTATGGTATGGCGAAAAGGAAAGGGTTGGAATTTATGATGTGTGTACATGACGTTACGTTTACTCGTGTATAGGGTGTTCCTAGATCACCCAAAAAAATAAAAAAAAGTGTCTTTCATAAAATATCGGCCGTACTATTATGAAGGGAAAGATAGGGATAGAAATTTATGATGAGCCTGTAAGTACAGTCTATATACGAAACTCACAATCGAGCCATAAATACTATTTCTCGGTAAAAATGGATTTTATGAGGGTGAAAATGTCAACGAGTGCGTCAATAAATAAATGCAAATATTGTGTCTATGCAAATTCTGGAAGCTCTTATCAAACACAACAACATTTTAAACGTGCCCGTAGCATTTGGGGCATGATTTTCGAAATCGATCGGGTTGATCTAATATACTTGAACTTCCGAAAAATGACGTTATCTCATGAAAGTCAAATGGGAAGTTTTAGTTCTATTCTTTACCTACCCTCTGGCGCTAGGATCGTGATACGATTTTCAAGTAACAAATAAAGAACTAAATAATTACCTTTTTTAAATTATATTTGGTATTCTAAAACCAAGACTGAGAGAATGATTATTACAAGAATGAGAATAAAAAGATTCAGAATATAAAGGGTGTATCAGAAACATATAATGAGTAAAAAACACCCAGATAATCGATTCAGACAAGCGAAAATTTCTTTTAATTTTTTCTAGTAAAGCTGTGGTATTACTCCCGTAAAACAGTAAATAAACGTAAGTTTTACCAACGTATAGTTTACCCGGGTAAAATACGTTTTTAGGCGCACCGTAGGTACTACGTGCGCCTATTGAAATCGGTCTGCTACTCAATTAGGTTGTTTCCTGTTTTTTTTTAATGCCAATTTCATTTGAAAAGTTAATGTTTTCCCAATCACGACTGAATTTCGAGTGTGTTGGAAGTAATTAGATGTTCATTGATTCACGTTTTCTTAAAGTTATTCTACTTCAAAAATTTTTACTAACCTCACTTTCTGATTAGTGATGATTTCAAATTGTCCCGGTATTTATTCTAGGTGATCAAGTGAACCAATCATCTGCCGTTCTGAGTGATTGTTTTTTTTTTCATGTAAATGTAATTATTATAATTAATTATAGCGTTTGGTCAAACGCAAAACGGAGAGTCCAAGCAGCAAGACTTTCACTATCTCAATGCTCAGAATTCTTATTTATCTTTGGTTGAACTGATGACTGTTCAGTGTTCACTTTTAATATTTAAATATTTTTAACGCTAATGATCAGAATTAGAGACTGATTAGGTGTTTTGAGGTTGATCAGTCATGCCTAAAAGTTTCGCACTTAGACTTTTGTAGTAAATTGAGTTTGCGCCTCACAATTTGGTTAAAAGTAATTTAGCGTCTCTTATGCTGAAATATGAGTCAGCGATCCATTTCTTTCTGAAAATTGTGTTAGCGAGTCAATTTCTTCTGATGGCGCAGAGATTTTCAAGGTATTTTGTTACGATAGTTGGCCTCTCACAACAAAGTCAATCATGACTTAGTCAAAGTAATGGCCTCTCATCATGTCTAATACCATCCATAAGAACATCCTCCCATCATATTTTCATATTTCTTAACCCTCTCTGACTTAGAGAGATTTAGGTAAAAAAATTCTGTGGCGTCTGTCCGTCAGTCTGGTTGTCCGTCACTCCGTACCTAGGCATAACTATTGAACCATTGATCCTTATGCATCCAGATTTTGCACAGTTGTTGCGTTTTAGATTCCCCAGAGGAACTTTTTTTGTTTTTTTGAAATTTTGACTTTTAGGGTAGTTATGGGGAAAAAATGATTTTCATTAAAATCAATGGTAAAATGGATAAAAATGAATAAAAATGGAATAATTCAAGTTTGGCTCAATCAATTTTGATGAAAGTTAGCAAAAAATATCTATTTTCGGCCTACTATAGAATGAACCACTTATAGTTCCTTTATTCATTCCTTCAGACTGTTTAAAAAATCAAAATAAGCGCGCTAGAGCCGAAAAATAGAATTATCGTGACAAATCAATCTTAAAACTTGGAGTCAATCAATAATGGCTCCATGAATTTTGATAAAACTTTGTACACACAATCTACTATCAATAAACTTAAATATTTTCCTCTCTGTGTCACCAAAAACAACCAATAAAACCATTTCAAGAGGTAATATAGGTGCGATTGAGCAAAAAATTTGGGAATATGAGCAAATAAAAATATAATCCTATTATTTGGGATGGTTCAGGTTTGGTTCAATCAATTTGGATGAAAGTTAGCAAAAAAAATCTACATTCAGCCTACTATAAAATAAACCACTCATAGTTACAATATTCAACCCTCAAAACCGTCTAAAAAATCAAAATAGGTGCGCTCGAGCCAAAAAATGGAATTATCGTGAGAAATTAAGTAATCTTAAAACTTGGAGTCAATCAATAATGGCTGGATGAATTTTCATGAAACTTTTTACACACAATCTACTATCAAAGTACTAACATACTTTCCTCTCTGTGTCACCAAAAACAACCAATAAAACCATTTCAAGAGGTAATATAGGTGCGATTGAGCAAAAAATATGGGAATATGAGCAAATAAAAATATAATCCTATTATTTGGGATGGTTCAGGTTTGGTTCAATCAATTTGGATGAAAGTTAGCACAAAAAATCTACATTCAGCCTACTATAAAATAAACCACTCATAGTTACAATATTCAACCCTCAAAACCGTCTAAAAAATCAAAATAGGTGCGCTCGAGCCAAAAAATGGAATTATCGTGAGAAATTAAGTAATCTTAAAACTTGGAGTCAATCAATAATGGCTGGATGAATTTTCATGAAACTTTTTACACACAATCTACTATCAAAGTACTAACATACTTTCCTCTCTGTGTCACCAAAAACAACCAATAAAACCATTTCAAGAGGTAATATAGGTGCGATTGAGCAAAAAATATGGGAATATGAGCAAATAAAAATATAATCCTATTATTTGGGATGGTTCAGGTTTGGTTCAATCAATTTGGATGAAAGTTAGCACAAAAAATCTACATTCAGCCTACTATAAAATAAACCACTCATAGTTACAATATTCAACCCTCAAAACCGTCTAAAAAATCAAAATAGGTGCGCTCGAGCCAAAAAATGGAATTATCGTGAGAAATTAAGTAATCTTAAAACTTGGAGTCAATCAATAATGGCTGGATGAATTTTCATGAAACTTTTTACACACAATCTACTATCAAAGTACTAACATACTTTCCTCTCTGTGTCACCAAAAACAACCAATAAAACCATTTCAAGAGGTAATATAGGTGCGATTGAGCAAAAAATTTGGGAATATGAGCAAATAAAAATATAATCCTATTATTTGGGATGGTTCAGGTTTGGTTCAATCAATTTGGATGAAAGTTAGCAAAAAAAATCTACATTCAGCCTACTATAAAATAAACCACTCATAGTTACAATATTCAACCCTCAAAACCGTCTAAAAAATCAAAATAGGTGCGCTCGAGCCAAAAAATGGAATTATCGTGAGAAATTAAGTAATCTTAAAACTTGGAGTCAATCAATAATGGCTGGATGAATTTTCATGAAACTTTTTACACACAATCTACTATCAAAGTACTAACATACTTTCCTCTCTGTGTCACCAAAAACAACCAATAAAACCATTTCAAGAGGTAATATAGGTGCGATTGAGCAAAAAATTTGGGAATATGAGCAAATAAAAATATAATCCTATTATTTGGGATGGTTCAAGTTTGGTTCAATCAATTTGGATGAAAGTTAGCAAAAAAAATCTACATTCAGCCTACTATAAAATAAACCACTCATAGTTACAATATTCAACCCTCAAAACCGTCTAAAAAATCAAAATAGGTGCGCTCGAGCCAAAAAATGGAATTATCGTGAGAAATTAAGTAATCTTAAAACTTGGAGTCAATCAATAATGGCTGGATGAATTTTCATGAAACTTTTACACACAATCTACTATCAAAGTACTAACATACTTTCCTCTCTGTGTCACCAAAACAACCAATAAAACCATTTCAAGAGGTAATATAGGTGCGATTGAGCAAAAAATTTGGGAATATGAGCAAATAAAAATAATCCTATTATTTGGGATGGTTCAGGTTTGGTTCAATCAATTTGGATGAAAGTTAGCACAAAAAATCTACATTCAGCCTACTATAAAATAAACCACTCATAGTTACAATATTCACCCTCAAAACCGTCTAAAAAATCAAAATAGGTGCGCTCGAGCCAAAAAATGAATTATCGTGAGAAATTAAGTAATCTTAAAACTTGGAGTCAATCAATAATGGCTGGATGAATTTTCATGAAACTTTTTACACACAATCTACTATCAAAGTACTAACATACTTTCCTCTCTGTGTCACCAAAAACAACCAATAAAACCATTTCAAGAGGTAATATAGGTGCGATTGAGCAAAAATTTGGGAATATGAGCAAATAAAAATATAATCCTATTATTTGGGATGGTTCAGGTTTGGTTCAATCAATTTGGATGAAAGTTAGCAAAAAAAATCTACATTCAGCCTACTATAAAAAACCCACTCATAGTTACAATATTCAACCCTCAAAACCGTCTAAAAAATCAAAATAGGTGCGCTCGAGCCAAAAAATGGAATTATCGTGAGAAATTAAGTAATCTTAAAACTTGGAGTCAATCAATAATGGCTGGATGAATTTTCATGAAACTTTTTACACACAATCTACTATCAAAGTACTAACATACTTTCCTCTCTGTGTCACCAAAAACAACCAATAAAACCATTTCAAGAGGTAATATAGGTGCGATTGAGCAAAAAATTTGGGAATATGAGCAAATAAAAATATAATCCTATTATTTGGGATGGTTCAAGTTTGGTTCAATCATTTGGATGAAAGTTAGCAAAAAAAATCTACATTCAGCCTACTATAAAATAAACCACTCATAGTTACAATATTCAACCCTCAAACCGTCTAAAAAATCAAAATAGGTGCGCTCGAGCCAAAAAATGGAATTATCGTGAGAAATTAAGTAATCTTAAAACTTGGAGTCAATCAATAATGGCTGGATGAATTTTCATGAAACTTTTTACACACAATCTACTATCAAAGTACTAACATACTTTCCTCTCTGTGTCACCAAAAACAACCAATAAAACCATTTCAAGAGGTAATATAGGTGCGATTGAGCAAAAAATTTGGGAATATGAGCAAATAAAAATATAATCCTATTATTTGGGATGGTTCAGGTTTGGTTCAATCAATTGGATGAAAGTTAGCAAAAAAAATCTACATTCAGCCTACTATAAAATAAACCACTCATAGTTACAATATTCAACCCTCAAAACCGTCTAAAAAATCAAAATAGGTGCGCTCGAGCCAAAAATGGAATTATCGTGAGAAATTAAGTAATCTTAAAACTTGGAGTCAATCAATAATGGCTGGATGAATTTTCATGAAACTTTTTACACACAATCTACTATCAAAGTACTAACATACTTTCCTCTCTGTGTCACCAAAAACAACCAATAAAACCATTTCAAGAGGTAATATAGGTGCGATTGAGCAAAAAATATGGGAATATGAGCAAATAAAAATATAATCCTATTATTTGGGATGGTTCAGGTTTGGTTCAATCAATTTGGATGAAAGTTAGCAAAAAAAATCTACATTCAGCCTACTATAAAATAAACCACTCATAGTTACAATATTCAACCCTCAAAACCGTCTAAAAAATCAAAATAGGTGCGCTCGAGCCAAAAAATGGAATTATCGTGAGAAATTAAGTAATCTTAAAACTTGGAGTCAATCAATAATGGCTGGATGAATTTTCATGAAACTTTTTACACACAATCTACTATCAAAGTACTAACATACTTTCCTCTCTGTGTCACCAAAAACAACCAATAAAACCATTTCAAGAGGTAATATAGGTGCGATTGAGCAAAAAATATGGGAATATGAGCAAATAAAAATATAATCCTATTATTTGGGATGGTTCAGGTTTGGTTCAATCAATTTGGATGAAAGTTATCAAAAAAAATCTACATTCAGCCTACTATAAAATAAACCACTCATAGTTACAATATTCAACCCTCAAAACCGTTTAAAAAATCAAAATAGGTGCGCTCGAGCCAAAAAATGGAATACAGTGTTGCCAAATTGATAGAGCCGTCACTGCCAGTCAACCTGCAGACCAATTTTTGCATGGAAATAATGCCTTCAGTGGACTCCAAGATTACTTTCAAGAAACTGCGAGAAACATTTCCGGTCTCATGAGCATCTTGGAGCTGATCTAAGCTGTTAAGAGCGTTGAGGTCTGACTGGCTGGACTAATAACCAATGACTCGGCATGGTCCGATTTCTTCTTACTACTGATCACTTTTTCATTTCCCTATTTTGCGGGACGTACTATATTGTTGACTACCTTTTTACTAAAGGGGGTTCAAAATTGTTTTATGAGTATTTGATTGTTTATTACGTGCGTTTAGTGATGTGCAGTGGGAAATTCGAAGGAATTGTTCTATGATTGTCCGGAGTGGTCCTACCGCCCCCCCCACTCGCCGCTTTCAGGTTCGAACTTGAACTTTTGCTGTACAATTTTTTTTTTGAGATGGTGGAAAATTCGGAGGGATTGTTCTAACACTAGAACGCCCGGACTTATGCTCCTACCTAAAACGCCCAGCGTCCCAAAATTGGGACAGTGCTGTAAAGTGCAGAATGTTATTTTATATGCTATCGATCAAAGTGTTATTTGGACTTATAAACTTTGTGAGACTAATTGTACGAAATTTCTACTTCGTTTCAAGCATTTTGTTGCCTATTCAGGCAAATGAAGGGGCATTAGTTTACTATTTTGCTGTAATTTTGTTCGTTCGATCCCTAATAAAAGTACGTAAAACATTAAACCGTGCACTTATATCTATGGGGCCTGCTGTATATATGCTTTGATAAATACCCCCCTCCCTTCACCCCTCCCCTCCCCCTCATTTCAGCTTCCCCTTTTACGATATTTTATCACAAAAAATGCATAAGATCATCTCACGGTAATTTTATACACAACCTAAAATGACACAAATGGGGCTCTTGCAAACTTTTGCTGTGAGCAAATGAATAGTTCGTTCTGATGTTTAAACCAGCAGAAACCACAAAAACCACTTGTAGTAAGTCTAAAATTCAGAAATAAACTCACATAACTGCTATAACGGCAAGTTCGTAAAGGCGATGGCGCGGCGGCTCAACGCAGATATCATGGGAGATTCCTGTCTAATTATTCACTTTCTCTAAGGAAAAACAGAGATATGTCTCAATTTAAATGGGAATATCCCCTTATACCTGCGTCCCTCCGCCATCAAGCCCGATTCTGATAGTGTGGAGTTTGCAATTTTTAGTGTGCACATCGTCATTTTTACAGGTTTACGTGCAGGAATCAAGTCTTCAATTCCCTATAGCAAAAGTTTGCAAGAGTCCCATTGGTCCTCTAAGGTTCATTTTCCACAACACTTAATCTATTTATGATGAAAAATAGTTCTCGCAAAAGCGAGGGAGAATTAGAAGAGAGGGAAACAAAGGGGGGGGGGGAATACAAAGCTTACCTTCTTGCGATTGTTTTTTTTTTTTTTTTTTTTTTTTTCCGTTTGTTTTTTGTTTGGTTTGTTTTCACAAGATTTTGGTCTACCAGTGATAGAAACATTGAAGCTCTTGCAAACTTTTGCTGTGAGCAAATGAATAGTTTATTATGATGTAAAAACAAGCAAAAATCACGAAAACCACATTGAAAAAGTATAAAATATAGTAATAATTTCACATAACTGCGATAAAGGCAAGTTTGTAATGGCGGATCAACGCAGGTACCATGAGAGATTCCTGTCTATAATGTCGCTTTCCCTACGGAAACACAGAGATGTATTTCATTTTAGATATAGGACTCTCCCATGATACCTGCGTCGCTCCGCCATTAAGTCCGATTCTGAGAGTGAATTTTGTGATTTTCTAGTGTACTTATCATCATTTTGACAGGTTTTTATGCAAGAATCAACTCTTCCATCTCCTATTGCAAAAGTTTGCATGCAAGAGCCCTATCATGCACAAGAATAAATAATCAAAAGGGAAATGAGCAGAATTTTTCAAATAGAAAATAGGAGGAATTGAAGGCAACGGAACTAATGAGAGTAACCAGGAATTTCTTCGGGGTGGTACTCTCAAAGAAGTTCATATTATATCATTCCTGGTTTCTGAAGGCTAAAAAATATTCTGGCGCAAGGGAGCACGATATCTACATAAAATTAGATAAGAGAACAGTGGCTCATTCCTGATCTGTTGGAGAGGAATCGACTCCACTCGCACGCGACTCCCGGCACTGTTCTCTGATGAAAGTTACTGGTCCTGATGAGGGGAGAAGGGGAAAGTTCGCTAGTTTGAGGGGAGGGGAGGAGAAGGTGATCGGGAGGGAGCCCTCCCTTGATGTTCAAAAACTGTTTGTTTCAGCCATTTACGTCATTGAGACATTTACAAGAAGTTTAATCCTATTTTCACTGGCTTGAAACCGCAAATACAACACTTGTCCCAAAAATGGGACGTGGGCGTTAAAGGTAGAATCGTTTTTTTCTCTTGAAGGAAGAGGCGGATTTCGATGAAACTAGGTGGTCAGAGGGTACTCCTAAAATGATGAAAAGTCATAAAATTTCAGGGCCCTGCGTCAAGCAGGAAGCTCGTGAGGTAACTTTTAATTATGATCGGTCCCAAAAATGGGACGTTGGGCGTTCTAGTGCTAAGATTGTCCGTAGTGGTTCTACAACCCCCCCCCCCCCCACTCATCGCACACAGGTTCATACCTAATCTTTTGCTGGACAGTTTTTTTTTGAGATGGTAGAATATTCGAAGGGTTTTGTCCTCAGATCGCACGTAGTGGTCCTAACCCCTACCCACTCGCCGCACCCTTGTTTGGACCCGGATTTTTGCTGGACAGATTATTTTTGAGATGATGGAAATGGAATTTGATTTATGAGGGACCAAATTTGCTCAAGGTGCGCCTTCTCTGACACTGTAGTGTCAGAACTATCTGCTTGTTTTTGCTTTACGGCAGTTTTACGGCAAAGGTTCCGTTTAAATGCCGTAAAACCTCCCGTAAAAGTTCTGTTTTTGCAAAAAAACGTGAGTACTTACGGCAGTTTTAACTTGAGTTTTCCCAAGGGATTTCTCCAGTTTTACGTCCGTATTTGTTGCGTTTTAGGTACTTTTTTGCTACTTGGGATATGTCGTCCTTGTAACCACGTATTTAAGAGAGCAAAATACGACTTTTTACCATTTAAACATGTGTCCGAAAATGCCCCTCTTTTGAGTGCATAGCCTTGCACCAATGTTTTATAAAATGTATGGGTTTTTTTGGAAAAGCAATTACAGTAACGAACCAAACATCACGAAAATATATTCCGAGCTTAGTTGTCGGTCTGAATCCATTAATGACCTTGAGAAATTCAGAAATTAAGTTTGGCTGTACTTTGCAGACAATCTTCATTAACGACACACATTTTATGTTACGGATAGATAGTTTGAAAAATAATTATCAAAATCGGATGGGTAAAAATTCTTAGAAAGATTTTGGGTCCACTTGTATTTCTTCTATACGTCGCGTTTCAAACGAGATAATAGCTTCGCAATGTGGGCATAGTCATATTGGCGGATACAGGGAATTGTCTTTCTCTCTCTCCCTCCATTTGTACTTATGCGTTAGAAAAGGACAGCAGAGGGGGCCATCATGTGACTTTGGCCCCCTCTTCTGTCCTTTTCCAACGCACGTTTTCAAACGGGAGTACAGAGAGAAAGACAATGGGTCTGTTGCAAACTTTTGCTACAACGATTAAGCTAGTTTAATTTTATGTAAAATCGCCTTAAAGGTCCATTGGTGGCATCACAAAGTCATTAAATGCAATAATAAACTCATAAGAGGCGTTTATTGAAATCCAAGATGGCGGAGAAATATCGAGCAATTTGTATATGCATGCACCACGGACATCCAAGGATAGCCAACCTCACAATATCGTTCACATTCAATCACAACGTAAACAAACATATAACCTCTACCTCCAGTGAGGTTGTCAAAGTTGGCTATCCTTGTGTGTTCGTGGTGCATGTATACAAACTGCTCGATATTTATTCGCCATCTTGGATTTAATTAAACGCCTCTTGTGAGTTTATTATTGCATTTTATGACGTTCTGATGCCGGCAATGGACTTTTCAGGCAATTTTACATTAGATAAAACACTCTTAATCGTTGTATGAAAAGTTTGCAACAGACCCATTCCCTGTATCCGCCCATGCATAGTCAGCACTTTTACTATGGCAGAGACGCCCAGACGGCCGGTCCTAAGAAGCAGCGGAGTGGCGGGTCGCATACTTACTGCCCGCTCACCATGGTAGAAGCGCTGATTTTTCCACATGGCGCAGCGATTATCACGCGGCAAGGTTACACGGCTACACGCATGCGCAGACGGGTCGCAATAAGGCGCGCGCCGAATCTGCTTGGTCCTCGTAGCTATTGACTTTCAGGTGTAAATGGTACGCTCAGAAAAAAATTTCAAGCGAAAATATATTGTATAGAATTTAGGCTTTGTTTACATATACACAACTATATTAGTTCAAACATAGAACATTTTTTGACCCAACTTTGCACTTCGTCCGATCCCAGAATGTAAAGTTAAAGGCTCAGACTATTGAGCCTCGAACACTCGGATCGTGCCCTCTCATTCTGAAATCGAATAAACCACACATTAAATTGAATTATACCCTTGTTAACTAGTTCAACCTCTGCTTCCTTTTATTCAATTTCATTTTTTTTTTCCTGTCCCTGACGTTTCCAGCGTAGGAGAACCCGCGCGCCGCACCGCCGAACCGAGGCGGGAAAATGTATACACGCGCCACTCACTCACACTGAAAATCCCACTCACAATCAGCCTCGTGGGAAATCTAGTTTCTTGAATGTTCATTTGGCGCGAGTAATTCTCAGTTTAAATGATCAGAGACTCCTCCTCTGGCTATATCTCCGGAATTTAATTAAGATTCTGAATGTCTCGCAAAGGAAGAGGAATAGATTGCCGTAACAACAAGTTTGAGTGACAAGCGATTTTTTTCCTGTTTCCCCTTTAAAAGCGCCCCGTTTACAGACTCTGTTTGTCCCTTCTCCGGCTCTTCCTGTCTAACGTCGTCGGTCCCTTCCGATACTGGGTCATTTGTGCTTCATCTCTCGGTCGTTTTATAAATTGTCGCGGTTTTCTCGTGACGCTGGCGTCCGCTGAGGGAGACGGAGAAAATGACTCCCGAACGCCCGCGCTGTGCCATGCCGGGCCGGGCCGGGCTGGGCTGGGCTGGGGATTTAGGGGGGCTCTGGATAGCCCCTCACTCTTATTTCATTTGTAATTATCTTCGATGTTGCCCGGTTTAAAACTGCTTCTTGGGGGACGCATTTGTGAGCTGGAGCAATAATCCCCCCTTCTCCCATTTCTTTCTCCCCCTCTCGCCGTTGCCTGTCGATCAGCAGCTGCTCCAGAGATCCTCATTCGTTCTTATCAGATCCGTTCCTTCTTTCTTGTTTAGACAGAATTGAAGTCGCAATTTTGTAAAGCGCCGTATACTTTTACTCTTGGGTGGAGGACTGATTGATATCTGTGTAATGAATTCTACCGAGGATCCGCCCCCTCTCCCCCCTCCTCACCCCTCCTCGTTTCGCTCGATGTTTTCCCGCTTTTTCACTCTTTCGCTCTTGCTTTCAACTTGACTGAAATGGTATCGTTATTTGTATCGAAATACTTTTCCTTCGTGCTTCGTATTATTGTACGTGCTTAGATTAGTTAGATCCAATTATTTGTTGAGTTAGTTTTATTTTATTTTTATTTATTTATTTATTTATCTATTTATTTATTTATTCATTCATTTTTTTTTCACGGTTCATCATTCGATAAATTCGCTGCTTGATTAATGATTATTATGCCAGTTTTCAGTTTGATCGATGTCTAGAAAGAGAGATATAGTTCACCTCTCATTTGAATGCTCACTTT
Source organism: Trialeurodes vaporariorum (assembly GCA_011764245.1). Lineage (NCBI taxonomy): Eukaryota > Metazoa > Arthropoda > Insecta > Hemiptera > Aleyrodidae > Trialeurodes > Trialeurodes vaporariorum. Next base: position 54,321,557 of record VMOF01000001.1, read on the forward strand.
CTTACAAGTTGATTGGTCTACCAAGATTTTTTCCCCTCTTCAGCCCCCCCCCCCACCTTGTTTGGATTTTTCCATTATTTCATACTCCGTCGGACAACATGACTGAATTTCTGTTGTGATTTACATCGAAACTCCTCCCTCTGCTTTCGTACTAACAAACATGCTTCGGTTTTTTCCTTTAATTACAATTGTCTGTTGAATCAGTCTGAAGGATCATTTTTACTGGTTCATTAGATGAATGTATTGTCAGAGGCGGCTCGTGCCAGTCGCGCCATTTGACAACAATGTTTTTCCTTAATTTTATTCTGTATAAAGCAATCGATTTAATTGTGAAGCAGCGCTTCACCAACAATCGATTGTTGCACATGGATTAAAATGGAGGAATAACGCTGTTGCCAAGTGACACAAGTCACCACTGCTTGTTTTGACTGTGGCGAAACATGCAATCTTGCAACGTTGCACGTGGACCATTTAAACCCATGAAAACTATCAAACTAAATTGAATCGGCGATGACCATTGAATTCGATCTTTTGTATGCGTTCAAATGGAGAAAATACTGCGTTTCCAGATAGCACGCTTCTTCACTGTACACGTTGTTCGATTGTCTTGTCAGTTTGATAACAGTATAGAAAGATAGTTCACACCTCCCTTTTTAATTCTCACGTCTCCGTATAGGTTGTTTACTCTACCAAATGTTCTTTCCACTCTATTTTTAAGCATTTTTTGATTCGTGCACTGCTTTGTCAACGTGACTAAAATTGTACAGCTATTAGTCTCAAGATCCGCTTTCAATCAGCTCTGTATTATTATACATACTTTGATTTTTAGCTTCAATTCTTTGTTGGTTTTGGAAAGAGACAGAGGAATGAGAGGTTGTTGTTTGGTTTTGCATGTTATCAGTCGAATTAGAACGTAAATATTACCCCCTCATCGTTGAAGGAATTTCAAATGTGTTGTTTTTTACTCCTCAAGCAGTTTTTAAGAAAATCATCAAAGTCAAAGTCACATCCATTACGGTTATAACCACGTGAGGTTCATACAGACATCGAGACATCTCCCTTCCTCTCAGACGTAGTTTATTTTGGTATATTGAATATATATTCGGATACTTTCAAATCTTGGGCTTTCGTCGTTTTACTACTTTTTCTTTCTCCATATCCATAGTTTTTGTCCGCTTTATTCCTTTATAACTGTTGTGTTTCTTGAACGCATTAAAAAATGTATCTTTCGCTCTACATATACACTTTAGTTTTTTAGCTTAGACTATGACTGGTTAGAACCTATGTGAATATCAAAGGCTTCCAATTCGGAAATCATAATCAATTTACTATGCATGATTAATCTAAAAATGTATCAAAGCTCGTTGTCACCATCATTCTCAACTTTTCCTACCTGGACTTTGAATATTCCTCCCTGATTCCCTCCTGTAATCTGTTGAAACCTAACCCCGGAATTACCAGTATTTAAGTTTTTAGATTTACTTCACCGAGAACATAAAAGAAGCTCACTACGATATGATACAAAATACAGCAAAATTTGCGAGAATCGTATTCAGTAAGGAGGCAGTCTCGATTTCAAATGGCAATCCATATTTGGTGATACATCGTTTAAAAATCCATACAATTATCACAGTTCTAAGACTTTTAGTGCAATAAACTTGAAAGAGACATCGTTTTCCGTTTTCGATGTATCTGAAAATTGATATACAAATATCTTGTATTTTATTCTGAAAATGACTTGCTTTTTAGTTTCCTAGTTTTCAAAATTTCGATTTTTGAGATAGAAGTTAAGATTTTTTGAAAATCGAACATTGACCTTCAATTTATCGAAAAAAAAGCGATATCGACCTCAAGTTTGCGCCAAAAGTTTTAGAATTTGATGCCTTTTTAAAAGATTTGTAACCAAAGATCTTATGCATTTTTAAAATATATGTATCACAAAATGCGGGTCGCTATTTTAAATTATCGAGACAGACTCTGGAAGCTCGGACTCCCAAAGAACATTTCCATCCAAAATAGTGAAGATTGGTCCAAACCGCAACTTTTCATCTCAATTCGTCCAAAAGTTAGACCGGGGGGATTTCAATCAGGGTACTTTCTTTTGAAAGTCATAGTCCAATGCTACCAGATTTTCCCGTAAATTACCAACCTCATTTACACTAAGTCAAACGGTATAAATCGGATAGTTATTAGAATAATGGCAACACTGCTGAGGCATACTCGAACTTTTAACTTTTCAATCAATCATTTTTCCTCTTAAATAAATGCGGTGTCAAAGTGTCAAGCCGACCCCTAAGCGAATATTATAGATTAAAAGAGCTGATCTTGCTTATGCTTTCCAATATTCGCAGACGCGTATTAGAGCAAGTCAGAGGATAAGTAACTACTCAAGGCGAGCCGAGAGAGCTGCATAGAACAAATTCAAAAAAGATTTCTTACCGAGAAGCATAAGCGCAGCTATAGACTTTCAGAACGAAAATAGAATTATTTTACTTAAACATCCATTTCCACAATTTTTGCAATGTTTGATGGCATTAATTCTTTACAGATCAGCGGGCCGATCATTTACTTTATCGTTAAACCGATCGTTAAGACTGTGTATGAGTGATTCTATTGGTTGCATGAATATTGTAAAACTTAGCCGTTGCTATGGTAACCATCGTTATAGTGTCCCTTTTTTAAAGGTTACTCGTGAATAGCCTTTATAAAACGAGCCTCTTAACGATGGTTACCATAGCAACAGCCAAGTTTTAAAATTTTCGACCAATAGCATCACTCGTAGACAGTTTTAACGATCGGTTTAACGATAAAGTAAATGATCGGCCCGCTGGTTTATTCAAAAGAACGCCACTCTTCCGTTTGTAAAGGAAAGGTAGTTAACTATTCGTACTTGGGGGAGTTGGAATTGCCGATACGATAAATTGAAGGCGCCCGACGAAAGCATATCGTGTAAGAGCCTATTTCTAGAATCGCGTTCATTCGAAATCATGATACTTGAACAATGTGAAATAGACTTAAAGAAGAACACGAGTATACTCGAGCTTAGCCCATTAGGGGTTAACGACTTTAGAAATTTTACGCTTCATTTGTGGACGTTTTTCGGATCAACTCCACTTCCCCTCCAATCTTTGGATATATATAGTTTTGAGTTATAAAAAAAAGTTATTGTTCTCTTCGGGTTATATATCAGAACTAGTTTAAACTAAGGTATTAGTTTGAAGTTTTCAGACCAAGGCATTCAGAATTTTTAGGATTTTGGCGCTTTAACCATCATTTTTCTACCGCAGGACGAAGACACATCTCCGTCATCGGCTAACCTAAAATAAAAAGGAAGATAAATATAAATATTCCTACTCTAGGATGTTGATTTTGCCTATGCCGTAAATTGAAGGTGCACTTTGGAACATTATCTTGCAAATGTCAACAACTTTGGAGTTGTTTCTACCAATAAGAAATTCAGGTATTGCGAAGAAGTAGATTTACAGTAACAAAGACGAGTGACTGTGGTATTAAAAAGGTGAAAAATTAAACCAAAATCGCATTCATGGATGCTAACGAGAAAATATCTGAAAGGGTACTGAGGCTCTCGCAAATAGTAGTGATTTCACGGTAAAATGACTTTTCGCTGATGCCGAAAAATATCAACGAAATTGCATCATCAAGACGCTTTTAAGGTTACCAAATGTATAAATATTTCTGCGAGAGAAGTTGCATTCAGCAAAAACCACAACGGGTCTTACATTTAATTAGTTCTTAAAATCCCACAGCTTTTGAAGAGTCAAAAGGTCAATCCACCATTTTTGACTCCTGAAGTAATGTAATTTCAACGATTCATTAAATTAGTTTGTTATTGTTAAAGTTGTCAAAAGCAGTATCTTTACCTAAAATATCTATTCATTTGGTTGCTTGAAATGTTATATTCATGCAGTTTCACTGAAAATTTTCGGCGTTCGCGAAAAGTCCTGATATCGAGTGGACACGACACTGCTGTAATTTTGTGGATTTAAAGATGTTTCACAATCCATCAGCGATTCAACATGGTTAAAGCAAATATCACTGATCAAAATATTTCAATCAGGAATGATCATACTGTATAACTGACACTTGTAAACTTTGCCTCAACCGGCAATGCCACTGAATATAAAATTATGGAAAAATAAAGAAAAAATGTGCTGGGAAAAAACCCCTGGTGGAGCGCGCTGAAAAAAAATTGTATACTTTTGATATAATTTAACGAGCAAAACACCAAGATTATGGACAGTAAATAACAAGATAATAATAACCTTATGAAAATAATTTCTGTCCTTCACAGAGAAAAATAATTCGGTAAAATTTGATCACCGAAGTTTTTGATTAGAGGAACCGAAATGTTCGTCCTGAGTACCGAATGCTTCATTAATAATACTGAGTATTAGGTAGGGGCTGAATTTGGGTTATACTTACCAATTTCTTCGGTACTTACGACCGAACATTTTGGTTTATTCAACCGAAAATTTCGGTGATCAAAATAAGTCGAATCTTCTGTTCTAACAACCGAAGTATTTTTCTCTGTGTTGGGAGAGCAGAACGAGAAAGTAAAAGTGAGTTTATTTTCTAATTGTGAAGCTTTATAAGAGATGAGTCATATACATGGTTCTTACAAGAAAATATCAAAACTGGAACAATTCTGAAACAAAAACAAAACCCTTGTCATATGCGCCCAGAAAATCCATTTTTCTCTCCACTGTGAGGCAGTTTTAATTAAATCAAAGAACTTCGAGCCTTTCCATTTTCACTAAATAAATTCCAAAGTCCCGAGCTGTAAAACTTTTACTTGAGTGGAAGCAGATATATTCTCTTGGAATTTTTCCAGCTCAATCGCAACACCTTGAAGCTATTAAGCTGTAGAAATCGAGACACCATCAGACAATGTTGTAGATATTATCTTCCAAAATAGGCAAGCTTGAGCGTATAATTTTTTCGCCTCTTGTTGTTTACCTAAACAACAATACAGTTGTAAAAAACTCAACTGAATTTGATTTGAAATGCAAATAGTACCTGGTGTTAAAAAGAGACATACTTAGACTATTAGAACACAGACATTTGTATGAACTATCACCGTGTTGGAAAAAAATCCGTCAATAAAGAAATTTTGCGGATGGCCTTGTTTGAATATGTGCACTGCTTTTGGATGGGAATGACTTTTTTGGGGTCTCCGCCTGCAAAATTTTACTAGCGTTGTAATTACGTATTAAATGTGGTCATTAAAAAAAAATCAATATGGCTTTAGATTTCTAGATCATTATGTACAGTCATTAGAGAATTCTCCTCCGTGGTGGCTATTCTATAGAACATAGGTAATAAACATCCATATTGTGGCCCATCCATTCGTACAGCTCCGTGCCAACTGGCAACGTTGCAATTTGACCATTTAAAACCATGTAAAATATCGATTCGAGGGAGTGCACTGTGCACCTCCAACAGTTCGACCTTTTATATGGATTTAAATGGCCAAATTGCAAAGTTGCCAGATGGCACGCGACGCCACTGCAGCTCTTTGATTGACCTTACTCAACCAATTAGATCCTATCCTAACCTAACCTCACCTGCTATAACTCCACAGAGAAGCAATAAGTCCTGTACAAAAGTGCAATAAGTCCTGTACAAAAGTGTGGCTGCAACATGGACGGAAGGTTTGTTTGCATCCCATTTTTTAACCTTAAATCAAAAATTGTAAAAAATGCTTTGGGAACTGACTTGAAATAAAAGTTCAAGTGTTTTAGAGTGGACACTGAATTTTAAAACAATTATCCAGATGAGAGAATTTTGAGAGTTTCTGTCATGTGGTTACCACAGCAACAGCCCAGGTTTACAATTTTAGACCAATATAATCACTCAAAGACAATCTCAACGATCAGTTTATCGATAAGGTAAATGATCGGCTCCCTGAGCTCATCTTACCTAATCTAGAGTCCCTGTATGTAAGTCGAGAGTTAAGACAAGTGAAACCATGGGTGCCGCCATTGGATGCGTGTTACAGCGGTGGCTCGTGCCATTTGGCAACACTTGGCTCCATTTGAATCTATGTTCAACAATCGATTGCTGGTGAAGCGCTGCTTCACTTTCGAATCGATTGTTTTACATACAATCAAATGGAGGGGTGACATTGTTGCCATATTGCTCGAGCCGCCATTGGATGCTTGTTATTTGCACATTTGTTTACATTATGAAAGCCGTTGAAAGCCGTTGTTGTGTTATGGTCCCAAGCAAAGATTACAGTGTTGTAGGGTTTCTATAACGGTGAAGGTAATCTTCCACTGCCTTTGTTGATCGAAATATATTTACGCTTTTAAAGATTATTTTGGGCATAATCGATATTTTTGTGGTGCATCATAATTATAAATTAACCAGCTCATCGACAGTCAAACTCTTTTATCCGTAAAATACCGTTGGACCACTTTGTCTGTATAAACAAATTTGCAAAAACGGATTCAATGGCGGCGCCCGTGGCGTAGAGTCTGAAGCTCATGACCAATCAGAGGTTGACTTACAGGGCTGCCGTTTTGCGTATAATCAATGCTATTTTTTCTAATCCACCGATGATTTCACCGGTTGAGAAAAGATTACACTGTCCAGTTTAGTGCATTACTGTAATGAACTGAAATACTCGCATCTGTAATCTTTTCTCAACCAGTTGAGTCGTCGATGACTAAAAATCTTGCGGATATTTTAATTAAGTAACGGAGTTTCCACCGATTAAGGAAAGATTACAGATCAGAGTATTTTCGTGCATTATACACTCATACACAAAACTGAACTGTGTAATCTTTTCCCAACCGGTGGAATCATCGGTGAATAAAAAAATAGCATTGATTATACGCAAAACGGCAGCTCTGGTTGACTACCCTCTTGTCTTAATTCTCCACAAGCAGGGACTCTAATCTTACCTAACCAACCCATCCAAGCCTATCACCTAGTCTAACCCATACGCCCCGTTTCATAAAACTGCATTACTTTCTGTGTTCACAGAAACCCCACACAAATGATTCCGCGGGAGGGGAGCCGCGAAAAAATTTCATACGACCGTTGACGATGACGCTGGCATGAGTTTGAGGGGAGCTCAAGGTGCCCTTTCAATCTGGATATTCCTACAGCTAACATCCTTGAGCTTAACCGAAGCGCCTACCTGTGTCCCTATAGCCCTCCCGACACTTATAACGCCACACTACGTCGACAATGTCCTAGTACCTGAAAGGGATCGGGAACCGAATCCCAAACCGACGAGACCATTTCATTATACCTCGATCCCATCGACCAATACCAATTCCTCTGATGACCCCACCGAAGTGCCTAGGGGCAGTGACTATGACCCCTCTCCCCCTGTTTCACCTTCACCAAACCCAAATCCAAACCCACCGCCGTTATCGACAAAGGATACGTCGAGCAACTTTATTTCCGTAGGATTCGCCGGTTCCAACCGGTACGTCGTCGTTGTTCATCGCATCCAGAACCTGTCTCACCTGTCTCACCTATTTCAACCTGTCTTCAAGAGCCACCAGTTTTCGGCGTCCTCCGCCGGGAGCATTGGCGTTGGTGTTGCTGAGTCCGGCGTTTGGTTGCCGTTGCCCGACTGCTTGCCTAGGAAATGGATGTATTTGAACGCGGTGGAATTTCGCAACGTTATTCCGTAAGTTGAGCTTTTGTAAGCACACGGGAAAAAAGATTGGTACAATTAGCCATACGCGTAGCTGATTTTAGCGTCTTCCAGAAAGTATGGTAAACTTCACTAGAGGATGGTAAAATGTACCGACAGGTTAACCTAATTTACCACAAGTTACGTTGCATTTACCGTACTCTGTTGAAATTCTCCATACTTTCTGGCTGACGCCAAAATCAGCTTTGCGTTTGGTGAATTGTACCTGTCCTTTTTTTTCCCCGTGCATCAAATTTTCCGGTCAGAGGTGGATTCAGAAATTTGTCTTTCTCTCCATTAACTTATTCGAACACATGCGTTAGAAAAATAAACAGGTAGAGAGTTAGAGACCATCACGTGACCATCACGTGATATACATCTCTATCTCACTGCCCAGCTCTAACACACTTCTCACACGTTCAGATATGCAAAGCGAAAAAGACAAATTCTTGGATTCGCCTTTGCTTATGGTCATCACAACTCGTGATATATGATGTTGATATAAAACTGTTGTCTAATCGTGCTTCAATCGTGATAAACTAGTGATATGATCAGGAATCGATCTATTGATTAACTGAATCGTCTTAAGCGAATTTTACTTTGAGGTTTGGAAGTTTCCGGGGGTCACCGAACACCAAATTCAACAAAACCATCCTTAGCCAATAAGTGGCGTTGCTTATTGTTGTCTCTAACTGTGAATTTTCTTTCCGCTCCATCTCGCGGAACGGGTAAAAATTCTGAGGTTAGAATGGGATAGTAAAATGCACAACCGTTGCAGGGCTGCCGTTTTGCGTATAATAAATGCTTTTTTTTCTATTCACCGATGATTTCACTGGTTGAGAAAAGATTACACAGTCCAGTTCAGTGTATTACTGTCATGAACTAAAATACTCGCATCTGTCATCTTTTCTCAACTAGTTGAGTCGTCGATGACTTTAAAAAACTTGCGGATATTTTAATTAAGTAACGGAGTTTCCACCGATTAAGGAAAGATTACAGATCAGAGTATTTTCGTGCATTACAGTCATACACAGAACTGAACAGTGTAATCTTTTCTCAACCGGTGGAATCATCGGTGCATAGAAAAATAGAATTAAATATACGCAAAACAGCAGCTCTGAACCGTTGGTTCGATCGAACATTTTTACCGGAACCTCATAGTAAAATTAACTTCTTGAGCGTATTAGGACTTCACCTTAACCGTCAAGCAGGGGTGTGGGCGGGGCGGGGTGCTGACGACATCCCAGAGACAATATATACTAGAGACCACACACTAGCCAAACGAAGAATGGTTAACTTTTTTTTTTTTTTTTTTTGAGGGACTCGATAGAAAAACGTAGGGTGCATCATCCAACTGGACAGTACGTTGACTGATGACCTACGAAAGTAAAACTCCGATGCTTCGCTCTTATTGGCTATATCACTATCTATACTCATCAGTCAATGTGGAAATCGAACTTTTTTTGTTGAGACCATAAAAAAATAATAACGCCTTCCAATTTTAACAGGACAAGATAGCGAGTGCTTGGTCTCAAGTAAATGATGTCTCTATGTAGCACCTCCAGCGTGGGTTCAGTGACATTGTGTGAAATTTGGCATCTTAATGTTCATTTAAAACCATATACATGTTCGAAGGCGAAGGTGTTCACCGAACACCCAGTAGATCCATCTTTTTCGTGGGTTTAAATGGATTAACTGCAATGTTGCCTAATTGCACGCTTACGCAGGGTTGGTTACAAACCATCGCGTCGTATCAAGTTGAAGCTAACTTTATGGGTGAACCTTTCACGGTCTCGCGAATAAAATAATACTAAGCCGATAAATCCCCCGGCCGATCGATTCAATTTCACTGAGAGCGAAATCGTACCCTAGCGTAATGAAATCGCCCACAACATTAATAATTGAGGCGGTGGCTGCAAAAACAGCACATACGGAAAAACCTGATTTCCAGAAAACGCATTTAAAAATTTCATTTGCTAATAACGGGTTGAAATGATTCGGAAATTAGTAAAATTTTTCGTGGTTTTATGCTTTGAACCCTCTTTGAAGAGAATCCAAGGAAAAATTTAAAAAAAAAAATGGTTTGAGTTCATTTGCGGCCAATTTAAAAAAAAGAGTTATGTGCGGTTTTTGCACCTAACAATTAAATTAATGCAAATTTAATAGGATTTGACAGTTAAATGAAAGAATAATATTTTTTTTGCGATAATTTATGGAAACACAAAAATTTAAAGTAAAGGAACAACGCAAACCGAAACAAAAAAGTAAAAACTAAATAATAAATCAGCTATATTTGGCTCGCAATTAAATGTAAACAAAAATGACCTCTCAAAATGCATGGGCATAGCCAGCAATTTGGCAACCATGAATTCTTCCCATTTGAACGCATGAGAAACAATCGACGCTTGAGGAGACCATGGCTTTTTTACCAATCGATTGTTTCTCATGAATTCAAATGGAGAAAAACACAGTTGCCAGATTGCTCGATATAAGCGAATGTGCTGTTTTTGCATCCATCGACCCGATATTTCCGCGTAGAATCATCGTCACGTCGCCAAATTCACAGGGGTGATACTTCTTGAGTATAATTTTCAATTGAGCTGTTGGGCGCAAAAACAGCACATACGCGCATGGGCTGTTAATGCAGGGGCCGCCTCAATTGTTCCGATCATAGCCGTAGCCAGGATATTTTCTTTCTCTCTCTCTTAGCCCATTTGAACTCATGTGTTAGAAAAGGATGGATATAGGGGCTGTCACGTGACTTCAGCCCCTCTTTCTGTCTTTTTCTAACACATGCGTTCAAATGGGCTGAGAGAGAGAAAGACGATAGCCTGGTTACGGCTATGGTTCCGATCATCGAATCAATTACAATTGCGGGTTGGGGTATATTTGATCCAAACTAGTTACATAGCCCAGTGGCGGCTCGTGCAATCTGGCAACCGTGCACTTTTGCCACTTAAACGTATGCAAAAAGATCGATACTAGGTGAGGCGCAGCGCCTCACCAAGTAATCGATTATTTTACACAGTTTTTAATGGAGGAAATCCATTGTTGCCACATTGCACGAACCGCCGCTGACATAGCCTGTTTTCTCACTGTAAAAACTCCGCTTTGACCTGTTAACTCTTTTAAGAATGAAAAAATACAAAAAATTACGCAAGGAAAGTTTGAAAAAAAAAGCGTTCGCCGAAGGATGCTATCGGCACAAATGTTAAGGAGATATGATCCGTGACTGACCAACTAACGGACAGTCTGATAGGGTGACAAACGAACAGACATTTTGTATAAAAAAAGAAGGTTGCTATTAGGTTTAACCCATCATTGCCCAAGAGTACTTCACAGTCTCGTCAGGTTTTATGGACTACTATGGATGATCTAGTCACGGATTTCTAATGTTAATTGATATGTGTGAATTGCTTTTAAGGCATTTGCCATTAAATTCCGTGTAAAATTGGTGGTACTTGTGAGTATCGTTGGTCAACATAGGGTTAAGGTGCCATGAAATTTCAATTACTACTCATGAAGGAGACTGCGAATTCCGTATTTTTTGTGGGTTTAAATGGACAAAATTCAACTTTACCTGATTGGACACTACGCTTATATACGCACGGTGGTGCCTTTTTGTAAGTGAAATATGTAGTAGCGGGGACAAATATACCAAACCAGGGTATGCAACCAGCCATACACAATATACCATTCAAAACATGTATTACGTGCGTTGCATTGTATAATCTGTGCGTTGTATAATCTGGCTTATCTTTGTCCCCGCTAGTACGTTTGACAATGTGGTTATTTCCTCTTTTCTTTTAGGATTATTATCAATAACCGTCGATGGCTTTTGGGGCAGATAACTGCGGTTTAATAAAACGTAAGAATTTTACGAGTGTATTGTGTATCTCAATGATAAAAATACGATAAATAGGAATCTATAAATAATACTAAAAATTTTGTGCATTTCAAGCCGCAATTTATGTTTCGTGATGTGAACTTTCACATTACACATTAAATAACTAAAAAATAAAAACTAAATAATCTAAGACGATGATGATGATATATGGCATTCAAGACCTAACAAAAATCAAGACGAAAGAAACTTAAATTAAAAGTTACCAATTTTTTTTTTTTTTTTTTTTTTTAATATCATTTTTCTGTTTTACTTTAGTTTTATTTTTTCCCTCTAGACATCAAAAGAATCTCGGTACCTGAAGTAAAATAAAAGTTTCAAAGACTAATAAACAGTCTTAAACAATCAAGAGCTATCGAAAACTTTAGTTTTCTTACACTAGGGTCTCGACTTCACGGTCGGGCATTAAAAGGGTATGAAAGCAGACGACGAGCTCGAGAAGTGTTCTGACGTCCAACAAAAATATTTTGACTCTCAAGACTCTACGCTCTATGATAAGCCTCGGAGGCACTGTCAGGCAGGTCGCCTAGCTGTCAGGGACAGAAAAAAACACTAACGCTAGTCGCAATAGAAGCGACGGCGCAAAGAGAATTATGCAAGATTTGTACAGAAATGCTTTCATTAATCCACCGAGACTTCAAGCGATGCGCGGCTTGCCACTATGGTATACGAGTCAAATGAAAATGACTATGCTTACCTCGAACCTAAGAGCATTTTCTCTTTTGACACATCAAAGCAACTTGAAAGCTTGTTTAATAGTAAATTAGGATCAGAGGTTATGAATAAATTCTCCTCTAAGAAAGAAATACTTCGTCGGCGTCAAGTTCCCTCGGAGGAGAAAGCAAGTTTTAAAAGCACCAAGAAGTCTCGCGCGGCACCGGATTAAGAATTAAATTTTGGATGAAGTTATTCACATTTATTTTTCAGGTGGTTTAGGCTCGAGGGAAACATTGTTTTTTTGTTTTATTTCCCTAGCTCAAAAGGTGGAATCATTTGAATATTACTCAACAAACGATTTTAAATTGGTGCCTAAACGTGGATGCGAGAGGGCCATCGCAGTTTCCTTGTTTTCTCCGTGTAAGTTATTCATGGCCTTAAGCGTTGACTCAAACACAACTTGCATGGAGTAAAATCCTCTCTATAACGGAATGTCTGTTTTTCCCTTTTATTTTCAGGGGCTCTTCGGGAGTTTTCTACTCCTTTGAAAATGTCGATCTGAGTCATTGCGATCAAAGTCTCAAGTCACTTTTCCAGCTCTCCAAATGTGATTCAAATTTTACGAAGGTAAATTCCTACAATATTCAGCCTCACTCATCGTATCTTTATTTGATTATGTTTCGCTAATAGTTACCCATTCAATATCCTTCATTGTTTTATCATCCATTCCGAACAATCGCTGCTTTGAGTCTGAGCGGGGATTTGTCGAAAGTCTAAAGTGGTGAGCACGGAATCGTTGTTCTTGAAATCTTGAATAATTATTCAATGGAAACTATTCTGAATTAATATTGCACACTTCTGCATATTAATCTCGTCCCAAAGGACATGCCTTTGCATTAGAATAGAGAAGCCGAGCGAATTAAGCGTAACAAGCGGAAGAGAAGCAACTTGCTGCTCTGAATTGGTAACATGAATACAACAAGAGATAGATTGGTGGGGGGGGGGGTGTTAAGAGCTCGTCAATTTGGGTTATCCTTATCTTGCTACAACTTTTTCGAGGTTTGGAGTATCAGTGGGGTGTCACTGATCGTCACTTAACAGGACATTTATTGTAAGCGCTAGTTCAATGCCATTATTATCAATATCGTTAGGAATGCATAAGAAAAGCTGTAATTTCAACTATATTGCAGGTGCACTACTCAAAGATTTAAGGATTTTAATATCAGAAAAGTTTCGTTTCTTTCGACGAAAATATTGGGGAGGAAACCAGGAAACCCACTAAGCAGACAAAAGAGTCTACCACAAAGTTTTGCTACAGACGAATTAACGTTACAATTAATTTACATGTAAGATTTTAATGGAAAAATTACGTAAGCTTATACACGGAGATAAAAGGATGACAAGGAAGCACACAGAGTATGTTGACTTCGCAGATGCTGAGGCAAGTATGAGTTCTAAAATAGTATTTATTTTATGTGCTTGAACGACACACTGATGTTTTTGAATGACATAATTTCTGTCTTCAGAACTCAAACTCGCCCCAGCTTATGCGAATTCGACATACTATTGTGTGTTTCGACACAACTTCTTCTCCGTGAGGCTTCGGGAAGGAGGCAGCGATGTACTCCGGGCAGTGGCGGCTCATGAAATGCGATATATCGATGTCCACTCCATTTAAAACTATACAAAAGTATCGATTTCTCGGGGGTTCAATGGCACTCCCTGACGATCGATACTCTTCTAGTTTTAAATGGAGTAGAATACATCGATTTATCGCATTTCACGAGCCGCTACTGACTCCGGGTGACATTCAAACCATCCCAAGCGTGATTCTTAGTCAAGAAAGAAAACAGCTCTATATACGAATGTTATAGAAAACACTGAAATTAAAGCCCCGTGCGATTCAGTGATTCAATCGAAACTGGAGGAAGTTTTATGTTGTCTAGAGAATGTCTGGAGGACTGCAACTCAAAAACCAGGCTCAGAAGTTTTAAACCCCAGACTTGTCATTATATAATTTTTATAGTAAAACGTTTCATAAAATCCCAAACAAAACAAAAGAAACGCCACAAAATTAAATTCCCATTGGCCAAATCAGTGCGGTGCATGTCTTTATTAGTTTTCCCTGGTTTTGAGATCAAATATTTGCCTTATATCACCAATTTCTTGTTCGCGATCAATTTTGATTTCGAGGAGGCTAAAAACAATGTTAGTTTAATACAGTTTTTCGGAATATTTTCAAATCTCGATGATTAATCGAAAATGAACAAACGAATAAAATAATTCAGAAAATTGGGAAATCGACCAATGTTAAAAGAAAAGAAATCAGCTTTATCAATTTATCCATTTATGTGTGTTTTTAGGAATTTGTATGCATAATACTCCCCAATGAATAAAGGACATTACCCAAAATCGGCCTTTTTACCCCTGAGAGCGAAATGTGAAATAATTTCAGGGGTGATAGAGAATTAAATCAGCGTTCCGAATCTGGCCTATTTTTTGATTTTGGACGAAGGGAAAGGGGGGAGGGGGGTCCAAAGTTAGACCCTTCAAATGCCCATAACTTTTGAACGAATAAAGATATGAGAATGTACTTTGCGCGAAAAGATAGATCTTTTAAAGACCTTTCGATTGATGTGTACGATATTTGCCTTATTTTAATTTTTAATCGATTTATCGAAGTTTTTCTGATTTTTTTGAAATCGGGTTTTCCGTTTTTTTAATCGTGGAAGTTTGGCAACGCACGAATCATCACAAATAATTTCCAGGATAAAAGTAAACGCAATTTGCTAAAAAATGGTTCAAACCGCATGTTGGGGAAATGCTTTGAAGCGGAGTTATGAGGGTTCAAAGTTGGCGCTGTCACGAAAAAGGCCGCCCCGAGGGGCGTACTACAGGTGGTAGAAGTTGGCATTATCTGCTCTTCCCGTCCAAATGACTTGAAATTTGGTATTCCCGGGTATTTTTTAACGCTGAATTCAAATTTTGCATCAGTTTTTCAAAATCAAAAATCCAAGATGGCTGCCGACCAAATTTCCGAAAAAAATGGTCGGCAGCCATCTTGGATTTTTTGATTTTGAAAAACTGATGCAAAATTTGAATTCAGCGTTAAAAAATACCCGGGAATACCAAATTTCAAGTCATTTGGACGGGAAGAGCAGATAATGCCAACTTCTACCACCTGTAGTACGCCCCTCGGGGCGGCCTTTTTCGTGACAGCGCCAACTTTGAACCCTCATAACTCCGCTTCAAAGCATTTCCCCAACATGCGGTTTGAACCATTTTTTAGCAAATTGCGTTTACTTTTATCCTGGAAATTATTTGTGATGATTCGTGCGTTGCCAAACTTCCACGATTAAAAAAACGGAAAACCCGATTTCAAAAAAATCAGAAAAACTTCGATAAATCGATTAAAAATTAAAATAAGGCAAATATCGTACACATCAATCGAAAGGTCTTTAAAAGATCTATCTTTTCGCGCAAAGTACATTCTCATATCTTTATTCGTTCAAAAGTTATGGGCATTTGAAGGGTCTAACTTTGGACCCCCCCTCCCCCCTTTCCCTTCGTCCAAAATCAAAAAATAGGCCAGATTCGGAACGCTGATTTAATCCTCTATCACCCCTGAAATTATTTCACATTTCGCTCTCAGGGGTAAAAAGGCCGATTTTGGGTAATGTCCAAATTTATGGCGAGAGTATTCAATTTTGCACTTCTTTATTTATTTATTTGTTTTTGTTTGTTATTATTGTTATTATTATTATAATGTTATGAATTGTTGTTTTCGAGACGCCCCTCAATCCTCATGCATTTATTGACTCCATCATATCTCTTCTCACATTTGTTTCTGATACAAATGGGGCTCCTGCAAACTTTTGCTGAGAGTAAATGAACAGTCCAATCTGATGTAAGAACCAGCAAAATTAACTGAAAATCACACTAAAAAAGTCGTAAGTTCAGTAATAAATATCTCACTTAACTGCTAGAACGGCAAGTTCGTAATGGCGCTTCAACGCTGGTATCATGGGAAATTCTTGTCTAATTTGTCACTTTCTCTACGGAAACACAGAGGTATGTCTCAATTTAGATAGGAATCTCCCATGATACCTGCGTCTCTCCGCCATTAACCCTTTACAGACCAGGTTTGATCAAAAGAACGCCACCATGAA
This sequence comes from Trialeurodes vaporariorum, assembly GCA_011764245.1. Taxonomy (NCBI): domain Eukaryota; kingdom Metazoa; phylum Arthropoda; class Insecta; order Hemiptera; family Aleyrodidae; genus Trialeurodes; species Trialeurodes vaporariorum. The sequence continues at coordinate 54,337,959 of VMOF01000001.1, forward strand.
TATAAGGAGGGTACTTAACTGTTCGTACTCGGAGGAGTTGGAATTGCATATACGATGAATTGAAGGCGCCCGAACGAAGCCTTATCTTGTAAGTGTCAACCTCCAGAATCGCGTTTATTCTGAATCGCTAAATACAGGAGCAATGTGAAATGGACTAAAGGAGAAAAACGAGTATTCTCGGGCTTGGTCTATAAGAGGTTAAGCCCGATTCTGAGAGTAAATTCCGTGATTTTTTAGTGCATTCGTCGTCATTTTTACAGCTTTTTATGCAAAAATCAACTCTTCAATCCCCTGTAGCAAAAGTCTGCAAGAGCCCCATTGTAGATAACATGAAACTTGAGGGGGAGGGGGGGGGAGAGGTATATGATGAATCACGGAGCTTTAATTTCAATATTTTCTATTATTTCAGAATATATAAAGTGGTTTTTTTCTTTATTGTTTACCGATGAAATCATGCCTGGATTGCCTGGGATGGTTTGAATGTCACCGTCTTTCACGAGTTGACATGATCGGGAAAAAAAAGGCGAGACACATTTTCAACTCGATGCAATTAACTTCCTCTGTTTACTTTTCCTATTGGATTTTGTTTATTTACTTTTTTATTTTTTCATTTTGTATGAATTCCCCGGAACAGTGCATTAGTCTACCGGGCATTGGGTTGAACCAAGAGGACTATCGATGCGAATGTCTGCCTGGATTTCTACCCTACTCTCTCGAGACTTCAAGCAATCTAACCCTTCATCTCACTTCCTTCTACAGGTTTGTGAAGTGTGCTCCGAAAATTTTTCAATCAATTTATTTTTATTTCCTTTTTTGATCACACAAGTTATGAATTTCCTTTGTTTCGTCGATATCTTTTCACTCCGTTGTTTGAAGAATTTACGAGCTGCGACAGGGGCGCCCAACCCCCCTTGGTACCGTACGAGCTACCCCCCTAAATCACGAGGATTGACCCCCCCCCCCTACCGGAAGGTTCGAGATTAATCCCCCCAAGTAGAATGGGGAGTTCGAGGGTCCTCCCCCGGAAATTTTTTGAAAATTTGACCCTCTACAATACGTTTTGGAGGATATTTAAGTGAGGGTGGGTTATTGGGAGCATGGGGTACCCTGACAGAGAAGGGGGGTTCGTGGGACCCAACCCGGAAAAATTTTTTGGGGTTTTGACTTTTTTGAAAACTTTGGAGTCTCCAAAGATGATTGAATGAAACAATCAATTTCTAACTGTGCACCCAAGGACATTTTTTGAAAATTCAACCTTTCAGAATTTGTTTTTGGGGCTTTTTAATCTACAGGGGGAGAAAATTTCCCGGGAAATAAATTGATAGGGGGGGGGGGGTTGATAGAGGGAGGAAGAGGATTTGGGGGGGGGGTGTAAGTTTGAGATGAGAAATGGATTGGAGGGGAGGTATAAATCGGGTTGAAGAAAACATTTTTTGGCAACGTTGCATTTATTCCACTTAAACCCATGAAAAAGGTCAAATTTGAGGATACTCATTGAGTCACTGAACACTCAACAGCTAGATCTTTATCATGGCTTTAAACTGACAAAAGACTACGACCTTCAAACGAATTACGTTTTCTAGTCGAAATTTTCACTCTTTCAAATCTTGGCAATCTTTGAACATTTTGCAGTTTTCAAATATTTAAGGACGAATCAGAACGCCCCTTGTAAAGTACGTCATGAAAAATCGAAAGTTTCATTGAAAATAAAGGACAAATTTAACAGTGAAAATTTCGACTAGGGCAGTGGCGGCTCGTGAAATGCGATATATCGATGTCCCTTTCCATTTAAAACTGTAAAAAAGTATCGATTTCTTGGGGTTCAATTGCACCCCCTGACGATCGATACTTTTCTATAGTTTTAAATGGAGCAGACATCGATTTATCGCATTTAAGAGCCGCCCCTGGATTAGGGTACTTTCTTTTGAAAGTAATAGTACAACCTTGCCAAATAGCATGCTTCGATCACTGAAAAAATATTTTTAAATTCTTGTAATATTACCAGAATCACAACGATATGTGAACGACGGAGAGTCTATAGTCCTTGTACCAGAAAGTTTTGGGTTGTGATAAAAAAATGGCCATAGTGCTAGGCGACTTTTTTTCAAAATCAATTAGCAAAAACACAAATGATGCAAACACTAAAAATTCTTCAAAAAGTACACATATCTTCAGTATATTCTGATTCACATATATCTAGACGCTTCTGGCACAGAATAACACAATCAGAACGGAAACTCTGTCGGATTTTGAAGCAAATTCTTTTCGCGTCCGCCATGTTGGGATATAGGATGCTTACATCTGGATTCGCGCGTGAAAAAAAAATATAGGACATGCTCCGCGAAATTTTCATTCTGAAATGCCATTAGAATAAAAGTGAGGGCGGAAACTTAAGATTTCTTTCCAGAATTTACAGAAATAAATGAGTTTCAACACAAATCACACACGTCCGCCATGTTGGGATATAGGACCACAGAGTTGCCTATTGGTGCCGTTAAATTCCAAACTTGCTTCCATTGGCTCTTATGGGAGTTTCCGTTCTGATTGTTGTATTATTCTGTGCTTCTGGCATTTTTGCTATCCATTTTTTCCCGGTTTTATTGATCAAGTTCAGTCTGCAATTGCAATAAAAATTGTCTTTTTCAAACTCGATTTTAATTTTGTGACTGGTGTGCAAAGATTCATTCGTCTTAAACTGATGACTCTTTTAAGTACTAACAAGGGGAGGCTCAGAAGTCGCCGCCTCCGATTTTAAAACAATTGCACGAAAATGTAGCTAAAGTAAAACTATTAGACCCGTGTTTCTCACTTTTTGCCAATGGGCCTTCCTAAAGCGTCAGGAATTTTTTGAAAGTTGCCGAAGTTCACGTAAGAACCCGAGCGGAGAGCGTTCCGAATATTTACGTGAATTTCGGCAACTTTCAAAAAATTCCTGACGCTTTAGGAAGGCCCATTGGCAAAAAGTGAGAAACACGGGTCTAATAGTTTTACTTTAGCTACATTTTCGTGCAATTGTTTTCAAACTCGGAGGCGGCGACTTCTGAGCCTCCCCTTGTAAAACTGAAAATTCATCTGAATGTCACACTTTTTCTGATCTGGAACTTCGCACAATTTTGTTTTTGTTCTCCAGATCTTATAACATTAACTTTTTCGTTAAAAAAAATTAAAACTGCTGCATAAATAATTATTAATAAACAGCCATTTTCTAAAGCGTGAATCAGTTGAAAAGGGGAAAAAATCTCGCGTTGAAAAAAGTGGAGATCATCTGACGGGCATTCAAAAGTCCGCTCATAGTGTTAGATGTCACTACGGGAGCTTCCGCCATCAAATGTTCGCGGTCAACTGTAAGATTAATCGTTGGCATGTTGACGGTGGAGGCAGGATCTGGAGATAAACAAACGTGAAACATTTCTTAAAATAAGAAAAATGTCATTTTGATTGAGATCTTTTTTTATATTTTTTTCCCATGAACGGCTCAGGTCTCCCCTCTCCCGGTCCACTTCTCATCCGTCGGCTGTCCAAGTTTGAATTCATATCACTGTCTATATATTTCCTCGAAATTTCGAAAAGTCCTAAAGTTTGAAAAGAAATATTTTCGAGATTCCGCAGACACACACGGAAAAAAAATAGTGAAATTAACCATACGATAGCTGATTTTGGCACCTGCTAGATGTTATGGTAAACTTGACCAGAAGTATGGTACATTTACCGATACTTTGAGTAAATTCGACATGCAATCAGGTAACATCACCTAGTACCTAGTCAAAACATAGCATACTTTTGGTTAACATTGCCATAACATCTAGCAGGTGCCAAAATCAGCTATCGTATGGTTAATTTCACCGTAGTTTTTTTTTTCCGTGCAGAATCACTTTTGATGCTCCCTTTTCAAAGATTCTTTGATGAAAATTGGGCTTTGCCACTAGCGGATCAAGGAGATTGTCCTTCTCTCTCTTATAGCATTAGAATGCATGTGTTAGATAAAGATAGAGGAGGGGCTAAAAATCACGTGACTGTCCCTAATCTGTCCTTTTCTAACACACACGTTTTAAATGAGAGAGGAGAGAGAGAAAGACAGATTCCCGGATCCACCAATGGTTTTCACGATGATGATTCGAATCTTCTAGTTTCAAACAATGGAATGAAAGCGAGGCAAAGACATTATAATTCCTGCGAGGTCTTCAATTCGTGGAAAATGATGAGAACGTGCGAAGAATGAAATATTGCCGCAATAATTGACATTTTTCTTCGCTTTTCCTCAGACCCGGCGAAAAATGTCTTTAAAGTTAGATTGCTGGCAATTTAGCGGCTTCTCAAAAAACACTCGCGACGAGTGAATTGCAATTTGGGTCAATACATCATTCAGGAGCTATAAAACTGCTCGCATAATCAAAAATTGAGCGCAAAATGTGGTAGAGGATGAAACATCCAATTTGAGGAAAAATCTCTTGCATCTGCAAGCTTAGGACACAGAATAATACAAGAGTCATGATGGAAGCAAGTTTGGAATTTAACGGCACCAATAGGCAACGCTGTGGTCCTATATCCCAACATGGCGGACGTGGTTGATTTGTGTTGAAACTCATTTATTTTTGTAAATTCTGGAAAGAAATCTTAGTTTCCGGCCTCACTTTTATTCTACTGCATTTCAGAATGAAAATTTCGCGGATCATGTCCTTTATTTTTTTTTTTTTCGAGTGCGAATCCAGATGTAAACATCTATAAGCAAATTTTTGCGACGAATATATCCAACGAAATTATACAAAATCATTGCCAACCTACGCATGACAACAGTGGATGAAACGAAAATGTATCGTGTTTTCCGAACTTTTTCGGTGTTTTCAGGAATCGATGGCATCAATCGATTTTGAATTCAAGTCCGGAAGTGAATTCGAAATCGAATTGATGCAATCGATGCCCCGAAAACACATCTGAAAACACAATTGAGTTTCCTCGAATATGTAGTTAGGTTGGTATTGTTTATGATATTCGATCGCGAAAATTCGCTATTTGACTGTTAAAATTAGTTAAACTAATACGGCACAGAGGTAATTTAACTATTTTAAACTGTCAAACTAACAGTTTTTAAGAAGTGTTCTTATACTTTTAACTAAAAAAGAGTTAAATTCAGCACTTATTTTCAGTGTGAGTTCTTGAGAGAGTGAGGGACAGAAAGAGACAAAATACGAGGGTGCCCGCGGTGTTTGAAATTGGGAAGTAGCAGCTCACGGTAAAAGTATATTCGATCGCGAAAATTCGCCTTAATACCGAATGTAGCGGAACGATACTTGGTTGCACAGAAGTAAACTTTTCGATAAACACTTTGGAGGGACCAATAGTGACCCTTCTTTTTTCCAGTGTTCTAGTCTTATCCAATGATTTCTAAGATCGGGCCGTAGGGTCTGCCTGTGCTTCTGCTTCCATTGAATTCATACAAAAATTAGTTAAAAATTAATTAAAAATTAATTAAAAAAATCATACCGTTTCGGATAATACAATTAGTTTACCTTTGTTTCAGATGTGCTCCTGAATGTGCGAACGACGAACTATGTTCTCCAATGTTCTCAGAGACACTGATTCGGGCGTTCATTCTATGTGCTCAAGTAGGATGCATGTGCTTGACAGTCATCGTAGCTATTATCATCTTCAAAAAGCGGAAATGCAAGGTAATAAAGCATGCATCAAGTACACAGATCGAGTGGATACATACGTATATATATTTCCTGTACATCTCAACCCTTCATCCCCCTCCCCCTTTCCCAAAAACCCTTCAGGTCCATGACAGGTCGAATTGCAAACTAAAGCTGTTTAACCCCTCTCCTAACCAAACCTCACCCTCCTCCCTCCATCTCCCAATACCGTTTCCTATGTATCAATGCGGCATAGAGTACGTAATTGCATCCCTTTGACTGCTAGCGCCTCGCGCTGCGAAAATCCGCCACCGCGCAAAGACTGGCTACACGCTAATTAATTTTGAATGGATACTCGATTAGTTCGTGCTTTGACTGTTGAAACACATTAAACTGTCATTGTATGACCTGGATGGCTTTCGGCTTAGTTAGGACTTTAGAGCCAATTGAAGAGGGGATTCCACGAATCGGGCACTCAACGTATTAGAGACGCGGGCTCTTATGCTAAAATCGTTCACTTCTTAACGATTCCGCCTCCTATTTCTGCATTTGTTTTATACGCGCAAATACCATTTTGAGCGTGTTTGTTTACTGTTTAATACAATCTAAAAGTCCGTCAGTGATTCAATCGGCTGAACCAAACACCGATTTGAGTATTCCCATGAGCCACTGCTTCTGCTATACATCTCGAGTAATACATGGGAAAAATCAATGGAGCTTTTGCAAACTTTTGCTGTAAGCAAATAAATAGTCCATTCTAATGTTAATAACAACGAAAGTCACGAAAACCACACTTAGAAAGGCTAAAATTCAGTAATAAACTCACGTAACTGCTATAACTGCAAGATTATAATGACGGTTCGACGCAGGTATCATGGGAGATTCCTGTCTATTATGTCACTTTCTCTACGGAGACACAGAGATATGTCTCAATATAGATTGGAATCTCCCATGATACCTGCGTCTCTCCGCCATTAAGCCCGATTCTGAGAGCGAATTTCGTGATTTTTTAGTGTATACTCATCGTCATTTTTACAGGTTTTTATGCAAGAATTGACTCTTCAATCCTCTGTAGCAAAATTTGTAAGAGTCCCATTCCTAAATGAATCTGTTGTTTTTTCAGTGGCAGGATATTGTGTTTCTCTCTCGTAGCCCATTTGAACGTATGCGTTAGAGAAGGACAGAACCAGGGTCCAGAGGCTGAAGTCAGGTGACAGCTCCTATATGTATACATCCTTTTGCTAACACATACGTTCAAACGGGCCTAGAGAGAGAGAAAGACAATATCTTGGCTATTGCGCGAATTTTGGTGTTACAACAACCTACACGGCTGCATGGAAGACGAAAATATGCTTCTCCACGAAGATGCGTATAGAGAGAGCTATAAACGGAAAATTCTTCTGCAACGCCTGTAAAATGTATGTGTAATTATCTCTGTCCTACAGTTCTGCGTATAATTAATGACATTTTTCAATTCACCGATGATCTCACCGGTTGAGAAAAGATTACACAGTTCAGTTCAGTGTATGACTGTACCAACACGAAAATTCTCTTGATCTGTGATCTTTTTTCGACCGGTGGAATCATCGGTGAATTGAAAAATATCATTAATTATACGCAAACGGCAGCACTATATAGAAATGGGTCTGTTGCAAACTTTCGCTACAACGATTAAGAGTGTTTAATCTAATGTAAAATCGCCTGAAAAGTCCATTGGTGGCATCAGAAAGTCATAAAATACAATAATAAACACACAAGAGGTGTTTAATGAAATCCAAGATGGCGGAGAAATATCGAGCAATTTGTATGTATGCACCACGAACATCCAAGGATATAGCCACTCTCACAATATCGATCACAACCAATCACAACGTAAACAAACACATAACCTCTACCTCCAGTGAGGTTGTCAAAGTTGGCCATCCTTGGATGTTCACGGTGCATGCATACAGATTGCTCGATATTTCTCCGCCATTTTGAATTTCATTAAACGCCTTTCGTGAGTTTATTTTTGCATTTTATGCCTTCCTGATGCCACCAATGGACTTTTCAGGTGATTTCATATTGGATTATACACCCTTAATCGTTGTAGTAAAAGTTTGGAACAGACCCATTATCCTTTTCAAGAGTGTAAAATAGAACGGGGGGAATGATGGTGCTAGTAAAATTTGAGCAGTTGAATTTTAACAAGCCAACTAAAAATTGATTCAAAACCGCATCGCACATCGTGAGAAGGGGGGGGGCGTGAAACTCCGATCTCAATCAAATATATACTATGTTCTATACATGTGTCGTAAAGCGGTCGCGAGTTTGAAATTCTCGACACAGAATCGATAAAACGGCGTGTTCCTCTCCTCTAATAAAAATAACACGGGAGCTCCCTGTTCTAAAGCTGTAGCGATCGCGGTTGGTCATAATAGTGCCTGCATGCCTTGGAGGAAATCAAACGCGTGATTCAGCCGCGCAGTATAACACGATATGTTCGGACATTAACGTGCACGCCTCGAAGAACACCATGCACTTTAGGGAAGTTTTGAACACAACACGCAGTGGATCGGAAAGCTGATTTTTCTGGACAAGAAAACTTTTCGTTCTTCGCTTCATAAACTTTTATTGTTGATATTTTCTTGCCAAAGCAATGTAATCTGTTTTATTTCAATGAGGCTCTTGCAAATTTTTGCAATAGGGGATTGAAGAGTTGGTTCTTCCATAAAAACCTGTAAAAATGACGATGAGAACACTAAAAAATCACGAAATTCACTCTCAGAATCGGGCTTAATGGCGGAGAGACGCAGGTATCATGGGAGATTCCTATCTAAATTGAGACATATCTCTGTGTTTCCAAAGAGAAAGTGACATAATAGACAGGAATCTCCCATGATACCTGCGTCAAACCACCATTACCATTTTGCCGAACAGTTATGTGAGTTTATTACTGAATTTTAGACTTTCTTAGTGTGATTCTCGTGATTTTTGCTGGTCTTTACACAAGATTGGACAGTTTATTTGCTTATAGCAAAAGTTTGCAAGAGCCCCATTAGTGACATCAATAATTGGGCAGTTGTAAGAGTCTGAAATATGTTGTGTTTTTTACAAAGAAAATGAATCTACTTGAACGAGCTGAGAATGAAGATGCCTTTGCACGGAGAAAAATTTCTGATTGAAATTACGGAACGTAGGAAGAAATTGGGGTAGAAAGAAAATCCCTTTAAAATAATAAGAATGGGTCTGTTGCAAACTTTTGTTAAAGCGCTACAGAGTATTCAGTCACATGTTAAATCGTGTGAAATCGTGTGTCGTGTGTCTATGGGTGACAGTATGAAAGTCATGAAATGCGATAATAAACTCACAAGAGACGTTTAATGAAATCTAAGATGGCGGTAAAATATTGAGCAACCTGTATGCATGCACCACGAACATCCAAGGATAGCCAACCTCACAATATTGAGCACACCCAATCACAACGTAAATAAACACATAACCTCTGGAGCTGTGAGGTTGTCATAGTTGGACATCCTTGGATGTTAAAGGTGCATGCATACAGATTACTCAATATTTTACCGCCATCTTGGATTTCATTAAACATTTCTTGTGAGTTTATTATCGCATTTCATGACTTTCTGATGCCACCAATGGACTTTTCACGCAATTTTACATACGATGAAACACTCTTTATCGTTGTAGCAAAAGTTTGCAACAGACCCATTCTTATTGATTCAACCAGAATTCTTATTGATCCAACGATTCTTTCTTGTGATTCTTCTGAATCATCAGAACGTTCAATTGGACCAATGATGATTCTGGTTAAATCAATAAGAATTCTTATTATTTTAAAGGGAATTTCCTACTACCCCAATTTCTTCCTACGTTCCTTAATTTCAATCAGAAATTTTCTCCGTGTGGTTTCCAATTAAGTCCCATTGTTCCGAAGATGAGATGATGGTCCAAAATACATTATTTTAAATGGGAATTCCGCGTAGTTACGTCACTATACACACACGATTTGGTTTTTTCTGTTTTTTTTTTTTTTTTTTTTTTTTTCTTTCTTTTTTTCTTGTGTCATTTATCAAAACTTTGAGCCAACTTTTCTCCTTGAGGGAATGAGCTTTATAAACTTCTTAGTACAGGATAATTTCGTTTTTTAAAAACCTAAAAACATGAAAAACCTTGTAAGAGAAACCTTTACGATAGAATCAACAACATTGTGAGTCTTTTTCAAATGAAAATATTGAAAATTTCCATGACCGAGAAAATTCATTTTTCAATTCAGTGTGTGACGTAGGTTGCGGCGGCAGTGTTGCCAGGTTTGGGTGAAAAAGCCGTACGTTTTACATTGATTTAAATGGAAACGATACGGCTTTTTACCCTCGATCTGTCAACACTGTACGGCGGTCACGCCGCGGGGGTGGGGAGAGGCAAACGATGGTTTCCGCAAGTACGATCGAAGTGCGTAAACTTTATCATGTGGGACTTGAAAACGCTTCGTCAGTTCCGAGATACGCCAGAAGAAAAGTCGGCATTGCCAGATTGAATGACGAAGATAAAATGACTTGATATAGAAAATTGAAAAGAAAAGGTTTAGTTTTTGAGGTGGGATATTATCTTGATTATGACAACTTGAGTATGACATTCTGTTTGTATTATACAGGGTGTCCCAGACCACCCGTGTAGGTACTTTTTCTCAAAAATGGCTGGGAGTAGAGAGCTGAAACAAAAAAGTCAGATAGGGAATTGACCCCAAAGAATTCAATGAAAATATTTTCAAAGCCCCCCGAGGCCCCCCAGGGGGGTTTCGGGGGGTTCGAAACACATTTTTCCATTATTGGCGGGAAAAAGCCTATAAAAGGTACAAAAATAAGTTCAGATTCTGAAAGAGCAACTCATTGCCGACATTTTTACTCCAGTAACTTTTCCCAGAAAACCCCAATTTTTGGGGTTATGGGCCCTTTTGGGGGGAAATTTTCATTCGGCCACTGTGACCACACTATTCAATATTTTTCAAAAAACTGAACTCCATCTGAAAGAAGAGATAAAGACCTTTCGATTGATGTGCCAAATAATACCTAAAAGTGAAAAATTAAGGCCCCCACGTAGATTCCAAAATTTGGGGGTCTTTGGGCCCCCCCCCACGTAAAAAAAGTCAAATAGCAAGGTATGGCTTGTGATACATCGATCGAAAGCCCTCAAAGAGTAGAATAAGATGACGCGATCCAAAATTGTCTACAATCATTACTTTCAAAATGGCGGCAATTTGAAAATTTTGGGTGTTCAAAGGGAAGTCCTGGGAAAGGAGTCCAAAGATGAACGATACAAAGATTAAAAGGCCTTAAAAAAAGCAAACGAATGGCGCAAACTGCAAATCAATCCGCCTCTTCAATCAAAAGTAATGACCGATTGAAACTTAAAGGGCTCAATAAGTCCTATTTAAGGCTGCTTAAATTTCAATCGGTCATAACTTTTGATTGAAGAGGCGGATTGATTTGCAGTTTGCGCCATTCGTTTGCTTTTTTTAAGGCCTTTTAATCTTTGTATCGTTCATCTTTGGACTCCTTTCCCAGGACTTCCCTTTGAACACCCAAAATTTTCAAATTGCCGCCATTTTGAAAGTAATGATTGTAGACAATTTTGGATCGCGTCATCTTATTCTACTCTTTGAGGGCTTTCGATCGATGTATCACAAGCCATACCTTGCTATTTGACTTTTTTTACGTGGGGGGGGGCCCAAAGACCCCCAAATTTTGGAATCTACGTGGGGGCCTTAATTTTTCACTTTTAGGTATTATTTGGCACATCAATCGAAAGGTCTTTATCTCTTCTTTCAGATGGAGTTCAGTTTTTTGAAAAATATTGAATAGTGTGGTCACAGTGGCCGAATGAAAATTTCCCCCCAAAAGGGCCCATAACCCCAAAAATTGGGGTTTTCTGGGAAAAGTTACTGGAGTAAAAATGTCGGCAATGAGTTGCTCTTTCAGAATCTGAACTTATTTTTGTACCTTTTATAGGCTTTTTCCCGCCAATAATGGAAAAATGTGTTTCGAACCCCCCCGAAACCCCCCTGGGGGGCCTCGGGGGGCTTTGAAAATATTTTCATTGAATTCTTTGGGGTCAATTCCCTATCTGACTTTTTTGTTTCAGCTCTCTACTCCCAGCCATTTTTGAGAAAAAGTACCTACACGGGTGGTCTGGGACACCCTGTATATACAGTCAAGGAACACGCCGAAAAATACCAAAATAAAATCGAAAAATTTGCGGATTTATCGATAGAACAAGCCCGTTAAAATTCTGAGTCCAAGAGGTTTAACGTGGATAGTCAACATTTTTTAAAGTGATTCTCACCAAATAGTACAAGTGTAAATATGTAGATCCACCCCGAGATGGCTCGTACATTCGTACAATTTCGTAGCAGCGGATCTTCTCCGTTTAAAGTCATTTCAAATAATCGATCTTCAGGATGAACCCCCGAAGAAATCGATACTTTTGTATAGCTTCAAATGGCAAAACTTATAGTTCCCAAGTTGCACGAACCGCCAGAATTTATAAACGGTTCATCCAAATCTAGAAACTTTAGCATGAAGCGCCAAAGAAAAAGTTTGAAAATTTATGCCATTTACGAAAAGTAAAGTTTTGGTCTTTTTTTTTTTTTTTTTTTTTTTTTTTTTGCTACAAATGTGCAAAGAGAGGACACATAATATTTGCGTCCGTTCCGGGCCGTAAATTGCGCTTTTTCCTTACGGCTAGGGCTCCGAATGGTCAATTTCAATTTTCTTTGTTAGATTGTACATCAAAGCTGAAATGAAAATGAAAATTAAATATAAAATACAAACTAAAGCAATTAAAAATTCCAAAGGTACGGAAAGGAGGAAAGCTATAGGAATAAACTTTTTTTTTTATTTTTTTTTTGCACTTATTGATTTTGACTGATAATAAGTCGGCGTAAAACGTTTTAGTTCGTGAAACAGTAACAGCATTTTTCCTGCAGCTGTTATCACTTTATGACCTTTTAAACTGTCCATTTAGTACTGTTTCAACCCTCTTATTCGAAAACATTTTTGTCACATGCATATAATAAATTGCCATAAACAGTATGTTTTCCATCCGGGTCGATTGTTTTGGTTTTAGTGACGAATTATTGTGTATCTCGCGCTCTTGCGACTACGGATAACATTTTGGAATGCATGAATCAAATATTAAAGTTTAACATTTGTCATCTGTAATAAATGGAAAAACTGACAATTTTTTGGCTAAATCTGGCAAGCAGGATCTGTGATACGGCCTACGTTGGACGTTGACATCTGCATAGTGGCGATATCTGATGGTGCTTTAGCCCTATCAATGCTCATCAATGATCAAAGTGAAATTTTTAGATTGATAAATATGAAAGTGTTCTATGAATTTCCATAACCGAAATTCCGAGTGTTTCATTTCCTAGGGCAATCGTTATTTTTCCGTTAAATTTCATGGAAAAATAATAACTTCTCAAGAAATCCCTGTCATGGCAATTCATGAAACACTTTTACCAGGGCGAGAGTATAATACCCGAGTAATTTTACTTGCTTTTGTTGACTGTCAGCAAAAACTCGTTCTCGAAGTGCGCCAACACGGTCACTTGGCAAAACTGGGGCTTCCCCTAATTGGCCCATATAAATTTACAATGTTGTAAGTGCCATCGCAGATGTTGCAAAGATTGAGGAACTTCTTCAATAAATGATTAAAGACTCCAATAGGAGCGAAAATATTTGCAAATATTTTCCATAAATTGAGTAAATTTCTCTTGTAAAGAAAAAAAAAAGATACTCCAGCACAGTGCACTTTCGGTGACACTTGAAAAGATTAAAAAGTTGCACGATCGTTAAATTATCCAAAAGCACTTACGAGTTACGACATTCCGTATTCTCGCGCTTCACTCGGTTGATTTATTTAAGCGCACAGTGTATGAAATGATGACATTTTCCGGACATCTCATTCCATGAACGGAATGTGCGCTACATACGTAGTAGCAAGATAACTAAAATATCAGTGCAATGATTCATTTACGCAGCTTGTAATGAATCAGATATTGCATGATTTTTGCAAGGATTTATCAATATACAAACATTTTAGAAGCGAAAAATAAAAAAATTCTTGTCAAAGAAAATTCATGTTACGATTTACTGTGAGGAGTCCTTCAAAGAGAGGTGAGGATTTTGCGATAGTCTTTTTGCTGTCGACACTAAAAACTATACGTGCATATGTATGTGTACTTATATACATACAAAGTATGGCAAATAGTGTCATATTCAGGATTATTTTAACAGTTAGCAATTTTCTCAGTTGATAGTACGCAATGCAGATCTATTTTATAGTTTTATCACCTTGGTTCTCTCACAAAAAGTTCTACAAAACTCCAGCATTTTATGGAGATTTTTAAAAACTGTCCCATTAAAAAGACATTTTGAAACGAAAGCGTTCGAAACTTCCTTGAAAGAATTCTATATGCTTTTTTTCTCTTATATTTTGTTTTTCTTCAGTGATATTTTTAACCTACTCACACACCTCTGTTTAAGCGTATTCTTGTGTTTAATTGTTTGGTCCTCTTTTACGAATGGAAGAGTTTCTGCGGAAGAGAACCAACAGAGCATCAGAGCCTGCATCAGAGCTGCCGTTTTGCGTTTATTTAATCACATTTTTAATGACAGTCACCCGATGATCCCACTGGTTGAAAAAATATTACACAGCTCAGTTTATTACTGTAATGCTCAAAAATATTCTGCATGATCTGTAATCTTTTCTCAATCGGTGGATTCGCCGTGAAATTATTAAAATATCCGCTAGTTTTTTTTTTTTTTTTTTTTTTTTTTTGCTTTTTGTTTTTGTTTTTGTTTTTTTTTTAGTCAGTGATGACTCCACCGGTCGATGAAAGTTTGCAGATCAGAGTATTTTCGTGCATTACAGTCATACTCTGAACTGAACTGTGTAATCTTTTCTCAACAGGTAGAATAATCAATGAATTGAAAAATTCCATTGAATATACGTAAAAAGGAAGCTCTGAGCTGCATAAAAAGAAAGCAACTACTTTGGATTTCCTATGTACAAAAGTTGGTTCCCTTTAGAGTACCTAGTTCTCTTCAGAAGATAAAGGCGCTCGTGTTAGAATCACTGCACTCTGCAGTCAAAGTCTAGCAGTATTCACTGTCAATTTTGCAACCTTGGTTATTTGGCTTGCACCGCAAGCGCGAACGTCTGGGTGGTGAAATCTCCCGTGGGATATTTCATAAATTCAAGCTTTACCAACTCTAGGTTCCTTTTCACTCTCTTTTCTCACGTGGTTTCTTCTCCTCGAAGTCGATTCTTGGCAGAACTCAAAGTAAAATGTAAATTCGAACGTGTTTATTTTTCCATACTTCTTGACCGCATCGAAAGCGTACAAACACAAACGGGCATTCCTCAAAAGCTCTTTTACTTTCGAGAAATTCCTGGATTCCGCGAATGACCAAAGCTGTAATCCCTCAAGTATGGAAACATCGTTGAATCGCCACGGAACAAAAAAAATTTAAAAAAAATAAATAAAAAAAACCTCCTTATGCTTCTGTACTCGTAGCCTCTGAAATTTTTGAAAACATTCTTGTGCGCATAACAGTGGTTCTCAAACTCAGATCCGCAGGGGGTTCAAAAAAGTCTGAGCACTGCTGGCGTTTACAAGAAAATATATTTGTACATATTTATGGAGATGGACTTGAAAATTCCTTGGGGTTTTTTTCCCCTTCTTATTATTAAGTCGTTATAGTTACTCTCATTACCTGAGATATATCAGCGTTACCTGACAAAAAGATTCGACGTTTTTTAATGTTATAGAGGCCGTATATCAGAAACTACTGCTCCGACAGTTCTTCGTTGAAATCCGAAGTACGATATTATGTCTTCTACGCGCAGGTCCGTCTCAATGTTACTATATCTATGCGTGAAAAACTTCGACCTCGCTCACTACACGTGAAAAACTAGGGCTTTGTTCCGTGTATTAGAATCGGTTAATCATATTGTAAATAGTTTTTCCCCCTTTTTTTATTCTATAATGAGGCAGTTGCAAAGGTCTGAAATTGTGTGTTTTTTATAAAGAAAATGATGGAACTTGATGAGCTGAGAACAATGGTGCCTTTGGTTTTTTCGTAAGTGTTCCGGTTTTGGAGATACACACGTGTAAAGTTGTAAAAAATCGTGTGTGTAGTGATATCACTACGCGGAATTCCCATTTAAAACAATGTATTTTGGGCCAAAATTTCATCTTCGGAACGATGGGACTTAATTAGAAACCAAAGGCATCTTTGTTCTCAGCTTATCAAATACTTTTATTTTCTTCGTGAAAAACACTATATTTCAGACCCTTGCAACTGCCCCATTGGGATAATTTACCGAGCGGCAAAAAGTTCTGATGGTTAGCTCGGTGAGCAAGGTCGATGTTTTCACGCACAGATGGTATAATACTGCGGATTCCTCGCATGCAAAAAGAGCTTTAAAAACCGAAGCTATCTGAGACGGTCTCTAGGATATTTCAAAGGTAGACTGTACAATCAAAAGCAATAGCCTTCTTTTTAATATGTTTGTTGCCTCTTTATTACTAGTCCAGAGAAAGACATATGCGAAGAATAACAAGCTATAGCTATAACTAGTACTATCGACGAATTAAAGATTGTCGCGAGATTTTCAAACATATTCAGTTATGGGTGTCAGTGTGGGACTGATCTGCAACGACTTTCTCACCCCACCCGCACTGGCCTCTCACCTGCAAGGTGGGCGCAGTATGAAGAGTGGCCGAACCAGAACATTGAAGGTGAAACTTAGCTCGTGAAAATCTCGCGACAATCTTTAATTCGTCGATAGTACCTAGTCCAAAGAAAGAATAATCGAATTCGCTGTTTAAGAATAAAATGGAACCACTAGTCGGAAGCACTGCTTTCACGAAGTATTTTACTTGGGTGTTGGCGCCAAAATTCAGCCTCATCCATTCATAAACCTCATTTTGATTGATTGTCTTGCGAATCAACATCGCATTCTTAAAATGACTTGCATTTTGCTTTGCTCAGTGGAGTCATTTGTAAAGGTCAGAAGGGAGGGGAAGGGGGTTGTCCGCTTCCTCCCAAGGATTCGGATCTGTTTTGAGAAACTTCGAAAAGTAAGATGTTTCAACAATACGAGTGATATTATTCCAGCAAGAACTTTTATTTTTCAAGGTTATATAGAAAGGGTTAACCTTTAAAGGACGAGGTTTCAAAAGAACACCACTCCTCCGTTTCCAGCGGGAAGGTAGTTAACTGTTCGTACTCTGTGGAGTTAGAATTGCCTATTCGACAAAATGAAGGCGCTCGACGCGACTTTATTTAGTGTAGTGTTTTCATCTATATTTGCGTTTATCCGGTTAGAAGACTAAAACAATGTGAAATAGACTCGAGGAGAAAAACGAGTAAATTCAGGCTCGGCCCATAAAATGTTAAAGGGTTGGAAAGAAAAATATACATATTTCCAATCCATCACTAACATTTTTGTTTTTTTTATCTTTTTCAGGCAATCGCCACTGGTATGTGGACAGTTCTAGAAATGATCCTACTGGGCATTTTTATTCTTTATTCTTCAGTAAGTACATGCTTCTTTCTTCAGGTGTTTACTCGCTTATTTGCTTACTTTACATTTTTTTTAATAATATAAATCATAAAGTTTTTCCTCGTATAAAAGCTGCAATAACGCATTTGAATATTCCGAAATAAACTCCGCATTCTCGTTTCTTACCGAAACGCGCTATAAAATAGGCCACCATTCTGAAATCGATGATCTTGGAGCAACGAATGATAAATCATATTTCGTTTCCGCGTGCGGAGCAGGGAAGGGAGTGGGAGGGGGAGGGGGAGAGGGATTCCTCCGCAAGCGGTCATGATACCGTAATGGGAAAAGTTACTGACAAGGAAGGAATTACTAGCCTCTCCTTCCAGATTCGAATCGAATCACCGGCGTTCTTAAACCGAAAAGTATTATTTGATAAACTTTTTTTGTTGAAGAAATACTTCCATAAAGGAGGAGCACCGAACAATCTCATTTTTTCCAATCGATTAGATAAAGACCGGCACTCGGTCCCTTTCCTTCTCCCTCCCTTTTGCAACCCCCCTTCTCCCTTTTGTTTCCCCTTCACACTCATTTACCCATATTCCATAATTCTCTCAAGAAGATATTCTATCTTTATGATACAGAAAATTGCGCACTTGGTTGCTCGCTATAAAAATATGCGAAAGTTTTATCAAACCCAGGTTTAATAAGTGTAAGCAATGGTTCTGTTGGGGGCGGATTATATTGTTTTTCTTCGAAGACATAAACTTATGGTCGTAATCTAATTTCCAACTTTTTATATCATCTGGCTCATCGCTTCCACCACCGAGTATGCAACCTATAGAGTGATCTCCTCAAGAATGTTCAAAAAGAACGTCAGATGATGGGGCAGTTGCAATGGTCTGAAATGTTAGTTGTGTTTTTATTCAGAAAATGAAAGTACTTGATGAGCTGAGAACAATAGTCCCTTTGGTTTTTTCCTATGTGTTCCGGTTTTGGAGATAAACAAGTGTAAAGTTGTACAAAATCGTGTGCGTGGTGACGTCACAACGCGGAATTCCCATTTGAACCAATGTATTTTGGGCCAAAATCTCATCTCCGAAACAATGGGACTTAATTAGAAACCAAAGGCATCTTTGTTCTCAGCTCATTAAGTACTTTCGTGCTCTTTATAAAAAACACAAAATTTCAGACCCTTGCAACTGCCCCATTCCTTAGATTTTGGCTTGGTGATAGACCACTATCAATGCTTAAATTTATTAAGATAAGTATTGCATGTGGCCTACCTTAAGGTGTTGTATGTACGGCATTATTTTTTTCCCCGACTGTATTTATGTACACATACATACGTATGTTTAATAAAATATGCGAAACCCTAATCTTGTAAAAAAAAAAAAAAAAATTAAATTGCAACATAAGCACTTGGTTTAGGGTGAGAAAGCCACTCCCAGATCAGCTATGATGGCCGTAAATCGTTTCTGAAAAAAAATAGCTTTCAGGACTAAAAGGCTTAGAATTAATATGAAACTCACTCTATTTAGTGTGACAAACCCTTTCTAATGGGACGTCTCGATGAAATATGATACTTTGAACGGCCGTACAATGGTTTGAAATTTTCAAAAAGTGGCCAAAACTCAGAAAGTAAATTTCTCATCATAATTTATCATTATTATTTATCATTATTTAACTTTCAATACCAATTTTATCACAGAAGACATTTTAATCAAGTTTCACAAACTTAAAAATGTCACTGGAAAGTTTTAACTTAAGCTTGAGGGGTCGAAAACGATGACTTTTGATGACTTTGTTTCCACCAATTTTCGGCCACTTTTTTCCGATCTCAAACCATTGAGGGCCGTTGCTATAGGATGTGCCCAAATTCAAACAAAAAATAAATTGGTTTAATCGACTGGTGACTGATTATGAACGATCGTAGGTATCGTAATGCCATCGAGTCGATGATTGAGTGCGTGTTATCTTATGAGTGGTGCCATTCCGAAAGGTTTCATTCCGATAGAAACCCTCCCATCTCTATGGAAATTCTCCGATGACTCCTGAGCTATCGGAGAATTTCCGTAGAGATGGGAGGGTTTCTATCGGAACGAAACCTTTCGGAATGGCACCACCCATTAGATAAAACGCACTCAATCATCGACTCGATAGCGTTACGATACGATCTTTCATAATCAGCCTGCAGTAACATTTGAAGCTGTCTCCGAAAAAAGGGTCCATAAAACAATGGGTGTGCTCGTCCCGAGAACTGTGCACAGTAAGCAAATGGAGGTTTTTAGCGGAAGATCACACCGGTTGTTTTATGGGCCCTTCTTTTGGAGACAGTTTCAACTGTCCCGTGAAAATGTTTTCTTTCACTAAATCACATTGATCTCCCGATCGAAGTGAGTAAAGGCTGAGGAGGGGCGAAGGGAAGGGGTGAAGGGGAGGGGCGAAGGGGAGGGGCGGAGGGGTGGGGAGGGGCGGAGGGGCGGGGGGGGGCGGGGAGGTATGGAGGGGAGGGGAGCGGCGGAGGGGGGGGTGCTTTACAAATTAAAGGCAACAAATTATAAACTCCGTGCCCGTCGATTGATCTATTGTTTTCTCAAAAAAAGTTTTAATCGAACTCCTCAACTATCTTCTATTCGCCCCTCCCCCTCCCTCTTTTTTCATGGCCATCAACTTGATGAGACTTATTAAGGTGCTTCGACCTCCTCCCTTTCCTACCCCGAGTTCGATTCTATTGTTGAATATAAAATTATTATTCATGAAGTACATTAGTTTTTTTTTTAATTTTTTTTTTATGAATTTTAGGATTGCATTCGAGTCAGTCTTAATGATATCATTCAGCTGCACTCTGAAATTAAACTAATGTGTTAAACGGTGGCTGTTGCAAACTTTGACGTAAAAAAATATCACTTTTGAAAAAGGGGGGGGAGGGGGTCACGTTGCGATGGGTTATTACCAATTGAGTAAAATACACAGTTACCTTTAAGAGCTCACAAAACCGTTCAGTACAAATTAATTTTGAAAATATTTACGGCGAGATGAATGCGATCTCAATTCGTATCAAAAATGAATTGTTATCATAGTTTTTTGAATTTCGAATTCAATTGAGTTTATGCCCCTCTACTAAAAACTCGTTTTACATGATATCCATACTAATAAGCAGCTTTTGAAGGGGGGTGGGGCATTAATCTGAGGAAGGGACTTCAAACGTTTTTTGTTTACTTTAGTGAAAAGCAAGAAATCAGTATATCTAGAAGTCGTTTCAGAAGTGTAGGCGCACCTAGACCAATAATCTTTGGAATTAACCAGTTAAGGGGGTATCCTACCCAAAAAATTTTTTTCACCAGTTAACCTCCAAAATTTCTGAAATTTTGGCAATGGAATAAGCACATTGAAACTAGGCAACCCTGAAATTTTTGTTGTGGTGGTTGCATACCTGCCCCTGAAATCTAATAATAAGCAGAAAAAAAGGTCGTTTACAGGAAAGTTGCTAGAGCCTGATATAATTGCTCTATCGACTTGTTCTTTGGCTCAAATGATGCACAATTAGATTCTCTGTGATCTGTTGGAGACAGATTTTTTTTTTCAATGCTTAGTTGCCCGGGTAAGAATTTTTCAATGGCATCTATTTTTTTAGCTTACTTTTTCACTTTAAACTTTAATTTGAAAAAAATATTGAGGGTAGGTTAAAAATCTGATTCCAACAGATCACAGATAATACAATTTCGAACATTTTAAAAAAAAATGAAGTCTGTAGCTCAATTAGGGACTGACATACCAACTTTCCTGTGCGGAAAAACAGGGGAAAATTAACTTGTTTTATAAATGGAAAAAGAAAATAACAAACATTTATTTTTTGCTCACCACAGATGTGTAAATTATTGGCGCACGACTTTAAAAAATTTATTGAAAATATTTCTAAGCCTTTAAAAAAAAACCAAAAATATCACGTTCTTCACGAGGATTTCCTGAACAAGAAAAGTCAAAAAAGTCAAAATCCCCAAAAATTGCTAAAGTGACCCAAATTTAGGGTAGGAACCCCCTTAAAAGTCAATGAAAATGAATTTAAGAGATGGCTTTTTATTCAGGAACGTTTTAAAATTCAAACGTCAAAAATGAAGGCAAGTTTTTTTTCTTTTATTCGAACGAATGGAAATTCAAAATTCGCCAAGGATTATCAGTAAGCTGCGCCTATACTTCTGAAACGAACTCTACCACCCTATGTCTGCTATACGAATGCTGATTTTAAACACACGCACACCGAATTTATAGGAGTGACTGAAAAAAAAGGTCATCAATTTCAAGCTCCTCCCCCAAATTTTAACCTTAAAACCCGTTTATGTCCTTATCCCCATTTTTCGCTCACTATAGTCGGGCCAATATAAGTTGACACCTGAAGAATCAGGCAGGTTTGCACTATGTGGCAACGCAGCGTGGAGCTGACCCTTGTCAAACGGCGTGCTTAGTCTTGACAAGGGGCGCCGCATGCAGTGCATTGTTGCATTTCTCCATTTTTATTCATCATTTTCTCTCTGCTTCAGGTGTCAACTTAAATTGGCCCGACTATAACAACTTTCAGTGGCGGCTCGTGCAATCTGGCAACCGTGCACTTTTGCCATTTAAATGTATGCAAAAAGATCGATACTAGGTGAGGCGCTGCGCTTCACCAAGTAATCGATTATTTTACACTGTTTTAAATGGAGGAAATCCATTGTTGCCACATTGCACGAGCCGCCGCTAACAACTTTAAAGGGACGTAAAGACGTGCGAGAAATTAAGACGCCGCACTATGGTTTGAAAACCCGTATTTTTGGCATAAAATCGAAAAAATGAATTTCAGAAAACATCTTCACTGTGAATGTTATCGTAATCTACACTATCTGAGGTACTTAGAACGGCTAGTATCATCTTATCTGATTGCTCTACCGGTCAGCTATCTCATCGCAAACATACGCACCTCGAAGGTAAGTAAACAAACCGTGAACTTGGATGATGTGTCATTTACGTTTAAAGTGTTACTGTGGCGGCATGGAAAACACAATAATAACAAACAAGCATGGATCTGGAAGCCAAAAGGAAGTTCTTTTTACCTATTTTAGCGTCATTAACCTATTATTATTTCTTATCCTTGGTTTTGAGCTTCAAATGTGCTACCTCTGAGGGGGGGAAAAAAAAACTTGACTAAAACTTTAAGTAACGTTTTAAAAAAATTGAAGATACATGAAGAGCTCTATATAGTCTCAAAATGTTCCTCATACTCTCCTCTATTCAGATCATTAAAGACCTGCTGCAGACTGGTGCAGACTTATAAGATATTTTCACTTTAATATCAGTAAATCGATTTTTTTTTTATAAATCAGTTCAAATGTGGCGCCGAAGTGATAGTATATAGAGAATGAGGCAAATTAAAAATGAGAGATATTGACGTGAACTTTGCGCCAAAAGATGCGTATTGGAAAGATCTTTCGATTGATGTGCTATAATGTTTAGTTTAAAAAATATTTGAGTCTTATTTTGCCATTTTTTTGATTTTTGAAGTTTTCGAAATTTGTTTTTTGAGTTTGAAAAATATGTGAAATGAAGGAATCTGAAGAAAAAACTTTTGTGAAAAAAGCTGATTCTCTAAGCTTTCAGATGGCGCAAACCGCGATGCCGAGAAACGATTCGTTAAAGAGTTATGACCGCACAAAGTTTCACATCTAGGCCAAAAATAGGGTTTTTCCGACTTTCGATTCTACAAAAAATTTTGTTGCTCCGCCAATAATTGATGAAATTCATTGAAACTCGGCGGATGGGGGTTTTTTGGGTCGCTGAATTCATTTTTTATATAGTTTTTCAAAATTCCTAAATCAAAGATGACCGCTGATAAGTATGACTTCAGAGAGTCACGTCTCGTGAAATTTGGCAACAACGCATTTTCCATCCAAACCAATGTAAAATAATCGATTTATGGTGAAGAAATCCTCTGTTGCTTCACCAAGAATCGAATTGTGAATAAAATAAATGGCAAAAAACATAGTTACCAGATTTCACGAGCCACCTCTGGCTGCCGCCACCTTGGATTTGAAATTTTTGCAAAAAATTCTTTCAAATTAGTGTTCAGCGACCCAAAAAACATAAGTACCCCAAGTTTCAAGAAGATCTAGTCATTCCCTGATTTAAGGCCACAAATTTGGGTTCCCAGACCATAGTGCGCCGTGATCTGCACTATCGGGATGTCAACCAAAAATACTCAACGAACGCAATAAGTCAAAGTCAACGGATGTCAAATGATTGTTATTTTCAAAGGGCAAACTGAGCAGCAACATAATTTCTTGTGTGTACTTCCATGGCTTGAGAACTGACCTCAAAGTTTGCCTCTGCTTCTATTTTTAGGTAATTGTTTACTTCTTCAAGCCATCAACCGAGCGTTGCATCTTTGAGCCTTGGAGCCGCGAACTTGGGTTCGTTGTTTGCTATGGTGCTATTATTCTCAAGCTTTATAGGTAAACCTCATTCACTCTATGTATACAGTATACACTCGTTGGATCGCTTAAAATAATTAATATGAAATGGATCATGCTAACCATGACGTCAAAGGCGCTCTCGATTAATCGATTCATTTGACGAGAACAAAAATACAGTGTGTTCCAAAAGTCCTCACCAGGTCCACGTCGAAAAACACGTATACAGATCTAATTTAAAGGGGTGTCTCCGCCTGCGAATTTAAAAGCGCGAATAAACTGATTGAGCCAATGAGCTTCTTTGTTGTCGATACATCGAACTCGACCAGTGGCGCACCGAGAACTTTAGTTTGGTGGGGGTTTCACCGCAAATTTTCCATTTTCTGAGGCCTTAGGGGGGGTTTTGAAAACAATTTTGGCCGAATATGACCTTTCTTAGAGCAAAATCTTGATGCTTAGGGGGGGTTTTGACCCTAAAACCACCCCCTTCGGAGCGCCACTGAACTCGACCTATCGACTTCAAGGCAGCTCATTGGCTCAATCAGTTTATTCGCGCTTTTAAATTCGCAGGTGGAGACACCCCTTAAGCCTCCTAAGTTTTGAAATGAAAACAACAAATTATTTTGAATGGAAAAGTTCAAACCTCGAAGGACCGGGTTAGTTCAAAAGAACGCCACTCTACAGTTTATTAAAAGAAGGTAGTTAACTATTCGTACTCGGGGGAGTTGGAATTGCCTATACGACGAATTGAAGGCGCCCGAACGATACCTTATCTTGTACGTATTTTCATCGATAAAAATCTTGTTTATCCGGAATATTAAAACAATAATTACAAACTAAATGGTCAAAACACATCACAGACAAACAAAGAATTAAAATGGGAACTAGACCAACAATGAATAAAAACTGTCTCTGTGTTTATAAACAGAGACTCCAGGAAAAGGCTGTGGAAATGTTGAGTGTTGCATACCTCCAGTTTTTCCAAAGATTATAACTACTGATTGAGGCTTTGTCTGCGTTTTTTTGGTCTGTTTTGTTTATGTAACCGATGTTGCGGTATATTGTTGATCAGTCCCTCTTCCAACTTGAGTGGAGTGCGCTCCTCGTTCTGAGTATTTTATTTGTATTTTTATAATTTTCCGATTGATAATGGTGCTGTGAGTGCATCAAAACGTCTCGGAAGTTTTTCCGATCCGGTCCAGTTCCAATTTTAATTCTTTGTTTGTCTGTTTATCCGGAGAGAAGACTGAAAGAATATGAAATAGACCAGAGGAGAAAAACGAGTGTACTCGGACTAGGCCCATAAGGGATGATTAAAATTAACGGGCCTCACATTATGGAGTCCACGCAGTTGCTATACGCGAGCAATCTGGCAACACTATATTTCGTCCTTTCATCCCTATGTAAAATATCGATACGCGAGAGTGCTCTGTGCATTGGAAACCACCAACAGATAAAACTTTTTCCACGGGCTTAAATGGACGCGAAATACGGTGTTGTCATATCATACGCGACACCTCTCTGAACCTTATAATAAATATAAGCTTGGGAGGATGTTGAATTTTGTTGGGGAGATCATAGCTCACGCTTCTTTGGCTTTTCCTCTGCCGGAAGGGGGGGGGGAGTGAGAGTTGGGACTATTTTCCCTTATAGTTTACGTCCTATTGCATCGACAATAATAAGGGAAATATTATCAACCTTGACGGAAATGTTGCCCACTTCGAAGAAATTCAGATTGAACATTCGTACTTTTGCCAACCATTGCAAAAGCAATAGGACTATAAACTTAAGAGAAACTTACTCGCAAGCTTTTTTTCCAGTGGCGTAGCGCCCAATTCGGCAACGTTGCAATCCGTCCATTTAAACCCTTACAAAAGATCAAACTATTGGGAGTCTTCAGTGAACACCTTTGCATTAGAACTTTTACATGGGTTTAAATGGACACGTAATACCGCGTTGCCAAATTGCACGCTACACCGCTGATTTTTTCCCGTGTGGAGGTAGTTTCAATATCATCAGTAAAGACAAATGAACGGATGTAAAAAGCATCCGTACTCTGTCTTCAGGGTGTCAAAGAAAAACAAGAGGAAGCTAGAAAAAAAAGACAGAGAAAAGGGAAAAAAAGGCAATGAAAAAAGAAGGAAAAGAAAAGGTCTGCGCTGAGGTTCAACGTCAAAAAAGACGCACGGCCGGCGGGCACGGCGCGCGTCGATCCGGGCGTAAAAGTCTATTCAAGTTGTATGGACTTCCCGCGCGGAATATTTATTCATTTTTATGAGCATGTTCGATCGACCATGTGACACACAAGATGAATGATTATAATTTTGAAGTGATTCCTATTTTCTCGCTCTCTCACACACTTTTCTCTCACTCTTTTTTCTCTTTCTCTCTCTCATTTTTTTTCTCACTCTTTTTTTTCTCACTTTCTCTTTTTCTCTTTCTCTCTCTCACTCTTTTTTCTGAATCTTTCTCCCCTCTCTCTCCTTCTTTCTCTCCCTCCCTCTCCCTCTCCTTCTCCCTCCCCCTCTCTCTTTCTCTCTCACTCTTTTTTTCTCACTCTTTTTTCTCACTTTTTTTTTTCTCCTCAGAATTTTGATGGAATTTCGAACAAGAAAAGCACGTCGATGGGTGGTTCGAGACAAAGACTTGTTGACCTATTTATGCGGCATGGTTGTTGTTGTTGTTGCCTACCTCGCCGCCTGGACCGTATCAGTTTTGAATTTCCTCCAAGAAGGCTTTTCTATCCTCATCCGAGTTCACGCTTTCCCGAACCCGGAGATAATAGCCTGTAAACCGCTTTGGTGGGATCATGTTACGCAAATAGGTAATTTTTTTCTTTCTTTCCTTGAATCGAATATCTTTTTTTTTTTTTTTGGCCGGTTCTTTTCATACTCGCATTTAAGATTGACTTGAATAAACAATTTCATTGCTTCTGAGAAAAAAAAAAGAAAAAAGTTTACGTATAGTTGGAATATCGGGTTTTCTACTTTCATTCATCGAACGAAGGGACTTGTTGAATTTTTTAGATCCGTTCAGTTTTTTGATCTTTGCAGCAGTGGCGTCGCGTGCAATCTGGCAACGCTAAATTTTGTCTATTTAAAATCAAACAAAATATCGAACCATTGGAGGTGCACAGTGCACTACCTCAAATCGATATTTTGCATGGGGTACTTAAATGGACGAAATGCAGCGTTACCAAATTACACGCTACACCACTAGTTTGCTGTTGACTATGAACACAAATAAAGACCAACAAGATTTTTCATGTGGTTTTGAATTTTTGATTCAATACAATTTGAAACAATAGTCTAATTCTTTTTTCTATGATGAAACTTATTATATTTTTTTTTTTTTTTTTTTTTTTTTTTTTTTTTTTTTTTTTTTTTTTTTACTGAAACAATTCTTGTCAAACCTTATTCAAGTTCTCAAATCTCCTAAAGCGCACAGAACTTAATCTGTGCTATTTTCAAGAGAAATTTGATTTACTGCAATGCAAGGGCGTAATTTGGTGGAGTGGGCTAAGGGTACAAGCTCCGACATTTTTTTGGAAAATACACCTTTCCTGGAGCATTTGGAGTCATTTTCCCAAGGATGTTCGAACTGTTTAGGAATTCCTCTCCCCGCAAGCAATTAAAATGTGACTTTGCCCCACCCCCCTCGGAAAACTTTGAAATAACGGCCTTGGTGCAATGTTACTGATGGAAAAGCGCCAGGTCAATTTTGTACGAAATTGTGCGTCACAGAGAGGAGGTTAACTTTTAAAAGCTAATGAGCACAGACTTCTCGTATATCCTCTTGCATATACTGCGTGAGAAAGTTGATGAGCTAACAGAAAAAGTTAGATCTCCAAGGCAACGCCCATGTATGGGCGTAACTTGAAAAATGAGCCTAACATTTCAAGAAAGTAATTTTTCAATGCAAAGGAATGACGTAGACAATGAATTCGCGGGGCTTCCACACTCCACAGATATCTTCTCCAAACATATAACACGAATGCCCTCTTCTCTCCATCTCCAAGAAATTTGAGCCAAGGGCCTCTCATCAAGAGTTATTTTTATGTATGACAGAGCTCAGAGCTGCCGTTTTGTGTCATTTATTAACGTAAATAATAAAATTAATAATAATCTCAAAAGACCGAAGGGGTCATCCGTAACGTATATACGTAACGCACTGCTTGCGTTTTTTTTTAACCCTTCTCATCCTCCCCGTAACGCACACGTGAGTCGTGACGCAGCCATGGACCTCTCCCCTAAAATTTATGTAACTTATACCGTGAGCTAGGCTCCTTCTCAATTTCAAACACCGCGAGCACCCTCGTATTTCGTCTTTTTCTGTCCCTCACTCCCTAAAGAACTCACACTGAAAATAAGGGCTGAATATTAACTCTTTTTTAGTTAAAAGTATAAGGACACTTCTTAAAAACTGTTAGTTTGACAGTTTAACTAGCATACCCACTGTTTTATAAGTGGTTTTTTCCAGAGAACTCCTCAATTTCGTTACACCCGTATTTATTGTGATTGTGAGTGAATTTTGGAACTTTCTGCTGCTCTCAACGCTATTTTCAAGTAATTTTACATAGGTATAGATCTACTCTCCACAACTATAAAGCAAAAAAGTTTGTAACAGACCCATTCGTTATATTGCACTAATGGATCACACCGACATTTTCAAAATTTTCGTCCAAATATTTCCGAGGAATGAGGAATAATGGAACGAGGGTATGAGGGGCTTTCATAACGTTTAAAAGGTTTTACTCTTGGAATCAACTTTCACGACGTAAAACCTAGCCTGAAGGGTTCTTCGCGTGGACTCTTCGAGCGAGAGCTCTTCGTAGAACTCTCTAACTCTCAATGATCCAAAGCTTCACTGTTTGCTCTAAAGTCAAAAACGGGCGGCACGAGGCACCCGCACCCTTATAATACTTAGTGCTAAGCTTATCCTCTCTCTCTCTCTTCCCCCTCTCCCTGTAAGAGAGGCTCCATTCGGTTGAAGCTGAGATGAGCGAAAACATCCTGGAAATTGAGAGAAATGTTTACACTTTCGGGAGATTTTGTCGCTGCGAATTTCTGTCACGTGGTGGCAAGGGCGGATTCTTCCCATTTGAACGTATGAGGAAGAATCGATTCTTGAGGGGGCCATGGCCCCTTGACTAATCGATTGTTTCTCACGCATTCAAATGGGAAGAATACACAGTTGCCAGATCGCTGGATCCGCCCATGCGTGGTGGATTGCATTCGCGGTCTCCTCTCCTCAGAAAGTTTATCATATTTTTTCTTGTTTAGCCCACAACATATCCTGAATTATTTCATTTTTTTAAACTATTTTCAAAACAACCCTTAATAAAGCAACCTCCTAACCTTTACAACATTTTTTTTAATAATTTTAGAATGCCCAAAAAAAGCTTATGCCAAATGACACTTAATCTTTAACATCTAATTGCCAATCTACTACCCCTAATTTAAGAACCCCCAAAAAATGAAAACTACCCTCTAACTGTAGCCATATGGCTACGCTAGGATGTTATGGGTTAGCGAGTGGTATTGCTAAGGATTTGAAGCATCGGTGACCAGTAGTCTCAAGGGGGGCACGGGGAAGCCTCAAATTTTGCCTTTTTTCAACCGAAAACAGCCCACAATTTTTTTATAGCAAAACTTAAAATTAAAAAATTCTGGGCTTTAAGACTGTCTATGAGTTATGCTACTCAAAAAACCAAGCAAAAAATTAAGGAGGTGCTGACATTCTGATTTTTCGTCTATTATTCGTGTGTTCAGAGAAAACAGCCGAAAACCGTCAAAAATCGGCTATATTTTCGGAGCAAGCGACAAGTAACGCCATCTATCGGATTAAAATTTGCGGGAGTTTGCCATGGAATCACCTTAAATGATCGGTTCACTACTCTTCATGTATTCCCTAATATTCTTTCGTTACCTTTGTAGAGATTTCCATGCTCACTATAAGCATCTATCTACATATAAGTTCCTAGATAAAATCAGTTATGTATACCGATATGAATGGAAAATAAATAAAAAGGTTTTATTTTCTTTGTGGTGTGTTGGATGAATTTCAGGGGAGTTGCTGTTTCTGTTGTTCGGGCTGCAGCTTGGATTCGCTGCGAGGAACGCTTCCGTGCAATTCAACGAGCGGACGTTCCTGAGCGGAGCGGTCTTTGTCGAAATTCTCGTCAGCTCCGTTTTCTACATCATTCGTATTCTCTACTGGTCAACGCTGAGTCCGACAACCGTTCTCGTCACCGCTTTCATCCGATCACAGCTCACCAATTCCTTCGTCATTCTCCTCATATTCACCCCCAAGGTAAGGAAAAGGAAGCGATAAGCTATCGTATTATTTCATCTTATTTTTTTCTCTCTTATCATTCTGTTCGCGCGGGTCTTTCTCGCGATTGGTAGATTATTCAATTATCTCTTCTTCCGACTTCTTCTCGTGACGTCCAGTTTTATTATTAATATTTTTTCTATCTTATTATTTTTTTTTTTTTTTTTTTTTGGCGAGGAGGAGTGGTTGCAAGAGGGAGGGGGATGGTTAGGGGGGAAAGAAGGGGGCAGGTAGAAAGTGGAGGGAGCGGAAGAGTGGGATTAAGAGGGCGTGAGGAATGGTGTGGTGGGGGAGGAGGGGGAGAAGTAGGAGGTGGGGGGAGGGGAGGGGAGGTGGGAGGTGGATGGGGGAGGGTAGGTGGAGGGGGGAGGGGTGGAGAAGGGGTTGGGGGAGGGGAGGGAAGGGAAGGGGAGGGTAGAGAAAGGGGCAAGAGCCGTGGTAGAAAATTGAATCGCACTCATATCATTCCTGAGAACGATCCATGGCCCAACACACGTGTGGCGTGTATTCCAACAGATCATACTGTATGAATTGCATGCATTTATTAGATCAAGTAAGTGACTGTTTTGTAGGTATGTTGCTTAGACGGATCTACACCTTCTTCTCTCATCTGGACATTTGAATGAATGGGTGAGAAAAGGATAGGGAGAGCTGAGAGGGCTAACGAGAGATGTTAGCCATTGTCTTTTTCTAACCCAAGTATACTTAAATGGGATGAGAGAGAAATAGAAATAGAGAGAGAGGGAGAGAGAGAGAGAGAGAGAGAGAGAGAGAGAGAGAGGAGAGAGAGAGAGAGAGGGAGAAGAGAGAGAGAGAAAGAGAGAGCGAGAGGGGGGAGAGAGAGGGAAAGAGAGAGAGAAAGAGAGAAAGTGAAAGAGAAAGAGAGAGAGAGAGAGAACGAGAGAAGAGAGAGAGAGAAAGAGAGAAAGTGAAAGAGAGAGAGAGAGAGAAAGAGAGAGAGAGAGAGAGAGAGAGAGAGAGAGAGAAATAAGAGGGAAAGAAAGAGAATAAGAGAAATTAATCCCTGGACCCCCTCCTCTGGTGCGTTTCAAACTCGTGGCAAATCGGGTCATGGATTAAAGATCGAATCAATTTCGGGAGACATCAATCCAAACACTGGACAATCGCCATAAAAACGGTTACATTCGGAGGTTTTCAAATAGTACGGAGAAAGAGAGGGTGTGGATCGGCTCGGTCGCGATAGTGAATAGGATGAAAAGACGCATAAAAAAAAAGCGAAACGATAAAAAGAAAGAAGAAGAAAAACTTCGGAAAGGATAGACAAGCAGGAAAAGTGTTTCTCCCCTTCCCTTCCTCCCGTCGTACGGTTTTTTTCTCTTTTTTTTATAGTCTCGTAAACTTTGCAATCTTGAACAATAGCTTTTGCAGCAGCTTGCGAGAGTAAGAGCTTCTTTTGAAATAACGGCTGTTTCCCGAACAAATTATGAATAAAATTAAAATAACGGGAGAAATCTTTGCGTGCGGCCGGCCGAGGAAAATCTTCGCGCGAGTAAAGAATCGGGTGAACCGTTCACCTTTGAGCCTTTGTGGGATGAGTAAGGAGCTCGGAAACGCGTCGTTTGTATGCAAAATCTCGTTTATATGGTCTTACCATTCGCTTTCTATGATGCTCTTGATATTGACTACTTTGCCTCTTCTCTTTCGGATTATCGAGACCGGATATTTCATTTTAATGAGCCAGAACTTTAAAAATAAAAACGTCTATTATGGAGAGCGGGCTTAAAACAATGGCAGAAAAAGGATTCTGAGAAGTGCAAATAGGAAAAGATACACAGCACACCCTGTCATAATATAAAACCCGTGGATTTAAAGTAATATAAAAAGATGAATGAAACGAGTTTATGTAAATACTTTTCAACTCAATATGAGCTCAGCCCGCTCTCGCGTGGATATCTGCATTCATTCATTCTTTTCGTAGCACAGAGAAAAATTATTTCTTAGCGAATCTTTTTGTTGCGATTTTTTTGCGACGGGCGCAGTTGTAAGCATTGGCGGTTCAACTGTAAAGCACAGCAAAAATAGAAAAAAAATACCCAGATTTTGCTGACAAAAGTTTTGGTTGAAAAATTACTTAGCAAAAGACTTTAGTTGAGCCAACCAAATCTTTGGTTCACGCAGCATAATCTCTTTACTTAACCGAACAAAACCTTTGGTTGGCTTTACTAAAGTTTATTGCTGGACCATTTTTCTACCAAATCTCGGTTTCCTACATATTATCCGCATTCATAATAACGTCTCACAAGGCCCCTCTGTATGGTCAATGGCCAGAGCTCGTTCTTTATAAATAAACTTTGTGATATATGCTCTGCTGTGCGTATGTGTAAGCCATACAAAGAGTATAAAATAAAGAGTAGAGTATAAAATTTTATACTCTTTGATACCAATTATTATCACAGAATACTACAATCGGAATGGAAACTTCGGTTAGTTTTGAAGCATTATTTTCTGGTCCGCCATCTTGAAAAGTCACGAAAATAGACCGAAAAAAAGTTTCCGTGAACCCCGATGGGAGTTTCCATTTTGATTGTATCATTCTAAGGTATAAAATTCTCGTATTGTGATTTTCCCGCGTTGTGCATGAATACTATTTTTTTTCTTCTTCTTTTTTATATTTGATCGTATTTTGTTTCATTTTTTGTCCAGTTCTGGTTTCAACACAAGCAAACGAGGGACATCCTTGAACATTCCCTGAACCACGAGCTCTCCGACGTGATCAAGGCGGACAAAGACGGGATCCTATTCACCGAGGTCGAAGTAACGGAAATCAGCATCTCGGAAATGAATCCGGATGATATAAAGGTCAGTCCCGACATTCCGAAATCCACCGAACCGCAAATTCTCTTATTCACGGGTGTTTCCCTTTACCTTTAACCCTTCAACCCTGCGTAAGCTCAGCCTCAGCCCTCAACCCTCAACCCTCAACCCTCAACCCACAAGCTCCCACCGCACAACTCATTCAACCCCAGCGTGGGCGCCATTCTTTGCGTTTTTCCACGGATCGATTCAAGCTTTGCCGAACCGGCATGACAGTTGAATGGAGAGGTATTTGCCTAACGATCCAGGAGTTCGATAAGAATGTGTTGAGCATTCCTCGACGTTCTTTCCCGTTCAGTTCAGTCCGGCCACGGAGGGTGGGGGGGTTGCCGCCGGGCGGTGCAAAGAGAGGGCTCGCATAACATTGCATTGGGGGGATGCGGAGATCAGGGGGGGTCAGGCGGGGGACGGGGGACGGGGAGAGGTCGAATGCAGCCGAAGGGGTCCTTTTTATACCGCGTAAGCAAAACGACGTTTTGATTTGCTTCTTTTTCTCATCGTTTTTCATCCGGGGAGTTTGCCCGAGGAAGTGCGAGGGACTCTAGTGGAGTGAGAGGAGTCGTGCACTCCTACAAGAGAGGGAATTGTGATCCGCATACCCCTTCTCAAGTCCTCCCCCCTCCCCCCACATCCTCCCCCACCGCCCCCATCGCAACTCTTCTTATCTCCATCCCATTAGTAATCTCAACAACAAGAGTTCGAGAGAATTCGTTGCCCTACTTTACGCTCTTCATCCGTAAATGTAAAATAAATAAACTGAAATAAAATGAGGGGAGGAAAAAAAATCAAGTTTGCTCAATAGAAATAAAAGGACCGATATAAAGAGCACGCGATCTGATTCCAACAACCGCATTAATATAAACTAGCTTTTCGAGTATAAGAGATGTACTTGAATGAATTATCGGGAAACCCATTCATATTTCCTTGGATTTTCTCCCCCACCTTCGTCGTGAAGCAAAGGAATTTAATACATCTTTGACGGATCGAAATTCAAGCAATCTTCGGAAAATCTACCGCGGTCTCTATGAAATATTGAAACATGGAATAGAAGGTACGCCCTTCCCGGTTTAGGAATCGGTATCATGCTCAGTGGCGCATGTTACCAGGGCTACTATTTTCAAAACATTTAATTGAATTATACTATAAGTTGCAAAAGACGACTGCTTCGGAAAATTTGGACCGGGACGCGCACTTTAAAGCGGCCATTCGTACGCGACTTTGCCGTTTTAGTCTACCTTGGAAAATGAAGGCGCGTCCTTAAAAGTGGGACACGGTGACAATCTGTCGTACTGTACCAATTTTCGGGAGGATTTGAATCGGGTACGTACCAGGTACCTGAAGCTGTGTGTCAAAAGCACGTGGTCAACTTATGACCCTTCTCCACCTTTCACCCTTTTCAGATCGGACCTCAAGGCCCAGGACCTAATAAAGCTAATTTGTTCTATGAGGTTGATACTTCTCTCTCTCTCTCTCTCTCTCTCTCTCTCTCTCTCTCTCTCTCTCTCTCTCTCTCTCTCTCTCTCTCTCATTTTTCACTCGTCTTTCTCATTTCTTATGACTAGTTTTCCTTTCTTCCTCTTTTCCTTTTATTCTTCTCACGGCCCAATCTCACGACCTTAAATTGGACCGCAGTCTAGCGGGAAATTTCTCAGTTTCCAGAGGACCATTCCACCTCTGATTAGTCATAAATCAAGGAGATCAAAATTTAAAAATTACCATAAAATCTTGGGTATTCGTTAAGCTAATTTTATGATTAGGTTCTGGTAAAGATCCGATGTTCAGAGCTTTTTGGGGAGACACGAAACGCCAAAGACAACAAACCCATTTTTAGCCAATCAGGAGCGTTGATAATTGTTGTCTCTCATCGTTAAGTTACTCTTTTTGTCCTGCATTGCGGAACGGGTACAAATGCCTAGGTTTGGGTACAGCATCGGTGTCATCCATCATTACCGAACAAACAATTCGGTTGAGATACTAAAATAAGCACATTTTTGCGATCGAATAATTCACTTTTTTGAACAGAATTGTTGTCAACCTTACACGAGAAAAACGGGTAACGCCATATAATCGAGGAAACCCAATTGTGTTTTTAGGTGTTTTTGGAGCATCGATGGCATCAATTCTACTTTGAATTCACTTCCAAACTTGAATTCAAAGTAGAATTGATGCGATCGATGCCCCTGAAAACACCTAAAAACACAATTGAGTTTCCTCAAGTACAGGCGTTTAGGTAGGTATTGTTTGTCATATTCGATCGCGAAAATTTGCCTAGTGCACAACCTGAATAATATTGGTGAATTTCTTCACCCGAATCTCATGATAAAATTATAGCTTATTAATTGATGGTTGTTGTGCGGCGTTACGGAGGTCAACGTTTAGCTAGCTAACAAAACACTCATCGGTGCTGCATCGGTTCTTATGAGTAAGCATAGCTGAGTGACAATCTAACAGTGAACCTGCATAATCAATGTTCAGCATTTTGAGATTAAGGTGAATGTATGATTTTTCGATCTTCTGTATTTTGGTGTCATATTGCTGTGAAATTTGGATTTTTTAAGGGATAAAAACTTACCTTTTGTGTTATAAACTCGAAATCCCCCCCTCTCGGGCAGCTTTTACCTTCCACATAAAAAGCGCACCCCTCCTCCCATCCCCGCACCTTGTCCAATTTCTAAAGCTCAAGAATTTTCTTTAGAAGTACGACAAGTCTCACTGCTGTAACGGAAACTGGAAAGAAGCATTGGTTAGTTGTATTTTCCACATTTTCCTCCTTCGCCCCATTTGTTGTTGATTCTGGCGTACTCGTGGAAAAATGGGGAACATATTCAGTAAAAATAAAATCGAGGTACCGTGGGTAAATAAAATCGAGAAGAAAGAAAGGCAAACAGCGATTATAAAAGAGCTGTAACTCATTGATCGCAGAGACGCTTTTTACGAGTGAATAATGACGTTTTTCCTTCTAAATGTGCAGGGCTGCCGTTTTGCGTATAATCAATGCTATTTTTCTAGTCACCGATGATTCTACCGGTTGAGAAAAGATTACACAGTTCAGTTCAGTGTATGACTGTAATGCACGAAAATACTCGCATCTGTAATCTTTCCTCGATCGGTGGAAACGCTGTTCATTAATTAAAATATCCGCAAGTTTTTAAAAGTCATCGACGACTCCACCGGTTGAGAGGAGATTACAGATTCGAGTATTTCAGTTCATTACACTCATACACTGAACTGAGCTGCGTAATCTTTTCTCAACCGGTGGAATCATCGGTGAATAGAAAAATAGCATTGATTATAAGCGAAACGGCAGCCCTCAAACGTACTAGCAATAAGCTGTGAGAGTCGGCGTTGTACGCGCTGCTTTTGATAAGGAAACAAGACAGTTGAATTTATTAATCAATTTATCGATAGATGAAAATAAAGGAAACCAGCATCAATAGCAGATCGAAGGTAGATCGAAATAATTCTCGACCGCTATTTTACAGCATTTTCATCCGAATTCGCGCCACGCCACGGTTCATTCGTCATTTCGACCATCGCTGCCATATCACGCCCCAGTGAGTGCTGCTGTTTTGCGGATATATATATCGGCTTTTCAGAAACCATCCGTGATTTAACCGGTTGTAGTAAAGATAATACATAAGTCAGTTGAGAAGTATAACAGGCTTATAGATTTAATCGAATCGATCTCCTTTGCTTCAATGGAGCTCTTGCATGGTTTTGCTGTAGGCAAATGGAGTATCAATTCCAATGTAAAATGCTGCGAAAATAACGATGAGACCATTAAAAAAGTCTAAAACTTACTCCTTGCAGAGAAAAGTTAACTTGAAATTTTGGGTGACCACCCTTGCATGTATGCACCAACCTCGGATTCGGAGCCTAAACAAAAGAATATAACCTACGAATCTGAACGATGAGATTAATAAATTTGCTTTCAAAAAGTAAATTTGAAGGAATTAAAGGTCCATTTACACGCAGTTTGTCACTAGGAGCACGGTGATAACTACAGAAAAGTTCTACGTTGCGTAGTAAACGAGGAATACGGCACTTAATTTCATGTCCTGTTCTTTTGTTTTGGGTCCGAATCCTAGGTTGGTGTTTACATGCAAGGGTGGTCACAAATTCAAGTTAAGTTTTCTCTGCGAGGAGTGAGTTTTAATTAGACTTTTTTAATGATCTCATCCTTATTTGCGCAGCATTTTACATCAGAATTGATGGGCCATTTGTCTACAGCAAAACCTTGCAAGAGCTCTATTGGATGAATTATCAATGCATTGTAGAATTCCATTACATACCCACAAAACGGCCGCAACCATATTGCGCAGCAATGGCGACTCTTGCAATCGAAGAATTGTGAATCTTGGCATTCGATCCCGTCAAAACAATCGGTTTTTAAAGGGACAGATTCCCCCCCCCCCCCCATCCCCCAAGAATCGATTATTCAACATAGGTTCATATGGTGGAAAAAAGGATGGGGCTTGAATCCGACTTTTCACGTGCGAGTTTAAATAGCGATTGAATACAGTGTTTGTCGGGTCGCAGCAGGCAACATTCTATTGGATAGAACCAGGGCTGCCGTTTTGCGTATAATCAATGCTATTTTTTCTAGTCACCGATGATTCCACCGGTTGAGAAAAGATTACATACAAAGTTCAGTTCAGAGTATGACTGTAATGCACGAAAATACTCTGATCTGTAATCTTTACTTAATCGGTGGAAACTCCGTTGATTAATTAAAATATCCGCAAGTTTTTTAAAGTCATCGACAACTCTACCGATTGAAAAAATATTACAGATGCGAGTATTTTCGTGCATTACAGTCATACATTGAACTGAACTGTGTAATCTTTTCTCAACCGGTGGAATCATCGGTGAATTGAGAAATAGCATTGATTATACGCAAAACGGCAGCCCTGGATAGAACGCACTTCAACGTCAGGCGCGTGTGAATTCACGGTTTCATGCGGCAACAAAGGATTTTATTAACTGGCAATCAAGGCATTGAAAGAGGGAGAGTGATAGACTGATAGCGTGATAGAGGAGAAGAGAAGTCGGTCAAATGACCGACTGGTCAATGGAGGGGAGTTGTCTGTTTGATCGACTTTTATTCAATATTCAGGCGCATGAAGCTCCTAGTTTGCGCCCCTCACGCACATTGGAACAGAATCGAAGGGATTCCTGAAACGTTAAAATCCAAACACTGTCGGGTAATGAAAATCGAGTTAGGATTTACTTTGAAAGAGGTGATTTGATCGGTTTCTTGCAGCAAAGGAACCAATTGCTATTGATTTCCTTCTTAGTTAGGTTTCTTTCCCCCTCTCTCTCTTGCTCATCTTTCTCTCCCTCCCTTCCCCCTTCTCTCCCCCCCCCCCCGA
>VMOF01000001.1:54381139-54396139 GCA_011764245.1 Trialeurodes vaporariorum
TGAATTGGAAAAAATAAATAAATAGATGCAGTGAAGGTTATTACTGAGGTTCCATGTTTCAATGATGCAATTTCTACGTCATTTTTTGGCGTAAGCGAAATAACCTATCAACTTGTGATGGATTCACTAGTACACGTGCATATACTGCTACCCTGGAGGCTGACGCATAAACGAACGCGTCGACGCAGCGGCCGCGAGCCTAGGCAGCGCGCGCGATCGGTCGGTTCGACCCCCAAAAAGTTCACCCGCGGACCGCGCACAACCGTAAGCTCATCCAGGATCCCATCGCGTAAGGGCGGCCGCGGCGCGGCGCAGCGCGTCCCTTTTTCCAAAGCAACGCCGCAGCTGTATCCCGCAGATACGGGGCTCTCAACTCTCGCTGTTACGTACTCCGCCGCATCACGGGTGCAGTACAACACAAATTCAATCTTTGAAAATTGACACACATACTCCCACCCCTGCTTCCCCCATCACTACATTTCACCCCCCCCTCCTCGCTCCCCCTCGCATCATTCCACCCGCCTCGTAAGCCCTCTCTCCCGCCCCTCTCCCCCCTCTCCCCCTCTCCACTCAACTCCCCTCTCTCCCCTCCCCCTCTCCCCCCACCCCATACACTCTCCAAGGATGGGCAGATAACAAAGCTTCGCATGATTGAGCAGTAAACAATAGCCTCCCCTAAACCCCCCCCCCCCGATCACCCCCACACCCACCACCAACCCTCTAAAAATACACGTTTAATCGAGGCACTTATCAGACGAGTCAATCGCACTCCAATATGCCTGCACTTGTGCTTTCTCGTGCCCCCTGCATTACACTAATGAAACGAGTATGTATTATTAACCGCAGAGGAGAGATGAGAGGGTGGAATAAACGCTGGTTCAACCCCCTCTCCCGCAATAAACCCTCGTCCTGATCGAAGGGTTTCGTGGAAAAAGAGCCTCGTATATTTATACGATTCTCGCGGAAACTAACTAGCAGTCGATTAATTGGATTGAATTATAGAGTGCTGGTCTCTTCGTAATTCGCAACAACTGTGAAGACCAGCTTTGGTAATGGCACCTGCTGCATTATTGTTTACGGAGCAAATATTTAAGGGTAATCCAAGGGAACGCGGAAATTTTAGTAATTTTGCTGAGACGTCGAGGAATGTCATAGAAATTGCGTCGTCGTCATCCGGACTATGACGAAAATATTTGAACAAGGCCGTGTGTGAAGGAGCGTGCGGAACGAAACAACATTATAGTACTCTTAAGCCTTAACCCCTCCGAGTATACTCGTTATTATCCTCTTAGTCTGTTTCACATTGATTCTGTCTTCATTCCGGATAAACGCAAATATAGACGAAAACACCAGAAGATGAGGTCTTGTCATCGGGCGCCTTCAATTTTTCGTATAGGCAATTCCGACTCAATCGAGTACGAACAGTTAACTACCTTCCCTGTATGAACGGAGGAGTGGTGTTCTCTTGAACCAACCTGGTCCGTAAATTGTTAGGGTGGTTCCATGAGAAACTTCTAGTTTTCAATCCGATGGATTGTGCCATCAAAAACCGATTTTGGGAAAGGTCGTGTTTTTGGCAATTCAAATTGAAAGCAAGGAAAAAATGCAAAACGTAAGAGCGTCAGCACCTGCGAAATTGTTTTTTGGATTTTTTAAGCCAAAAACGAGCAAAATTGGTTGAGAATCAAAGCCGTAAGCTTTGAAATAAATTTTGTCATAAGCTTAAATATAGGGATTAGGAGTGAGTGCAATAAGTAATAGTCTGTCTATCTGCCTCACTCGCACTCATTGAGGCGTATGTGCATTTTCGTACGTAGTCATTTTCGGCTTTATTTTTGAGTATTTCAGCTTGCATTTTTCAGGATATCTTCCTATCTTGCTGAGTTTTCTCAAATTTGTATTTTTTGCGAAAATTTAACAATTCCAGTTCAAATCTGTTGCATTTTCGAGCTACGCGACGTGGTGTCCACGGCCTGAACTAATCGCAAATCGGCCCTGGAATCACCGTAATAAAGAATAATAAAATGGGGCCCACCTTTTTGTCATATACTTACGTCCTACTGACTTAATATGGTCCATGATCCTACGAACCTTGATTCTTTAAGTATCAAAAATCTATCGTTTATTTAAAAACATATCGAAATATATCTTACTCCTCTAATGTCTATGCTATTATTCTATTGATTTGTTTCTGTTCATTTATGTTGATAGATGGAACTCAAAAGAGTGTACACACAGTTGGAGGTGTTGAAGAATAAAACCTTACGCTACAATAACCCTCACATTTCAAAGAAGCGCGGAGGCCGCAAAGTGACGCATCGTAGATTTTCACTGCAGGTAAGAAAGGTAACGTTTATCTTATTCTATAGTTTCTACTAACGTCAATAAACGAGGGCAAAAACTCATTCAAAATAGGTCTTGAAATTCTATAATCTTTAAAAGCACAAAAGTTGAGGAGACTCGCGCGCGACACGTACGGCGGCGCAACATGACGTTAAGAGAATGGAAAATTTCTCTCGTGACCCTTTCAAATAAACGATCCGTTTTAAAATTTTCTTCCGGTAACGGTCATTTTTCTGTGAAAGTTAAATAAAAATATAAAATTATATTTATACTCACTATTTCTCTTCATAGTTGCCTTTTTTGGACATTGAAACAAACCTTTGTTATAAAATAAATTGATAAAAAAAAGTCTTCATTTCACTGACTCAGAAGAAAGAACAAAATGCAAAAATAACAGTGCAAATCAAAACGGAAAAAGCCAACAAGTAAACAAAACAAACAAACAAACGTTGCGGCTGTTGAGCCTATATCAGGAGAATCACTGTGGTTCATTACAGGGCTGGTAGTTTGGCGCACACAGAAGAAGCTGCTAGAACTTCAAAACGAATTATTTGCTTTAATCTTGGCTATAAATTAAATATTTCCGGCAAACATGATCACTATCCAGACAAAATATTATACCTTGCGCACCGTGACCAGGGCTGCCGTTTTGCGTATAATCAATGCTATTTTTCTAGTCACCGATTATTCCACCGGTTGAGAAAAGATTACACAGTTCAGTTCAGTGTGTGACTTTAATGCACGAAAATACTCGCATCTGTAATCTTTCCTCAATCGGTGGAAACTCCGTTAATTAATTAAAATATCCGCAAGTTTTTTAGAGTCACCGACGACTCCACCGGTTGAGAAAATATTACAGATGCGAGTATTTCAGTTCATTACACTCATACACTGAACTGAACCGTGTAATCTTTTCTCAACCGGTGGAATCATCGGTGAATAGAAAAATAGCATTGATTTTACGCAAAACGGCAGCCCTGACCGTGACAAGGCTCTACAGCCCGTTATCTCCTTTGTTTTTTTAGCGTTCTGTTTTTTTTTTTTTTTATTTATTTTTTTATTTTTTTTATTTTTTAATTGATCAATTTGATTTATTTACTTTAAGAATTTATTATTTCAGCCCCTCCATTTTATTGTTTATTTATTTATTGTGATTTGTATCCATTTCATCTTCATTCATTCATCTGCGTTCAGTGTTTTGGTTTTCTCAATTAATTTTCCCCCACTCACTTGTTCACTCATAATTTGTCAATAATTTTATTTTTTCACATTTTATCTAGTTCATTCATCACAATAAAGTACCTAAGAACAAATTGAACGGGGCAAAGGGAGTTTAAATGGCTCACACGAACCGCACTTACTTGCTTGCCAATCAATGATTGTTGACGCATATCGATGAATCTGGCAACGTTGCCTTTTGTCCGTTCGACTCATTAAAAATCTCATAATATTTGGTGCGTGGTGAGCATCCTCTTCCATGGGTGGAGACAGCAATTTGGCAACTTTGGAATCTTCCCATTTGAATGTATGAGAAACAATCGATTTGAAATTGGGCCATGGCCCCCTTCAAGAATCGATTATTTCTCATACATTCAAATGGATAGAATCCACAGTTTCCAAATTGCTGGCTCCGCCCATGTCCTCTTCGATCTTTTGCTTATAATTGAATGGACAAAATGCAACGTCTCCAAATTATATACTCTGTCTCTGTACGTAGGATCCTCTATCTTTGGCTCACTTAGCTGTAGTAGCTTCCAAACAGAGGGTACTGATAACAACGACTCTCACAAGGCCGATTTCTGACGTTGTCGATTTGTCGATCACAACGTCGAAAATCTTGATGTCAACGAACGTTGTGATTGTCGACGTCATGAA
Organism: Trialeurodes vaporariorum; assembly: GCA_011764245.1. Classification (NCBI taxonomy): domain Eukaryota; kingdom Metazoa; phylum Arthropoda; class Insecta; order Hemiptera; family Aleyrodidae; genus Trialeurodes; species Trialeurodes vaporariorum. The sequence continues at coordinate 54,385,358 of VMOF01000001.1, forward strand.
ATCGCAGCACCACGATTCACCACAAAGGAACGTCGACAGGCCCTTTGTCGAGGTTTTGTTTGTCGACGCTGTGGCTGTCGACGTTATGGTTGTCAACGCTGTGGCTGTCGACGTTATGGTTGTTGACGTTCTTTTGCGAGCACGGTGCCACGATTCCATGACTTCAACATCAAAATTTTGTCGACATTGTAAGTCGGCCTTGTGTAAGTGTCAATGTTATTAGTGCCCTCCGATACAAAAATAACCACGAGTACGCTGTTTGAGGCAGCTGATTTGAAACCTCATTTACGACTTTTAGGTTGGATTTTGAAGGTTCTCAGCTCGATCATCTGTTTTTCGGAGCTGAAAATTGTTGAGGCTTCTTGCTCCAAATTGCTGAAGCAGTTTGTGACTTGCCCATTTTTGCTAGAGACATAGAGACCCAGCACACCCTATGCTTCCTACGAGGGGTGTTCAATAAATAAGGCACTTTTGTCTATAAAACGAGAACGAATCAACGAAAAATAACGAACGAGGTGGCAAATTAAAGCAAATTTAATACTCTTTCAACTTACAAACCTATATTTTGTCATAGTCACCGTTTACAGTGACGCATGTCTACAGACGTTGAATCCATTTTTGCATTCCGTTGAAAAAAAAAAAAACTCCTGTGGTTGTGATCTGATCCATTCGCTCACAGCGGTCTGCACATCATCATCAGAGCTAAACTGTTTACCCTTCAAGGCTTCCTTGAGCTTTGGGAAAAGCCAAAAATCACTCGGAGCTAAGTCTGGACTGTAGGGGGGGAGAGAGGGGCACCACTTGAACTTCAACCGATCCAGCGTCTTCTTTGTTTCTGCATTGCAATGTGGTCTTGCATTGTCATGATGCATCAGGAAAGCTGTCCTGTCGGGTCGAATTCTTCGGATGTGAGTTTTCAGATTTCGCATAGTATCGCAGTATCTTGGAGAGTGGAGAGTATGCCCTTTTTCCAGATATTCCTTGAGAATGACCCCGTTTGCATCCCAAAAATGGTCGACATGATTTTTTGAGCAGATTCAGCTTTTTTGAATTTTCACTCCTGATCTTGCAATTACGGTACTGACCTGATACTGATGAAACTTTTAAATGACAACCTTTAGGTCAACGCTTGATCGGCTGATTGAGACGTTTATCTTATCAGTATCTCCGTTTTTCGAGTCTCGGAGATGTGAGGTTGCCATATACTCGTAGATCAGATCACAGCCGCAGGATTTTTTTTTTTCAACGGAATGCAAAAATGGATTCAACGTCTGCAGACATGCGTCACTGTAAACGGTAACTATGATAAAATATAAGTTTGTAAGTTGAAAGAGTATTAAATTTGCTTCAATTTGCCACCTCGTTCGTCATTTTTCGTTGATTCGTTCTCATTTTATAGACAAAAGCGCCTTATTTATTGAACACCCCTCGTATGTTAACAAAAAAGAGGCAACTTAGGAGAATTTTCGCGATCGAATATCATAAACAATACCAACCTAACTATACATATTCGAGGAAACTCAATTGTGTTTTTAGATGTGTTTTCGGGGCATCGATGGCACCAATTCGATTTCAAATTCACTTCCGGACATGAATTCAAAATCGAATTGATGCCATCGATGACTGAAAACCCCGAAAAAGTTCGAAAAACACGATCCAGTTTCGTGTCATCCATTGTTGTCATGCGTAGGTTGGCAATGGTTTTGTCGAATATCATCGAATATATTCGTCGCGAAATTCGCCTCTTGAATACTCCAATTTCGTTCGGGAGTCACCGGCAGCACCGGCTTCAACAATAAACAGTCGCCTACTGTTGAGTGGTAAGAACAACGAAAGGCTGTGCTTAGGTCCTCGTACACGCTCAAACCAGGATCGTCAAAATTGCATCGGTGAGCCGACCTTTGCATTGTTTGGTTGATGTTCCGTTCGTCAAACAACTGTGCAATTTGACGGCCCGTCAAACTGCAGTGTTTTTTGTCGATGGATGGTGTGTCATCTGTTCACCAATTTACATTTAACAAAAAAGGCGAATTTTTGCGATCGAATATCATAAGCAATACCAACCTAACTACTTATTCGAGGAAACTCAATTGTGTTTTTAGATGTGTTTTCGGGGCATCGATGTCATCAATTCGATTTCGAATTCACCTCCGGACTTGAATTCAAAATCGAATTGATGCCATCGATGACTGAAGACACCGAAAAAGTTCAAAAAATACGATCCAGTTTCGTGTCATCCACCGTTATCATGCGTAGGTTGGCAATGTTGTTGTCAAATATGTTCGTCGCGAAAATTCGCCTAAAATACCCGAGATGGTGGTGTTTTCGTCAAGGTTATGTTTAAATTTTAGAAATGTCAGGTTGGCAACTCTGCAGTTTGATCAAATCTATTTGAGTGTGTACGAAAAGGCATATTGGTTCGCGGTCCTGAGAGTTGATTCTGCTCGCTTCACGAGACGAGACGAGATGACACCGAGTCAGTGGCGTCGCGTGCCATCTGGCAACAATGCAACTGCTCCATTTAAACTCATTAAATATATCGAATTTGCGTTGTGCACTGTGCACCCCCTAAATTCGATCTTTTACATGAGTATAAATGGATAGAATACATTGTTGCCAAATTGCACGCGACGCCACTGCACCGAGTCATCTCGTCCTATCTCTTTGCATGAGATAGAGTCGTTTATCTCGCTCGTCCATCTCGTGTCGTCTCGTACGAGATAGGCAGGGAGAATCAGCCTCTACAGGAAACGGAAATCAGGTTTGTTCTGGTTTTGCTTGGCGAAATCGAAATCACGTGTTCCTTATTATATCCGCGTAGACCAATCAGAGCCTTTCTTTTTAGCTCATCAGTCAACAGGAAGCGACTGTTGGCAGTTGTTCTGATGAGTTCCGACTAAAATTGAGCTGGAAAAGTGGGCTCCTTGCAATGGCGGCTCGTGCAATTTGGCAACATGATTTTTTTTGCCATTTAAACCTATGCGAAAGTATCGATTTATTGGGAGTGCAATTGCATTTCCTGAGGATCGATTGTTTTACATAGGTTTAAATGGAGAAAAGACGTTGTTGCCTCATCGCATGAGCCGCCTCTAGCTCCTCGCAAGCTTTGTGCTGGATTTCTATTCGTCTCTAGTTTTTGCCCATCTTTGCTTTGAACAAACCATTTTATTCTTATGCAGGTGAATTAATTTATTTGTATTTGTATTTGTATTTGTTTCCTTAATTTGTTTCTTTTATCTGTTGACAGACTTTGCTGCGGAATCGATCCTTCCGCTTCGGTCGCGGGGAGCACAGCGACGGCTGCGAGGTTGAAGTGTCGCGGACACCCGAGGAATCCGTCTGCAGTATCGAGGGACAATCGTGCGCCATTTATTACGACCCACCTTCGGCCATGAGCGAGGGCGTCAGCTACACCGTCCCGAAGAGAGCCAAACAACACGAGTTGACAGTATAAAAATTAAAAGGCTCCGCGCGCTAGCTCCAGTATCCTGTAAATACGACCCGTAAACTCCCGAAGTCCAGAAGCGAATCCATAGGAATCTCTCTCTCTCTCTCTCTCTCTCTCTCTCTCTCTCTCTCCCTCTCTCCCTCTCTCTTACTCTCTTTCTCCCTCCCCCTGCCACTCACTCACGCCTTCTCTCTCTTTCTTTCTCTCACTCCTTCTAACCCCATTTAGATGTTTGTGTTAGAAAAAGAACAAAGATAGAGGGCGAAAGTCACGTGATATCCCTTTTTTCTATCTTGTTCCGACCAGTGTTGCCAGATCAAGGGTAAAAAGCCGTATCGTCCCCATTTAAATTAATGTAAAAGGTACGGTTTTTTCACCCCAAGCTAGCAACACTGGTTCCGACACACATGCGTTAGAATGAACGGATGGAAAGAGGAGAGCTTCTGAAGTCGAATCACTCCCTCGTCGCATCGGAAACCAATCACCCTGGACTCGACTGCCGGGAGAGCATTAGTGTTGCTAAATTTGGCGGGAAATTCAAAAATGTGGCATTGAGTTGAATCAACGAGCAATACATGTATCTAATGGCAGTCTAATGGGTAACTTGTGTAACCACCATGGAGGATTTTCAGGTGAGGGTTTGAGGTGTATAGTTTCGTCCATTCATTCCCATTGGTTGTAGTACAGGTGCACGGTAAATCCAAGCATGCTTCAGCCTGTGTTCGTTGCATCAAAATACATGGGAATTAAAGGGAAACATTCCTTAGACCTAACCTAAAAATTCTCCATTGTGCGGTTACGCAAGTTACCAATTAAACTGCCACTGTAGATAAATGTACAGCTCGTTGAGTTGAATATGGGAAAACACGTACAGTAGCGTCATTTGGGGGGGCAGAGGGGCATCCTCTCCAAAGATTTGAAGTCAGGCTCAAAAACGGAAACGAAGTATATTAATGAGCAAAAAAAAAAAAAAAAAAAAAAAAAAAAAAGGTCATCAGATTGCCCCCCCCCCCAAAGCCGAACGCGAAATGACGCCACTGAACACGTATCACTAAACGCAAAACAGAAGCCCTGTTGGAAAGCACAGAGCCGCTGTAGTAATTACATTCGAGCAATTAAAAAGTGGCTAGAAAAATCCACCCGAGCCAAAACTGTAGAACCGAACCGAACAATCTTCCTTCAAACAAAGTAAAGTTTTCAAATCAACCTATTTTCCCGCAGTATGCTCGACAACAATGTTCGGGATTTCAACCGATGTTAACTTAATTTATGGGCAAAGCGCTCCGTTGGTTATTGGCTCGTATCGATAATTTGATAAAATCGAATAGATTGCCTCCTTTTTCGCCTTGCCTATAACAGCATAAGCTTCCTCTGGAGAAAAAGGGGGGGGGGTGTTGTCCGTCCTTGTGTCCATTAGAGAGGGTGTAGGCAAAATCAGAGCCAGTGAAAGGAAAACGATTGAAGCAGTGGAGTAACTAAGAGGAAGATTAGGGGGATAACCCCCCCCCCCTTCGCCCCTCTCGCCACCTTTGAAGTAAAGAGAGGTAAAAGGAAAATGGGGATGATTTGAAGGTGATGGAGGCGTGGGCGGATACAAGGGATTGTCTTTCTCTCTCTCTCCTTCCATTTGAACTTATGTGTTAGAAAAGGATAGCAGAGGGGGCCATCACGTGACTTTGGCCCCCTCTTCTGTCCTTTTCTAATGCACGTTTTCAAATGGGAGGAGAGAGAGAAAGACAATTCCCTGTATCCGCCCATGGACGGAGGAAAACGGGGGAAGGGAGATTGAATGCTCCGCTGAGGTGGGGTGGGGGGGGGGGGGTGTCGAGCTTTCAATTCCTCTCAGAGATCCCGTCTAATTACGTCACGTGGTTGAAGAATGAGGAGAGGCAATCCATACCTCTCGGTGATAAAATTGTTGGTCGGTAAATTAGTTTACATATTCATATGAAATAATCTAAAAAAAATTGCTCCGAAGATTTAAAAAAGAATATTGCATCTATGTTACCAATAGATGTGTTTGGGGGCTCTCAAAGAGTCTTTTTTTTCGTTTCCAAGCAAGTTTTCTCTGCGAAGAAAAATGACTCAATTTGATGGTCCTCAAAACCCGCGGGTCAAATTGATGCAATGTAATGACTGCATACACTCATCGTACCGATGCTCTTTTGAGAATAACTTTAATGGCAGTATGATTACATAATTTACGACTTGATATGCTCGCATTGTTCGTGAGTAAAACCGCATTGTCAAGGGTTCAGTTTTTTTCAGTCTTGGCACTTTAAGGCCCACACTTCCGTCTGTTTTTATTGGTTTTCCATGTTTTATTTATCTCGTTCACTTCCTAGCAAGTATACAGTCGCGGACAAAAATAATGTCAGACGGTTCATCCGTCTTTCTGTCCCCAACTGTATAACTTCAAGTTTATAATTTTTGACGAATTCTCCCAGACCAAAACCAAACAACCAAAACGGTTATGGTTTCATTGTCTTGCGGTCATGGAAGCCGTAATGTTACCCTAGTGAGAATTCAAACTGCGCTGGAAAGAAAAAAATAACTGATTCTTGATTTTCTCAATAACCCCACCTCCCCCGCTGACCACCTCTCTTTGACCAAGTAAAAATGTGAGTTTGACCCTCTTAACTACAATGAGCAAATAGTTGAAAAGGTTCAGTATAAAAACGTTGCATCTGCGGTAACAGTAACTCTACAGGATTTTTTTTTTAAATTCATAGTTATTTACACGCAGGGTGTTGTGGCTAACCTTCATCTTAGAATATGTGTAATTACCGCCCCAATTAGTTTCGGGATTTAGCACTCAGACAGAGTGCGTCCCTTGAAAGAGAGCAAAGAGTTAACATGAATCCCAACGAAATAATGCGAATAAAGTATGTACGATCAGTAGCGTACACAGGAATTTGTCTTCCTCTCTCTATCCCCATTTGAACACTTGAGTAGGGAAAGGACAGAAACAGAGGCTCGAACGTGTCTTCAGCCCCTATCTCTTTTCTTTTCTAGTGCATACACTCAAACGGGAAAAGAGTGAGAGAGACTTATTCCTGCGTACGCCATTGTGTACGATGATACCAATTTTGATACCCAAAAATGTCCACGCTATTCTTTCATCTTACTAGGATTTTTTGATAAAGAGCTGCAGATATAAGGTTTTTTACGCTGAACCCCTCAATTTGTTTGACTGAATTGATGCAATTACAAACGTTACGAAGATCTCCTATTGGTGTTTATCATCTAAATAAGTACCAAGGCACCATGACTTTTCGAGGAGAAAAATCGAAACTTTAAAAAAATTTTAGGAACAATTTTTCAGCTATCTCGAATTTTACCATTCCACCGAAGTTCAGAAAAGCGCAAAGAAATGGATAATTTTGCACTCAGATTTCAGTCCGTGTAAATTACAAAATTCAATAATGACGGAACGAATGACAGTTTAATCCTTTATCTTCATTTTCCCTAATGGCATGGTGCAGCGTTTATAGATAATTATTGCATTTTTTATTGTATAATAAATTTACCATAAATTGTAGAGTTAACTATTCTTTAATCATTGTTTGTACATTACATATTATTTAAAAAAAAATAAGAAAAAACTTGCCCCATGGCCCTCCTGTCGTTTTTACATAAATATACATTCTTTCATTTAAAAAAAAAAAAAAAAAAAAAAAAAAAAAAAAAAAAAAAAAAAAAAAAAAAACTGCGAAAAAAAATTATTTCTCCTTTCCTATTCTTTTTTTTGTTGATTCTATTTCTGGTTGAGGATGCTGATTTCACAATCATAAAGCTACAGAGAGTGTTATACACTGCAAAACGCCAAAAATAACAAAGCCCCTGGGCCCTGGTGCAGTGGCGTCGCGTGCAATTTTGCAACAATGTATTCTATCCATTTAAACTCATGTAAAGATCGAATTCAGGGGGTGCACAGTGCACAAGGAAAATTCGATATATTTAATGAGTTTAAATGGAGCAGTTGCATTGTTGCCAGATGGCACGCGACGCTACTGCCCTGCGGGCCGATCCTTGAAATTCACGACTTTTAGGTAGACTGGATAAGAATGGAAAACGGTGATTGGTGGAGACGAGTCACGTGGTTGCCCAGTCTAATCAAAATACGGAATGGATTAGATAATTTATCGGGCAGTCTTGGAGTACCCGATAAATTATCTAATCCATTCCGTATTTTGATTAGACTGGGCAACCACGTGACTCGTCTCCACCAATCACCGTTTTCCATTCTTATCCAGTCTACCCAAAAGTCGTGAATTTCAAGGATCGGCCCGCTGGTGATAACAGAATACCAGTATGAATTCTTCAATACTGCACCATAAGTCTTTCGTCAGAAAATTTTAGAAGTTTCTAACAGAAAGTATGCTGTAGGGAAGGCGCCTGATGCTTTTATTAATGACAGCACCATCTTCTCTCTGCGCGAAAAAAAAGGAAAAGTAGGTATACGCCAAGGTATATGGAGAACAGGTATGGACAACACTCTTAGGTTGGCTCTGATTGGTTGTGAAAAAAGCGACTCCGCCGCCATTTTTCTGACCGCGCGATTCAAATTTAGATTTCACATCTCGAAAAGGAAAGTGAACAACGTAATTGATGATGTTAATCCATTCTATAGTCACAACATTAACATTTAAAGATAAAAATTACATTTCACTGTTCAAATAAATAAAGTATTGCTTCAGATAAGTTTACCCTTCAAACCTAACCACAAACAACAATGCAAGATACATGGTGTAAATAGGAGACAAGATGGCGGTGAAGTCGCTTTTTCCCAAGTGGCCACGTCCCCTGAGTCGAGTGTTGTGTTGTCCATACCTGTTCTCCATATACCTTTGGTATACGCAGCAGAACATAATGATTAAGGAATGTATTTTCGCAATACACTAGGAAAATTATTTACAGCGTTGTTATACTGATACACAGAAAAAGTAGAATGTTTCGTAGGCACGAATTTGGGTTCACCGGTCAAAACTTGGATCAGTTCTGTGCATGGGGCACAATCAGATTGCGTGTCAACGACACAATCTACTTTTTTCCTTGTACGCCTTAAGATGTGGGAGGTAATTAATACATTAAATTTTAAAGGAATTTCAAGCAAGCTCCCGAGCAGGTCACTCAACAATTGCTAATATTTGTCATCTTTTGAGTACCATTGACTTGATAAGAGGAGAAAAATGCAAAAGGTATATAAATTTGTGTGAACTTTTTTGCAGCCTTTACGGCCGGATTGACTGGCAGAATCTTTTATCAATCTAATTTCTCGGGGCGTCTCATCTAAAATGGTGAGAATCTTGAAAGATCATATAAACTGTTTTAGTAGAGCGACATATCGTATCGATTAATTGCTGTCCGAGGAATCATAATACCAAGAAAACTTCGATTCAATGTATTTTCCCAGTAAGCGCATTTTTGAATGGGAGATGTAGTCTTTCAAATCAAAAAATTAATGCAACCTTTTTGCGATTATGAATTCTACCTCCTCGGAAATGCTTCGTTATGCCTGGTTCCACTACTAAAGCTACCGAAATCACCAAGATAATACATAGATTAAACGATGTATTTGGAGGTTGCATATAGACGCATAAAGGTTGCATAGTCGCAAAAAGGTTGCATTAATTGTTTGATTTGAAAACCTAAATTTCCGTTCAAAAATGCGTTTACAGGGAAAAATTGAATTGAATCGGAATTTGATTGAAACCAGAGGTTTTCGTACAACAACCGACACGATGAATCGCTCTACTAAAACAGTCTATTCGCAGATACGAACGCTCAAGAGTGATGTCGAGAAGGAGATCGGTTACAGAGAGGTTCTCTATCTCATAGGATGTCAAACAAGGTTGTCCTCTGAGTCCTTCAATTTTTGATTTGTTTATAATTGTCATCGCATATAACAAGAGGATCAACATCGCTGGCAAAAAAATAAAGTTTCTTGCGTATGCAGATTACATAGCTTTATTGGCGCAAGGTAGAGTCGAATTTCAAGGCATGATCCGGAGTTTAGGACGAGCTAAACTCTATGTACTAGCTCATGTAGCTTCTAGGAATCAACAGTTTTAATTCATCCAATAACTTGTGGAGTCGGTCAATCATTAGATAGGCTCACAACGAGGTGACTAAGTGCCTTCATTTCAAGGTGATACCACAAGCATTCCCGGCATGCTGAAATAGTTACATATTCAAAATAAGACGGAACTTCATTCGTGTTTCTGCTTTCCTGAAACTAGAGTCCCTTGATGGAAATGTTGTATAGGGAGTACCGACACGAGCTCAACGAGTTGTGATTGGTCGTTGGTTTTAGGCTCTCACGGAGTCGAGCAGGAGTCGACGACATCGAAGGCTCCACACAAAAGGAGTCGATTCGTAGAGGAACGTATGGGAACGGACCGGAATGCTGGCAAATCCGCCAGTCCACCACTGGTCCACTGTCGAACTTAACCTTCGAATGCGTTCACGCGGTCGACAAAATCGACTCCTGTCAAAATGCATAAAGCGTCGTGTCGGTACTCCCTATACAATATTTCCATCAAGGGACTCTACCTGAAACCAGTGCCACACCGGGCGAGCGCCTTTGCGAACGTTTTGGAATTTTCAAGGGATTCAAGGGTTTCGTCATTGACAGGCGACTTTCACTGATGTAATGTGTTGATATTGACTGATTAATGTCAATGCATCATTTATGCTGTAAAAAAAAAAAAAAAAAAAAAAAAATTATTTTCTGTAATAATTCAGAACCATAAATATCACAATAAACAAAGTAAAGCTCGACTTCCTTTCATCAAGGAGTAAATAACATTAGAAATATTGGGAAAAATTTCTAAAAGCCCTCGCTGTAAAATGTTCACGTTTTTTTGGAAAACACAACATATAAACTACGTGGATTTACAAATGGACAAAACCGCAAAGATGTATCGTGCATGTTTTTTATGAAGAAAATGAAAGTACTTGATGAGCTGAGAACAGAGATGTCTTTGGTTTCTAATTAAGTCCCACAGTTCCGAAGATGAGATTTTGGCCCTAAACACATTGTTTTAAAAGGGAATTCCGCGTTGTGACGTCAATACGTACAGACGATTATTTACAACTTTACACGTGTGTACCTCAAAAACTGGGACATTTAGGAAAACACCAAAGGCCCATTGTTCTCAGTTCATCATTTTCTATCATTTTTTATTTTTTATGAAAAAAATAACCGAAAATTTCAGACCCTTGCAACTGCCCCATTCTTACCCATGTATCAAAATATTCCAAGAAATCGTCTTTTAACCAGACAAAATCTCAGCGTTTACCGACGATTCTTTCTCAGTGGTGTCCTGAAA
>VMOF01000001.1:54401139-54498061 GCA_011764245.1 Trialeurodes vaporariorum
CATGTGATACATATTCTGAAAGCTAATTTACTCTACTTTCATGACCTGTAATTGTCTTTTTGCAAACTTTACGTGTTTTGACGATCAGTGGCGTAGACAAGGATTCCGAGGCCCTCCCGCCAATTATTTTTAGGGGCCCCTCTACTGTCACTCCAAGATAGGGGGTTCAGCCCCCCCCCCCCGTAGGACCTGAGATCTGGGGTGTTTCCCCGACAAATTTTGGAGATTAGATTTTCTCAAACGTAACTTCAGGCAATATTCATCTAAGAATTAATGCTCACACAATTCATGCTTATAGTTATCGGTTTTATTTCCTTCCTTCTTCTTGTTTTCGTATCGAAGAACTTAAAACTCGCGACTTTTTTTCTGGATAAGTATTTCCGTAAGAAAACGCTTAAACAGTGTTGGAAGACGGAAGATACTTACAAACAAAAAACGAAGGAGGAATGCTATTTCAATAATGAAAAAACTTTCCTTTCTTTAAGTACTTTGACAAGTTTTTCCTAGAGTCCCTGTATATCAAAGAGTCTCGACACGTGAAGAAGAAATCGAAGGAGGCGTCCACTCTGATTGGTTCGGTTCACCGAGAAGGCGTGTACGTCTCCTCGTAGGGGTGTTTTAACGGTTCTCTTATGCAGAATAACACAGAACGCCTCCTTGAGCTCCGTGAAAGCCTAAAATCTAGCAGCCAATCAGAATCTATACCCCGTATGGCGAGACTCTTTGATATACAGGGACTCGAGTTTTTCCTTTCATCAGGCCCGGGGCCCCAACATCGTCGGTATTCAGGGGCCCTCACAGCCTGGGGGCCCACCCGCCTGGCGGGGTCCGCGGGGGCCTTATCTACGCCACTGTTGACGATATGAGCAGATATTTGTGAAAACACGTGGTCTGACAGGTGCACCAAAGGTAGCCCGCCCTAGTGGGCCACCTTAGGTGCATTAATGACACTGACTATCAACATGTTCCAGCGTCATCTTTTAATACATTTTGACCAATAGAGAGTTTTTATGGCATGAAATTAAAGCTGTCTTACTTCCTGAAACTAATTTTGACGCATAGCTTATTAAAATGAATGTATGAATGAGTAGATAAATGATTTATGTAAAATATGAAAATTAGGTACGTGGATGATTTTACGGCAGTTGATTGTTTATATTTTTTATTTTTGTACCTTTGTACTTGTAGCATAAAAATTAAGAATTCGAATGATTCGTTACAAAAAATAAAACGAAAAAAAATGTAGTATTTGAAATCAAAACATTTTTTTCATTCTTTAATTCAAGCGAGCGGGTGTGTGGGTGGAGTGGGGTGGGGTTGGGGGTGATGGTGGGAGAGGTAGAAAAAAAATTACTACCAACCACATTTTTTGGAATATTTCCAACAACCAAGGGAGAAAATTAGAAATAATAAAAATGGAATAAATTAGAGGAATCAAAAGGGGGGGGTGGATGTGGGGGTGAGGTGGTTGGGTGGGGGTTGTGGTGGGGTGGGGAGGTAGACAAATAATTACTACCAACCACATTTTTTGGAATATTTCCAACAACCAAGGGAGAAAATTAGAAATAATAAAAATGGAATAAATTAGAGGGATCAAAAGGGGGGGGGTGGATGTGGGGGTGGGGTGGGTGGGGGTTGGGGTGGGTGGGGAGGTAGAAAAATAATTACTTCCAACCACATTTTTTGGAATATTTCCAACAACCAAGGGAGAAAATTAGAAATAATAAAAATGGAATAAATTAGAGTGATCCAAAGGGGGGGGGGTGGGGTGGGTGGGGGTTGGGGTGGGTGGGGAGGTAGAAAAATAATTACTTCCAACCACATTTTTTGGAATATTTCCAACAACCAAGGGAGAAAATTAGAAATAATAAAAATGGAATAAATTAGAGTGATCAAAAGGGGGGGGGGTGGATGTGGGGGTGGGGTGGGTGGGGGTTAAGGTGGGTGGGGAGGTAGAAAAATAATTACTTCCAACCACATTTTTTGGAATATTTCCAACAACCAAGTGAGAAAATTAGAAGTAGTAAAAATAGAATAAATAAGAGGAGTAAAAAGGGTGGATGTGGGGGTGGAGTGGGGGGGGGGGTGGAGTGGTGGGGTGGGGGATTAGGTGGGGTTAGGGGTGATGATGGGGGAGGTAGGCAAATAATTTACTACCAACAACATTTTTTGGAATTTTTCCAACAACCAAGTGAGAAAATGAGAAATAATAAAAATGGAATCAATTAGAGGGGTCAAAGGGGGGAGGGGGGGTTAACCACCCATTGACATTCAATTCATCATAATCACTATAATTTCTGGTGTCACTAGGGTTTAGATTCCGTTATTGAACGATTCAATATCATTTGAATACGTATTAATGAAATTTAAAAGGGGGTGGCCACCTTAGGTGCATCAAAAATATGAGGGGTGGCCACCTTAGGTGCACGTTTTGCGCGATGCCAAAACCCTACTTTTTTTCAAACTCAAAAAAAACTTCAAAAACAAGCAAATTTGAAAAAAATGATATTAACATATGATAGCCAACTGTCTGAAGAGTAAATTGACATATTTAGTTTTTTTTATCTCTCATGCCTTATACGTGCAAAGTGGCCCCAAGCATAGGTATGGCCACCTTTGGGTCACCTACCTTAATAATTGCTTGAAAATGTAATCATTAAAATCACATTAAATTAAATAATGAAAACTGACATGAATACTTATTTTCATCTTATATCAGAACTTTTCTAGCGTTTTGAAAGAGGAGTGCGAAGAGTGCGAATAGTGTGAAGATTACGAATATTGTGGGGATTTGTGAGATTGGATTTGCGAGATTGTGTTTGGGTGAGTGCAGGTTCGAGTCCTGGCACAATTGATTTTGAAAGTGTGAATCTAAGTATTTGGAAGTGTAAACCTGATTTTGGAAGTGTGAATCTGAATTTTACAGAGATTGCTCTTAAAAATAGAGTTTGTAAGCGTTGAAATCCGAAGTAAGTGTCACGTTTTCATCAAATAAAGTGTTTAGAAGTTAATTCTGTCGCGTATTTCTGCATTATCGTGATCATCCCGAGGGCTTCGAACCGACCGACATCGCAGAGCTCTCACCAGCAGGGCCCCAATGCCCCCTAGAACACTACACGGTTCATGGAAATAAAGAAAGAAAAAACATTACATGGGTGTCAATTATTATATAGATCGGTTCGGCCTCTTCATCTAAAATGTGGTGCTAAAGGGCGATTAAAACCTCTTCAGGCTTGCAAAGAGAGAAACGCATTGTCTTAAGATTACACGCAATCACTGTTGAATTTCATTGTTGGTTGGCGCGAGTCGGAGCGTTCTCAGCTTGACCAATGGTCATGCACCTTTCTGTCTGCACATTTCTCTACAGATAACCAAACTGGCCATTGATAATGTAAACATAGTTTCTCACATAGCAACCAACCAAAGAAGGACTGGGAAGGGGGGTGGGGGAGCATCATGAGAAAAAGCTCCTTGTTAAAACGAAATTTTTGGTTAACGGAAAAGCCACACCCCCTTTTTCCTCTTAAAAAAAAGAGTGTTCGTTGTTAAATGCTGTTGTTGTTTTTTGAAGAAAAAAAAAGTATTTATTCGCACTAATAAATAAATAAATAAATAAATAAATAAATAAATAAATAAATAAATAAATAAATAAATAAATAAATAAAAAATCAATACGAGTAAAATACTGGAAAAAACAAAGTTATTGGCGGCTGAATTCACGAATCAGAATGTGACACAATAAATACCAACATTTTACCTTTTTTTGCACGGATTCACGGATTTAATCGCTTAGATATCTTTATCGTCGACTTTCAAAATGAAAAACTTAAAAATTGAAATTATACTAGAAAAATTAACAAGTGGTTGTCCAGGAACAGTTGAAGGGCTCATATTCAAAACAAAACGTAGAAAAAAGGACAGCGAAGAGTAATAAGGTACTGTGCAACAAATGCGAGAATAACGTTCCGAAGACTTTGGCAGCGCTGAGCAAGGTAGGAATTAATTTTGCCTTCAATTTGTCATGATACCTCCCCCACCGCCGAACTGGAGGAATACTTGTACTTTGTGCGCGCGTCGCGTCGTGCTTCTGCCAGAAACTCGGCGTTTAATTTTGTTAGAAGACGCACAGTGGATCAAAACATCGAATTTCCAGGACATAATTTTACGAATAAAAATCAAGGTTATGAACCGTAAATAACAAGATAACCAGGGCTCGCGTTTTGCGTATAATCAATGCTATTTTTCAATTCGTCGATGATTCCACCGGTTGAGAAAAGATTACACAGTTCAGTTCATAGCATGACTGTAATTAACTAAAATACTCGCATCTGTAATCTTTTCTCAACCGGTGGAGTCGTCGATAACTTTATAAAACTTGCGGATATTTTAATTAATCAACGGAGTTTCCACCGATTAAGGAAAGATTACAGATTAGAGTCCCTTGATGGAAATATTGTATAGGGAGTACCGACACGACGCTTTATGCATTTTGACAGGAGTCGATTTAGTCGATCGCCTGAACGAATTCGAAGGTTAAGTTCGACAGTGGACCAGTGGTGGACTGGCGGATTTGCCGGCATTCCGGTCCGTTCCCATACGTTCCTCTACGAATCGACTCCTTTCGTGTGGAGCCTTCGATGTCGTCGACTCCTGCTCGACTCCGTGAGAGCCTAAAACCAACGACCAATCACAACTCGTTGAGCTCGTGTCGGTACTCCCTATACAATATTTCCATCAAGGGACTCTAATTACAGATCAGAGTATTTTCGTGCATTACAATCATACACTGAACTGAACTGTGTAATCTTTTCTCATTCGGTGGAATCATCGGTGAATAGAAAAATAGCATTGATTATACGCAAAACGGCAGCCCTGAAGATAACTTAAAAATATGTGTGCACGCATATTCATGTTAGAACTTAAATTGAGTTTAATAACATTCTTTTCATAAGAAAATATCAACACTCATTTTTTTTTTAGCATTTAAATAATATTTTTTTCTGTCCAGAAAAATTCATGTTTGATCCAATGTGCAGCGTTTTTCTCAGAGGAAAAAATCTCGGTTTACCTCTTCTTGCATTTTAAGCGGTGCGTACTACGGTAGGGAACTGAGAAGCAAATATTTGGAATAGTTGAGGCGTTTCCCAGAAGGAGGGTAGGAGCCATGCAACATCTGGTGCGCTCTTCCGAAGAAATCAGTATTGCCGTTTCGTTGAGATTCATTCGACAGAGCACACCTCACATTCTATGGACCCTTTTCCCGGAAACCATTACACCTCAGTGGGTCTGTTGTATACTTTCGCTACACAGCAATGATGAGGCAAGTCGATTCAGACATAAAATTCCGGGAAAAGAACGATGCTTTACATTCATAACTTTCAAAATCTACTCGTTAATTCAAGAAATCACTTTAACCCCGCCTGTGAATCCAAGGGCATTTGAATGGAGCATTTAAATAAAATAAACCATGAACTTTGTGAGTGATATCCATTTAATAATAATATCATTATTATCTGTAATGATTAACAAAAAACAATTACCTTTTTAATGTGTAAATGAAAAAATCTGTAATAACTGTAACAACAACACTGTAGCTGTTTTTGGCATTTCGGGTACAGAAGAGATGATAAAATAAAGCAAAAACTATACAGGTATCTAAAAAAATAAATATATGTTTACCTACCGACCTACGCCTACCGTTTAGAAGCTATGTTAATGTTTAAAAGTGTATAAGACGCGGCGGTAGTTACGTCAATTCAGAAGGCAATCGGAAAGGACAAATCCAGAAAGTGGGTCTAGGGAATATTGGGGAGGGGGGGGGGGGCACGCCTACGAAGTTTGAAATTTGAATAATCAAAGGAAGCAATTTTAAGCTATTTTCTGTAAAAAAAAAGCAACATTTGCGGCTTCTGAGGCGGGGAGAGGGATGGATTTGCCCTTTGTAATTCTGTACTTTACTACAGTTTCAACATAAATCTCACTTTCACAATGTTAGTAAATATTTACACAATTTTATATAGGTAATAATTAATACACAAATTCAATGTTCCACACGAGAAATTCCTTACCCTCCTCTTCCCCTCCCTCCACGACCTGTTGTTGAAATGTTCGTGGAAATCCTGTTACACACACCTATAGCACAGAATAATACAATCAGAACGGAAACTCCCATAAGAGCCAATGGAAACAAGTTTGGAATTTAACGGCACCAATAGGCAACGCTGTGGTCCTATATCCCAACATGGCGGACGTGTGTAATTTGTGTTGAAACTCATTCATTTCTGTAAATTCTGGAAAGAAATCTTAATTTTCCGGCCTCACTTTAATTCTAATGGCATTTTGGAATGGAATGAAAATTTCGCGAATCATGTCCTATTTTTTTTTTTTTTTTTTTTTTTCGCGCGCGAATCCAAATGTAAAAGTCCTATATCCCAACATGGCGGACGCGAAAAGAATCTGCTTCAAAATCCGACAGAGTTTCCGTTCTGGTTGTATTATTCTGTGCCTATAGTCTGTTCAGCGAGTTAAGAGACTTGGACTGCCGAGCGAAAAAGCATTATTTGACAACACTGCTGGGCATTCAAGAAAGATGGGTCTCTCATATTTTCAGTTCCTTCAAAGCCGAGTTGGAACGATCCGTCCTCGGCCAGTTTTTTATTCAACGGTTACCGCTAACTCCATTGTTTTGGAACGTTTTCTTTAAATTCTGTGTTTTATCGTTTTCTTTCCGCAAATTTCAAGACAAATTCTGACCACTTATTAGATCTCAGCGCAACTTTTCCTTGTGATTGACCCCAAATTTCAAGCAAATAACTCGAGATTAAGGTGAATGATGAGTTCAGGAAAAATCAGAGTTTAATCTGTTAATTCAGACAAACCTTATAGCCTATTTGCGTGAAATTTGAAGTCAATCTGAAGGAATAATTGCGCTGGGATCGAATATGTGGTCAGAATTTGTGTTCAAATTCGCGAAAAGCAAATTCTGATAGAACACAGAGTTAGTGGTAGGTAGCCGTTGAACAAACATGGTCCGAGGACGGATCGTTCAAACTCGCCTCTGAAGGAACTGACAAAAAGAGACCCTCTTTTAGCACAGAATAATACAATCAGAACGGAAACTCTGTCGGATTTTGAAGCAGATTCTTTTCGCGTCCGCCATGTTGGGATATAGGACTTTTACATTTGGATTCGCGCGCGAAAAAAAAAATAAAATAAAATAGGACATGATTCGCAAAATTTTCATTCTGAAATGCCATAAGAATTTAAGTGAGGCCGGAAAAATAAGATTTATTTCCAGAATTTACAGAAATAAATGAGTTTCAACACAAATCACACTCGTCCGCCATGTTGGGATATAGGACCATAGCGTTGCCTATTGGTGCCGTTAAATTCCAAACTTGTTTCCATTGGCTCTTATGGGAGTCCGTTCTGATTGTATTATTCTGTGCTTTTAGTTTGTCTCAAATCTTTCTCAAATGCCGAGCAGTGTTGTCAAATATAATGCGTTTCCGCTCGGTAGCCCAAGTCTCTTAACTCGCTGAAAATACTATGGCGCTGAATTTTTAAAACTGCACCGCTCTTACTTTTTTCCAGGTCGAGCAAAGAGAGCGTGCGGTGAAAAATGGGGCACGAAGAGAGAAGCTACATTTTCTCGAGAGGAAACTGTCCATGCTCCATGGCGCAATGAATAAATGGTTCTACTTACGCTTGTCCGGCGCCCTTTTTATCAATCTCGGAAGACGACTCGTCCAAGAGACGATCGACTGGCTGGCTAATCTGCGGAAGACCATTTTTTACGCAATGCACTCGCCCTTCTCCCAATTCGGGAATTTCGCGAGACACGAGCATCCGTCAACTCATCCATCCAGTGAGTATAAATCGATCTCTACCGAGTGAGGCGTGAGCTCCCGCTCATTGGTCAGGTTTACACGCGGCCGTCAAACGTCAGCAGTCAAACGGTTTCTGTACGCTCACGTATCCTTCCTTTTTTATAGCACCTTCATTGCAAATTGATACCAAAAGCATTGCCCGCGTGCAGGAATAGTTGCATGGATTCAAAATAATATAAAACCTAGGTGCACTTCTGTTATCCTAATACATTGTCGCACGCTCGAATTCTCTTCTCTTTTTACAGCGCCTTCATTGCAAGGTGATACCAATAGCATTCCCGATGCAAGAATCGTTACTTACAAGGGGAGGCTCAGAAGTCGCCGCCTCCGATTTTGGAAACAATTGCACGAAAATGTAGCTAAAGTAAAACTATTAGACCCGTGTTTCTCACTTTTTGCCAATGGGCCTTCCCAAAGCGTCAGGAATTTTTTGAAAGTTGCCGAAATTCACGTAAATATTCGGAATGCTCTCCGCTCGGGTTTTTACGTGAATTTCGGCAACATTCAAAACATTCCTGACGCTTTAGGAAGGCCCATTGGCAAAAAGTGAGAAACACGGGTCTAATAGTTTTACTTTAGCTACATTTTCGTGCAATTGTTTTCAAAATCGGAGGCGGCGACTTCTGCGCCTCCCCTTGTTAGATTCAAAATAAAATAAAAACCTAAATGCTTTTCTGTTATCATAATACATTATTGTGACATTTCTTTCTAAATGAGCCTCGCAAACAGCTTAGGAAAAAAAATATACCTGGTTTCTTTCATAGAGAAAAGTTACTTCACTGTGGCTCATAGTCATAACACACAAATGCTTTCCATGGATCAGTCAGTTCCAAGCAAAGGAAAGGGAATTTGAAAATGAGATTCCTTAGGAAGAGCCTTAATTTCAAACGGATACCAGTAGCCATATGGCTTTCTTGGCATGCAGGAATGGTTACACAGGTATTCAAAATAACACTACCTATTGTAATGTGAATATTGTGAATGAGGTGGTAATTTGGGCAGAGAGCCACAGGCGGCTTGAAAGTGATGACCTTTTTGTTGGGCCATCAGTCGATGAATCAAAAGAGATATACATTATCTTGAAGCTTTGGATTATGGAAAAGCCGCCTATGTTAAGGTGATTCTATGGCAAACTCCTGGAGATTTTAATCCGATAGATATGGCGTTAATTGCCACTGGCTCCAAAAATAGCCGTTTTCCGACGGTTTTCGGCTGCTTTCTCTGAACAGACGAATAATAGACAAAAATTTAGATTGTTAGCACCTGCGTAATTTTTGCTTGATTTTTGAGCCATAAACGAACTAAATTGGTTCAGAAATAAAGACGTATTTATGGAAGGAAAAAATAAAATGTATAATTTGGAGTTGCGATTTCTTTTCAAAATCAAAACCTTAAATTCTATCTCACCAGCCAAATAAAAAGATGCAATAATACTTTTATACTTTTTTTAAGCTTAAATTCGTTTGATTTCAGTTAAAAATCTGGAGATTCAGCACATGTTTTTCTACCATCAGATTGACAGGAGACGCTCAGTTCAACTTGTGTCTACAGGTATGTACTGCAACAGATGCTGAAAATTGGAAAATAACTGCATCAGGCTTTAATTTACCTAATGATCTGAATGAATCACAAATTCAAATGTGCAATGAGCTATCTGAAAAGGCAAGAATGATTTCACTTGATACACTGATGAATACCATACAGGTTGATGAGATGAAGAGGGAAAACATTGAATTTGAGTTACTTATGCCAATAAGACCCTTCACTTTGTGGCCTCACAGCACCGTCCATCAGAGGGCAAAAACTCTGTCTTAAACATGATTTTAAAGTCTTAAGACATTGATCGAGGTTGGAAAAGAGCCTCTAAATTGAACAAGTAATGCCAGGTTTATTGAGGCAATGTAATTCTTCTGGATTTCAGGTTGTAAAAATGTAAAATACAATGGCGGATTCAACCATTAATTGATTTTGGCTTTCTGCCCCCCCTCACCCCCAGCAACCCTCCTTTTATTTTACCTATTTTTCTTCCCCTCCTCCTTCCCCTTTTTATTCTTTGGGGGGGGGGGGGGGGGGGGGGAAGTCACGCCATTTGACCTTCACCCCCCCCCCCCCCCCCCCCCCCCCCTGTATCAGCCAATGGTGCAATCAATTAGGATTAGATACCTGAGTTTGAAAATTTAGTAGTTTTTAATCATTTTGCTCTTTCAGAAAAGAGCGGAAAACAATTTTTAACACCAATGACTATATTAAGAAACGGATACCTTACAATGTGATGACTCTTGCCGGACCGTCAGGACCATGATGAAGAGATCGTCAGAGCAATCACCGAAATCAGTCCCTTCCCCATCAAATCAATTGAGGAAACCTCAAGGGGGGGGGGAGGAGTATGTCAAAGGTTTCCATAGTAACCTCTAAGTAATTTCCTTATTATTATTGTGGTCGTATGAGTATCTTTGATATTCGATCTTGTCTCCCATTATCTTGAATAATTTAAAATCACTCAAAATCACACAGAATTTTGCAAAATAACGTTGAGGTCACCATTTTATTGAGTATGTATTCAATGAATATACAACAATATTGAAGATAATTATCTATTGCATTTAATTAAGTTTCAAGATAATTGGAGACAAGATCGAATATCAAAGATATTCATACGACCACAATAATAATAAGAGAATTACTTAGAGGTTTTACTATGGAAACCTTTAACAACATCTGTTAAAAAATGATGGAGGGAGGGGATGATGGAGGGAGGGGCTATCAAGTGACTTCAGCCTGTCCTTTTCCAACACATGTGATCAAATGGGCCGAGGGAGTGAAAGATAAATTCCTGGCTGCCACTATACCCAGAGTAAATGTCAGTTCGATCGACATGTGTCATCTTGATGCTCTAAAATTCCAAAAGAAATCCACCAATGGGTCTGTTGCGTACTTTCGCTACATCAATATAACTCATTGTTTCTAACGTAAAATTCTGCAAAAATAACTATGTGCACATTTAAAACTTTAAAAATCCACTCATTAACTCAGAAAATACCTTCCATTTCAAACAACTCGCGCTACACTAGACACAATATCACCGACTTATAACTACATAGATGGAACCGTCTCGTTTATGTAAACATGAACAGAACTTACAAACATTGGAATGTTTTGTTTAGATGCGTACATTTCTTATATTATTTTGTAATCTTTGATAAACCGAAAAGACCAGACAGCAAATGCAGCTTATATTTCACGTATTAAAAAAGAAATTCCATAATTTTGTAATTACGATGTTGTTTAAATATGCATGGTGGTTCCGTCTATGTAGTAGTATACCGGTACAAATAGTGTCTATTGTAGCGCGGGCTGTTTGAAATTGAAGTGATTTCCTGAGTTGATGAGTGGATTTTAAACGTTTTTAATGTGCCCATCGTTATTTTCGCTGAATTTTACATAAAAATCAAGGCTCTATATTGTTGCAGCAAAAGTATGCAAAAGACCCATTTCAACGACAAAGCATCATTCAATGGAAGACTATTCTAGGTATTTGTTGGTTCATAAAAATATCTTATTTAGAATTTGTCAAAAATAATCATGCTTAAGACTGACATTGACCCAATACAATTAGGACACTGACCAATGGAATAGGATGGATCAATAATAAGCTGCCACATTATTCGACTAGGTACCCTTTCTGTTCTTTTGATTTTTAATTTTTCTAGGTGGTGATGGTTGCTACCTGGTCCGTCCGTCAACAAGTCAATCTGCCTTCACACTAACTCTTTGGTACTCAGGGAGAGCATACAACATTCCAATCAGAATGCGACAAGACAGATTATTTGCACTTGGGACGAAAAAACCAAGAGAGCTCGTGAGTTTCAAAAATCGTTTGCCGAAGAAAATTAGTCTCAGAATTTCTGTTAACAAGCCGTAGTATAGTGAACTACCATCAGTGGTGTCATCTCAAGTCTTACCGGGGGGGGGGGGGGGGGGGGGGGGGGGGGTAAAAACTAGTGACCCTTTTTTTTTTCCTTTTAATTTATTTGATCCCTAAAAAATCTGACCCTAAGGTCCTCTTTCACTTACAATGCAGACAAATTTATTAGAAATAACACATTCTGTAAACACTCTTTTCTGGAATTTAATTTTTTTTTAGCCTTTTACGTACTTGCTAAATTCGAACCTTTATTTTTTCTGCTTGATTTTTCCATGAGAGCCAAAATTTTGGGCAGCACAAAATCACAGTTGAAGTAAATCTCCCCCTCCCATGATGCTCCATTCTGTCGTCCTCAGCAAGAACATCATAAGTCCATTTGGTATTTACAATCTTTTTGCATGAAGTTCAGAGTCCTTACCTGCATTCAAATGCTGAGTGATTCAGGTATCATCACTTGAGCAGTATCATGAATTGAGACCCCAAGCCAAAATATTTTTGCGATGGGGCTCAGGGTCCTGACTCGGGTCTCTATTCATGACCTGCTTATTATTATTGTGTCTTATGCCTGGACAGGGACGGGATCTGTTTCATGAAAGGCGATGGCGGCGCTGAAATTCATAGCAAAAATATCATAAATACTAAAATACCAAATGGACTTACAGAATTCCGCGTGTGTCGGTAGGAGTAGTGGTGCAGTCTAACCCTCCAAACCATTAGTTTGTTACATTTGTTTCAATTGAACATAAACATATAGTAGAGGAGTAAAACCCATTATTTCCAAACAGTTTATATTTGAAAGGAGATGTTGGGTGAAGGCAAAGGTGGTAATCTAACTCCAAAAAACTGATTTTGAAGAAATCAGAGCTTAAAATTGTTGAAGCAAAAGTTTGCAACAGTCTTGTTAGAGCAGGATACAATTCCAACTACACTCATAATTGTCAAAGTTGGGTAAATGATGGTAATTGATTAACTCATTTTTCAATTGGGTGCGTTTCAAAAGTAATCAAGGTGGATTTTAGTAGTAATTAGACATACTGATTTCAATAAAGCCAACATGTTAATATGAATTAAATTTTTCTGTATCAAATAACACTAGGTTCATTGAAATGGGCACTCCTCGTTACAGCTAAAATCCACCTCAATTACTGTAGAAAAGTAATTGATTATCAATCGGTAACTATGATTTGCCTCACTCAGATGATAACTACATAAGTCCTTTAGACTCAAAAGCTTAAATTGCTCGATAAAAACATGTTTGTTTGCTTTTACTTCAGCACTATCCAGATGTAGATTGACAGTGCTACTGTTCAAACTAAACTGTAAAATAAAATTTTCCAAAGAAAACTAAACTTATCGCTAAAAACAGATAACAGCTTGTTACAGCTAAAATCCACTTCATTTACTTTAGAAAAGAATTGATTATTAATCAGAAACTATAATTTACCTAACTCAGATAATAACAATGTATTTTTGACTCAAAAGCTTTATTGCTCGATAAAAACATGTTTGTTTGTTTCTTCTTCAGCATTATCCAGATGTAGATTGACAGTACTACTGTTCAAACTAAACTGGACAATAAAATTTTCCAAAGAAAACTAAACTTCTCACAGAAGTACTACCATAACCACAAAATTACTCTTTTTTGATTTCAGAGTTTTCCATCAATTTTAGAAATGGTCCGGTACTACGAGAAGAACCCATTAATTGTTGCCAACCGTGGATGCCGAACACAAACTAAAGAGGTCAAATTGACAAGATCACCGTCCAAACAGAGTAGTAGATGAATCATTTTTTAGAGGAAGTCTTTTGAACCAAAATTTTGGGAACATTAGTGACAAGAAAACACGAGTCAAAAAGATTTCAATTTTTTTTTTTTTTCCATGAAAGATGTGCGTAACTGTTTATCATAAACACAATTCACTAAGAAATAAATTAACAAATTTTTATTGATCAACCTAGAAAAAATAAAATTATAAATTAAGTACTTAAAGTACACAACAGAATGTAGCATTTACATAAATGCAAATAAATGAGAATATACCAAAATAAATAAGTAAATAAATATATATCAATGAATACTTCCTAAATTATGCTTATTGTTATTAAT
Organism: Trialeurodes vaporariorum; assembly: GCA_011764245.1. Lineage (NCBI taxonomy): Eukaryota > Metazoa > Arthropoda > Insecta > Hemiptera > Aleyrodidae > Trialeurodes > Trialeurodes vaporariorum. The sequence continues at coordinate 54,415,061 of VMOF01000001.1, forward strand.
TGATTTTTTTTAACAACCTTCATGCTTTAAAAAAAAAAAAAAATATGTACTTCAGAAGTTCAGAAGCTATTTTATCAAAAAATAAAACTGAGAACACCATTCGCTTGCTTCGAAAATGCGAGTAAGTTAATTGACGGATGGGAATGTCATTGTGTCAAAACCTTATTTGGTGTTGTTCTGAGAACCAAAAGTTCCAGTGATACTTATACTATTGTCGTCCGCTAAAACATACTATCACAAAAAGTTTCACTGTTGAGATTGAATGTTACATATCAGTGCAAAATTTAACAAAACCTGAACAAAAGAAGAACGAAAACTCACTACTGAAAGAAACTCGCCATTTCTTTCTTTTCTCCATTAAATTCTACATGCTAGATATAAATTGATGAGAAAAGATAAGGAAAACATAAGCAGAGATAAACTTCCCTCATTTTATCCTTTTTCAATATTAAATATTTAGAGGAAAAATGAAAGAGATGGAAGAAAACTTGGGTGTGCCACTAGGGTAGTGGCAGCACCTGCAATTTAGCAACAACGTTTTTCCTCCATTCGATTCAATATAAAACAATCGATTTGATAGTGAAGCAGGCCTTCACCAACAATCGATTGTTGTACATCAATTAAAATGGAGGAAAAACGTTGTTGCCAAATTGCAGAAGTTACCACTAGGATGCACTACAGGGGACAACCTGTGGCAGCGCATGCAATCTGGCAGTGTTGCGTTCAGTCCATTTAAAGTTATGAAAAAGATTGACAAAGAAGGGGTGCACATTTGAATCCCTCAAATCGATATTTTATGTGGATTTAAGTGGATGACTTTCAATGCTCCTAGATTGCACACGCTGCTGCTGGGGACAACCCTTATAATCAAGAGCAAAAATATTTTTATCTTCAAACAAGAACACCAGAAAAATGCTGGTTTATAATCAACAATAGGTACCTTTGTTAAAGAAAGATTTAAGCTTTTTAACTCTCAGAAAATTGAGAATCAAAGCTTTCTGTTGGAGGCTTTAGTGGCAATAAACTAGTATACGTAATTGTCTCTTGACTCCTAAAATTTTAAAAAATTCACCGTAAATCACAGAAAAACGTTAAATGTATGAACTAAAGGATCTCTATTCAATTTACAGGATCCTAAAATACCTTTTTCACTCAAAGCACTTTTGAATAATTACAATGTTTGACAAAGTATTTGAGTAGGTTTGCAGAGTGAAAAAATTGACGGTTACATTACGAAACATCCCCCCCCCCTCTCATTTTTTTTTTTTGAGCTCAAGGGATTATCTGATGATGCATTAATACAAGTAATGTTTGTATTCTTTTTCATTGAAATGTTGTATCTTGTGCCCAACAGCCAGCCATTGTAATTTGATCTTTGCTGACTCGTACACTGAGTCTTTGCGGGGTTAGAACAGAATAAGATGCTGGCCGAAAAGCAGTAGATCGAAGGATGAATTCCTTCTCGTATTCTGCGTTTGCCCACATAGAAAGGCTCATTGAGTCCCAAGGCTCGCCCGCAACTGGCTCCGGATCAGATATCATTTCTGCAAACTTAGAAACAAAACAGACAAAATAAATAAATTAAACTGAAATGAACAAAAAATTAGATTTTATCCGTCAAGTCAAATTTCAAAGAGGAAATGAAACTTCCACTCAGACTGTGAACCTCTTTACTGCTGATCCCAAGATGTCTTAGGCTGTCAATACAGTGCCTCTTGTGTTAAACTCAAGCACAAACGGGACCGGAACCTTCTATTTTACGACCGAAAAGTGGACAGCAAAATTTAAAATTTAAATAGTTATTAGTGTTGAATCAAAAATATGCGCTACCTACTATTTGTCATTGTCACTCAATTGGACAAATAAAGATTCTTATTGTCAAAGCTTTAAATGAAAAAATTAATAAAAAGAAAAATTTGAAATAATTTACAGTTTACTTCAATTTCAATATCTTGGTCATGTTGAACTCACTATGAAAAAATGATTTGATAGAGAATAAGAGAGATAAAATTAGATTTGATCGGATAATAAGTTCTGCTTTTTTCTAATTACAAATCAAAAAGAATTTTAGGGCAACACATAGCCTGAGAAACATGATCTTGGTTCAAGGTACTTATATTTAACAGGTATGCTCGACTCGCTTCCCGCGTCATCTTCAGTGGTGCGCAGTTCAGAAAGCATTCCAAGATGGCCGACAAAAGAAGAAAACATTGTATACTCTTTCCAGAAAACATCGGGCTATTTTCTGCTTTTCTAGAGAGGGAAGCCCAATGTTTTCTGGAAAGAGTATACAATGTTTTCTTCTTTTGTCGGCCATCTTGGAATGCTTTTTAAACTGCGAGCCACTGAAGATGACTCGAGAAGCGAGTCGAGTATACCTGTTAAATACAAGTACCTTGACCTTAGTAAGTTGAGTTTTCTAACATTTTTGAAGGAGGGCCCCCTTGGCCAGGCTAAGCCTCCCACCCATGGTCTAATTTATACAGGCCTCCAGATTGAAGTTTGCAAAGGGGCCCCCAATTATTGATGTGTGCTAGTGGAAAGAGGTGACACTGCTTCTGTCGCTGAATTGCGCATAGTATGTTACTCTCACTTTATGTTGCTTACTCTAAACATATTAAAAATATATTATTGCTGATTTTAGAACAAGTTTCTTAGATGTTGGATTGGATATAGTTCCTCTCTCACTAAACCAATTTTTCCCATTTTAAGTCCGATGCTTTTTCTGTAAGCTATTCTCAAAACCAAGACCTGTAACGTATACATCAGAAAATGCAAGAAAGAATGAAAAAAAAAACAAACAGAAGAAGACTATTAGAGTTATACAATTCTCAACATTGTTACAAATTTTCAAAACTTCTTCAGCAAAATTATTTTTAGAAATCTTTATACCTAATTTTTTTTATTTTTTCATCAATCTGGTGAATTTCCTCAATTCTTACACATTGGTGATGAAAATATTCTAGATTCAAATATGCCATAAATTTACCTTGTGAGCTTCTGAAAACATTGTGATGATTCTGGAGCCTATTTCCCCTCGTGCACCGCTAGGGACGCGAGTTTCTGGGTTAAGCAAAAGGCTGGATAAAAATTTGCAAAGATCCTCAGAAAAATCATCGTCTTGGCTATTTGGACACAGTTTGAATTGTAGTGAAAGAGACCGAGATATCAAAGTTTCAACATTAGCAATCTGATTCACTAGCTCCTGAAAGAGAGAGAAAAGTACCAACATTGAAAAGCCATTTATAAAGTCGCCTTAAGACAAACTCAAAATACCTACTAATTTTTGCCATTCCCAAAAACACTTTGATAATGACGACTTCAGCGATGGGAGAAAAAGCAGTGAATGGTCGTTATGTGATTGTTAAAGAGTTCTAGCTAAAAACCAGCAACAAACCATCTCGATGGATCTTGATCTTCTAACATCACCACTAAAACCATTTTTTTAGCACTTCTTTACAACACTATAAAATAACCCAACCCTATAATGTTAAATAAACAAAGTTTTTTGGGTTAATTACCATGATAATGTTGAGAGTGTTTTACTTGCAACGCCTCTCTTTTTCGAAGTAGCACCTCTAAAAATTAAAATAATTTAGGAAATAAAAAGAATTAAAGAACTAAACATTGGGGGCTTGAGCAATTTAGCAAAAGTGTTTTCCCTCCACTTGAAATTATGAATTGCGGATGAAGCACTGGTTCACTATCGAATCGATTGTTTTGCATTAAATCAAATGGAAGGAAAACAATGTTGCCAAATTTTACGAGCCGCCACTACAACTGAACATGCCTTTTCTACTCATGGTGTTAAGTGTTAACCATTTCCGGTCAAAGTCGGGTGTCACTCAACATTAAGATTTTCCCGTTCCGGTCGTGAGGCGGGTCCCACCTGACATTTTAATTCTTGCTCCGGAGTTTTTTTGTTCGGCTTGATCCGACTTTCCTATCATGTGGCACTCTCAGGCAAGACTCCGAGAAACTAGTCCTTGCATCAGTAGCATTCTACTGCATGAACAAAGTACAAGAATAAAATAGTGACAAAATTCCGACCAGAAAGGGTTCATTTTTAAGTTTCAATAATCACTTTAATTTGCTTTAAGAGGCATTCTCTAAATGCGTACGTGACCGAGCTACGCATAAAAGTTGAAAAAAAGTGTTATCAGAAATCCGCTTCCGTGATACTGATATCTGGAGACTCTATGGCCGGACTTTTTAGACATGCTCCCCAATTTTCAGATTAAAATATTAAGTCGTTCAAAAGTTATAGCGAAAAAAAGTCGGTCTCGTACGTGACCAAATTAGGAACGCGTATCCGGCACTGTCCGCTGTTACATGAAATTTCAGGTCGCCTGGAAAAAAAAAAAAAAATCTTTGGCCTTCTCAGAGCCCTCATACCCTATAATTTCCATCCCCCCAAAAAATCGCTCGTTAAAGATTGATTTTATCACCTAAATTTCTTACTTACGAAAATAGTGGAGGTCTCGTACGTGACGGTCTCGTACGTGACATTTTTTCCCATGGGGTCACGTACGTGACAAATTTTCAAAAAAGGGCATTCTCGTGATTTTATGAACAAATTTTTTCTAAAAATTGGGTATCCTGGGGAATTTTGACCCAAAAGACGAATCCGGTGTCAGTTTTTTGCGAATTCTCAAATCCAAGATGGCGGCGTTGCGCACGCTCACAAATAAAAAACTAGACAGGAGTTAGGCAAATTTTGGGCCGATGTTGATGAAATTTGGTAGCCCGGGGTATTTTGATCTGAGAAAAACGAATCCGGTGTCAGTTTCTGCGAATTCTCAAACCCAAAGATGGCGGCGTTGCGCACGCTCACAAATACAAACTAGACGGGAGTTAGGCAAATTTTTGGGCCGATGTTGATGAAATTTGGTAGCCCGGGGTTTTTAAATCTGAGAAAAACGAATCCGGTGTCAGTTTCTGCGAATTCTCAAATCCAATATGGCGGCGTTGCGCACGCTCACAAATACAAACTAGACAGGAGTTAGGCTAATTTTAGGCCGATTTTGATAAAATTTTGGTACCCCGGGGTATTTTGACCCGAGAAAAACGAATCCGGTGTCAGTTTTCTGCGAATTCTCAAATCCAAGATGGCGGCGTTGCGCACGCTCACAAGTACAAACTAGACAGGAGTTAGGCTAATTTTGGGCCGATGTTGATGACATTTGGTAGCCCGGGGTTTTTTGATCTGAAAAAAACGAATCCGGTGTCAGTTTCTGCGAATTCTCAAATCCAATATGGCGGCGTTGCGCACCCCTCAAAAATACAAACTAGACAGGAGTTAGGCAAATTTTGGGCCGATTTTGATGAAATTTGGTCCCCCCGGGGTAATTTGATCTGAGAAAAACGAATCCGGTGTCATTTTTCTGCAAATTTCTCAAATCCAAGATGGCGGCGTTGCGCACGCTCAAAAATACAAACTAGACAGGAGTTAGGCAAATTTTGGGCCGATTTTGATAAAATTTGGTCCCCCGGGGGTAATTTGATCTGAGAAAAACGAATCCGGTGTCAGTTTCTGCGAACTCTCAAATCCAAGATGGCGGCGTAGCGCACGCTCACAAATACAAGTTGGGGGCGAGTTTGGCTAATTTTGGGCCGATTGTTATAAAACTTGGTACCCCGGGAAAATTTTTGACCTGAGAAAAACGAATCCGGTACTATTTTTTTGCAAATTCCCGAATCCAAGATGGCTCCCTTTGGTGCTAACTAACAAGTACAAGTTAGTGTGGAGTTTACCTATTTTTGGGGGCGATTTGCATGAAATTTGGTATCCCGAAGTAATTTTATTTATTTTTTTATTTTTATTTCTTTTCATTTAATTTGTTATTGAATCAGCAGCAATCTTTAATTCACCGATGATTCACCAAAAGAAAAAACATTTCAGTTTGGTGCGGAAACTCCTTGTACGTCAATATCTTAATCAACCGATGGAACTATCGTTGAAATCGGAAATAAGATCGCTCAGATTTGGATAATTTTTCAGTGTTTGGACCTACCATTTGGGATTATAATACATTTCAGAGTATTTTTTTGCATTGGCATCCTATTGCACAAACTGATTTGTGTGTTTTTTCGGCAAACCGGTTTTAATCATCGGTGGGCCCTTTAGATAAGGATCCCGTTAATTTCGCACCAGTAGTAGCCATTGAGTCCCTCATTGACCAGATTTCACAGATATATTCGATGGGCCGAGTTTGCATTTGGAAAACCTGCATCGGACTCGTTCTTTCCCCCGGTCTAGTTTTACTTTGGGGGGCAATATTTGACCAAAGTCTGCTCCTTAAAAGCTAAAATATATCTGTTTTTTATTTGTCGACTTGCGTAAGGCATCTATTTTGGATTTAGAAACTGTCAAAAACCAACATTCTATTCGTTTTCTCTTGTCAAATTACTCTCGGGTAAAAACTTTCTTTTAAAATTTTCCCCAAAAAAACTGAACCATTCACCGTTGAGTATTTTTGGTTACGCGCAAGGGAGCCATCATGTATGGGGATTTTAAAAAAAAGTCATTCGATTCGTTATTCTTTTGGGGCAAATTGCTATCGGGTACCAACTTTCATGAAAATCGCCTCAAAAGTAGGTAAAACCCCCCTCTAATTTGTATTTTTGAGCGGGCGCAAGGCCGCCATTTGGATTTAATAATTCGCAGAAACTGACACCGGATTCGTTTTTCTCGGATCAAATTACCCCGGGGTACCAAATTTCATCAACATCAGCCCAAAACTAGCCTAACTCCTGTCTAGTTTGTATTTGTGAGCGTGCGCAACGCCGCCATATTGGATTTGAGAAATTTGCAGAAACTGACACCAGATTCGTTTTTTTTCAATCAAAATACCTCGGGCTACCAAATTTCATCAAAATCGGCCCAAAAAATTTGCCTAACTCCTGTCCATTTTTTATTTGTGAGCGTGCGCAAGCCGCCCTCTTGGATTTTAGAAATTTGCAAAAAATGAAAACCTGATTCGTTTTTTTTTTCAAAAAACCCCGGGGTACCAAATTTCATCAAAATCGGCCCAAAACTAGCCTAACTCCTTTTAGTTTGTATTTGTGACGTGCGCAACGCCGCCATCTTGGATTTAAGAACTCGCAGAAACTGACACCGGATTCGTTTTTCTCGGGTCAAAATACCCCGGGCTACCAAATGTCATCAAAATCGGCCCAAAATTAGCCTAACTCCTGTCCAGTTTGTATTTGTGAGCGTGCGCAACGCCGCCATCTTGGATTTGAGAATTCGCAGAAACTGACACCGGATTCGTTTTTCCCGGGTCAAAATACCCCGGAGTACCAAATTGCATGTAATTCTGTCCAGCATTAATGGCTTATTAGCACTTCTGGCTTTCGCATAATATTTATCTGAAGATATCACAATACATGCGGTGGGGAACTTGGCGTTTGAAACAATCTGCCAGTCCGCCATTTTGAAAAGATTAACCTACGCTGAAATGTGTCTTAAACGTCAGGAACAGGGAGCTACAGAAAAATCTAGCTGCGAGACGAAATAGTTCACTGGAATGAGATCAATTCAATGCTACTTTTGCGGAGTTCTCCAATCTATTTTGTAATAACTTATTCGTGGCCTTCGACCCCCGGGCGGAAGGTGCAAACTAAGTCCGCCGGAAGTAGTAAGCTAATTTCGCCGGAAGTAGATAGGGTTTTCATGACTTTTCTTAAAATGAAACGAATCATTAACTCGACAATCTCACAGTATTCCCTCATACATGATGGCTGTGGTTTGGTAAAGATATTTTATACACGGAAGGGAAAAATTACGCCGTGTTGTGTGGGGATGATATTGCCTGCAGTGGGGTTCTCCAGAATCGGTCTCGTACGTGACAGAAAATAAAATAGTCGGAAAATGCATTTAAACTTATTTTAAAGCAAATCTGACGGGATGCTCTAATAAAGCTCAATCATATCCTTACTTTTACGAATTATCGTTTCAATTTATTCGAACAGATTCGCCACAAATCAATTTTTCGTACTTTTCGGTCTCGTACGTGACATTTTGACGCATCTAGATTACAAGTTGTAAATAATCATTTTTTTACTTTCCAAAAATTTTCCGCTTTCGGGAATCTATTCCAATTGCAACTGATCGCAGGATGTCCAAGTCTCGTAAATCAAATGTTTAGATATCAGCAGAATACAGTGGTGCCGACTTTTGTACAAAATCACGCTGACGAACATGCTCAGGAAGTAGAGCGAAAATACCTTAGAAATTACCAACATTTTCACAAAATGAAAACGGATTCGTAAAATTAAGAAGTTATGCTATTCGCCTGAATAATTGTTTCTTATTTTACGTGAACTTTATTTTTCCAACTTTTTTCCTCCTATTTAGAGAATGCCTCTTAAGTTAACTTTGAAATTGCTTGTTTGTCCCACCTGCAAAACTGGAGTGCCTCATACAACATGCTTGCTGTATTCAGCGATTAACTATTACTTACAAAAAATAATTCAATTGATCAACCTACCTGATATCTTTTTAAGTCTACGACTCCGCTTCTCGACAATGTGACCGCTTTCTTACAAATATTCTTCAAATTAGCGTTCAATTCCTGAATGTGACTTTTCTTTGAGTGTGCTAGGAGCTGAGATATGGCAATATGAGATAGTGTAGGTAAGAGGAGTTGAGCAAAATGTGCAAGAGGACGGGAATCTTGAGAATCTAAAAAGTGCAGGACTTTCTCTGCTTCTCGTGCATCATCAAATAACTGCTTTTGTCTTCGGGCAGGGAGTGATTTGGCAGTCTCCCAGACTTCAAGCCAAGTATTGTTTGGCAGCTGCATTCGAGCACTTAATTGACCTGACAAATTAGAAAAACACAGATGAAAGATTTTAAAAATGGTAAACTCTAAAGGAAGTTCTTACTAACTGTTACTATAAGCAATTAAATAGTTAATTCTTATGTAAAAATCAGAGAGAATGACAACAAGAACATTAAAAAAATCACAAAATTCACTCACAGACTCACATACTGACTTAAAAGTTCAAGGTGTAATGGCGAAGCTACGCAGGTAACATTAGAGATTCCTATCTAATTTGAGACTTTCCTCTGTGTATTTCTACAGAGAGAGTAACAAATTAGACAGGAATCTGCCATGACAAATGCGTTGCTCCGCCATTTAAGAGGAATGATGGTGAAACAATGAAGGTATCACAGGAGATTCCTATCTAATTTGTCTCTCTCTCTATAGGCACACACAGAGAAAAGTCTCAAACTAGATAGGAATTTTTCATGATACCTGTGTTGCTTTGCCATTATGAGCGCTTTAAAGTTCAAAGTCATTTGGTGAGTCTGAGAGTGTATTTCGTGATTTTTAAAGTTCTCGTCGTAATTTTTGCTGGTTTTTACGCTAAAAATCGCTACATTTGCATGTAGCAATAGTTAGCGAGAGCCCCATTGAAGGCATTTCTGAGGACTTTTTTTCCCCATATAAACCATTTTTGTACTTTTGGCTGACTAAACTTTAGTCCTACAAAGTTTCACGTCAATCGGAACATCCTAGAAGGAGTCACTGAATATCTCCAGAAAATAGGCTCATGGACAGATTTTGTGGTTTGCTTTCCTATCATACCAAATTTGACAACTTTCTTGATTTATAGACATGAATCTCTTCCCCTTATGATACTCTAACTTGCAATTGATAGTTTTGGCACAAACATTTAGTATTTTCTCTCCATCTGGTAAATTAAATCAACAATTACATTTTCGGTAAAATGATAAATTACCTTATGTACCCTTTTTCCTGAGATTACATTAATTGAGGTGCCACAAAAGAGGGTGTCATGGGGAATATCACAAATCCCAGGATCAGTCAAGTGCCCTATTCCATTTTTAAAAATTTTACAGAGTGTTTGAAAAACAAATTCATTTTCTAAAAAAAGGATGGACAAATTTAAACTTTATGAAGAAATTAAAAGCCAGAAATTATTATTTCGGTAAAATCTATCACACCTTGAAGTGAAATTTAGCAACAGTTCTCAAGTTTCAGGTTTCTAGAGTCAGAAATCGCTAGTATTCTATTCAATCTATGAGTTTTTGAATGGAAGACTCCCAATTTTAATGAAACACAAGAGACAGTTCTGAATTGTATTACTTATCATTGAACACCTAGAAGCTACGTAAATGTCAGGAAGGGGAGATTTTAAAGCCTAGAGTCTTCAACACTAAATAGAATAATAATAATCCCGCCTTTTGGTATTTATTTACCTTTCTTTTGACCAAACTCATCAATATCCTCACTCTCTATCCAGTCTCTGGGGGAGTACCATCGGATAAAATCTTCTATCACAGCTCCAGGATTGGCCGCCTAGAAGAAAAGAAAAAAAATTATGGTTATAAATATTTAAAAAATTAGATTAGTTCATAGATAGAATATATACTAGACACTACTAGAAAATATGTAAATAGTTTGAAATGGCAAAACTGACAGAGTCAACCATCTCCTTTCTGTGTAGAATCTTTTTTTTCTTTCTTTCTTTTTTTTTGTGTGTTCATGACACAATATTACTTATGCTAAACAGTTTTATTTAAGCAACTCGTAATTAGTAGAGCAACTGTTTTGAAAGCTCTTTTCAAAATAAAACTATTACATGGTTTCAATGGCGTCAATAAGTGGCAGCATGACTTTTCTTGAAATAATTTTTTTTCCTCCTACTTGAACTATAATCACAAGAATTTAAATGATTATAGAGTAGTAGAATAAAAGGGTGGCAGTCATCAAATGAAAATGTAAAGAATAATTTTTCTCAAGGTGCAGTGACTATGATCAGAGTGAGAAACACAAAAAAAAGTTACATCCAACTGTAAGCATTTACTGCCAATAAAACTGCAAGTGGTAGAACTTGGTGGATCTGGAAGATCAGTAAATATATGTCGTATGTACATACATACATAGCGGTGCTATCGACGCGCATATTAACTGTATCACAAGTTGTATCACAACAAAAAGAAGGCGAATTAAGAGAAGCTTTGAAGTCATGCTAGTTGCATTTACAAAAATTGAAGGCGCATTTTTTCGGCGCATAATGCAATGCCCAATGCGGTCCGCGAGAGCACCGTTGATTTCACCGCTCGTCTTTAAACCGGTGCGGTGACGCAGAGAAGAGTCTATTGATAGACATTTTGTTAGGTAGTACCGACACAACATTTATGCATTTGAAAGAAGTCGACCGCCGGAACGAATTCGAAGGTTATCAACAGTAGACCAGTTCCAGTCCATTCCCGAGAATACTATAATAATGGTTGCAATGGGACTTTCGAAAACTATTGTTACAAGATAGAACATGAATTTCCAAGGATTGTAACCCACAAAAACTTATAAGAACACCTTTCAAATCCACGCATAAGTTGCAAATCTCTTTTTCTTTCAGGGTAGCCTATTTTTACTAAAGTTTTCCGGTATATCTTTCAGTTTTCACCGCGTTCTTCCTTGCTTTCGCTGTTTGCATTATTTCTTGTTGTATTTCCAAAAGTTGTTTTTTCTTCTCCTATTTTTACCTATTATTTTCTATTCTTGGTCCGACTGGGCTTCTACCCGTTAAATTGTGAAAATAAATAAATAGATAAAAAGATAGATAGGAAAATAAAACAAAAATAAATCGATAAATAAATCCGTAAATCAGCGAATCCAAACAGCGCGCTCGAAATCCTAGATCCTAAAAAAAAAAAAAACCTAATCAGGTTAATACAGAGGAGATCACGCAGTGGAAAGATTCTCATCAGGCGCACCGTTTAATGACTTTATTTTTGAAGATGAGGGGAAGAAAATAGTAAAAAAATAAATAAAAATAAATAAAAATAAAAAAAAAAAAACGGATTATATCCTGCTAAAGATTTGGCCGATTAGGTAAAATTTTCACGCGGATACTCTTGCAGTGATGCGATCTTAATTACGCGGTCACGACATAAAAGGTCATCGCTGACTGACTCATTTAAAAGAAAGCAGTGACGAGTTCTCAGTGCCTCTCGGAGGTCGTGGTGCCTACCTTAAACGCTTCCATATCCGAAAGTAAAGATGCACTCATTATGCGAGCCCGCAACTCCGCTCCTGCCTTATCCGATCCTAATTGTAAAAGTAAGGCAGCGTCTTCCTCCAGTTGATCTTCCGTTTTAGGTGTCACCTCCTGAGAGAAAACAGAAGACCAACATTCAAAATCCAAAATTCAAAATTTAAAAATTAAAAAAAAAACGTAACAAGAAAACCCAGACTCAAGACTCTATTTTTTATCAGTAGCTTTTACTTCACAGATATATTAGGCGAATTTTCGCGATCGAATATCATAAACAATACCAACCTAACTACGTATTCGAGGAAACTCAATTGTGTTTTTAGATGTGTTTTCGGGGCATCGATGGCATCAATTCGATTTCGAATTCACCTCCGGACTTGAATTCAAAATCGAATTGATGCCATCGATGACTGAAAACACCGAAAAAGTTCGAAAAACTCGATCCAGTTTCGTGTCATCCACTGTTGTCTTGCGTAGGTTGGCAATGGTTTTGTCGAATATCATCGAATAAATTCGTCGCGAAAATTTGCCTATTGTTAATTTAGTTTACGAGATTATCCAAGACCAGTGGCATAGCCAAAGAAGGGAGGGGGTCTAGGAGGCCTGGGGGGTGATCACGGAGGATCGGATCGTTTTGGTATCGTTATCGTTATAGTTTACATGTAACCTTATGGGTGGCTCAACTGATCGAATCGTATTGAGCCCCTCGTAACGATTGAAACGGGCGAAAGGAAGCGATGAGTCGGGAGCTGTCGTAATCTCAATCGTTTGAAGTACCAAGAGGTGAGGAGGGGATCACCTGCACGATCGAGTTGCGCAGAAGCAAGCCCATTTGATTTAATGCAAACGATAACGATAACGATACCAAAACGATCCGATCCTCCGTGATCATCCCCCTGGACATCCCTCCTCCCAACTTGATATCAAAATTTTCTGTAGCAAAAAGGTAATTTTTCGGGAATTTTTACCGATCTTGGCTCTAGATCCCCCCCCCCCCCCCAAGAGTTCTGGTTACTCAATTGGCAAAAACGGTGGGTCATCTTAAATCTTTTGCTCAACTAGTATCCGTCATGGCAGAATGGCCGAAGCAGTGTGTTTTCAATTTACGGTTTTTTTTTTTTTTTGTAAAGTTGCTAAAAGAAACACTTTTGACGGATATTGGCATTCTTTTGTTACTTTACTAAGCATTATAATGATGCAATTTCTATGATAATTATTATTAGTGTCAGCAAAAAGACATGTTACCATGAAATAGTATGTAATCAACCTTCTGCAATAGTTCACCCCCGACCAAGGGCAAACACAGGAATTGGTCTTCCTCTCTCTTTGACCATTCAAACACGTGTATTAGAAAAGAATAACAGAGGCCATCACGTGATTTTAACCCCGCTACCTCCATCTTTTTCTAACGTACACGATTGAATGGGAGGAAAGAGAGAAAGACAAATGCCTGTATCGGGTAACCCCGTATGCCATAGACCCATTCCACTTGAAACCTCGAAGCTTGAAAACGTTGGCTAGAACCAGAGCTGCCGATTTGCGTAGATTTAATGACATTTTTAAATTCACCGATGATTCCTCCGGCTGAGAAAAGATTACAAAGTTCAATTCAGTGTATGACTTTAATGCACGAAAATACTCTGATCTGGGTCTGTAATATTTTCTCAATCGGTGGAAACGCCGGTATTTAATTAAAATATCCGCAAGTTTTCAAAGTTATTGATGACTCTATACCGGTTGAGAAAATATAAAAGACGCTAGTATTTTCGTGCATCACAGTCATATACACTGAATAAAACTCTGTAATCTTTTCTCAGCCGGTGGAATCTTCGGTGAATTTCAAAATGCCATTTAACCTATACGCAACTCGGCAGCTCTGGCTAGAACAGAACAGCACGAGCCGTCATAGATTTTCAAGTTCGAAATCCCTCTCTTGCTCTTCGGTCGTGCGTGCGTCGAGAAATGTCAAAGTTTTAATTATCATTAATTACCTGCGTGATTGGAACGTAGAGGGGGTCCCCGGTTGTGATTAGTTTGAGATCGCCATGACGGCTGAGTCGGCCCATCGGCTGATGCAGACTACCCAGACCGCGGCCCTGGAATGAACTTCTCCGCCTCTTCATCCCTCTCTTGGAGGCAATTGCCGCTGATTCTGGCGCTGAGCTTGATGACGATGCTGACTCGGCTTCAGCAGCAGCAGCCGCCGCCGCGTCAGATTCAGCATCACAGTCGAAAAATTCGTCGTCTCCCTCTTCTTCTTCCTCCTCATCTAAATGCTCCACTGAGTCTTCAAATTCTTCCGCTGTTTTGCGAAAAAAGTACGGGGATAAACAAAAAGTTAATTCCATAAGTATAACCTCAAAAAGTAGACAAGGGTCGCCATCAAAGAGTAAACAAGAGTCGCAATTGAATGGAAGGCCTGCGTGGTCAACGTAGATAAGGGATCGGAACTGGCATCTGATTGGCTGCAACGCGTGGACCTAAAATGTCTTAGGGTATAGGGAAATTAACACGGGGTTTTCGTTCCGGGACGTTTATCTCGAAACCTGTGCGAAATCGTCGCTAAACAATTTATGCGAGTCGATTCACCAGAATTTTCCGAACAAATTGATAGTTCATAAGTGCCATGCAAATTCGAAAAGACTGTTTCAGTTGAAAAGTACGCACAATCGTGTGTTTACATGCTTGGCGTGTGTTCGAGCAGTGTGTGAGTAACTCGACACTATTGTGCGTATTTTTCAACTGAAACAGTCTTTTCGAATTTGCAATAAAGTGGCACTTATGACCTATCAATTTGTTTGGAAAATTCTGGTGAATCGACTCGCATAAATTGTTTAGAGACTATTTTGCACATGTTTCGAGATAAACGTCCCTGAACGAAAACCCCGTGTTAATTTCCCTATACCCTAAGACATTTTTGCTCCACGCGTTGCAGCCAATCAGAGGCCAGCCCGCGTTCCGATCCCTTATCTACGTTGACCACGCAGGCCTTCCATTCAATTGCGACTCTTGTTAACTCTTTGGTCGCCATATACTTAATATTCAACAACTATGACAACTCCAGAGACTCAACTATGACTCCGTGGTTCCAGAGATGCAATTTTGGCCCAAAATACATTTTTTTTAATGGGAATTCCGCGTTGTGACGTCACAACACACACACGACTTTTTGTAACTTTACAAACGAGTGTATCTCCGTAACCGGGATTTTAACTTAGGAAAAAACCAAAGGTATCTTTGCTCTCAGTTCAGCAAGTCCTTTCATTTTCTTTATACAAATTTCACACAGTTTCATACCCTAGCAACTGCCTCATTGCGATTATTGTTTAATCTTTGACTCGATAAATCGAGCTTTCCACGGTAGAAACAATAAAAGTACCATTTTTTTTTCGAAATTTAGAAATTGCGGCAGTGACTTAACATAGATCTCAGAAAGTATTTCCAAAAAGCGGGGAGCTATCAAAAACTACTAAAAAAGTATATAAACATATAGAAAGAAAAAAAATTAAAAACATTAAAAGGGCGGCTGGAAAACCGAACTTTTGCTTCAGAGGCGAGCTTTATAAGTTTCTCTGGGGGGTCATTTCGCCGCCGCACTATGGTCCAGAAGTCCGGTTTAGGAAGACATTAGTTTGCATTAAAAACGCCTAATATCTTGAAAACGGCTCATCTGACACCAAAACTGGTACTTACAAAAAGGATAGAACGTAAACCGTTTTAACTTTTTTGTGATAACCATTTTTGATGTCAGATGAGCCGTTTTCAAGATATTGGGCGATTTTAATGCAAACTAATGTCTTCCTAAATCGGACTTCTGGACCATAGTGCGCCGCCTCCACGATCCAAGACCCGATAGAACTATAGTATAAAACGGGGAATACATAATAGAAATCCACACACTAACTTATGGGAGAGTTAGACAAAATCCCTCACTCCTATACAGAGATAGCCCTGTATATTAACGGAACGGCATAAATGCATGAAGATTGGAAGGATCGTTAATTGAATCTTGTTAAAACCTAGAAATCTGAACAAAAAATTCATACGCAGAGAGTACATTCCTACAAAAATTGATAGTAACGATTTATAAGTGTACCAAAGTTAAATACCATTATTGTACAACCAAACAAATCAAATGAGGCCACAAATACTGTCCGAGAGGAATCAAAGCTTTAAAACTGTATAAAAAATGTAACAAGAATGTTAAACCAACAAAATGACGTCTATTTAATTTTGTTCAATTAGTTTCTATTCCCCTTCATTTGACAGTGAAAAGGGTTATCAGAGGTAGTGGGTTATCACATGAATAGGTTAAACCTCAAAGCTGAATAGCGAAAAGGTAAATACATACAACATATGTATAAGGATACATGTGATTAAAATGACGCGGTGCTACAGACGAGCACAAAAGAGTCTCTCATTAAATTATCTCGTTACCGTTCGAGAACAGTTTTTGACAAACTCGCGGTTTTCAAAATCCCGAGCTGGGTATAGCGTTTTTATCTGCTCTTGACAATCGCAACAGCCATCTCACCCCGACGCGATACCCACTCCCCTCCCACCTCTTTATTCCCCACCTTTGACCCCAACTGCATGCTATCCTGCTCCTGTGGTCAAAATCTGGCAATCCGATACCTGCTGAATTTCATGCGTGCTCCGCATAATAATATTTCACCTGCTGTTGTGAATTTTTAATCCATTCAATGGGTCTGTTGCAACCTTTTGCAACAGCGGTATAAAGAGTTAAATCTTCAGTAAAATCACGTGAAAAGTCCATTGGTGGTATCAGAAAGTCATAAAATGCAGTATTAAACTCACGAGAGGCGTTTAACTGAACCCAAGATGTCGGTAAAATATCGAGCAGCCTGTGTGCACGCACCGACGCACCGTGAACATCCATGATGGCCAACGTTATAACAACCTCACAGCATCGAAGGTTATGAGTTTGTTTGCGTTGTGATTGGTTGTGATCGATGTTGTGAGGTTGGCCATCTTGGATGTTCATGGTGCTTGCATACTGGTTGCTCGATATGTTACCGCCATCTTGGATTTCAGTTGAACGCCTCCTGTGAGTTTGTTATTGCATTTTATGACTTTCTGCTGCCTCGATTTTATATAACGCGATTTTATATGAGATTGATCACACTATAGCGCTGTAGCAAAAGTTTGTAACAGACCCATTATCTATTTGACAAAGCTTCCGTTCCGTGTACATTAATTGACATTTTTCAATTCACCGATGATTCCATCGGTTGAAGAAAGATTACACAGTTCAGCTCAATGTATATGACTGTAATGCACGAACAAACTCGCATTTGTAAAATTTTCTCAACCGGTGGAGACGTCGATGACTTTAAAAAACTTGCGGATATTTAAATTAATTCCAGCGATCCCACCGATTGAGAAAAAATTACAGATGCGATTACATCTGGCATCACAGCAAATGAACTGAACTGTGTAATCTTTTCTCAATCGGCGGAATCACCGGTGCATTGAAAAAATGTCATTAAATATACACGAACGAACAGCCACCTCTGCTATTCGGAGACTATAAAATGCTGCAAAAAATGAGCAGTGATTATTCGCGAGCACCCTCGAATTCGACTTTATACGAGGGTTTAAATGGACAAAGTGCAACGTTGCCAGATAGAACGCTCCGCTACTGACTGATGTATTAACCTACTCACCCTATACCCCGGATATTATATCAACTTAAAATAGCTCGTAACTTCGGGATTTTAATTGCGGGTTGCGCCTGAAAATTAAGATGATTCCAGGGTCGATTAGTTCCAACTGTGGACACCACGTCGCGCTGCTCAAAAAGTCAACAGTTTTTTGCTAAATTTGACGAATTCAGGCTAAAAACACAAATTTGAGGAACGTCAGCACCTGCGAGCATACTTCAGGAAGATACCCTGAAAGTTTCAGACTGAAACACCCAAAAAGGAAGCCGGAAATTATGAAATACGAACCTTCCTGTAAGCCGCAATGAGTGCGAGTGAGGCAGATAGACGTATCATCACTCGCGCTCACCCTCACTCACTAAGCTTCAGTGGCGGCTCGTGCAATCTGGCAACCGTGCACTTTTACCATTTAAATGTATGCAAAAAGATCGTTACTAGGTGAGGCGCTACGCCTCACCAAGTAATCGATTATTTTACACAGTTTTAAATGGAGGAAATCCATTGTTGCCACATTGCACAAGCCGCTGCTGCTAAGCTTATGGCAAAACGAATTTCATACTTTACGGCTTTATTTTGTAAACCAATTTTGCTCATTCTGGGCTCAAAAAATCCAGATAAAAATTTTGCAGGTGCTGACGTCATTGGAATTTGCGTTTTATCTATATGGTTTCAATTTAAAACGCCATAAACACGACTTTCTTCAAAAAGCGACTAGTGGCGCTATCCATCGGATTGAAATCTGGAAAAGTTTTGCCTGGAATCACCAACATCGGCAAGGCGATAAAAAAATGGAGGGTTATCGGACCACGGACAGCGGACAGTGCAACGCACAGTGGAGCAAGTCAACAGAAAAGGCCGGACATAGTGTGTTCACTTTAAATGTGTATATCTTTTTTAATATGCTACATGGAAGTTTTAAAAAAATTTCATTGGTTTTATTGTAAAATTTCCTACCAAAATCACCCTATACAGGGTGTACCAGACCACCCGGATAGGTACTTTTTCTCGAAAACGGCTCGGCGTAGAGAGCTGAAACAAGAAAGTCAGATAGGGAATTGACCCCAAAGAATTCAATGAAAATATTTTCAAAGCCCCCCGAGGCCTCCCTGGGGGGTTTTGGGGGGGTTCGAAACACATTTTTCCATTTTTGGCGGAAAAAAGCCTATAAAAGGTACAAAAATAAGTTCAGATATTGAAAGAACAACTCATTGCCGACATTTTTGTTCCAGTAAATTTTTCCAGAAAACCCCAATTTTTGGGGTTATGGGCCCTTTTGGGGGAAATTTTCATTCGGCCACTGTGACCACTCTGTTCAATATTTTTACAAAAACTAAAAACCATCTAAAAGAAGAGATCAAGACCTTTCGATTGATGTGCCACATAATACCTAAAAGTGAAAAATTAAGGCCCCCACGTAGATTCCAAAATTTGGGGGTCTTTGGGCCCCCCCACGTAAAAAAAGTCAAATAGCAAGGTATGGCTTGTGATACATCGATCGAAAGCCCTTAAAGAGTAAAATAAGATGGCGCAATCCAAAATCCTCTACAATCAGTACTTTCAAAATGGCGGCCATTTGAAAATTATGGGTGTTCAAAGGTAAGTCCTGGGAAAAGAGTCCAAGGTTGAATGATACATGAATTGAAAGACCTTAAAAAAAGCAAACGAATGGCGCAAACCGCAAATCAATCCGCCTCTTCAATCAAAAGTTATGGCCGATTGAAACTTAAAGGGCTCAATAAGGCCTATCTAAGGCTGCTTAAATTTCAATCGGCCATAACTTTTGATTGAAGAGGCGGATTGATTTGCGGTTTGCGCCATTCGTTTGCTTTTTTTAAGGTCTTTCAATTCATGTATCGTTCAACCTTGGACTCTTTTCCCAGGACTTACCTTTGAACACCCATAATTTTCAAATGGCCGCCATTTTGAAAGTAATGATTGTAGAGGATTTTGGATTGCGCCATCTTATTTTACTCTTTAAGGGCTTTCGATCGATGTATCACAAGCCATACCTTGCTATTTGACTTTTTTTACGTGGGGGGGCCCAAAGACCCCCAAATTTTGGAATCTACGTGGGGGCCTTAATTTTTCACTTTTAGGTATTATGTGGCACATCAATCGAAAGGTCTTGATCTCTTCTTTTAGATGGTTTTTAGTTTTTGTAAAAATATTGAACAGAGTGGTCACAGTGGCCGAATGAAAATTTCCCCCAAAAGGGCCCATAACCCCAAAAATTGGGGTTTTCTGGAAAAATTTACTGGAACAAAAATGTCGGCAATGAGTTGTTCTTTCAATATCTGAACTTATTTTTGTACCTTTTATAGGCTTTTTTCCGCCAAAAATGGAAAAATGTGTTTCGAACCCCCCCAAAACCCCCCAGGGAGGCCTCGGGGGGGTTTGAAAATATTTTCATTGAATTCTTTGGGGTCAATTCCCTATCTGACTTTCTTGTTTCAGCTCTCTACGCCGAGCCGTTTTCGAGAAAAAGTACCTATCCGGGTGGTCTGGTACACCCTGTATAGTTTGTTTTTTGACGGTAGAAACATTCAAATTATCATTTTTAGTGAACATTTCCATGTCCGACTCTTCCCATTGAATCGTCCCACTGAGCGGCGCGGTGCCAGTGTTGCTAGATTGGCGTGAAAAAGCCGTACGCTTTACATTGTTTTAAATGGGGACGATACGGCTTTTTACCCTCGATCTGGCAACACTGCGCGGTGCATCCATGACTTGAGAACTGCGACCTGCGTTTGTCGTATGGAAGACTGCATTGGAAGTCCCGACAGCGTTTTCGTTTATCAGAAGAAAAAAAATAAAACATTAAACAAATAAAAAAAGCAGGGAATAATCGTTTTACCTTTTAGTTCTTGAGGTTGGCTCACACTTTTCTCCCTTGCTCCACGTCTCCTCATGCAGCAGTTCAACATCTGGAATAAAGAGGGATCGTGAATTATAACAGCGATTCCCGAGAACGCGGCGGGCGGTGTGGTGTTGCCGATTACAGTGATGCAAGATTTACTAAATTTTCCCCAAAAACCAGAGGGAAAAAATACATAGAGCATCCCAAAAGCACAGAATAATACAACCAGAACGGAAACTATGTCAGATTTTGAAGCAAATTCTTTTCGCGTCCGCCATGTTGGGATATAGGATGTTTACATCTGGATTCGAGCGCGAAAAAAAAAAATATAGGACATGATTCGCGAAATTTTCATTCTGAAATGCCAACGGAATAAAAGTGATGCCGGAAACTTAAGATTTCTTTCCAGAATTTACAGAAATAAATGAGTTTCAACACAAATCACCTTCGTCCGCCATGTTGGAGTATAGGACCACAGCAGTGCCTATTGGTGCCGTTAAATTCCAAACTTACTTCCATTGGCTCTTATGGGAGTTTCCGTTCTGATTGTATTATTCTGTGCCAAAAGTACTGCGACCTTTCTTTTGGTGGAGAGGCGATAGGAAGCATATCAAAATGAAGTTTGCGCCGGAGTGTATAGTCCTAGTAATTACCTATAAAACAAGACCAGCCTGAACTCTCTTGGTCAAAAAATGGTTGAGATACAGAGTTTTGAAAATGCTATGTCGAGCTGACCCCTCAGGATTATTTTTTTTTTTTATTATCCCCCCCCCCCCAAAGAAAAAAAAGATTTAAAGAATCAACTGATTTGACTAAATATAAGTTTACAGAATCTAATCAAAGTTGACAAAAATTGCTCTTCTTCATCGAACGACTCAACAAGTTTTTCCTTTTCAGAATATCTTCCACGCAGAGCCGCAATCGTTCTCCCCACCTCTGAAAAAAAAAAAAAAAAAAAAAAAAAAAAAAAAAAAAAAAAAAAAAAAAAAAAATTCCTTCTCTCAAAATCTTCTTTTCTCAATGTGTTTTAGAAAGCTCTTTAGATTTCGAATTCAACCGCTTTGCCTCTTGAGCTTTTCTCCAACTTAGGGAACAGCCAAAGGGGGGGGGGGGATCAGACGATTCTCTGTTGATCCATGAACAGTTGAAATCTTCGAGAAAGAAGATTTTGAAGGGGGAAACAATGGGTCTGTTGCAAACTTTTCCTACAACGATAAAGAGTGTTTCATCGTATGTAAAATCGCCCGAAAAGTCCATTGGTGGCGTCAGAAAGTCATGAAATGCGATAATAAACTCACAAGAGACGTTTAATGAAATCCAAGATGGCGGTAAAATATCGAGCAATCTGTATGCATGCACCTTTAACATCCAAGGATTGTCAACGTTGACAACCTCACAAGTCACAGCTTCAGAGGTTATGTGTTCATTTACGTTGTGATTGGTTTTGATCGATATTGTGAGGTTGGCTCTCCTTGGATGTTTGTGGTGCATGCATACACGTTGAACAATATTTTACCGCCATTTTGGATTTCATTAAACGCCTCTTGTGAGTTTATTATTGCATTTTGTGACTTTCTGATGCCACCAATGGACGTTTCACGCGATTTTACATGGGATTGAACACTCCATAGCGCTGTAGCAGAAGTTTGCAACAGACCCATTGCAGAAGAGTGTTTCAAGAGAATTTTGTCAACTTTGATCTGATTCTATGAACATTGTTTACTTAAACAATACTTGATTCTTTAAATCTTTTTTTTTTCTTTCAAGAAAATTTTGAAAATCTTGGAGGGGTCAGCTCAATTTTGCAGCGATTTGGATGGTTAAATAAAAATAACCATCTAGAGGGGGAAAAAAAAAAAAAACTGGTTGAGCACGTCACGATAAAGGCAGGCAGATAGGCCAGAACCGACCGCGCTAATGAAAAAAAGTTTTGAACCAGTTCGGTTAATTACATCGCTGTACACTGTACAGTGACGTCATTAAATCTGGCAACATACTTTAAACGCTACCTCATAGAATGATGTGGTACGAACCAGTAGCGTAGCGTGCCATTTGGCAACGCTGCACTTCCTCCCTTTAAACCCATTAAAAATATCGAACTATTGGGTGTTCGGCGAACACCCTCGCATTCGATCTTTTACAAGGGTTTAAATGGACAAAATAGAACGTTACCAAATTGCACGCTACGCCACTGGTACGAACCCCTCTTTACCTTCTGTCTCCCTCCGTCAGTGCGTTGCCACAATTCGAATAACCATCCAATTTTTTCACATTTGACTTAAAATAAAATTTGGTAATTTACAGGAAAATCAGGCAACAACGCCCCCTGTTTTCCTTGCTCTGGCCACTTTCCTCCCATAAAGTATAGTCTCCGGTGGAATGGACCTGATTGTTAGTTTCATGACCGCTTAACAATTTGGCCGGATGAAGCTGAACTCAAATGCTAACTGAATATAGAACTATAAGAGTTCGTCGAGGATCAGTCGTCGCTGAGAAAATTTATGGTGCCTCGGCATTTTTTCAAGTCGCCAACAGGTAGCTTCGGAGCCAAAAATACGAGACTCGTACAGAGGCGGATGCAGGGATTTCGGATTCGTATCTCTCTCTCTCTCTCTCTCTCTCACCCTTTCACCCTCTCTCTCTCTCTCTCTCTCTCTCTCTCTCTCTCTCTCTCTCTCTCTCTCCCTCTCTCTCTCTCTCCCTCTCTCTCAACAAAATGACACAACTCTCTCTCTCTATTTTTTTTTATTTTTTTCTGTGTAAAACTCAAAGAATGAGTATACTCATTCTTTTAAGTATTCCTGTTTTGTACTTGTGTCTTAAATAAACTGCATTCTCTCTCTCTCTCTCTCTCTCTCTCTCTCTCTCTCTCTCTCTCTCTCTCTCTCTCTCTCTCTCTCTCTTTCTCTCCCCCTTGGGTCTTCGACTGTTTAAAAAATCGTATTTCTTTTTTTCCTCTTTACAAATTCAAAACCTGCTACAAGTGTATCTCTAAAATATTTTCTCGATTCTCTTAAAATGAAATCCAAAAAACCCACTAAAATTGGGTTTTCAAGAAACACAGGTAAAATTTTCAAGTTTTCTGGGGTAATAGAGACCCCCCCCCCGGGATTCTCCCGGTAAATGGGGTGCGTGAATAGTGGGAACTTAGCAACCCCCCCCCCCCACCCCAACCAGAAATAATTTCTGGCTGCGCTTTTCATACCGCCCGCCATCAAACAAATAACAATGTCGATTACACTAAAACTTTTTTTCGAGCAACGCTGTTCTAGTCCCTACACAGAGAATGCAGAGCAGATAATATACAGGTAGATGCATAAGTCTATTTAAAGCGTTGCGTGAGATAAACTTATCTTAGAAGCTTATCGGAATAGGTTTGCAACGTCAGCCCGTTCACCTGAGGTGGTTAACCAATCGGCGATCGTAAACTGATAAAAATCATCCATCAAAAGAAGTCCCCGCATTACATCGACCATGTAAACTGACCAATCACAGTTCACTCCGTGACGCAATTCGTTTCACAACATCCCTGGGTCATAATTTCAAATCGGGCCAATTGAGCATGCATGCTCCGTGAAAATTTCAAGTCAAAATTTAAACCTAATGAGTAATTTTTTACCTTCAGTACTACTAGAAAAGACTTTTTACCGAAGGGTTCCGCTGAATTGTCGATATTTCTCAGGTACCGCAAAAACAGCCGGAAACGCATGATGAACTAATGGAAAATGACTTGTCGATTGTCGGTTACGCTGTCGGTTACGTAACCGACTATTTCAAAAGTTCTTAATAAAAACAATATTACATGTTACAATAATCTCTTATGTTGATTTTTAAAGCAAATTACGGTAGTTGAATTGAATTAAAAATTACAGGGCGGAACTTTACTGTATTACCTTCCTTTTTCGTATATTTAAGTGCCGCTGATTAGGACCATAGGCAAATCACGAGATCGAATTTGTTGGTGACAATCGTTTCTAAATCAAATCCATTTGCACAGATGTTGATAATTCCTGTTTAGAACGTTAAAGCGTGGTAAAGAAAATCGTAAGTTACCCAGTTTCACTTTTAAATAAACTTTCAAGATGTTGAAAACAGTAAAATCAGAGCGTAACCGACGGACATTTTGGAACCAGGGGACAACCATTCTTCACAATTTATGGCATGTAGAAAAATAATTTCGTAAAACACGATGGTTTACACGTGTTCTACGGAGTTTTTTGAGCATTTTTCATTATCTTCAAAATTCATTTCAGTTTCAAAATATGGTCAAAAACTCAGGTTAAATACCGAAAACTCGTGTGGGGGACGCGTAACCGACGGACATTTTGAACCATAAAACCATTAAAATTAGTATTTAAATAACTTTAAAAGCAATTATTACTATTGCTCCTCATAAAACTAAGTTCCTTCAACTTAAAAATCGAAACATCGAACTTATTTGATCTTTTTTAAAAATGTAATCTTGTTGGGACACCATTTGGCCCGTTTCGAAATTTTGACCCCCCTGCATTTATCCACAATATTTTTATGCATCCATCTGTATTAATCCACCTTGCGTGAGAGAGACTGCAAAATAAATACCGAGCAAGAATGAGCTGCTATATAGCAGATATAGGAGCCCAGGTTCTCCTCAATCACTATGAATATCGACGTGACGAAGTTGAGTCAGTATTTATTCGGAGTCGGATTTTTCAGACCCATTACGAAATAGCACAGCCTTATTCCCTTAATTATTTTCTTAATTATACCAACGACACTTTCCATACAATGAGTAACGGAGCATTAGAAGCTTTAAGACCTTGAACGAATAAATCATTTGTGAGAAACAAGTTTAGCGAAAAGAACCTAGCGGCAAAGAGACGCGTTTTTTTTTTTTTTTTATTTATTTTTTTTTTTTTTATTTTTGGGAAATCTCGGGAGGAGGAGGTGAGACATGCAAGCGGGATAAATAATGGGAGCAAAAATGTTGAGCTGACTGGCGTCAGCATTGCTGCCAAATTTGGCGGTAAATTCAAAAAGTATACAACGAGTTAAATGGAAAAATGCATAAAATTATATGCTACATGGCAGCTTCGGCTGTCAGCAAGGTTGCAAATTGTACGTCCCTCTGACGTCATTATTTGTCCTTAAGTCGATTTTTGCAACTTTTCATAAAAGCGAAAACAAAATGGGTCTGTTGCGAACTTTTGCTACAGCGATAAAAAGTGTTCACTCCAACGTAAAATCGCCTGAAAAGTCCATTGGTGGCATCATAAAGTCAATAAATACAATATTAAACTCACAAGAGGCGTTTATCGCAATCCAAGATGGCGGCAAAATATCGAGGAATCTGAATGTATGCACCGTGATCACCCAAGGATTGCCAATTTTGACAACCTCACTGCAGGTAGAGGTTATGTGTTTATTTACGTTGTGATTGGTTGTGATGGATATTGTGAGGTTGGCTATCCTTGGATGTTCGTAGTGCATGCATACAGATTGCTCGATATTTTGCCGCCATCTTGGATTTCATTAAACGCATTTTGTGAGTTTATTGTTGCATTTCATTGCTTTCTGATGCCATCATTGGACTTTTCAGGCGATTTTACATTAGATTGCACACTCTATAGCGCTGTAGCAAAAGTTTGCAACAGACCCATTGACTGATTCCTTGGCTTTAATGGCTTACGCAAATACGTTTTCCGTTATATAAATTGAACACAATTGAGTATTTAGCATTTATGACGACACAGATGGAGAAATGAAAGAAATGGAGATTCAATGAAGAAAAAACCTCATCCATATTTCTCATTTTTCCTACATGAATGCATATACATATCAGTGGCGTAGTGTGCAATTTGGCAACGTTGTAGTGTGCCCATTTAAATCCATTAAAAAGATCTAACTATTGGGTGTCAGTGAACACCTTAGCATTCGACCTTTTGCATGGGTTTAAATGGACTAATACAATGTTGCCAAAATGCACGCTACGCCACTGATACATATTGAATAAAAATAGAAGGCAAAGGTTTTTATCCCTTATCTATCCCTGCCTAACACATATATTTTAAAGGAAACATGAGACACAGAAAAAAAGACTGGTAGAATTTACAATATGCATAGCTGATTTTGGAGTCTGCTATCAAGTATGGTAAACTTTACCATAAAATGGTAAAGGCAACGTACCTTGTGGTGAAGTAAGATAACCTGTTTGGTACATTTCGCCACCAGGTACGTTGCATTTTCCATGTGACGGTAAAATTTATTATATTTGATAGCAGACTCCAAAATTAGCTATGCAGATGGTAAATTCTACCAGTCTTTTTTTCCGTGGAGGAATACAGAATTTATCGCTGCAGTACTGACAAAATCAGATATCATGCTTTTAAGACAATTTCCGGTAGAAGGACCATTAAAACGTCGGTTGTGCTCTTACCGATGTAAATTAAGGGGGGTCCGACCCAAATTTTTTTCAAAGAAGGAAATTTCTATTAATTTGATTTTCGTGTAGTATAGTTATTTACGTTTAATTTAAGACCAAGATCACCTCGATCTGATGTGTAGTTTCGAAGTTGTGCGCTGTTTTATGAGGAAAGGATAAGTAACAGGAAGGGCAATTTTTCACTAACATTCCCCAACTCTCTTGGAGATAGCTGATTATTTGCTTTCTTTCTAATTGCAATTGAGGTGGTAGCTCGAAGAAGGGCCCATAGGCGTATGAGCCTTTTTTGCAGAGAACGCTTAAATCGATTTGTCATACCCTCACATAGCTATCCTGAAAATTTCGTGAAAAAATATTAAGTTTTCAGTGCTGGAGAGCAATTTGAAGATAGTGAGTATTGGATCATTTACATTGGTAATGAAAACTTTAAAGCTGTTTTTCTCAAAACTTGATTTTTGCCTATGGGCCCTTCCTCTAGCTACCGCCTCAATTCCCGAAAACTACTTTTTTGACAGTTCTGTACCTTTTTCTCAGGATCTACTGTACCGATTTTCAATTTTTTTTTTTTTTTTTTTTTTTTTTTTTTTTTTTTTTTTTTTGTTCTCTTCCTTATACTATCCTGCATAAATTGACGGGAGATTTCCTCAAAATGTTGAACATAATATTATTTATGGGACTGCAAAGGTCAAATTTGTACACATTTTTACAAAATATTTCACAATTTTTTTAAAAATATTGTCAAAATTTCTAATATAAAAAAAAACCTCCCATCTGAATTTGCAGGAAGTTATAAGAACGAAATGAAAAAAAAATGTGTAATTCGATTCAGTAGTTGCTGAGATAAAGGTACGTGAAGTTAAGTGTATTTTACATTGGTCATATGGCCGACTGTCTGACCCCCCTTAACAGTGTGGCTGAATTAGGATTCTCTTGGTGCAGCACACCTGATGATTGGAAGGCACATGGCCCAAAAACCGCCTCATTCGCTCGGTGAAAGAGTACAGGGTATGATTTTGTTCGAGAAGTCTGCAGACACAGACAAAGCTCAGACAATGATTTGAAGTTAGCGGCAAAGTTAGGTTAGCAATCAAGAGCCGTGCGAGAGAGACTGAGGCAGGAGCAGGAGAACGGGACGTGAAAATATTCTTAGCAAGCTCATTAAAACTTTTCTTCTTCTTTATTCCCATTTTTGTCTCACGCCTCGTGTAGTTGTGCGTTGTACAATGTAGGCCCATAAGCTATCGTAGACCGTTATTTTCGGTAAAAAGAAGAAAGAAGAAGGACAGGATGGGGATAACATTAGGCGGAAGGAACAGAGAACGAGAAGGAAAAAAACCAGTAATAAGAGAGGTAGGTAGATACAGAGCGAGAGTGAAAAGGAATGAAGGAAGGAAGAGGAGATATTAATGAAAAAGTAAGACAAAGAGAGAATAACATATTGAGAGGAAGGAAAAGAGAAGGATAGGATGAACGCAGTGAGAGAAGAAAACAGAAAGAAGATGTCAATGAAAGGAAGGGAAAGAAAGGAAAAGAAGCAGTAATAAGAGAGGTAGATACAGAGCGAGAGTGAAAAGGAAAGGGAGGGAGGGAGGAGGGAGGGAGGGAGGGAGGGAGGGGAGGATGGAGGGGAGGATGGAGGGAGGGAGGGAGGAAGGAAGGATGGAAAGGGAAAGGGAAAGAAAAGAAATTATTGAAAACGTAAAACAAAGAGAGAATAAAAAATTGAGATGAAGGAAAAGAGAAGGATGGGATGAACGCAGTGAGAGAAGAAGATAGAAAGAAAATATCAATGAAAGGAAGGGATGGAGGAAAATAGTAGATGAGGGAGACGACAGAGAAGAAAAATGAAAGGAAGTAAATGAGAAGAGAAGGGAGGACTCGGAGGCTGTTACGATTATGGTTTAGTGGGGGAGGGGTGGAGACGAGAGTGGTGAATTTTTTTTTTTTTTTTTTTTTTTTTTTTTTTTTTTTTTTTTTTTTTTTTTTTTTTTTTTTATGAAAGAGGTGACATTTTAAAATCTTGGATCATTAACGTCTCTGTAAACAAGGGCTAACTACTTAAGTTCAAACTCAACACGAGGTATGAAAAGGGAGAGTAAGAGCCCGGGATCGGGAGTGCCCCTAACCCTTGAAATGAAAGAAAATAATTGAACATTAAATGAAAAAGCAAACAAGTTGGGAGTAAAAAGAGAAAAAGAACTTCTAAAGATACATGGGCATAAAACGTAAGGTTGCCAAATATCATGAGTCACTACAGAATATGCATTGTGAGAAAGCAGATCTAAAGATGATTTACCTGCAACTTCTGATTGAGAAGACATGTTTTCATGTCGGGAAACGATTGCACCACCCTGTAACAAAAGAAATCGAAAGAAATTAAGATTCAAGCATTTGAAAATGGCTTACTTTTATGACAACAATCAAATCAACGAGTAACATTTCGGAGAGAATATCTAATCACTTCATTCTTTAGAAACGGCAGAGATTAGTTTAACGGATTCTTGTCAATCGTATCGGAAGCAGTAAACCGTTCAATTAGAGGCAGAGTACTGAGTATAGAGAGCACGCTAACTGTAAAGCAAAAATCAGACAATTTTTTCCCCTTTAGATGTAGGCCACCTGCAATTATTCTTAAATCCATAGGCGGACCCCCCACTTTTTTGAGCGGAGGGGCTAAAAATCGGGGAAAAGTCATCACTTGAGACTTGAGAAGCAAAAAAAAAGTCATCACTATTTAGCCCCCACTTTTTTTTGGTCACGGTCCACATATGATTAAATCCACGGAGACAAATAATGCGGGTAGCCTACCTCCAGGAGTCGTCGGATATTTTTGCCCCTGACTAGTTACTAAGCGTCACAGGAGAAAATCCTGAACGAGCATGGGCCATGGAGTCCAAAAAAAAAAAAAAAAAAAAAAAAAAAAAAAAAAAAAAAAAATGAGAAGTCTGGATTTCTGGAAGAACAGAAAATCACTTGGACTTTAAAAAAAGAAGAAGACTGGAGAGTTTAGAGCCAAACTCCTGTCCCACTTGAGGAGTGAAGGAAAGGGGGGAAAGGGGAAGCAGTGGCGTATGTGTGCATGAATATACTGTATACCTCTATACCTCTATACTTGTGGCTGCAGAGCCGCAAAGTTATAGGTATATGTTTATAGGAGTATAGAGTATCTAGACGCGTTAAGAAAGAATTGATACGGGGAGGTTCAAGAGCATTGACCTCCAACTATGCAGCGGAGACTTGAGACCCGAGCGGAGAGCGCGTCGCACATTGGACCGAGTCAGTGGGAATGGTCGAACGAGAAATATATGACTAAAAATGCAAATTTGATTATTTTTTTAACGGCCAATAAACTAACTATAATGAGTGATTCTAGTAGGAAATGGGTCTGTTGCATACTTTTTCTACAACAATATAGAACCTTGATTCTTTTGTAAAATTCAGCGAAAATAACGATGCTTACATTAAAAACCTTAAAAATCCACTCATTAACTCAGGAAATCACTTCAATTTCAAACAGCCCACGCTACACTATACACTATTTGCACCGGTATACTACTACATAGACGGAACCACCGTGCATAAGTAAACAACATCTTAACTACAAAATGATGGAATTTCTTTTTTAATACGTGAAATATAAGCTGCATTTGCTGTTTGGTCTTTTCGGTTTATCAAAGATTACAAAATAATATAAGAAATGTACGCATCTAAACAAAACATTCCAATGTTTGTAAGTTCTGTTCATGTTTACATAAACGATATGGTTCCATCAATGTAGTTATAAGTCGGTGACATAGTGTCTAGTGTAGCGCGGGTTGTTTGAAATGGAAGGTATTATCTGAGTTAATGTGTGTATTTTGAAAGTTTTTAATGTGCGCATCGTTATTTTCGCCGAATTTTACGTTAGAAACAATGAGTTATATATTGATGTAGCAAAAGTACGCAACAGACCCATTTTACGATTAAACCAGTGAAATCACTATCAAATTTCTTCGTTGAGTATTTAACGAAGTAAACGCATTTAAAGTCGCCACGCAATGCGTCCGGTGTCTCACATTGACTATCTTCACTGTGCGTCGCGTTGAGCCAGCCCCGCTCTTGAAGTCATCGAGCTGTTGGTAAATTCAGTCTTCGAGGAAGCTTCGATCCTTCTCCTTCGTCGTCATATCCACTCCGTTCGTTTCCTTTCGTTCCTATCTCGCGCGTGCTTTTTTCGTTTCTACGTCCATCCCCGGTGTTAGTTATACCCACCTGTTGAAGTCACCGACCGCGCACACCGTATTAATTCGAGTTCAGTGTTGCTTTCTTACTTTTTCTCTCTTTCTTTTATAATTAAGCTTTTTTTCAGAGCTTACAAAAAGGTGCTGTGTTTGTGTGCAAGTTAATTTACGTGTGGGATTACTCGCCAGTGTTTAGCATTTGTTTGTTTCAACGATACGGCTTTTGATTTTACAGCCGGTGTTTTTTTTTTTTTTATCGATTGGATATTCATGGAATATTAGGTATGTTTTATTGATATTCGGTGATGGCACGTTTTTTTATATAGAGCTCTGCGCTCCCTGATAAGTCCTGGGAGCAGCGGTGCGTGAAATCTGGCAACGTTGCATTTAGTCAGCTTAAACTCATGTGAACAATTGATTCGAGGGTGTGCACTGCGCACCCCCAGGATGTCGACCATTTCTCATGAATTTAAATGGACTAAATGCAACGTTGCCAGATAACAAGCGCCGTTGCCCGGGAGATTCGAGGGCCCTCAGAAAAAGTTCTACTTTCTTCTTCGAAGATCACAAAATCGATTTTGGGCCTTCCTAAAGTTAGGAGCCTTGCCTGTTACATACCTTTATTCTTAGTGATCTAGTCTTTCCAGCAGCATTTCCATGAAAATCTTCCAGGGATACTTCAAATATTTCAGTTTTGAGGAATATTTATTGGAAGATTTTTTCCCCCCTTTTAAATGTATTCTACTAGGTCAGAGCTCCGTATCTAAAGTTTCTTTTAACTAAAGTTTAGCTGCACTTTCGTGAAAAAAACGAAGCACAAAAAAAAAAAAAAAAAAAAAAAAAAAAAAATCGCCGATTCTTCTTCTAGAATCAAAATATACGGCAGAATTCTGCGTCATCTCCAGACCCCCCTCTCCCTCCATAAGTTCGAATTTTTATCCACACTGAATAAGCCGCAAGCCCCGCGTGCAGTTACCTTACCCCCCCCCCCCCCCCCCCCCCCCCCCCTGTTTCGAGATATCCAGGCATAGTTTTTCAGCAAAATAAGTATTCATCTAATAACTCCGGAAAACTCCAGTTTTAACGAACTGTGCTTTTAGTAAGAAAATTAACGCAATAAGCAAAGACCGTCGTTCCTTTGCTTTTTCCCCCCGATTTCATCGTTACTGTGTCACTCGCACTCACTCACTTGATTGTTAATGGACAAAGCTGGTACAAGCATGCGCACCTGACTAACGCGTACGGTGCCATTGTACTTTCAGCTTAAGGATAGGCTGGTTCCTCTATAAAGATTTTGGCACCCACTCGAAAAGATGTGGGTGTCACAGGATCACGTCAAAGTCCGCGTCGCTCAATGGTATTTGTGCGAGTTGCAGAAGCAATTGGTGTCAGTGACGTCCTTTAAGGTTTCCCTGCGAGGGGGCGGGGGGGGGGGTAGAAGAGGAAGAGGCCGACGACCTTTGTATAGTCGTTATAATCCTGCATCTAATGATTTGAGTAAAAAGTTCGACTGATCGGGTTTGTTTTGTTTTTTGTGTTTTTTTTTTTTTTTTTTTTTTAGATAAGTTTGAAGGTTAGGATTAAAAGGGGAAAATTAATAACAAGAAAAAAAAAAGCGACCGGTTTAACATACCAAGCATTTAAGAGTTACGAGAAAGTGGCGCGGTTCTCCTTCATAATTCCAAAATCAAATTAATTTGTCTAAATTGATATTTTCCTGCGCCATTTCTCAGTGCATGGCTATAGGCATGCGATTAGCGCCTACCTCAAGTCACTCATTGTAGATCGTATACATAGATTTTTGCAATTTTTACGGAAAATGTGTTACGAACGTTACGTAACACAAAATCGAACTCTCATTAGTTTTTAATACTAAGGATGAGGAGTAAAAAAAATGGAAATCAAGAGGTGAACCCTTAACATGATGGTATTTAGGTGAAGTGTGACACTATAAAAATTTGTGCTCTTTTTTTTTTTTTTTTTTTTTTTTTTTAAATCATTATTATTAAATTTTTCAAACGTTCCTCAGTGAGCATCTAAAAAAATACCACTGCCTTCATAAATTGTTTTTATGATGATATTCAAACGATGACATAGCGTGCAATTTGGCAGCGTCGAATTTTGCCCATATATTTGTACCCATGAAAAAGATCGAACTATTTAGTCTGCAATGAACACCCTTGAATTCGGTCCCTCATAGTTTTCACTTAACTAAATGCAATGCTACCAAATTGCACGCTTCACCAATGTAATCACGTGATTCTAAGATCACATTCCGCAGACTTTTGAAGATCAACAGTCAACCACAGGCACCGATGTCTGCTTTGAGGCTTCACTTAGACCGTGTATTCTTGGCACGAGGGCACTCAAGCCTAGGAGAAATTCAAGACAAAACCTTCGTACTCCAGCGAGAAGGTCATGAAATTTATTGACTTTTCCTCGAAGGACGGTAAAATTGCAATCCCCCCCCCCCTTCGGCATCGTCGGAACATCCCTGCAAAATTCCCACACTCCCGACAACACTGCGTGCGGAATCGTGGATTCAAGAAATCACTCTTTTAATTATTTACAAACTATACTCTGTTCACGATAAGAAGGCGGGTGAGAATTCAGGTAGTAATGCACTATTTAGCAACAGTGCGGCTATGCTGGCTACTCCAACCCTTTGCAGTGGCCGTTGTTCTCCCGAACTCTCTCTTGGCACGGAGGATTTCCAAGAACCGACAGACTCAACAATTTACACACGTCCAGTAAAAATTGTGAACGGTCGAAAATACGAAAAAACGGACAAAATTTTCGCCCTAAAGGGCTAAAACTCGGCCAAAATAGTCGACTTTGAATATTGATGACTCTCAGAAATTCGTATTTTTCAGTCCGAATTAAATTCAGGATATTTCGTCTAATATCGAATTTATGAGAGTCATCAGTATTCAAACTCGACTATTTTTGCCGAGTTTAGGCCCTTAAGGGCGAAAATTTCGTCCGTTTTTTCGTATTTGTGACCGTTCGCAATTTTTACTGGACGTGTGTAAATTGTTGAGTCGGTCGTTTCTTGGAATCCCTCCGTGCCAAGAGAGAAGTCGGAAGAACAACGGCCACTGCGAAGGGTTGGAGTAGCCGGTAAAGCCGCGCTGTTGCTAAATAGTGCATTACTACCTGAATTCTCACCCGCCTTCTTATCGTGAACAGAGTATAATGTGTGACTAAGCTATTTTCAATTTCTGAATATCTTGAAAGAGTTTGCTCGAACTGTACTATTGACGAATTAAAGATTGTCGTGACATTTTCACACATTTTCAGTTATGGGTGTGAGTACGTGTGGGACTGATCTGCAACGGATCTACCACCCCAACCGCACTGGGCCCTCGCCTGCAAGGTGTGAGGGGTATGATGAGTGGCCGAACATGAACCTTGAAAGCGAAACTTAGCTCGTGAAAATATCGCGACAATCTTTAATTCGTAGATAGTATATGTATAGAGTTAAGACAAAAGGGTAATCAATCACTAATTGGTCATGAGTTGTAGGCTCTACGGGCCATTGGATGCGCTTTTGCACACTTGCTTTCATTTATTTGTTTACAAACGAAAGGGTCCAACGCAGTAGCGTACGCAGGAATTTGTCTTTCTCACTCTTGCCCCATTAGAGCACGTGTGTTAGAAAAGGACAATAACAGAGGCTAAAACGTGACTTCAGCCCCTATTTCTTTCCTTTTCCAGCACATACATTCAAACGGGAGAAGAAAAAGAGAGACATATTCCTGCGTACGCTACTGGACTCCAACGGTATTTTACGGATGAAAGAGTTCATTGTCGATGAACTTGTTAATTTTAATCATGATCTACCTCAAGAATGTCTGTAATGCCCAAAAGAATCTTCAAAAGCGTAAATAGATGTCGGTCTAAAAAAATTTGAAAGATTACAGTGTTAGAAGCTTTAAGGAATTGTAATCTTTGCATTGGACCAAAACACAACAACGACCCTCAGAATATAAACAAAAGTGCAAAAACGCATCCAATGGCGGCGCCCATGGTTTCACTTGTCTCAACTAGAGTCCCCATATGTAGAGAGTTAAGACAAGAGGGTAGTCAACTTCTGTTTGGTCGATGAATTTCAGGTTCTATGGACGCCGCCATTGGATGCGATTTTGCACTTTTGTTTTGTTTACCAACGGTCTTTTACAGATAAAAGAGGTAATTTGCGATGAATCTGTTAATTTTAAACATGATACACCTCTGGAATGTCGAAAAATCCCAAAAGAATCTTTCAAAGAGTAAATAGATGGCGATCAATAAAATCAGTGAAAGATTACATAATTAGAAACTCAGCGGCCTGTAATCTTTAGAGTGGACCGAAACTCAACAACGGCCCTCAGAATGTAAACAAATGTGCAAAATCGCATCCAATGGCGGCGCCCATGATTTCACTTGTCTTAACTCTCTACATATAAGGACTCTAGTCTCAACTCTCTACATGCAAGGACTCTAGCTCAAACAACTCAAAAGCGGAGCTTTTCGTTATTTTAACTGTGCAGAAAAATTATGATTTTATACTATTGTGCGAATGTAAGCCCGCCCGCCCGCCGCTTTGCTTGGGTGGAAACTAAAATTTATGGCTTGTTTTTTATTTTATTTTAAAAGAGGTGCGCTGCATGATAAGTACACTCTTCAAAGTAAACGGTTTTGAGAGTGCTCTGGTAGTCCAGGAGGAGTTCTTTGTCTCCTCTTTAAACTTGGAAACTTTTCTACTTTTATTTTTTACAACCCATTCAATTCAACTCGAGGCCAAACACCTACACTGCGCTTGGTGCGCTAGTCGTTTGCGATAGTTTCGGGTGAGGCGAAGAGTTGTATTTTGGCAAAATGACTGTCGACAAAAACTATAATGGAAATTGCATTCAACAATTTTTATGGTTATTTTTTTCAAGCTTTCATGTGATGCGTCCAGGGTCCAGGCAAAAGAGACCTTAACTATGGTCGGAGAAAAAAATTAGTTTTTGTCATTTTCTTGTATGTAGAGTGGAGTAATCGGTTCGAAGGAGACCTTGTGAAGTGAAAAATGAGAAAAAGTCGATAATTTACAGCCATTTGAAGTTTTGATTAAAGAAAAGCCGAAATCCATAAAATTGCTTCGAAAGTTAAAAGAATATGTGTCTAACATGAATTTAAGAGTATACTATAGCGCTATGATGACAACTTTAGCGAAGTAATCCTCTAGGTTTTTAAAACGTTTAACTAAATTTTAGAGAACGTTAGAGAACGGGTTTTTAACGTAGAAAGGAAACAAAAAGTTGTATTGTTTACTTTTCTAACCAATTTTTCTTTGTTGAACAAAATTGACTCTGGCGCGCTTTTGCGTGCGAATATTTAACTAAATTCGAGCAATTCCAGTGCGCAAGGGTATGCAGAGCAAATTTTCACCAAAATCTCGTTTTTACAAATTTTGATCCCCGATCAGATTTTTGGCTGTCCTAAAAATTTTGCTCAGACTTTTAAGATCCGAAAAATTGACATAATAATCAAAAATAAGCCAACCATCGAAGAATATAAAGCTCGTGGTCACAATTGACAAATGTATCATTGCGAGACGGGAATCCTTAAAGACAGTCTAATAATAAGACATGGTCCAAGACATGAAAGTTCTAAAAATTTGCATTTTAACTCTGAGGTATGAAAAAACCATAAAATCGCGTAAGAATCAACTACATCGAACTTGACCGACGAGCAAATGAACTCGATATCTTCATGCAATCCTATACACGTGTCATTTGCGTGATTCGCTGTTAAAAAGAAGTGGTTATACACTGATCAACCGAAATATCTAATTTTTCGTGACGGATAAATATGCATCTTTATAGTCTAAAGTATGCACAAAAAAAAAAAAAAAAAAAAAAACATCACTAACAGAGGAGCAGGAGTTCACAGAATTGAATCTTAATGCAGATGCAAATTAATTACTCGTCTGTGCAACGCTACATACGCCACCTGCAAGATGAAAATATGGACTTTAAATTGACAAGATTTAAAATCAAACGTCTCAAAGACGTTGCGCGATATGAGCCTTCAAATTTCGAAGTATGCAAAATCGATACTCTCGAGCAGGAATAGTTAACTAAAATCACAAAAGGACGAAATTGACAAAATTCTAATGCCATCCGTTCAGATTCGCATTTCCAAGTGATGCTCCTCGTTATTTGTTTACTGAACAACTTGGTCCACCTTTCTTTTTGAGGTGTTATATTCATTCTCAAAATGAAATGGAGCTACTCAGAAGATAGTTAATAAATTGAAAAGAGGAGCTCTTATATTTGATATTATTTTTCAATGGGTCTGTTGCAAACTTTTGCGACAGCGCTTTGGAGTGTTCAATCTCATGTAAAACCGCGTGAAAAGTCCATCGATGACATCAGAAAGTCACGAAACGCGATAATAAACTCACGAGAGACGTTTAATGAAATCCAAGATGACGGTAAAATATCGAGCAACCTGTATGCATGCACCACGAACATCCAAGGAAGCCAACCTCACAATATCGATCACACCCAATCACAACGTAAATAAACACATAACCTCTGAAGCTGTGAGGTTGTCAACGTTGGTAATCCTTGGCTGTTAAAGGTGCATGTTTAAAGATTGCCCGATATTTTACCGCCATCTTGGATTTCATTGAACGTCTCTTGTGAGTTTATTATCGCATTTCATGACTTTCTAATGCCACCAATGGACTTTTCACGCGATTTTACATACGATGAAACACTCTTTATCGTTGTTTGTACTTATCAAAAGTTTGCAACAGACCCATTCAGCGATGATGCCACCGGTTCATCAAAAGATTATACATTTCACTCCAGCATATATCTATAATGTATGAAAATTCTCTGATCTGTAATTTTTTCTCAATTGGCGGAGTCGTCGATAAATGGGGCTATTGCACACTTTTGCTATAAGCTATTTAATAGTCGATTATGGCGTAAAAACCTCAAAAAATAACGATGGCGGCGCTAAAAACTTCCAAAATCCACTCCTAAACTCAATAAACGCAGTTATTTGCGCGAGCGTAATGGTGGCCGAAGGCACTAACAATGGGAGATTCCCATCTAACAATTCTGAAACTCCATCAAGAAGTGACCAATAAGAGACTACTTTCATTTGACACCGGTGTCACTAGGTGTTGCGGCACCATTCATCGGATGTGGATCATCACTCTGATGACTATTTACTCTGTGAATCATCCTTGTCAACATAGAAAGAGTGACGAAATTAAGATAGGAATGTCCCATTGTTAGTGCCTTCGGCCACCATTACGCTCGCACAAATAACTGCGTTTATTGAGTTTAGGAGTGGATTTTGGAAGTTTTTAGTGCCGCCATCGTTATTTGTTGAGGTTTTTACGCCATAATCGACTATTAAATCGCTTATAGCAAAAGTGTGCAATAGCCCCATTAAAAAAAAAAAAAAAATCGTGTATTTTGAGATTATAACGGTGATTTCACCGATTGAAAAAACGATTACAGATGCTAGTATTATCGAGCATTAGAATCCTCACACTAGACTGTACTGTGTAATATTTTGACCAACCGGTGGATCATCGATGAATTGAAAAGTATCATTAAATGTCGCCAACGACAGTTCTGGAACGTTTTGTGTATCTAATTGTTTACATTTTTTTAAATCTTTATCTCATTCACATGTTTCTTTACTTCCCTCAAGAGCAGTGGCGTCGCGTGCCATCTGACAAAAACGGAACTGCTCCATTAAAACTCATTAAATATATCGAATTTTTCTTTGTGCACTGTGCACCCCCTGAATTCGACCTTTAAAATGAGGTTAAATGGATAGAATACGTTGTTGCCAGATTGCACGCGGCCCCAACACTGCAAGAGCCTCTCTCTCGTCCTTCCTAGTTGTAACAGTAACTCAGAGTGCAAATAATTGCTCATACTCCAAAGCTGCCGTTTTGCGTATAATTATTGGAATTTTTTAATTCACCTATGATTTCACCGGTTGAGAAAAGATCACAAAGTTCAATTCAGTGTATGACTGTAATGCACGAAAATGCTCGCATCTGATGTAATCTTTACTCAATCGGTGCCACCGTTAAATTATTGCAATATCCGCAAATTTTAAAAAAAGTCATAGACGACTCCACTGGTTGAGAAAAGATTACAGATACGAGCATTTTCGTGCATTACAGTCATACACTGAGCTGATGAACTGTGTAATCTTTCCTCAGCCGGTGGAATCATCGGTGACTCGAAAAACTCCGATAAGTATACGCAAAACGGAAGCTCTTTCATACTCTTTCATCTTCATAACGACGAAACCTTTCGCCCAAACATTTGACAAATGCACTTTAACGAGAAAACATGAAAACAGCCTTCTCGCAATAACGGTGGTGGTGGGGGGGGGGGGGGGGGGTCGAGGTAATTTGAAGTACCATCAAGTTCAAAGAGAGCCTTGTTTGATTTTCAACGCCGAGCAAGTATAAACATTATCGTGGCATTCCTCTTCGAGAGAAGTGTAAAGCAAGAGCATCTTTCTCGGTTAGCCATCGAACATGGACGAATTGAGGCAATTTCCGGACTGCGAGCTCATCAAACATCGGGTGAGCTCTTCCCATGAAACTAGCGTTACAGTTAAATAAGGATATGTCTCAGTGTTGCCAGATTGGGGTGAAAAAGCCGTACGTTTTACATTGATTTTAAATGGGGACGATACGGCTTTTTACCCTTGATTTGGCAACACTGATATGTCTCCGGAAGAGCGTACATAGTGTTTAATCTGTAAAGTCGCATCAATTGTTTTGTTCCAGAAAGTATATAAGACGTCTGGCAATATGTGCCCGACAGCTTTGGCATCACCATCGGAATTTCGTTCCCGTTATACACTGTCCAACTGGGAATTTGTAAAAAATCATTTTTCGAACTCGCGGTCATAACTCAATTGTAGATTAGAAATAAGCCGCCTGCTCGCAGGATAACAGCTCAACCGGGCACAGATTGGCCGAGCCTTCTTGTAAGCCGCGAGATGACACAAATCTACCCGAAGGCATTTGCCTTGATTGAAACGGTCTCTGAAAATGGGGCCCATAGAAGAATAGGTCTGCTCTTTCGGAGACATCACCAATTTACCTACAATGCGGATTCCTACAAAAGAGCGCTTCCCTTTTTTTCAAACGCCCATCTCCGATGACCGTCTAGATTTATTCCCGGGAAGTTGTTAGTTTTAATTATTTTTAAGAGGAAAGTATGGCAGTTGGCAGTTCAATCAAAATAGCCGTTTAATATTGAATTTACATTCATCTGCGAATAAGTTAAGAAGTGAGAACAATAATATCTCTCTCTCTCTCTCTCTCTCGCTCTCTCTCTCTTTCTCTCTCTCTCTTTCTCTCTCTCTCTCTTTCTCTCTCTCTCTCTTTCTCTCTCTCTCTCTTTCTCTCTCTCTCTCTCTCTCTCTCTCTCTCTCTCTCTCTCTCTCTCTCTCGCTCTCTCGCTCTCTCTCTCTCTCTCTTCCTCTTCCCGCCCATATGAAAGCATCATGTGATAGAAAAGGCCCGAGATGAAAACGACAGTTCTTATTTTTTTAAATGGCTTAACATTTTGGCTCAATGACAATTTCAACTGATTAATTTCTATGCATAAAAATGTCCAACAAAGCAGGAGGTGTTACTTTTAAAAGGGATCCGAATTCCACCATAAATAGCGTTCATATCTTAGAGAGAGTATACTTCACACTTTATGCCCTTGTTACTCTTGCTACGGAGGTAAGTTGGCTCGAGTAATTAATGTTTTTCTCTCCGTAAAATATATATCTTTTACAAGATGGCTATTCTCAGACACCCTGTGTGTGTGGTTAGAGCCGAGAATGATTCTGGACACGAACTGAACGCACTGGAAGCAACAAAATGCGGCATGAATGTCAAAGTAAATTGAGGTAGGTCGAGGAGACGAAACTATTTCGATTCGGTCGAAAAGATCGATTTAGGGTGATGCGTGCGTGTTCGAAGATGAGGCAGCCGGGCGCGGTTGAAATGAGTTGGGATGCACGGGTGAGTTAAAAATCAAGTCAGTGCAGTAGCGCACCGAGAGTTTCTTCGTCTCTCTCTTTTTTCCATTAAAAAACGTGTGTTAGACAAGGATGGACAACGGGATAAAACCCCCTCTTTCTGTCCTTTTCCTACTTATACATTCAAATGGGAAATGAGAGAGTTGGAAGAGATCCTGGGTGCGCCAGTGAGTCAGTGCTCTTCCACAACAAGGTTGCCGATTTTCACACTTCAAGAGGTTAAACTAAATTTCAGATAAAGTCAAAAAAGTCGGACAAAATATCAAGAGATTAGCCCCCCCCCCTTTTTTTCAAAACCGCGAGTTTTTGAGAAATTTTAGCGCCAAATTCGAGTAATAATTTTATAATGTAAATAAATAAACGCAAAAAAATAAAAATATGCACGCACTTAAAAGCATTCAAAAATTCAACCCAAAATTCAAGAGCTGCGACCGAAAAGTCTGACCGCCGCTCGAAAACGGTAGCTCTGAACACAACCAATAGCGTTATGAGGGAGCGGGAGAGGGGGTCAGCATCGCCCAACATTGACTACTTTCT
Source organism: Trialeurodes vaporariorum (assembly GCA_011764245.1). NCBI lineage: Eukaryota > Metazoa > Arthropoda > Insecta > Hemiptera > Aleyrodidae > Trialeurodes > Trialeurodes vaporariorum. The sequence continues at coordinate 54,456,875 of VMOF01000001.1, forward strand.
TATAGCGAAATATTTGAGAGTTCCAAAAGTGAGCAAAAAGACCGGTCTTTCTACTAAGTACATTGGTAACGTGTGTCTGCCAGGTCACTATACCCGAGACAAGTGTATACGACGCACATCGCTCTCATCAGCGGCCTTCTCGACAACACCGTTCGAAAGTCACTTAAAAAAAAAAAAAAAAAAAAAAAAAAAAAAAAAAAAAAAACGAGGGAAGGGGGCATGATAATAACCAGACGATGCATGCATGTCAAGACACATGTTAAGTCAGGAGGCTGAGGTTGTTACGGCACTTCAAAAAATTGGCCGAGGGAGATTCTCACAATATATAACAAACTCTTCTCATGCGTCAGGTGAGTTGCGTGAGCTCCACTACATAGTAAGTTCGGGAGAAAGATTGTGTGTGTGTGTTTGAGTGTGTGTGTATGTGTTTGGGTGTTTATGTGCATGTGTGGTGTGGTGGGGAAGCTGTCAGTGAGACAGAAAAACTGAATGAAATTTAGAGTCCCATTGTGCGTGTCCTGGACGAGGGCGCGAGAGGGGTGCGGGAGGGGAGGGCGGGGGAGGGGAAGACTCCGAAAAAATAAAAAGGAATTGCGCCGGCCGGCATCGCATCGGCATGACCGGAGGATATAAAGAAGAAAAAATTAAAGTCAACCCGGTGCGCGGTGTGAGAAAACGAGTATCACTCTCACGAAAGGAGAGGGGTGACGAGGGGGGGAAACCACGATGAACCGGGCAAAAGCACCGGTTTCTTCTTGCCTCTTTCCCCTCTCTCATTAGATCTCCCTCCCTCCCCTCCTCCTATCAATCTCTCAATGAGACCCGGCGTATGTAGCGTCTTCTTAAAAACAATGGTTATTCCGACAACCTAGCTCTACGGATGCGATACAGAGATACACGGGGTGGTTGCCGCTTCGCGAGAACGGAATGGGAGCTTTTGCAAACTTTGGCTCTACCAGGGCTGCCGTTTTGCGTAGAATCAATGCTATTTTTCAATTCATCGATGATTCCACCGGTTAAGAAAAGATTACACAGTTCAGTTCAGTGCATGACTGTAATAAACTAAAATACTCGAATCTGTAATCTTTTCTCAACCGGTGGAGTCGTCGATGACTTTAAAAAACTTGCGGATATTTTAATTAATCAACGGAGTCTCCACTGATTAAGGAAAGATTACAGATCAGAGTATTTTCGTGCATTACAGTCATGCACTGAACTGAACTGTGTAATCTTTTCTCAACCGGTGGAATCATCGGTGAATAGAAAAATAGCATTGATTATACGCAAAACGGCAGCCCTGCTACAGATGATCGAAGAGTTGATTCTCACTTAAAAACCTGTAAAAATGACAAATAGTACACTAAAAAATCAGAAAATTCACTCTCAGAATCGGGCTTACTGGCGAAGCTAGGCAGGCATCATGAGAGAATCCAAAGATTACATATACATACAGATCCATACCTGGCATTAGCCCGAAATTTGTTAAGTTGACTCCGGCCGTGATACAACCGGGCATACAGAGGGGATCATAAAGCTTACAGAGAAAAGATTACATTTTCCATGTTTGTCTGTTACAAAACTGTTCCATGTTTCACGTTCCACTGTTCACGATCCGTGTTTGTTCTAGTTCCGCAAATAAACACAGGAAAAGTGGGAAACGTAATCTTTTCGAACCAGAATTCTGTAATCTTTATGATCCCCTCTGTAGGCCCGGTTGTATCACGTCCGGCGTTTTATCCATATTTCACTTAACACGGGCGAGATGGCTAATGCCATATCTGTAAGTATAAGTAATCTTTGGGAGAATCCTATCTCGTTTGAGACAAATCTCTGTGTTTCCGTAGGGAAAGTGTTAAATAATTAGACAGGAATCTCCCATGATAGATGTGGTTTCTGAAGTGCGTAGGCGCACCTAGACAGGTAATCTTTGGAATTTTTCGACATTAGTTTTCATGTTACAATAAGAAAATTAATGAAAATGAATCTGAGCGTTGGCTTTTCGTTGAGGAACTCTTTCAAATTAAAAGTTTAAAGTCGAAGGAAAGTTTTGTTTCGATTTGAAGGAATGAAAATTGAAAATTCGCCAAAGATTATGGTCTTGGTGCGTCTACGCTTCTGAATAGAGCTCTATCTGCGTATAGATCCGCCATTACAATCATGCCGTTACACCTGTTTCTTGAGTTTATTACTGAACTTTAGACTCTTACAGGTTTAAATTCGCGATTTTCCCTGGTTTTAAACAGCAGAGTCAACTATATTCATTTGCTTATAGAAAAAGTTTGCAAGAGCCCCATTCCCGAATCCATTAACGATGATTCCATCGGCGGGACAAAAAGATTACAACTTAGATTACTATGTCGCACTTGCTATATTGGTGAGATGTATCCTTTTTTTTCTCCACGATAGAATGCTCACTGAATGGGTCTGTTGCAAACTTTTGCTACAACGATAAAGAGTGTTTAATAATATGTAAAATCACCTGAAAAGTCCATTGGTGGCATCAGAAAGTCGTAAAATGCAATAATAAACTCACAAGAGGCGTTTAATGAAATCCAAGATGGCGGTAAAATATTGAGCAATTTGTATGCATGCACCACGAACATCCAAGTATAGCCAACCTCACAATATTGATCACACCCAATCACAACGTAAATAAACACATAACCTCTGAAGCTGTATGGTTGTCAACGTTGGCAATCCTTGGATGTTAAAGTTGCATGCATACAGATTGCTCGATATTTTACCGCCATCTTGGATTTCATTAAACGTCTCTAGTGAGTTTATTATTGCATTTCATGACTTTCTGATGCCACCAATGGACTTTTCGGGCGATTTTACATACGATGAAACACTCTTTATCATTGTAGCAAAAGTTTGCAACAGACCCATTTCGGATTTCTAATTAATCCACGCGAAACGGCAACGTTGGATGCGAACTGGAAACGCTTAAACAGGAAGTAGAATTCTGCCGTTAAACCGGGCCGATGTGCGACGCGTGGTGTGGTTTGGTTCGGACTTTGGTCTTCTCTAGACCAGATCCGGAGCAGCGCGAGTGGAAGCACACAGTGGTTAACAGATGGCTCATTAACCAAGTCAATACCAAGCCCGAGGACACGTATATTTGTTTCTTTGGCTGTAGATCTGCCTCACACAGAAAAAAAAAAATGTTTTACATTAAAAAAAAATATTTTTGAAGTATCTGCCAATAAAGACGTACTTTTAAACTAAAATTAATTGTTTTTAAGGTGATTCCATGGCAAACTCCTGAAAATTTTAATCCGATAGATGGCGTTACATGTCACTGGCTCCAAAAATAGCCGTTTTTTGACGGTTTTCGGCTGTTTTCTCTGAACAGACGAATGATAGAAAAAAAATCGGAATGTCAGCACCTGCTTAGTTTTTGGCTTGATTTTTTGAATCATAAATGGGCCAAATTGGTTCTAAAATAAAGGCGTAACTATGCAAAGAAGAAAGCATGTGTAATTTGGAGTTGTATATCAGTAAAGATTACAGGTGAAACTAGAGTCCCTATATATGAAAGAGTCTCGCCATACGAGGTTCCATCTCTGATTGGCTGCTGAAAAGTGAAGAAGAAGAAGGGGTCTATAAAGCCTGGAGGCGCGCCTCTTGTTTACATCTCCATGGAACCATCTTCACTGCTGCCCACAGCTTTGAGGAAACTTTCGGCATTTTTAGCTTGTACTGATGAAAGTTGAATTAGCAATTGATGAAAATGTGTTCAAAACAGAATACAATTCACGCATTACTTTTAAAACAGGTAGTGAAGCCAACGGATATTGGAGGTTAGGTTGGCCTAACAAAGATTACTTCCACACGAATACATGTATAAGTAATCTTTGGCGGGAAGATCGTTGGATAAAAATGTAAACAAGAGGCGCGCCTCCAGGCTCCTTAGACACCTTCTTCTTCCTCACTTCTGTTCACGTGTCTTGACTCTTTCATATATAGGGACTCTAGGTAAAATAGAAACCTGTAATCTTTACTGATACAATCAATCGTCATCGGCTGACGTCATCACCAAGTCATCACTAAAACCGTCTATAGGTCCATTGTTGGTTTTGTGGTTTTTTTTTGGCCACCAGAATCTGTCATTTCGTGCCCACTGTGCGGCGACAGAAGGATAGACTGGACATGGCGAGAGCGGATGGACGGGAGATAGGATAGACATACGGACGGAAACTGGCTGTGTGCTGACTGCCGGTCGTGGCTTGGCCAGTGCTCTGCTGGACTAGTGGAGTGCGGTGTGAGCTCCTGATTGTTGGGCTAGCGCGCGATGCTGACCATTGATGATACTGCTTCAGATCAGACGTTGGATGCTGGATGAGAGAGACTCTGGACCAAGGTTAAGAGAAGACACTGACTGCTCCTGACGCACGCAATGCGCGCGCCGACCGCACTTGACTCGCTCTTGTCTATAATATCTGGGTTTAATTCCATCTCCACCGCGCCGGCCATTTACCTCTAAAGCCTGACTCTTGCAAAGATCCAGCAGAAAGACAGGGGTCACGTCACGATGGCTCTTCTTTTGAAGCCGTTGTGGCGTGGAGGAGATCTCTCATTTCTATTCCAAAGAGCTTTGAGGTGATTCTTTTTTTGTATTTATTTATTTTCATTTTTGGTATATAGTTAGCCAGAAAAACTGACTGGGTACAGGCAATGAGCTATAACTTTAGAGTGGCACATCAAGGAACGTTCCGCTGGTTCATTGTTGTCACCTACGGCGCCGCCATCTTGCCGTAAAAATCGATTTTGAGGTTAAGTTTTGTAGGTTGTTTCCGGTCGTTTCGTAAACAAACTCGGGCATCGCCGGAAACGGCCTTCAAAATTTAACCTCAAACTTTGGAATCTGCCGTCCAAATTCCCGCCAAATTCCGAACGACCTACAAAATTTAACCTCAAACCTTGGAATCTGCCGTCCAAATTCCGCTTTTTCCCGGGATTCCTTCTACCCTGTGTTGCACAAGGTGGACCAGCCCGCTGCCACTCTAAAGTTATAGCTCATTGGGTACAGGTCATAGAAAAAACGATACTTTTGTTTTCTTATAGCTAGAGATAATTAATTAAACACTATATTTTAATTTGTTAAAGTTTACTTATGACTTATCAGTTCATCCAGGCTGTAAAAAGCATGGGATAGTAGAAACAGCTCTATATATATAATGCATGAAAAAAACTACTCATTTCTCCGTTTTTAAAATTGGTTTTTAAGGATTTAGGCAGGGCATAAAATACTTGGATTGCAGAAAAAGATGCATTGCTTTTTGATGATTCTAATCTGATCTTACAAGGGGATGGTACGAAGGCGGACCCGAGTTTCGCGACCAAATTTTCAGGATCGATAGTCCATAAGATTCTAAAGTTGATGTGTTTCGCCGTTTTTGCTAATGGGCCTTAGGGGCCGAGAAAAAAAGGGACTACGCGCGTCACCTTAAATAGTATCCACTGACACTCGCCCTTCAATCAGAGCTGGGTGGTCGAGCGGTTAGGAGCCTCCTCCCTCACACTAGAGGTACAGAGTTCAAATCCTGCTGGGACCCTCGTACTTTTTGCAGTGAACTTTTGCACGTTTTTAATTTTTCTTCAACAAACTGATTCTTTTATAACTTGCATGCACTTTTGCATGTTTTTAATTTTTCTTCAACAAACTGATTATTTTACCGTATGTATAACTTGTTAGTGATACTAAAAACGTTAAATGTACAAAAACTAAACATGTAAACAAAATAAACTTTTCATAGGGATCTCACGTCAATAAGTATAATAATTGAAGGGGGGGGGGGTTGGTGTCAATAGAGAATATGCTTTCAATGACTCACCAACTGCCTACTTATCGTGCTTACAAAAAAAAGATTAATGAAAAGTGAGAAGAGTGGAGACGAGAGAACTTAAGAATAAATAATAAAATATCAATGAATGCATAAATAATAAATATATGAATAGATAAATAAATAAGTAAGTGTCAAAATAAATTATAAATAAATTAAAAAATAAAAACAAAAAACAAAAACAAAAACAAAAAAAGGAACAGATATTTTTAAACTTGTTGACGTGTAAGATCCCCATGAAAAGTTTATTTTGTATACATGTTTAGTTTTTGTACATTTAACGTTTTTAGTATCACTAACAAGTTATACATACGGTAAAATAATCAGTTTGTTGAAGAAAAATTAAAAACATGCAAAAGTTCACTGCAAAAAGTACGAGGGTCCCGGCAGGAATTCGAACTTGGTACCTCTAGTGTGAGGGACGCGACTCCTATCCGCTCAAGCTCAACCACCCAGCTCTGATTGAGGGGCGAGTGTCAGTGGATACTATTTAAGGTGACGCGCGTAGTCCCTTTTTTTCTCGGCCCCTAGGGCCCATTAGCGAAAACGGCGAAACACATCAACTTTAGAATCTTATGGACTATCGATCCTGAAAATTTGGTCGCGAAACTCGGGTCCGCCTTCGTACCATCCCCTTGTTAGTATTGTTTATAAAAAGATGACATTCTTCAGCATTTATTGCCGATTTCTGCCAACAGAGCGCTACCATTCGATTAATGTCGAATTACAGGCCGAAAGTAATTTATAATTAAGAAAACGGATTGTTAGTTACTTGATAATCTGAAGAACGTCTCGGCAAAATATTTCGTCAATAACTACTGAAATAAGGCTGAAAGTACCAAAAAATGAAATATCTCATTTCGATACATGAATTGATTTACAATATTCCTTTTTTTTGATACTTTCAGCCTTATTTTTGAAGTTATTGACGAGATATTTTGCAGAGTCGTTCTTTAGATGGCAGGGACGCCATTTCAGATTTTCCTTGGGGGGAAGGGGGGCAAGGCCTTCCAAATATTTGGATGACCTTTTTTTTTTTTTTTTTTTTTTTTTTTTGCAGTGCATCTTCAAAAAGATCTCTCTGACTTGATTTTTCACACATTGGAAATCCTTGGGGGGTGTAATTGCCCCCCCCACCCCTCCCCCAAATGGCGCCACTGTTAGATGGTAACTGACACTTTCGTTCTCTTAAATATAAATAACTTCCGGCCTGTGATTTGAACATTTTTCTTTTTGAAGGATTTACACGATAAAAAAACTGACACATGACAGAGACAAGTAAACTTTTATCACCTGGATGATTGCATTAAATCCCATGTTCAGGCCACTCTAAAAAACTTGCATTTTGTTTGAATTCCGGTTAGTATAAAAGAAACTTATTCCTCACTGTACATAAAGATAATGCCTTTTCTTTTTGAGGCTTTCATGCAATCGAAAAAGTGCACGGATCTGAATTTTGGTATTTTTTATAAAGCAAATGAAACTACTCAGTGAACACAAAACAATGATGCTTTTATGGTGTCACTTTGAGTTTCCCCTCAAAGCCTCGTCCACGGATCGCCAATGAATCCGACGTTAAAATCAGCAACAAAGGCTTGCTAAAGCCAGGGCTGCCGTTTTGCGTATAATCAATGCTATTTTTCAATTCACCGATGATTCCACCGGTTGAGAAAAGATTACATAGTCCAGTTCAGTGCATGACTGTAATGAACTAAAATACTCGCATCTGTAATCTTTTCTCAACCGGCGGAGTCGTCGATGACTTTAAAAAACTTGCGGATATTTTAATTAATCAACGGAGTCTCCACCGATTAAGGAAAGATTACAGATCAGAGTATTTTCGTGCATTACTGTCATACACTGAACTGAACAGTGTAATCTTTTCTCAACCGGTGGAATCATCGGTGAATAGAAAAATAGCATTGATTATACGCAAAACGGCAGCCCTGGCTAAAGCCCCATTTGTCTATGCTTAACAGCCTTTGATCACATTTTTTCATCAGGCTTACGATGATGACACTGCTATGATATAAATATCAATATCAGGCTGAATATTCAATGAGACCTCGGAATTCGATACCTATATGACTCGCAGACTCGGGATGATGCGAGACATCGGGGTCGGTGCTTGAGAGTCATACGCGAGAAAAAAGTAAATAAAAAACCAGGCGATCATCGGAGATGGGGTGGGACCTGCAAAACATCAAGTAAGCTCGTCAATAGAAATATCTGTGGTAACCTAAAGCTGATTTCCAAAGGCTTCGCGCAATCATGCAACGTTGATCATCTATTCGTCGTCATCACGTCCATGAAAACGCATGAAAAAGATCGAACTATTCGTAGACGGATCCAGAAATCTGGTAAAAACGCATTCTTCCCATTTGAGAGTACGATTAATAATCGATTCTTGAAGCGGGTAGAGCCCCGTGACTAAACGATTATTTCTTATTCAATCAAATGGGAAGAATACAGTGTTGCCAGATTGCTGGATCCCACAATGGAGCTATAGGTGGGTGTGCGGTAAACACGATGGCGTCGCGTGCAATTAGGCAACAATGTATTCTATCCATTTAAACTCATGTAAAAGATCGAATTGAGGGGGTTCACAGTGCACAAGGAAAGTTCGATATATTTAATCAGTTTAAATGAAGCAGTTGCATTGTTGCCAGATGGCACGCGACGCCACTGGGGGGTAAACACTCTCAAATCCGATTTATGGCATGAGTGTGTATGTATGGTCGAAAGTCAACGTCTCCAGATTGCCAAAGTAGATTTCTAGGATGGAGCACACCTCAAGTTTCACGGGTCTCACTTCCGAAGAAGGGCTAAATAAAAGTCAATTCACCCCTGACCTTCATACCCCCCCCCCCGGTCCATTCATCCGTCAACTTGAGTCAAGAAAGTTGACACTTAATATTGCGAGTCTACCGCAAAAATGTGACGCACCACGCTCTGAAAGTATTCATAGTGTTTATAATGTGTACATCTCATTTAAACTCTGTGGTCGGTGGTGGGAGGGGGGAAGGGGGGGCGTTATTGAGCTGGGTTGCTTGGAATATTGATGGGTGAAACTGGGAATTGATAGCGGGAAGGGTTGCTGCGCTCTACACGCCTTACTCGATTGATGACAAGACTGGCAGGTTTGACAAGGGGGGAAGGAGGTAGAGGTATTCGGGGTCCATCACTTTTGAACAATTATTATAGAGAGGCGCAGTTTCAAACTCTCAGAAATAATTTCGGTGGCTCGCAAGGAAAAATTCCATCACCCGGAGAACATTCTGCAGCCTTGAATACAGATTGCAGATGCCACACATCAAATCGTACTAGAACTCACGTAGTTTGAGTATAGAGTTCTGACAAGTATGGGTGGGGTGCTTGCTTCTGAAATGCATCAAAACGCATCGGTGAGCAGTTGGTATTGGATGCGTAATTGAACATTAATTTGTTTGCATACATTTGTTTACAAACGAAAGGGTCCAACGGTATTTTACGAATAAAATGGTCGATTGCCGATGAATATGGTAATTTTAATCATAATGCACCTCAAGAATGTCTATAATTCCCGAAAAAATCTTTGAACGCGTAAAGAGAAGTAGATCAACAAAAGCAGTGAAAAGATTATGTATACAACGCCGTAAGAAACTCTACGGCACTGTAATCTTTGATGCAGCGGACCAAAGCACAACAACGGCCCCAGAATGTAAACAAAAGTGCGAAAAAGCACTCAATGAGAGCGCTCATGGTTTCACTTGTCTTAACTCACATACCGGGGTTTCAGGACATTTCGTTAACGACTTTTTTGTCCGCGCGCATTTACGTCACTGCGTTTTTTCGGCAGCAGCATGTTGGTCCACTTACAAGGGGAGGTCGCCGACTTGTCACCCTCGATTTTGTTCAAATTTCGCAGAGAGGTAGGTCATATGAAACTATTAGACCCGTGTTTCAGCGTTTCTTCCAATGGGCCCTTTAAAGCCCCGAAATTTAAAGTTGAAAATCCGACTTTTTGGGCCGATTTTCGTCTCTTTGCCGATTCTCGCTCTTAAGTGCGGTTCTTTCCGCCCAACATTCGTCGCAGCGGGCGTAGCGTACTGGATACGTGCTCGCCTCGCACCCGGTGAACCCAGGTTCGATCCCTGCCGCTACTCACTATTTTTTGCACTGTTTTTCTTCCCCATTTCATGGAGCTAATTAATTGCGTAAGATACTTTCCATCAGGTATCAGTTTGCATCGCAACAAACTGATAAGAATTCAAGACTTATGTCATGCCAGATTTTATTAAAGATGAGACAGCTATACACTGTCAGTATCAGGCCATTCGCGTTGTTACCACGTGTGCCGCGTATTTAACGGTAGTTTTCGATTTTTTGTTCTTGGTTATGGAAACTAATGCGAGCACACAGTTCGGTTCGTTTTTAGAATGTTATAGCCCACAAGATGTTACGGACGCTTTTTTTTTTTTTTTTTTTTTTTTTTTAGCGGAAATGTAGCTGTCTCATCTTTAAAATCTGGCATGACATAAGTCCTGAATTCTTATCAGTATGTTGCGATGAAAACTGATACCTGATGGAAAGTATCTTACGCAATTAATTAGCTCCATGAAATGGGGAAGAAAAACAGTACAAAAAATAGTGAGTAGCGGCAGGGATCGAACCTGGGTTCACCGGGTGCGAGGCGAGCACGTATCCAGTACGCTACGCCCGCTGCGACGAATGTTGGGCGGAAAGAACCGCACTTAAGAGCGAGAATCGGCAAAGAGACGAAAATCGGCCCAAAAAGTCGGATTTTCAACTTTAAATTTCGGGGCTTTAAAGGGCCCATTGGAAGAAACGCTGAAACACGGGTCTAATAGTTTCATATGAACTACCTCTCTGCGAAATTTGAACAAAATCGAGGGTGACAAGTCGGCGACCTCCCCTTGTTAGTAAATAATGTCCAAAGTTTATTGGTCCAAATAAAAACACCAACTCCGAACAGGAAATATTGCCAAAATTGGAAAACATCATGATTTTGGTATAATTTTTGATAAAACTCACATGATCATTCGTTGGGAGCCTTATGAGCGGCAGCTGCGGGTTTTACAAAAATTGTGACTTTTTAAACAAATTTTGGCAACAGAAAATTTGGAAAAAAATAAAGAAATAAATAGAACGACATCGGTAAAGACAAGAATTACTCCACACGAAAATGAAATTACCATAACAGCACCTTCATCTACCTTCCATTTTCTTATTTTCAATGTTTCCATAAATTATTTTCCTTGCAGTATGATTATTTTTCATACATGTTATTAACTGTTGTCAAAAATTTTAAATGTTCAGTAAAATCAAACACATGGAAAAAAACCAAACGCATGGACCTATATTTTCTTGCCTTCATACATGCGTGGACGTAAAACGCCTAGACGAATTCGTATCTGGACAAAAAGTCGTTGACGAAATGTCCTATAACCCATACCGGGGCTCAAGTCAGATCCAAAACTCCGCTCGCGAGAACATAATGCCACAAAAAATACGTTTATTGAAAGTCGCGGCAAAAGACACGAGAATTTTTCCTTCAGTCTTCATTTTAAATTGCCGTGGCAGCTTTCATACGAAAATAAAATTTTTTCCTATAAAAGACGAAAGCTATGTCAGCTTGCGCTAGAACTCTATCTATCTACCGGGGCATTTAAAGAAAATACCGAGAGCGAATAAAAAAAAATCAAGTCTGTGTAACTTTATCCTTACCTCATATTTTTTTTCATTTTGAATGCACCAGTTTTTCCTATTTATATCTCTTATTGCAGTCGTCTCTTATTACACTCGAGTGGGGGAGTTGGCGCCAAACGCGGCGCGGCGCGGTGGTTGGGGGGCGCGGGTGCTCCACGCAGGTGGAAAACTCTCTCTTCACTTTGAGAGATAGTAAAACGTGCGATTTTTTTTTTTTTTTTTTTTTTTTTTTTTTTTTTTTTTTTTTTTTTTTTTTTTTATCGCGGAAAATGCGGGTGTTGTCGGTCGTACCGCACACAGAGGTTTCGATAGCTTTTACTCGCGATCGCTTTAAACACACAATACGTATCCAGTAACCACTCTCGCCCCGCCTCGCCGCGACACATCAATTGCATGACTCTCATAATTCATGACTCACGAAGACTCTCAATACTTTTCCTCGCGTAGGTATAAAACGATAATTAAAATGAAAATAGCTAGCTCCTCCATAGAATGTTCCAGATCTACTGTTCTCTTGCAAACTTTTGCTATAAGCAAAGGAATACTCAAATCTGAAGTATAAAAACTAGCGAAAATCATGACTAAATTTTATATGACTTTCTGATGCCACCAATGTACTTTTCAGGCGATTTTACACTAGATCAAACAAGCTTAATTGTTGTGGCAAAAGTTTGCAACAGACCCATTTCATGATTTTTTAGTGTGAGTACTCATCGTCATTTTTACAGGTTTTTATGTAAGAATCAACTCTTCAATCCCCTATAGCAAAAGTTTGCAAGAGCCACATTATGATCCATCAAGCCTGTTATACTTTTGCCCACTGAACAGTGTACGTCATACGGACTTTTTATTCTGGTAGTGTTGCCATATTGGGGTGAAAAAGCCGTACGCTTTACATTGATTTACATAGGGACGATACGGCTTTTTACCCTCGATCTGGCAACACTGCCAGTGCGCGTGCGAGCTAGCGCAGTCCAGGTGGAAAATGGGAAGAATCATTAGATGCTTGAATTGCGCCACTTTTATCTTCTCTGGACGGAGCAATCCCGTATAGAAGTATATATAGGTATAGCCTGCGATTATTCGCTGTTACAAAACGGTAGTGTACAACGAAAAAAAAAGAAAAAAAAGAAAAAAAAAAAAAATACCTGACTGCGTATATCACAAGACAATCAAAAAGCATCGGTCATTCGAAAACGGCAAATGGCCTCTTGGACTCCGGGCCAGGCTCAAGAATATAGGCCGGGCCGGGTCGCGGGATTCAGTTTACATCATCGCAGAGACCAGAAGGAAACGATGCGCACATTAAGCGTCACTGCGTTACGGATTTCTTCAAATCGCGACCGGACCCACGAATACTCTTAATTCTCCGATCCTGATCTATTTCGCTATTTGTCTGTTTGTCTATTTGTCACTTTAGCGATTCGGTAATCCGCGTTTGGACGTTTGACAACCGATACACTGATACAGGAAACAACGTATACCCACGAATACAAAGATTTATTTACAGTTGCCAGGCGCATGTTCTCGCAGAGAAGCGGAGGCTAAAAATAGTCACGGTTTCTTTCGCAGCCCGCAAACTAATAATCCTCAAGAGAGTTAATTATCTTTCAGGAAACCACGATCCGGATTTTGGTTTACGGGCCCTTGTTGAACCTGTCGGATATCGATTTTATTATATTTTTTTTTTTTTTCTTCAAAATCAACCACTTTCAGAAACAAATCGATACCTTGGATTATCGAAATATATTTATTGATCTGTTGTAAATCACATCGATTTATACTTCCCGTAAATAAATCATGCCTATATTTCAACGGTCCAGAGCTAGAAAATATAACTATTCTACAATCTTGTCTAATCCAAAGATGTAGATACGAGGTTTTCTCCAATTACTATACTGGATCGATCGTTTAACTGATCCCCGTTAAACTTATCGCCATCAGCGCCCGTTCATTTTATCTTCATAATTAGTTAATACCTAACTGGTCGTTATCGAATGATGCAGCCTCAGCACTTTCCACTTTCGAGTTTCTCGGTTTCATTGTTTGAATTCTATACATGGATAAACGACAAAAGATGTCAAATGGAGCAGTTGCAAGGGTCTGAAATGTTATGTTTCTTAAAAAGAAAATGATAGTACTTGCTGAGTTAAGAACAATGATGCCTTTGGTTTTTTCCTAAGTATTCCGGCTTAGGAGATACGCACGTGTAAAGTTGCAAAAAATGGTGTGCGTAGTGACGTCACTACACGGAATTCCCATTTAAAGCAATGTATTTTGGGCCAAAATCTCATCTCCAGAACAATGGGACTTAATTAGAAATCGCAAAGGCATCTTTGTTCTCAGCTCATCAAGTACTTCCATTTTCTTTAAAAAAAAAAAAAAAAAACAGAACATTTCAGACCCTAGCGACTGCCCCATTGATAACTGTACAATGTACGAAAAAGAAAAGACTATATAGGAATAAAGATCACATGGATTCTCTTTCAAAATTCGAATGCAAATGGACAAATTGTTGAGGACCATACGACAGACAGACTTACACTGGGGGGGGGGGGGGATGCTAGCTTTAAGTATTTACTTACTTCATTCTTAGCTTTGCCATTTAATTAAAACAGCAGGGGGTTGATTTAACTATTTTAAATGGTAAAACTAAGAATGTTTTATTTTGACCATACTTTTAAGTAAGTAAATACATAAAGTTAGCATTTTTCCATGTATATGATAGAGTAGAAGCATTTTGAGAATCGAGTTCTGACAAGTAACGGTGCCTGCTTCCGAATTGCATCAATATGCATCGGTGAGCGGTTGGTTATAGACAGTAGGCAAATTTTCGCGATCGAATATCATAAACAATACCAACCTAACTATACATACTCGAGGAAACTCAATTGTTTTTAGATGTGTTTTCGGGGCATCGATGGCATCGATTCGATTTCGAATTCACCTCCGGACTTGAATTCAAAATCGAATTGATGCCATCGATGACTGAAAACACCGAAAAAGTTCGAGAAACACGATCCAGTTTCGTGTCATCCACTGTTGTCATGCGTAGGTTGGCAATGTTGTTGTCGAATATATTCGTCGGGAGAATTCGCCTAGTGCAGAGTTTCAATTCGTTGCAACTCAACCGCACATCGATGCACCTTGTTGCAAATCGGAAGCAGGCCTCCACTGTACTTGTCCGAGCCCGATACTCCAACAGCTTCTGCTCGAAGCGATGAGACGAACAGTTAGCAGTAGCGCACCGAGAGTTTCTTCATCTCTCTCTATTCTCCATTAAAAAACGTATGTTAGACAAAGATGGACAACGGTATAAAACCCCCTCTTTCTGTCCTTTTCCTACTTATACATTCAAATGGGAAATGAAAGAGGTGTAAGAGATCATGGTTGCGCCAGTGACAGTTAAACATGTAATGTAAAATGATTTCTTGGGTTCAGGGGTTCATTGAAATTAATCTTAAGCAATGGAAGAACTTAATTTTTAAATGCATAATATGGGTCTGTTGCACACTTCGGCTACAACGTTTTAAAGTATCAATTCCTATGTAAAAAGCCGAGAAAATAACAATGGCAGCATCAGAAAACACTAAAATTCAGTATTAAACTCACAAATTGCGAAAAACACTAGACACTATTCACCCCTGTATCTTTCCACCACGTGCACGATATTTCGCGAAATTGGCGCGGCACATTCAAATAATCACGGCCGACTGTTATCACAGGCTGACTTCATAAACAAATAAACAGTAAACACTGACGGCGTCTGTTCGAATTCTTACGTTTCAATAACCTCACTTCCTCACAAAAGGTTGCGAAAGGTACGGAAACTGATATTTGTGTCGAAAACTTATCAAAATGAAACAATAACATACAGGGATTCCAAGCATGATGATCGAAGTTGGAAGCATCCTTGGAACACCTGTAAGTTATTGTTCCATTTTGATAAGTTTTCGACGCAAATATCGGTTTCCGTACCTTTCAGAACCTTTTGAGAGGAATTGATTATATTGAAACGTAAGAATTCGAACAGACGCCGTCAGTGTTCATTGTTTATTTGTTTATGAAGTCAGCTGTGATAACAGTCGGCCGTGATTATTTGAATGTGCCGCGCTAATTTCGCGAAATATCGTGCACTTGGTGGAAAGATACAGGGGTGAATAGTGTCTAGTGTTTTTCGCAATTTGTGAGTTTAATACTGAATTTTAGTGTTTTCTGATGCTGCCATTGTTATTTTCTCGGCTTTTTACATAGGAATTGATACTTTAAAACGCTGTAGCCGAAGTGTGCAACAGACCCATTACAAGAATCCAAAGAGCTACACGAGGACCCTCGGAACTATATAATTGCGCGGTTGATTATTTCGACCAAGGTCCGAGCATTCAAAAATTCCGCGGCGAAAATTTCATTACGAAACTTTCAACCGCGTGAAACGTAAACTACTCATTACTTTAGAATTATTTTGAACACGCTAATTGAAACACTCAAACCATCCCGTTGCGAAAAAAAAAAAAGACGATTCAGCGAAATCCAAGCAGCGCGAGTGACGGACGGACGCTTGTGAGCTAGCATTGAGCCAAAACCGCTGAAAAAAAAATTGAGCTGGGAACCGGCATCTGTTGCGGGAGTCGTTAATTTCATATTATAATTGTGAGAAATTTCGATACACCATTCACCAACATAACGCTATACATAAAAAAAAAAAGCAAAGCATTCAACATGCAAATAAAACAATTAAAAACAAGTTGCTTTGAGCATCGAGAGAGGGTTAAGGCAGGCGGCCAGAAAACGAGAGAGAGAGAGAGAGAGAGAGAGAGAGAGAGAGAGAGAGAGAGAGAGAGAGAGAGAGAGAGAGAGAGAGAGAGAGAGAGAGAGAGAGGGGGGGGAGAAAGAGGGAGGGAGAGAGAGAGATAAAGATAAAGAGAAAGAGAGAGAGAAAGGAAGAGAGAGAGAGAGAGATAAAGATTAAAGAGAGAAAGAGGGGAAGAGAGAGAGAGAGGGGAGAGAGAGAGAGAGAGGAGAGAGAGAGAGATTAAATTAGAATGAAAGGAAAAAAATGAAATAAATAAACAAAGAAAACTAAGTGCGGAGGAGGAAGATTTTCAGACAAGAGAGAGAATAGATATCGACGGAGCTCGGCCGGGCGGGGGAGAAGGATGCTTTGCTTAAGCGCTTTGAACTTGAACGATTTGCTTTAGCACGAGATTAGATGATTATCATTCACTTTCGTTTTATTTATATTTTCTTTTTTTCTCCTTCCTTTCTTTCTCTCCCTGATTGAGTTATTAATTCACCGATGCTATCATAACGAGAGAAATTATAAAAAATAAAGTTGTTTTCCCCCTCCTCTCTGTGTCGCTTTCATAACTCAGTTTTCTCAGTTCATTGAAGCGATGGCACAGAAATTTGCATATTGATTTCAAAACACACCCCCTACCCCACCCCCAACGCCCCACTGATCACGCAGCGTCTCTTTTCCTTTCAATTTTCTCCTATTACATCAAAAGCATCGATGGCTCCTAATTGCGGTACATGAATATAATAGTATTGGAACGGAGCAGGCGGTTCTGCCGAGACTTTTATTAAAATCGGAGAAATGCCATTAATGCACTTTAAATAAACGCGAATTTCAAAGAAGTTACCAAGGCGAGAGATGAAAGGGTTCCTTTTTTTTCTTTCTTTCTTTTTTTGTTGCGACCTTACAAACTGCGGTACAAAGGACGGCCGCCACAGGCCAACTTAACAGCAGGCAAAACAAACGATGATGCCAAACTTTTAGTAACGATTTCAAAGGCACGCATTTCTGTGAAAAACCCGCAATGCCACTCATACAAAGGTCAACCGTAAAAAAATAGCAATAGTGACCCCATCGAAGACGCGTCAATACTTGATTCTTGAATTTTTAGATCAATGGGGCAGTTGCAAGGGTATGAAATTTCGTGTTTTGTGTAAAGAAAAGGATAGTACTTGATGAGCTGAGAACAATGGTGCCTTTGGTTTTTTCAAAAGAGTCCCGGTTTTTGAGATACACACGTGTAAAGTTGTAAAAAATCATGTGAGTAGTGACGTCGCTACACGGAATTCCCATTTAAAACAATGTATTTTGGGCCAAAATCCCATCTCTGGAACAAAGGGACCTAATTAGAAACCAAAGGCATCCTTGTTCTCAGCTCACCAAGTACTTCCATTTTCTTCTTAAAAAACACAGCATTTCAGACCCTTGCAACTGCTCCATTATATAAAACGAGGGAAAAAAATCATAGAAATCAAACTGATATGCAATGGCGGCTCGAGCAATCTCGCAACTATGCTCTTTTGCCATTTAAACGCGTGAAAAAAAAATCGATTCTTAGAGGGGTAGACTCCCTCCACATGAATCAATTATTTTATATATTTTTAGATGAAAGAAATACGTTGTCACCACATTTCACGAGCCGTCACTGAAATATACGTGATTATTTTCACAATTACAGTTTACACTCTCTTCGCAGTATTTGCAACTTTTATTAAATTAAATTTCAAACAAGAACACTTCTTTGGCATAAAAAAAAAAAAAAAAAAAAAAAAAATACGACACTCGAAACTTAACATAGATTTTGATATGTTGATTCAATACGTTTTGGTTTAGTGTACGCGGTTGTTGACCTCGTCTGGTGCACCTCAAAAGTATATATAATAACGATGAAAAAGAAGAAAATGTATGCAATAACTTTACCCGCAGATCTGTTGTCAATTCTTAGCTTTAAAAGGGTCGGAAAGTTCTGCAACCACGAGTTAACGACCAACAATCGCGAGCTGACGATTTAGAATCAGGTGAAAGATAATAAGTAAACATAGAAAGTCGCTGCATAGTTAACTATTCCTACATATCGGTATCCGTTTTTGCCTGCGTTGAAAATTGAAGGCACTCTACAAATCACCATGAGTTATAGTCTGCAAGCTGCGCTGAGCTGCAACACAAGAACATTGTATGCCCCAAGGACTTCTGTCTCGGTATTCTAATCACACTTAGATATTACACCTAACGTGAGCTTGAGTGAATTAAGAAACTGTACAGTATACAACTGCTGCAGTGGCGTAGCGTGCAATTCAGCAACGTTGCACTGTGTCCATTTAAACCCATGAAATCGATCGAACTATTGGGTGTTCGGTGAACACCTTCGCATTCGACCTTTTACATGGGTTTAAATGGACACAGAGCAACGTTGCCGAATTGCACGCTACGCTACTGAACTGCTGCCAGAATAGGCTAAAAAAAGCACAAGACTTTGAAGCGATTCTAATGAAACATCTGGTGATTTTTTCACTTCATCCATCCATTGGCGGATTCAGGAATCCGTCTTCCTCTTCTATTCTCTCATTAGAACGTGTGTGTTAGAAAAGGACAGTCACTTCTTTTTCGCTCCCTCATCCTAATGCATTCTAATGAGATAAAAGGCAGAAGGATTCCTGAATCCGCTAGAGACTTGATCTGACAACTATGGATACATGCTCCTGATAATCCGACAAGATCCGATTCTTTCGCGGTTTGTGGAACTTATTTACGAGCTGTTTAGGATTCCTCCGCGAACGTATCTACAGGATGTTTAAAAAGAAGCTTCCACAGTTTTTTTTTTTTTTTTTTTAGCGCGGAATTTCATGACGCATCCACATAATCCGCATCTCATTATTTCTGGAGGAAGAGACATTTTTTTTTGGGTGTAATATGTTTTTAGGACCCCGAGTACATGTATGTTAAAGAGTCTCGCCATACGAGGTATTGATTCTGATTGGCTGTTGGATTTTAGGCTTGTCACAGAGCTCAAGGAGGCGTTTTTTATGCTATTTCTCCATGAAATGACCGTTAGAACGCCTCCTCATCGGCGAACCCAACCAATCAGAGTGGACGCTTCTTTTGCGTTATTCTTCTTCGTTGTTCACGTGGCGAGACTCTTTCATGTACAGAGACACTATGACAAACTTACATTAATTACTTTATCAAGCATCTCAACGTTTATGAGATGGATAATTTATTTCACGCAAACTGGAGTTAATTATCGTTTTTTGGAATCATCGATAAATTGAAGGTCAAAGATTGAAAGCAATTCGACACTTTCAAAAATTCACAACTCCCATCCGAAAGGTCAGAATTTATAACAACAAAAACTAATGGTGAGTGCGTACAACTCTCTGGAGTATGACGGTCTGCGATCATGGAGCTCATAGGGCCCAATTTCAAGATGGTCGTGTTGTTTGCGGTTACGTTACATTGTTGATGAGAACGGTGTCGGTGAACGGTGAGTATGATGACCGTTTTCCGCTAAAAAATCTAAACGTTACCTCAACGCTTACACGTTCGACCCAGTCGGTCATCTTGAAATTCGGCCCTAAGAGCTCCTTGAACGCCTAAATTGTCGCAGCCAATCAGCGTAGGATTCACAGACCGCCATACTCTCTCTAATATAGATACTCGACAGAACAGGACATTTTTAGAAAAGAAGAAGAAATTATAAAACCTCAGAATCAAATCCCTTAATTAACAGTTATACTACCAGGTTCACATTACCAGAGGAAATCAAAGCTAGAATTTGCTCAAATTTCGTGGGTAGTTAAATATTCCGACAACCCGGTGTTCATTTTGCTTACCCCCTTAAATGAAGGCGCTCAATGAAACATTATTTTGCTAATGTTAACGATTTCAAACTTTTGCTACAACAATTAAGAGTGTTTAATCTAATGTAAAATCACCTGAAAAGTCCATTGGTGGCATCAGAAAGTCATAAAATGCAATAATAAACTCACAAGAGGCGTTTACTGAAATCCAATACGGCGGATAAATATCGAGCAATATATATGCATGCACCACGAACATCCAAGGATAGCCAACCTCACAATATCGATCACAACCAATCACAACGTAAACAAACACATAACCTCTACCTGCAGTGAGGTTGTCAAAGTTGGTCATCGTTGGATGTTCACGGTGCATGCATACAGATTGCTTGATATTTATCCGCCATATTGGATTTCATTAAACGCCTCTTGTGAGTTTATTAATGCATTTTATGACTTTCTGATGCCACCAATGGACTTTCCAGGTGATTTTACATTAGATTATACACTCTTAATCGGTGTAGCAAAAGTTTGCAACGGACCCATTAAAGCTCGAGAAGCAAAAATTAATAACTCCGGGTTGGTATTGTAAGGTTTTAAAATTGGGTTCCTCTAACCGTGCAGTTTTATTGAATATTTCACCCCCTAACGTTAAATTATATGTATAACATAATATAGGATCTCGTTCTTGATTGCAATAAGCTGCTTCCAATTTTTTGGAATACACTGAATAAACGGCAAACACTGCGAAAGAAACTTTTAGCCATGCGCCGTTGTGGAGAGATTAGACATCGTTGCCTTTGCAGGACTGTAAATGAGACAGCATTGAGCCGCAACGAGGCATTACAATCGTATTTTCTCGAAAACGTCAGCTTAGGATAAGTTAAGTATGCGCTAGCCTACATTGAACGCGTAAATCGAAGTCGTGGATACAATTAACACTGAGTAGGATGACATGTTGTCGGACTGAACGCTGAGTAAAAAAGAAAAATATGTATTCGACGATTACTTTTACTATAGCAAGTAAACGAAACTCTTGACATTGTTACTTTTACCAGGCATGACTACTAGATAGAAGCTTTTAAACTCTCCATTTTTACTGAATGACTACTTCAAAATAATTTTCATTTCTACCGTATATGAATATAGAGTCACTTTATCGCCAGTGG
Source organism: Trialeurodes vaporariorum (assembly GCA_011764245.1). Taxonomy (NCBI): domain Eukaryota; kingdom Metazoa; phylum Arthropoda; class Insecta; order Hemiptera; family Aleyrodidae; genus Trialeurodes; species Trialeurodes vaporariorum. Next base: position 54,478,191 of record VMOF01000001.1, read on the forward strand.
CGTTGCATACAATGGGTCTGTTGCAAACTTTTTGCCACAACATTATGGAGGGTCGATTCTTCGGTGAAAACGCATGAGAACCACGTTGATAGCATCAATTGGACAGATTTATACTAAACAGACCTATTAGTTTTCCGACGTTGCCATTTAATCTCGACTTTTTAATTCCCTTAAAAATAATCTCATGTATAAAATTGCTTGATATTTCCGGAACAAGACTTAACGTAGAGGAGGAAAGTTTCTGACAGTTTCAAGAAAGTCGTTGCACTAGATCTGTTAAATTTCGGGCATACAAACCTTTAACCCATAGAAAAAGATGGAACTATTGAGTGTTCGGTGAACATCCTCCTTAGCCAGGGTAATTTATTTATTTATTTATTTATTTATTTATTTATTTATTTATTTATTTATTTATTTATTTATTTATTTATTTATTTATTTATTTTATTTATCTATATTTATCTATTTAGTTCTTTATTTATTTCTTTGTTGTTGTAAAAGACCCGTTTCTCGCACTAACTAATTTTCCACTTTTTACTAGACTATTAAGAAGTATTTAAGTAGAACGCATAAATTTATAGTTTCTGTCAACCACCCCCCCTCAATCAGGGAAAAAACCCTCCAAACCCATCAATGAGCTTTCAAGGATCTTGATACATATTCTTGATAACACTTTTGTCACTTCTTTGAACTCTCGCTCTCTTGCTTTTGAGTCTTTATCAACGGTTCTGTATCTATTGCATACGAAATATCGTACAAAGATTACATATTTTGAGGTTGACGGACCTCGGGAAAGTGAAAACAAAAGCTTCTCTCGCAATACAGAAAAAAAATAATAATCTCAAAGCTACAGCTTGAAACAAAACCACTCCGCAGCTCAAGCATAACACGAACAACAGAGACAAACCATTTAAAAAGAAATGGAGTAATAATCTAAACAGAATTAAATTTTACACTGGAAAGGGCTGCCATTTCGTAAGCCTATCAACATACACGACTATTATTACGTTCGAAAGCTTGGCGTCAACCTTCATTTGCTTACAGTTACATCATTCACGTTTTTTTTTCTTTTTCTTTTTCTTCAATACCGCACACGTGAAGTGGGCCCTCGGGCCTCAGGCAACACGACCTGCAAGCACAACCGCTGGGAGCAAATGGGAATGAATACAACGCGATCCGGTAATAGAGGTACCGTGAATCCAGAGGACAATCAGGAACACGAATATACAAATGGGACACACACACACACGCACCGCCGTAGTTGCTAGATCTCTTACTAAATAGCTGAAAGGATTAAGAAACAGAGAAGAATAGAGAAAAGTTTAATCTGCGGACTGATTATACGAAAGATAGTATCGTGATGCCCTCGAGTCAGTAGCGGCTCGTGCAATGTGGCAACAATGGACTCCCTCCATTTAAACCTATGTAAAATAATCGATTCTTTGGTGAGGCGCTGTGCCTCACCTAGAATCGATCTTTTAGCACAGATTTAAATGGCAAAATAGCACTGTTGCCAGATTGCACGAGCCGCTACTGCCTCGAGTCGATGATCGAGTACATTTTATTTTTAGGGGTGGTGTCATTCCAAAGCTGCCGTTTTGCGAATAATGGGTCTGTTGCATACTTTTGCTACAACAATACAGAACCTTGATTCATAAGTAAAATTCGGCGAAAATAACGATGCGCACATTCAAAACTTTTAAAATCCACTCATTAACTCAGAAAATACCTTCCATTTCAAACAACCCGCGTTACAATAGACACTATATCACCGACTTATAACTACATAGATGGAACCATCTCGTTTATGTAAACATGAACAGAACTTACAAACATTGGAATGTTTCGTTTAAATGCGTACATTTCTTATATTATTGTGTAATCTTTGATAAATCGAAAAGACCAGACAGCAAATGCAGCTTATACTTCACGTATTAAAAAAGAAATTCCATCATTTTGTAGTTACGATGTTGTTTACTTATGCAAGGTGGTTCCGTCTATGTAGTAGTATACCGGTGCAAATAGTGTCTAGTGTAGCGCGGGCTGTTTGAAATTGAAGAGATTTCCTGAGTTCATGAGCGGATTTTGAACGTTTTTAATGTGCGCATCGTTATTTTCACCGAATTTTACAAATGAATCAAGGTTCTATATTGTTGCAGCAAAAGTATGCAAGATACCCATTAATGACATCTTTCAATTCATCGATGATTCCACCGGTCCGGTTGAGAAAAGATTATACAGTTCAGTTCAGTGTAAGTATGATGACTGTACAATGCTAGAAAATACTGCTGTAATCTTTTCTCGACCAGTGGAGTCGTCGATGACTTTAAAAACACTTTCGGATATTTTAATAATTTAACATAAATGATAATACAGGTAAATCGAACCTCCACAACGCTGTAGCGAAAGTTTGAAACAGACCCATTACTTGCTTTGAATCACCGCATAAAAAGTGCAAAATGGAACTCTTGGCCCGATGTCCGAATGGAGTGCAAGACGAACTAAGTAGAATAGAGATAAGTTTGACTTGGACCGACTTAACTCCACCTAGAAATAACTTCACCCAGACTCATCGCAAAGTAGGTGAAAAATGAAACACTTTGCCGTTTGCCTTGAGAAAACGTATAGGATGACAATTTGTCTAAGAAGAATAGGAATGAGTTTGACTTAATTTCAAACTGACTATCAACTTCAGAATAGTAAGTTATTGCAATCACAAATTGCTCATGACTCATGACGGTAAGAAAGAAAGAAACAAATGCATTGGTGGCTTGCGAGCAATTTGGCAAAAATGTTTTTTCTCCATTAGATTCAATGTGAAACAATCGATTTGGCAATGAATCAGCGCTTCACCAGCATTTGATTTTTGTACATAGATTCAAATGAAGGAAAAACATTGATGCCAAATTGCACGAGCCGCCACTAGAAAAATGGGACTTAAATGGCCTGAAGACAAACTAAGCTATGGGAGCCCCTGGTTACTTATAGTACATAGTACTGTCAAACGCAAAAGTTTTTGCAGTCAAGAATTTGAGATAAGAGGCGAATCCCTATGTAATCAAAGCAACTATCTGCGCTCCGTGTGCAATGAGCATTCTTGCCCGTCGAAACTTTTGCTTTTGATAGTACTTACAGTGACCAAAGCATGCAGCAGCCCTTCGTATATTTTATGAGCCAATGACTGAGCCGGCCGTTAGCTAAATTTTATTAAGGCTCCCAAACTGCCGAATTTTCCGCCAACATCACCGAGCCGAGGATAAAAATTAAGATCCGGAGCCTTTTTGTGCCATCTGACAACGTAAACTATATATACGTATAAACAAGAACACGGAGCGGCCGGCCAAGAACTTTCTGCGCCACGCTGCGCGCCGGGTAACCGGACTGGAGGACCAATTGACCACTTGCGACTTCCACGCTGAGTTCCAGCGGAGTCCTGATCAAGAATGCGGCATACCGGGGTTCCATTTCAGGATCGCGGGGTCAGACAAAACGCAACATTATGAGTATTTTCATCTGCTCGCAGACAGTGATTTTGCATACGTTTGAGCGCAATCCACGCTTCTAAAAGTCGCTGATCTGCCGTAGAATGCGCTCTTCGCAAATATACAGGCTAGCCTAGCCTAGAGCAAACTCGAGCCCTGTACGCGTTTTCCAAAGGTAGGTTGCTCTCGTGGCGTAGCGTGCAATTTGGCAACGTTTTATTACGTCCATTTAAATCCATGAAAAAGATCGAACTATTGGGTGTTCGGTGAACACCTTCACATTCGACCTTTTACATTGGTTTAAATGGACACTGTGCAACGTTGCCACATTGCAAGCTACGCCACTGCACTCGAGAAGTTGAATAAATGTACAAAAAACAAGGAGTATTGTACTCGTATTTGGAATATGAATAAAGTCTTTTGCTCGGTCATTTTTCAACCAAAAGTTTTGTCAGCGCTACCAAAGTGGTTTTTTTCATTGGCGCAATTAGGATCTCTTCCAACTCTCTCATTTCCCATTTGAATGTATAAGTAGGAAAAGGACAGAAAGAGGGGGTTTTAACCCGTTGTCCATCCTTGTCTAACATACGTTTTTTAATGGAGAAAAGAGAGAGATGAAAGAAACTCTCAGTGCGCTACTGGGTTTTTTTGTCTGTTTGTTCTGTATATAGTCGTTTACTCCTATTTCTTTTAAGTGATTTGAATCGAAGACATCATATTATTATCATTTATAGACGGAGTCTGATGACGTCAACAAACAAGATATTATATGCCCTAAATGCCTTAATGCCTTACATGCCTTATTAGGCCTTAAATTCCAACAAAACTCGTTAATGATCACCAAATTTTAGTTCAAAACTTTTTCTTCTCAAAAAAAAAGAAACAAAAAGGTCACTTTTTTCACTTTCGGCCCACCCTTGGGGGGGGCAGTTGCCCCCCCCCCCCCCCCCCCCCCCCCTGCCCCCCGCAAATGACGCTACTGAATCATAGCCGTAGCCAGGATATTGTCTTCCTCTGTCTTAGCCAATTTAAACGCATGTGTGTTAGAAAAGGGTAGAAACAGGGGCTGACGTCACGTGACAGTCCCTACATCAATCCGTTCCTCACAAATGCGTTTAAATGGACTAAAAGAGAGAAACACAATATCCTGGCTACGTCGACTATGATGCAAATACGTGAAAAGCTATAATGACACTTAAGAGAAACACTTTCGAGCCCAAAACGGAACGGAAAACGAAGGTGGAACACTTTTGGAACACCTTGTACTGAGAGGTGCAATACTACGAGCCTAGCAATATAACTTCTAGAAAAGTGCATCGACGCTGCAAAGTTTACAGCGGTATAATTTATAGTCTCGTCTCGAATGGGACAAAGAGACTGAAGCAATAGGATTTTCAATTCAGTTCTATACGAAGGAGCTGGAAAATATTCAAGTGTTTATCTCGTTTCTGGAAATCTGAGTACCTTTGATATGGAAAGAGGAGGAAACTTTTAAGCTTTGAAATGAAAATATAAAAGCCTCAGCTCACACCAGAGAGGAAGGTATAATATTTTAAAAGTTATGCAATTGAAGCGATGGTTTCAGTAAAGAGTTCTCATCCTCCCCTTCCGACACCTTTTTCCTTCGCCCCGTCTCTACCATCATTTCATAGAGAAACAATTTTTCCAACAGTCCACAAAGTACAGTCGCACTAACAAATTTTTAAGTCACCAATGCTTTATGAGGCTCGTAAAGTTCAATAAAAACGGGAAAAACGAAAATGCGTAGTCCACAATCAACGTCCGTACATACGACATCGTTATGCCTTTTTTGTCGGAGCCATATTAATTTTTCTCAGTAGCGGAACAAAAATTCTCTTTCCCTCTTTTCCTCCATTGAATTACGAATGTTAGACAAGGATAGAGACAAAAAGGATAAAACCCCCTCTGATCTCTTTCCATCCTTTTCCTCCATACATATACATTCAAAATCAAAAGGGAATGTGAGAGAGATAGAAGAGATCCTAATTGCGTCATTGTTTTTCTTCTACTAACTTGAACGGAGTCGAATATTTAAAATTGCATCCTGAACGGTAGAATTTGTTTCAGAGGTGTAGACGGACCAAACTTGCCCGAGACTTTGAAATTTGGGTTATAAAGCGTTCTTGATCCATGAAAAACAGTAGCGAAGCGTGAAATTTGGCAACAATGTATTTTCTCCATTTAAATTCACCAAAAAAGTCGAACGCTTCACTCATCGGCGATGACCAGGCATTTCGACCTTTGTATATGTGTTTCAATGGGAAAAAGTAACGTTGCCAAATCGCACACCTCGCCACTGATGAAAAACAATGAAAATCCAAAGCTAAAATCCATATTCATTGATTGCCGTCATGCAATAAGAGACATAACATTGCAGGGCTGCCGTTTTGCGTATAATCAATGCTATGTTTCTATTCACCGATGATTCCACCGGTTGAGAAAAGATTACACAGTTCAGTTCAGTGTATTACTGTAATGGGTCTGTTGCAAACTTTTGCTACAACGATAAAGATTGTTTCATCGTATGTAAAATTGCCCGACAAGTCTATTGGTGGCATCAGAAAGTCATGAAATGCGATAATAAACTCACAAGAGACGTATAATGAAATCCAAGATGGCGGTAAAATATCGAGCAATCTGTATGCATACACCTTTAACATCCAAGGATTGCCAACGTTGACAACCTCACAGCTTCAGAGGTTATGTGTTTACTTACGTTGTATGATTGGGTGCGATCGAGATTGTGAGGTTGGCTATCCTTGGATGTTCGTGGTGCATGCATACAGGTTGCTCAATATTTTACCGCCATCTTGGATTTCATTAAACGTCTCTTGTGAGTTTTATACTGCATTTTTTGACTTTCTGGTGCCACCAATGGACTTTTCACGTGATTTTACATGAGATTGAACACTCTATAGCGCTGTAGCAAAAGTTTGCAACAGACCCATTCACGAAAATGCTCTGATCTGTAATCTTTCCTTAATCGGTGGAAACTTCGTTGATTAATTAAAACATCCGCAAGTTTTTTTAAAGTCATCGATGACTCCACCGGTTGAGAAAAGATTACAGATGAGAGTATTTTAGTTCATTACAGGCATTCACTGAGCTGAACTGTGTAATCTTTTCTCATCCGGTGGAATCATCGGTGAATTGAAAAATAGCATTGATTGTACGCAAAACGGCAGCACTGTAAAACATTGGAAAAATTCCAAGAAGATTATCGGTCGTCGTCCGTCAACACTTCTGAAAGGAGCTTTAGAAGTTTTCAATTGATCGGGATTTTTCTTTCGTTTTTTTTTTTTTTTTTTTTTTTTTTTATCCAGTAAAAATGCATACCCACGATCAAACATGATTTCACAGTACCGAGTTCTCATCAGTTAACTGACCGTTTCAAATTATCTTATGTTTCAGAAGTGCTGTGTATGAAATACCTTCTCGGATATCGTCGCTTTAACAAATGAGCTCGGTAAGTTTTCAAACATGGAAATCTTAATTTTTAAACCTATCCATATCCATACACAAATCGAGTGTACAAACCAATAATAAATAACCCGTTTAATGATATTTTCTGTTAGGTTATAGACCTCTAAGCACATGTCATAAACAGTTTTTTCCCCCTTTTTTTCAGACTTTTAGTTTTTGACCAAAAGGGGGACAGAAAATGGCTCTTAATGGATCAGACAGAGAAAATATATAATAGAGACCACGCACTATCTATCTTGTCCATGTTTGCGCGCGGTGGCAACATTTTTTTTTCGGGGTCTCAAAACAGAACACCGAAAACATGGACCAAACGTTGACTGATGAGAAACGTCGTTGAGATTTTTGCCTGGTGAATCCGAAGCACCGAAATTGCATCAGTCAACGTATGGACCATGTTGGATGGTGCTCCTTCATGCTCCCTGTGTTAATATCTGTTGAGCTCCGAAAAGAAAAGTCAGCCACCGCACGCAAGGCTAGTGCGTGGTCTCTATTATATATATTGTCTCTGGGATCATAGTCCAGTCAAATTAGGTTTTGTGCTGGAAAAAATTCATAAAGTTTTTATATTTTGGATATAAGCTCACTATGGGGAGTAGATTTAAGGTCCATTGAGTCTACCAATTTTTCGGGGGTGGAACCCCCCCCTCTTTTTCTCAAAAAACCAAAAAAAAATGCCGACTGTGCGACGGTTTTTGGCAAATATCCCAAAAACTGTTCGTCTGACGACCAAAACTTATAGGAACTAAATGAAAAAAACGGGAAATTTCCTGTAAAATGACACTAATTTTGGATCCCTACGATGTTCTGTTCCCAAGAAAATTGAAAATTTTCAATGAATAGAAAAACTAAAGATTGTCAGAAATAGAACAGGAAATTCCTCCTATAGGAAATAGAAAGCAGGCGTTTTAATTCAAATAAATGATCGGCATTTTGTTTTCGACAGACTGCAGAATTAGAGACAAAATTAGACTCCATCCCAACACATTACGGTCGGTTTGCCCGAGATCTTCTCAGACGAGAAAACTGTCCGATATTTGGACTGGTATGCAATGAACCGCAACATGATCTAAATAATTGAATTAGACGCGAGTTACGAGGTTGCCAGTTTTCATGGACAGAAGCCGCGGTTCATTATTTTTCTGATCGAGTACTTCACAGACAGATTTAATTTTAAAACAATTGGTGGATTGGCAGTCTTCGTCTTGGATATACTCGAAGAACCGTTTCCTTTTTCCTGCTGGTCTAATGAGTTCGATCTTTTTAATGGGTATAAATTGATACATTACAACGTTGCCAAATTGCACGCTACGCCATTGAGTCAGAGCTGCCGTTTTGCATATAATTAATGACATTTTTAAATTCACTGATGATTCTCCACCAGTTGAGAAAAGATTACACACTTCAGTTCAGAATATGACTGTGATGGCCGAAAATACTCGCATCTTTAATCTTTCCTCAACCGGTGGACTTGTCGATGACTTTAAAAAACTTGCGGATATTTTGATAAATAGACGGCGTTTTTAACGATTGAGAAAAGATTACAAATGAGAGTATTTTCGTGCATTACAGTCATACACTGAACTGCCCTGTGTAATCTTTTCTCAACCGGTGGAATGATCGGTGCATTGGAAAATCAAGCACGCGCATGCGCATATAGGGCCAAGCTTTGCTCGGTTTAACCCTTTCAATACCAAGCCTGAGTATACTCGTTTTTGTTATAGTATAGATCTGCCTCACAACATTTCTACGTTTTACTGACAGAAGCTGCTTCAAGTTGTTGACATTATTCTGTAAAATAATATTTTGGCGAGCGCCTTCAACTAGAGAGATATGCAAAATCAACACCCCGGAGTAGGAATATTTATCTACCCACCTTATTAAAGCGAGCAAGCGGAGATTTGTCTTCGTAAGATGGGAGTTTAAGGGTTAACAATAAAAGTTATAAAACTTCAAATAATAATAGGGAACGGGGAAAAAACTAAGCATCGACAAGTCTGCGCATGTAACTTCGCGGTAAAAACTAATTATAAAAAACAATCCGGAATAGTTTAAAACTTATGGTGACTTCAGAGGCTCAGCAATTTGGATTCGATCATCGCTCAAATTTTGTCAAAGAAAGGTCAACTATTTGGGGTAGGTTTTACTTATACATAGTGTGAGGCAGATCGAGTCGTAAAAAATTACGTAATCGATCGGAATGTCATGTAATAAGGTTAACGATGGATTCCAATCCCACTAGTGGCTTTTTTGAAACCTACGTAAAATAATTGATTATTTGGTGAGACACGGTAACTAACATAGAATCGACCTTTTTACATACTTTTATACGGCAAAAGAGCTCAATTGCCAGATTGCCCCAGCCGATACTGACTCCTACCCGCATGAATACCTACAGGCAACATTTTGAAACAAAAGAGTGCTCATAAAATCGCCTAAAAATTAAAATACTAAAAAATGCGCACGACTGGTGAGAAACTTTCTACAGCGATGCAAGGATGTGATCAATAATAGCTAGAAGATAGACAACCTGCTCTACACTGGAACGGGACCCAGCTCTAAATTGTAAGAGCGACGCCGACGTGAGAAACTAATTTTATTACGATCGCGCGGCGGTTCCTCTCATCCTCTGCATGATGTCGACGTCGGCTATGATGTTAAAAAGGAAGAAGGGAAATAAGGGAATAAAGATGAAAGAAGAAGAAGAAGAAGAAGGAAGAGGGGGGAAGAGGAGGAGGAGGAGGTGAAGAAGGAGAGCAAAAAGTTAGGGTAATTACATGTACACCCGGCCGAACCGACCACTGACGAGAAGTTCACCGGTTCAGTGGTTCCACTCTTGATGGGAGCCACAGCAAGAACTTTCATTTTTTATGATAATTAATTATCGAACCGTCGCCTAGCGTCGCCTAGAGTTTTCGTTGAGATAGCGTCATCATGTCATCCACTGCACTGCTCTAACACACTTCATCCCTCTTAACCTCGTCTCATCTCTCTCTGTCTGATGAATATCCCCCTTCTCTCTTCTCTCTCGCTCTACATCTCCCATCCCACACACGGGAAAAACGTTAAGTGGCCAGTATACCACCAACACAACTTAGGCGTCTCCTCTAACCGACAGCTTTTGAGGGCAGTGCCACTAACTTTAGCGTTCAGATCTCTAGAAGTTTATGGAAATCCACCAGTCAGGGCATTTTTCCCAACTAATGACCGATATTTCAACTAATTCGGTGACACTGCCCTCATATGGGCGGCGTAGGGGGTCGAAAACAGTGGCGTAGCGTGCAATTTGGCAATATCGCATTGTGTCCATTTAAACCCATGTAAAAGGTTGAATGCGGAGGTGTTCACCGAGCACCCATTAGTTCGATCTTTTTCACAGGTTTAAATGGGCGGACTGCAACATTGTCAAATTGCACGCTACGCCACTAGTCGAAAAGTGCAGTGGGGCGAGCTTAATAATTGTGCGATTGTTTGTTTTTCAGTTACAGTTTTTTATTTTTACAAAAATGTTCGACCTCGTCCTCAAGAAAGCAGTTATCACAAAACGGTTTGTGAGGGGCGATTGGCGATTGCCCTAGTAATTATCGTCAACTCAAGACCAAATTCAACTCTGTATAAGTTCAATATTCACTGACTTACAGCGTTTTGAAAATGAAAAGTCGAGCTGACCCCTCCAGGATTTTTAGCATGTTTTTCAAGAAAGAAAAAAAAGAGAGTTAAAAAATCAAAAGTTCTCAAGAGAATGAAGGGAAGGAGTGAAGAGAACAAATTATCAACCTAACACAGTGTCAAAGAGTGGCAAAATGCAAGAAGCATCACGCATTTTTGTCGGACTTAGAAAGATTCTGCAAAATTTGTTTAAACAAATAAAACCACTTCATTTCAACTCTCTCTTTTTTCTTGAAAAACATGCTAAAAATCCTGGAGGGGTCAGCTCGACATGTCATTTTTGAAATGCTGTAACTCAGTGAATATTGAACTTACAGAGCTGAATTTGGTCTTGATTTGACGGTAATTACTAGGACAGTCAACCCCCACAAACCGTTTTGTGATATCTGCTTTCGTTCGCGCCCCACAGACAAAAGTGTGCAGTACTTTTGGGACACCCTTTGTACATTGTCTCCCCTCTGCTTCACCATTAGTCAGATATACCGTGGTTTGCTCCCCGAACAGCATGTTGTATCGACGCAAATTGAAGGCGTCCGACTGCTTTTCTTCCCCCGTGGTGCTGTATATGGAGACTGTCATTTTTCCTCAGTTAGAGCCTCGGGCAGTAGCGCACCGAGAAATTCTTCATCTCTCTCTTTTCTCCATTAAAAAACGTATGTTAGACAAAGATGGACAACGGGATAAAACCCCCTCTTTCTGTCTTTTTCCTACTTATACATTCAAATGGGAAATGAGAGATATGGAAGAGGTCCTGGTTGCGCCAGTGACCTCGGATAAAGCGCAACTCGCTCTTGCACATAAATAAGGACTTTATCCATGGACTTCTTCTATTTATCTCCATACCTATATATATTGACAACGATTTCTTTGATGGCTTTAAAACTTTCACCGCATCCCTGCTTTGCAGAATTTTCTACCTCTCCATCAGCTCTCTCTACCAAGCTTCATTTTTATATACCTCTCGCCGCCCCTTTTTCAAACAATCTTTCCTTTCAACCTTATCTTCTTTCCCTCTTGCATCCCTTCCTCCCTCCGTCTAACCTCCGTTTCTTTCTCTCTCGCTCATTCAACGCGAATTTGAATCTATGTCAACAATTCTATTTTCTTTCCTCTACGTTTCCTTTGTATCGGTCAACTTTCTTTCGCTTCATTCCATAACCCTTGATGTTAACACTTGCTGCTTTGCTTTTCCTTTCTCTGTCTAACAAAATCTCCCTTCCTTTATATCATACGTATCATACTGCCTCTCGTTAGATCCTCTCTTCTCCAAGTCATCGTCTCTCTATTTTTTCTATCCCCCTCTCCATCCTTTACCCCTCCTCCCTCTATTTTCTCTCTGTATGTCACCCGTCACCCTGTATCCCTCTCTTTCCCTCTCCCTCTCTTTCTCTCTCTCTCTCTCTCTCTCTCTCTCTCTCTCTCCCTCCCTCCCCCTCTCTTCCTCTTTCTCTCTTTTCCTCTTTTTCTCTTTTTCTCTTTTTCTCTACCTCTATATCTCTCTCTCTCTTTCTCTCTCTCTCGCTCTCTCTCTCGCTCTCTTTCTCTCTCTCTCTCTCTCTCTTTCTCTCTCTCTCTCTCTTTCTCTCTCTCTCTCTTTCTCTCTCCCTTTCCCTCTCCTCTCTCTCTCCCCCTCACTATAAGTTTTCATTTTTATGATACCTCCCCCTCCCCCCTCCGCAGGCCAGCCTTATGTTTGCCCCTATTTTCTATACCTATATTTACTTATTTCCACCCCCTCTTCTCTACGCCTCCTCTTCACATCTTTGTGGTTGCATGTGTGAGGAATAAGCATGATTACAGAGGACGGACAAGGATATACAACACTCTCATTATGAGATGCGCTCCCATGGTGACGCGCGCCTCTATGCAGAAAACGTGCGAAAACTGAATGGAAACTGAAGGATGCGAAGATGCGCGCGCAGTGATTTCATGAATGTAATCACCGCGGAAATCATTCGCACGATTGCGTGGCGATACGCTGGAGACGCTCTCTCGCCGAAGAGCTTTGCTACCACGCTGGCCGTTTAGAGAGTTGGAAAAAAAAATAAAAAAATAAAAAAAAAAATTAAAAAAAAAATGCGAAAATCGACACAACTTATTCAAATAACTCGAGATTCCCTACTAAATCCTTGATTCAAAATGATACTGCAACTTTGCGAGGCATAGCTAGATGGCGAGGGTCTGTTTAGAGTAAAAATAAGTTAAAAAGGAGATTTATGTAGTTTTGAACAATTATACCGTATTTCATCCAGTAAAAGTTTGAAGATTTGAAGTACCACTTAAAATCAATTGACGTTATAAATTATACGGGACTTCGACCAAGATTGAGGTTAGGTCAGAGAAGTCGGGATTCAACTTTGCCGCTTGAGAAGGGGTGATACACCCGTTTTTCAGTTTTTGACTCTTCTTTGAAAAAAAAATCAATTTTGATGGTTTTTTTTTTTCTTTTAAACCCCCCCCCCCCCCCCCCAACCACTAAAAAAAAACTGTTCTTCTTGTTTGCTATTTTGATTTCACTCGTCAATATTATCACATAGTGGAGCTTGGATAACTATTGCATACATTGTTCACGCTTACGAGTGATTTCATGCAATAAATAAAGAACGTTTTGCTGACGCTGAAAATATCAGCAATTAATTACATCAATAAAATGTTTAAAGCTACAAAACGAAAAAAGAGCTACTGTTAAAGACATTGCATTCGGCAATGTTAACCACTAATGGATGGGAGATTCACGGACCATAAATTTAATGAATCGTTAATTTAGCAAAGTTTTTTAAGAGTCGACAGGCCATTTTAGTCATTTTGCCAAGGTCATTCTGACCTTCGGCTTTGGAGGATTTCAGAAAGCTGTGAAAAGTTTAATGATTCATTAAATGTTCACTCCTTTGTCGTTGCACATACTGACAGCAAAATTGTCACCAGACACAATCATTCATCTATTGGCTTTAAATGTTTTAATGAATTCATTCGCCTTGGTGCATGCATGCACCAAGGCGAACATAACCTCCTAATCTCCAACGAAGCAGCATGGTATGATTGCAGACGGTATTGGTTCCTACATGGAAAAAAGCGATAGTCATAACACCAGATTCTAGTCACAACGATATGTGAACGACAGAAAGTCTAGTACTTTGACGATAAAATTCTGGTGTTAATACCAGAAAATGGTCAGAGAACTAGAATTTTCTTCAAAAAAAAAATTCAAGAACTATGGTACAGACACTAGAATCCTGGTAACGAGTAACATAAGTTCCTTACATCCCTTACATAATTTCACATATTGTCATGCTTCTGGTAATCATTTTTTTCAATGTACCATTCGGTGCTCGCGCAAAATGAACGCCTCAATGCTCAAAATTTCCACGTCATCATTTTCCGATTATAAACCTCCATGGACCATTTTGCGAAGTGTGCGCACACCAAACGACTCACAAACTGTTACATAGATACCACAGCTCAAGCACCCATTTTAAAACCAAGCAGACCACCATAACACAAAAAAGTCCACAAACCATCGAGTGCCACTGCCCTAGTAGCTAGTCTAGTACAGAGTACTCCTCGGGAGCTCAAATCGAGTCACTCCTCATCATCACTCATCGGAACTTAACGTCGGACTCGAGAACTAACTTTTTCATACACTCACAAGCCAAACGCCTACGCTACGCCTGCAACTCACAACTCACAACTCACTAGCGCGTCCGCAGTAACTTTGCACTCTCATTCAGTCGACGGGGAGCAAGCAAACCGAACATCCTAAAGTGCGGTTTTTACGTAATTAAAAACGCTACCGATTCGCGTCGCGTCAGTATGCCGCGCCGCGCCGGAGCGAGCAGAGAGCGCGCGCGGTCGAGAAATTCAGGGCTTAAGCATCGGTTCAAGTGTTCGCTCCCGCCCGGACCCCAGACCCCGGACCCCGGACCCCGGACCCCGATCCCTCCCACGAGCCTCGGTTTAAGCGGTATCGAGTTCTTCTATAACCCAACAAACTCCGCACCAGACGCGCGGTTACCAGCCTTTATGAATCGTGTTAATTAAATTACTTCGCACAGACGAGACGGAACGAGACGAGGCTTCTTAGAGAGAGAGGAAGAGCACCGAGTACAAACGGGAGAGGAGGGATAGTGGATACAGCGGGGAGTATGAGTCCTTTGGCTGGGGGGGGGGGGGGGGCTAGAGACACCATGATAGAGCGACCGAGCGCAGAGCTTTCGAGCATCCAGCGATCCGTGAACTTTGTACGGAGAAGCGCGCGATGTTGGACTCCAATTCTGTGCGAAGCTTTTTTTTACCGGTTCTTGGGGGGGAGAGGGAGGGGGAGAGAGAGAGAGAGAGAGAGAGAGAGAGAGAGAGAGAGAGAGAGAGAGAGAGAGAGAGGGGGGGGGGGTGAGAGAGAGGGGGGGGGGTAATAGAAATAAAAAAAAAAGTGCTCTCGAATAGTCAACATCCAACACTCGACACCGGCCGGCTCGCGGCGCAGCGCGGCGATGAGCAATCCCGACATAGTAACATCCCGACATCCAAAGCCTAGTCTGGCACTGAGGAACGGTTTTCCGGTCATACCGCAAGCGAGCCGAGCGGACGGGAAAACGGAACGAGCGCGACATTGAACTTGTGCCGCTCGCGCTAGGAGAAGAGCGAAGGAGGAAGACGGGAGAGGAGAGGAGAGGAGAGGAGAGGAGAGGAGAGAAGGCAGAAACAACGTTCCACCAAACTGGTGTACGGTGCCGCTCCACGCCGCGCGAGAGCAAAAAACGACAGCTTGCGATTGCGGCGCGCGCTAGCGCGCCGCATCATTTCATCAGGTAACATCGAAAATTGTCAACTCAACAACTATACATATAGATGCGCCCTGAAAATGAGCTGAATAAAGCGATGCTGCGGAGAGGGGGATGGAGAAAGGGGAGGGGGTGTAAAATCGCGGTTGGAACTTTGGACGGAGGACCCATGGCCGTAGCCCGGATATTGTCTTTCTCTCTCTTTGCTTATTTGAACTCATGTGTTAGAAAAGGATGGATATAGGGGCTCTTAGCCCTTGTGATGGTCCTTTTCTAACACATGCAGTCAAACTGGGCAAAGAAAGAGAGAGACAAAATCCTAGCTGCGGCTGTGGAAGGACCCGCCACTCGCGCGAGCACACTACACAAAACGAATAATACGAAGGGCGAAAGCTGCACTTGTGTGACAAATTTGGTTCGGGGGTTCTGGCTCACATGTGCTACGCTGAGAGGGTAACACTAATCCCTTCGCGACCACGCCCGATCGCATTCGTTTTCATTATTGGATCCCTCTCACAAAATTTCAGTTTCCCACTGACAGTAAAGTCGACTTTTAAAATAAGGTATCGTTGATCGTCGTGTCAAGCGCCTTCAATTGAAGGGGTAGGCAAAGTGAATACCGCGGAGTAGGAATAGTTATCTAACCACTAATATTTAATTACTTAAAAATTTAAGCGATCAAGCGTTGATTTGGCTCAAAATCAGTAACTAGAGTCCCTTGATGAAAATATATTATACGAATTGCCGACACGAGCTTAATGAACTGTGATTGGTCGTTGGTTTTAGGCTTTGAAGGAAGCGAGCAAAAGTTGACGACACGACATCGAAGGATCAACACAAAACATCCGATAAGTAGAAGAACGTATATGGGAGAGGATCGGAATGCCGCCAAATTTAAATATTCCTACTCCGCGGTATTCACTTTGCCTACCCCTTCAATTGAAGGCGCTTGACACGACGATCCTTATTTTAAAACTCGACTTCACTGTCAGTGAGAGTCTGAAATTTTGTAAGAGGGATCCAATAATGAAAACGAATGCGCTCCGGCGTGGTCGCGAAGGAATTAGTGTTACCCTTTCAGCGTAGCACATGTTTGCCAGAACCCCCAATTGGTCCACCACTGGTCCACTGTCGAACTTAAGTAACCATCGAATTCTTTTCGACTTTTTCTTAGACACCTTTCAAATGTAAAAAGCGTCGTCGTGTCGGTACTACCTGGCAATATGTCCGTCAAGGAAATCAATTAATAATCTGGTAATGAAAAAAAGGAACCTGATGTTGTCTTGGTTTTTTTATTCGAACGAAATAGATAATTATAATCATGCACAGCACTTACACTCTTAAATTTTTGAAGTTATTACAGATTAAAATGACGACGCTGTCAATATTTATGTCAATTTTGGTTTCGTTTTTGATTTTTGATTGAACTACTTTCCCTTCGTTTCTTCTGATTTCGGAAGGAGGACAAAAGAGGGAATTAGAATTGTTAAAAGCTTATTATAACCAAGTTTGAGAGAAATTGAAACTTAATTTGAGCAATTTTTGGATGGGTACGATACAGAGGATCTTCTCGAGTGGAAAATTGACTGAAAGTATGTGCCATTGTTAGTTGCTACACGCAAGATCATGCCGACTAAAATAGCTGAAACAACTTTCAAAAACAAACAACAACAACAACAAGAGATTGTCTCGTCGGAGGTACTTCCTCAGACACATTTTACGGAGAAAACTGTCTTGATGTACCAATTTCGGACTTAACTTAACTTAACCACTTTTAAAAAGCTGGCTCAATGATGACAACTTGCAACTTTTTCCATGCTCTAAAGAACCTGAGATCAAGTATCATCTTCAATCTTTAATGATGGTGCTCAAAACAAAGTTAAACGATGAGAAAGCAGATCTCAATTATTTATCGTTGATTGTTCTATCATTTGATTGATGACTGAAGGCGGAAAGGATTACAGAGATCGCTAGTTTCGATCATACGTGTATAAGAGTATATATGTATTCCTATTCACAGAGTATTGTGCGTGTTATCTTTGCCGGCATGAATGACTTACTGATGGTGAAAAGGAAACCGTCCTTTTTTCATGATATAGACGCTCACGATGATATACGATAAAGAACTAAAAATGCTAGCATCAAAAATGACAGTGGTGCATCCAGGATCTCATTTTATCTCTCTCATCTGTCCTATGAATTTATAAGTTGAAAAAGGAGAAAAGGAGGGAGGATTTATTTCTTTTATCCCTGTCTAACATGCATAGTCTTATGAGAAACGGAGAAGGATAGACAATTTTTTGTCGCGCTCCTAAAAAAGGAGGCAGTCGATCGAATCGCGAGGACTTCGACAAACGAGAGAGACAAAAGAGGAAGACGAAGAAGAGAATACAAAGAATATAAAACTTGAAAAGCTCCAATCTTTGTTATCATCATAATCATCATCATCGCCGTCATTCATTCATCCATTTATGCATTTTTCGAGGAGAGACCAAGAGCCACGCTTGCGCATTTAAATTGCGACATGCATGATTATCTTTGAAAATTGGAGCAGGAGTTTTGTGTGCTGCAACTTTCATCCGTGTGTGGTCACGCTCCAAAACGGGCATCGGGCAAATCTCCTGATTACGGGCTTGCTCCTTATGTTTCTTACTCCTTTTTTTCTTTTCTTTCTTTCTTTTTTTTTTTTTTTTTTTTTTTTTTTTTTTTTTTTTTTTTAAATTCAAACAATGGACAGTTTAATATTTAATTATGGGCATTATCTTTTGCGGCGGGGCACGGTGGCGGAATGCAACGCTGCCAAGTTGAGCAGACGAAAACGGGAGTGAATAGCCTTACGCAGGTTTGCCATGTTTCAGCTATAAGATTTAACGTGGGTGTATCCAGCGATTTGGCAACCATGAATTCGCCCCCATTTAAACTTATGAGAAACAAGCGATTCTTGAAGGGGACATGGCACTCTTACTGATCGATTGTTTCTCATCCATTCAAATGGGAATGATACACAGTTACCAGATTGCTGGACCCGCCTCTCAGATTTAATTAGATTGCCCTCAACCTCTCTAGATACAAGCAGAGACATCAGTCCTGCGTCAACGATTCGACGCAACCCGCACTACACGTAGCTCGAACCTTTCTCGGTCTCGAGAGAACAAAAGAAAAGAAAGATAAGAGAGCGTTAACTGCACATGTAATGCGGGTTGCGTCGAATCGTCGACGCAGGACTTATGGCTCTGCTTGTACATGGACGGTATTTAAAATAAATCATTGATTACAGCCTCTGCAGTCCCAAGGAATTTTGTCGTCTCTCTCCGTGCATTTGAACATATGTGTTAAGAAAGGATAGAAAAAGGGGCCGTAAAGTTACTTTCGTCCCTATTTCTGTTTCTTTCTAACACAAGCATAAATAAACGGTGGAAAGAGAAAAATACAAATACAAATTCCTGAATGTATTGAAAAATATCATAATTTTTTTATTAATAAAAATTTGAAATAATACAATGACAAGACAACACTAATTGTGAGATATATGTCCTGATACAATAACCGGAATTCCGTTTCAGAAAGTACGGAACCGAATTCCGGTTAATTTAAAAGGAATTACTGGAAATGTAACCGGCATTCCGGTTACTTTAACAAAAATTCTGTTAAGTACTTTCACGAACGGAATTCTGGTTGAATGAACAGGAAAACTGTTCTCAGTGAATTAATCAAAATAGTTTGAAATATTCACACGTAAATGCTCATTTCTCGCATGACTTGACAACGTTGTTTTCGTGGCGTGTGGCACTGTGGCGCGTCGTCTTGCGTCGTTACACACCCAAATTATACACCGCGGCATTTGTAGACTGTTGTCGCGCTACGTAGAGTTCCATCGACGAAAACGCGCGATCCGGATAATCTAAATATTCCATCAATGAAAGTGAACTCGTATACATATATATTGTAAACAGAGTTGTCGGATGAAAGCGCGAGTTTTCACGAGATTCCAGGTGACCCCCCCCCAACCCCCCCCCCCCCAGATTTCGACCATTTACCCGGAAGATAGTGCTATTGTGCCGTACTTTTATAAAATCCTTATACAAAGAAAAACAGAAAAAACGCTTTGGTAGAGCTATCAAAATATTTGGTAGAAAAATGATCCAGCAAAAGACTTCAATAGAGCTAAGCAAAGTTTATACATGCCTATCTAGAGCGATTTTGCTGAAGTAAACAAAGCTTTGATTGGCTCAACTATAGTCTCTTGCTGGCATAGGCGGATCCAGCAATCTGGCAACAGTGTATTCATCCCATTTCATTGCATGGCGATTAATCGATTGGTTACAAAGCCATGGCCCCTTCAAGAATCGATTGTTCATCATTCATTCAAACGGGAATAATGCGCAGTTGCCAGATTGCTGGATCCGCCTATATGCTTGCTGGGTCATTTATGTACCAAAAT
>VMOF01000001.1:54498561-54534556 GCA_011764245.1 Trialeurodes vaporariorum
CATTTTTTTTTCATAAATCTGAGCTTCTCAAGAAGATTTTGTCTCTATCAGTGGCGGCTCATGCTATTTGGCAACCATGTTTTTTGCCATTTGAACCTAAGTAAAAGTATCGATTTTTCAGGAATTTGGCGAATCCTCTGAATATCGATTGTTTTATGTAGGTTTAAATAGAAAGAGTACGTTGTTGCCACATTGCACGAACCGCTACTCACTACTGGTGTCTATGCATATTTCCTATCTAGAACTGCTCTTCTGCGGAGCATTACGTAGAATTTCTTCAATCCGCACCGATGATTCCACCGATTGACAAAAAGATTAAACAGTCCCATAAGGTAGTATGACCTTAAAGCAGGAAAGTAATCTGATCTTCAATCTTTATTCAACCGATGGAATCATCAGCTAATGTAAAAATGTCATCAAATAGCAATTAGCATCAATGTTCGCTCCTTCAGTGTAAGTCATTCTGGGTAAAATGTAGCTTCCAATCATTAGCGCAATCAGAAATTCTCAATTTCTTTCTTTCCTCCATTCACAGATGATCAGTGGCGTAGCCAGGGGGGGGGGGGGGGGGGGGGGGGGGGGTCCAGGGGGTCTGGACACCCCCCCCCATGACACCAAAATTTGTCCTAAAAAAAGGTAATTTTTTGCTTTTTCAGACAAATTTACCAAATTAGTATCTTTGGACACCCCCCCCCCCCCATGACACCAAAATTTGTCCTAAAAAAAGGTAATTTTTGCTTTTTCAGACAAATTTTACCAAATTAGTATCTTTGGACCCCCCCCCCCATGACAATTTTCGAACCCCGGACCCCCCCCCCCCCCCCCCCTAGAAAAATTCCTGGCTACGCCACTGCAGATGATTCCACCGGTTGAGAAAAGATTACACAGTTCAGTTCAATGTATGGGGGTTGAACCCACAAAAATACTCTGATCTGTAATCTTTTCTCAATCGGTGGAAACTCCGTTACTTACTTAAAATATTCGGAAGTTTTTTGAAGTCACCGACGACTCCACCAGTTGAGAGAAGATTACGTAGATGCGAGGGTTTCGTGATTTACAGTCATACACTGAACTGAACTGTGTAATCTTCTCTCAACTGGTGGAATCATCGGTGAATTGAAAAATAATCATTAATTATACGCAAAACGGCAGATCTGGTTAAAATATAACGAATGTTAAAATTTTCCCGAAATGACCCGCAAAGTATATTTCCGAAACTTTTTAATCTCCACCTATAGACGTTCAACTTTCTTTATCTCAAACTCTCGGTGTTGGAGTAGGAATATTTTCAGAGACATTTTTATTCCCTCCACCAACAAGGAAGTCCGCGTTCGAGACATTATGCGATTGCGTTCAGTGCCCATCCAATTGATGGAAGCAAATCCATCTGTATCTGTACTTACGATATACCACTCCACTCCCTCTATCTCTCCATACATGTGCCTTTCTCTCTCTCCTTCCATTTGAACGCATGTGTTGGAAAAGGACGAAGATGGGGTTCTAAAGTCACGTGATGACCTCCTTTGCTATCCTTTTCTAACACGTGTGTTCAAATGGAAGAAAAGAGAGAAAGACCAATTCCTGTATCCGCTCATACCTCCGTCCGAGTAAATGAAGCAATATAGTTTCTTACGAAAGTTTATGTTTTGTTTGTCGTTTTTTTGTTTGGACTGAGCAAAGGGTCAGCGGTGCTGTGAGAAACGATACACTATACTCGCAATTGTGCGTCTATAAAGACATGCGTCTGAAACTTTATAATTATGCAATCAGGCTCCACGAGTAATCTACATACGTACTCAGGGTAATTTGGTTGCGTCATAATTAAAGTTCGCCTCTGTGCTTTTTTTGTTTGTTGGTCTTTGCATACGTATTGTGCGTTTGGACTCACGTACAGCATAATTATTGCTCTGTTCCGCTCTCGACGAATAGAAAACTGGTTTAAGAGCCGAGGAGGAAACCAAAAGGGAAATTTGACTCCGCTCTCTTGCCTGCCTGTGGATATTGCTTATGTTACCTCGCACCCATTGCATTGCCAAGATGTGTACTAACAAATGCAAAAGTTTTGGCAGTCAAGAAATCGAGATTGCTGGCCAATTCCCGTGTAACCAAAGCAACCTTCTGCGCTCCACGAGCATTCTTTAATGTCAAAACTTTTGTGTTTGCTAGTACCGCATGTCTTTGTTTATGAGATAAAATGTGATTTTTCGTTTCTGTGTTTTGCTGTGGATCCAAAAAATTGGACACGCGGAAAAATTACTGGTAGAATTTACCATCTGAATAGTTCATTTTGGAGTTTGCTATCAAGTAGTATCACAGGATAATACAATCAGAACGGAAACTCCCATAAGAGCCAATGGAAGCAAGTTTGGAATTTAACGGCACCAATAGGCAACGCTGTGGTCCTATATCCCAACATGGCGGACGAGTGTGATTTGTATTGAAACTAATTTATTTCTGTAAATTTTGGAAAGAAATCTTAATTTTCCGGCCTCACTTTTGTTCTAATGGCATTTCAGAATGAAAATTTCGCGGATCATGTCCTATTTTTTTTTTTCGCGAGCGAATCCAGATGTAAACATCCTATATCCCAACATGGCGGACGCGAAATGAATTTGCTTCAAAATCCGACAGAGTTTCCGTTTTGATTGTATTATTTTGTGCTAGTACCATGTCTTTGTTTATGAGATAAAATGTGATTTTTCGTTTCTGTGTTTTGCTGTGGATCCAAAAAATTGGCACGCGGAAAAAATACTGGTAGAATGTACCATCTGAATAGTTCATTTCGGAGTTTGCTATCAAGTAGTATGGTAAATTTTACCACCATATGGGTAAATGCAACGTACCTTGTGGTGAAATGTACCGACAGGTTATCTTAATTTACCACAAGGTACGCTGCATTTACCATACTTGATAAAAGACTCCTAAATCACAAATTATATCAGTCTTTTTTTTCCGTGCACCGTCAATTATTTAAAGAATAAGCACTTTCTGCTTGAAAAGAATCATGTGCCATCAAAAGGACTTGAAAATGTCCTTAGTATTCTAGGAAGCTATCTAGGATTGTTGCTTTTTTTGTGAGAACGGATATTTCGTGTCGTATATTTTAAAACTTACAATATATAGTAAATACTTCAACGCGACAGGTTGTATTATTTGTTGTAGTAAGACGACACTTCACTGAAATAACAAAGTTTAAGTACAGCCGAAGCAGCCTTTTAAAATACAGCTTCCCGGAGCAAAAGTTCTAATTGAAGCAAGTTGCAGTGGTACCGAAGCACTACTTGGGTGAAGCAAACGCAATGAGAAATGCTGTTATTCTACCGAAGTAGTGCTTCGGCACATAACTGCAACCAGTGGCGTCGCGTGCCATCTGACAACAATGCAACTGCTCCATTTAAACTCATTAAATATATCGAATTCTCCTCGTGCACTGTGCACCCCCTGAATTCGATCTTTTACATGAGTTTAAATGGATAGAATATATTGTTGCCAAATTTCACGCGACACCACTGACTGCAACTGCAACTATCTGTGCTTGAGCAGAACGTTTGCTCTGCGAAACTATTTTAAAAGGCTGCTTCGGCTGTACTTGAACTTTTTTCGTCAGTGTTCATCAAATTCTCCTTACTTGTATAAGGTTTTCTAATTTGTGTTTAATATTTTTCTGTTATAGGTAAGTTTTGGCCTCATCAATTCTGCTTTGCTCTATTGGTAAGTTTTCTTTTTCGCCAATTTGTATGCATAATGAAAATCATTTGTCATGTTAATCTCTTTGACAAGTTTTCACCGTCACTAGAGTTAATATTGATAAACATTTTTAATTCTACTCCCTTTCAATTTAATCTGGTGCTTTAATTGGCAAGCATTTGTTTGTGTTTTTGAACTAAATTTGAGAAAATGCCGACACAAATGTGTTCTACAAATTTCAACCAAAGAATTCGAGTTGATCAGAATCCAGTGACGGTGCGTGCAATTTGGCTACAATAGAATCCTTTCAACTCAAACCTACGTGTAATAATCGATTCTTTGGTAAGGTGTTAGCCAATGGGCCTCACCTGAAATCGATATTTTTTCATAGGTTTAATAAATGAAAAAATCGCACGGTTGTCAGATTGCAAGAGCCGTATTATGTTAAGTGCTTACATCCGCAAAACCTTTTCCTCATGCATATTTTATAACTAACTGTATATTCGTCTCGTTCATTTTGTAAATCTGTTTAGCCTTAAATTGCACAAGAGCCTCGCTCTTTGAAGTATTCATTCAATTTCCCTCGCAATTCCGTTATTTCTCCTCTTATAAAGTAACGAAAACGTAAGAGGAAATACAAATTCCACAAATTCCCGAGATATAAACTCACCCACCTCTTTAACGAACTGAAACTATAACAGACATTGTGGAGTCAGGTCATTAGTCGGAGGAGACCGAATTGACACGGAGACGTAACACGAAACCATTGCGTCTTACAATATATATTATCAACCGCACAGTGGCGTCGCGTGCAATTTGGCAACAATGTATCCTATTCATTTGAACTCATGTAAAATATCTAATTCAGGGGGTGCACAGTGCACAAGGAAAATTCGATATATTTAATGAGTTTAAATGGAGCAGTTGCATTGTTGCCAGATGGCACGTGCAGCACTATATGGTCTGAGATCGAAAAAAAGTGGCCAAAAATCAGAAAGAAAATTTCTTATCAATTTATCATTTTTAAGCTTTCAAAGCCAATTTCAATCACAGCGATTACTTGTTAAGGTGGTTCTTCAGCGTTTAGTGCCGATTTATGCCACCAGAGCGCTACCGTTCGATTAAAGTCTAATTACAGGCCGAAAGTAATTTATTTTTAAGAAAACGAAGTGTCAGTTACTAGATAGTCATCTGATGAGTATCTCTGCAAAAAATCGCGCCAATAACTTCTAAAATAAGGCTGAAAGTACCAAAAAATGAAATATCGCCTATAGATACAAGAATCGATTTGCGATTTTTCATTTTTTCATTTTTTTTTTTTTTATATCCAAACTAGAAATGTCACTCAAAATTTTTAAATCAAGCTTAATAGATCGAAAAAAATGATTTTTTTGATGACTGTTTCACTGATTTTTTACCAATTTTTTTTTTGATGTCAGACCTTAGTGCGCGGGCGGGACACAAATCTTCGCACTTTTTCTCTCTTTTTTTCGACCGATCAAAAACTGAATGAGTGAAAGGGGTCATCGCGGCACGAAGTATTTTTATTTCGTCTTTATTCCACGCGCGCTGGATTTTATTCAAAATCAGGCCCATGATAGCTGTTGTCGTGAGTGTATTTCTGACTCTTTTTTTCTCCGAGCGTTTTCGACTCAATTTTCCGTTAGACGACCACACTTCGTCTTTTCGCATCTTCGTTGACACAACACGATGGAGCAGTGTTGCCAGATTGGGATGAAAACGCCGTACGATTTACATTGATTTAAATGGGGAACGATACGGCTTTTTACACTCGATCTGGCAACACTGCGACTTAGTGATTTTTATCGTTGCGCTCACAGGGAAAACAGAAAAAACAGCTTTGGTAGCGTTTTCAAAATTTTGACTAAAGTTTTCCACAGCAAAATTTATTTTTGTAGGCGTACAAAACCTTTGGATAACGAACAAAAGATTTTATTATTTTGCTGTGCTAAAGTGTTTTGCCGGGTCATTTTGCTACCAAAGGATTTGTCAGCGCTGCCAAAGTATATTTCTCTCTCTTTTTCCTGTGCGTTTCTGCCTAAGGGACGTTTCAGAGCGGAGTAAAAACCTTTCATCACGAAGCTAAGGATGATACTGTTGCTTTTGTATCTACACACACTTACACCCAAAGAAACCCAAATAACCATAAAATTGTAAAAAACAATGTGAAAATTATGGAACATCTATACCCCAGTAAATAACCGACCGTATTCCTGCATAGCAGTTTGCTATGTGTGATCACGAACATGAGAATTCGTTGAGGTGCATGTAAGCACTTTAAGAATGAGCGATGCAAATAATATGGATGAAATAAGGAAGTGATGTCTACAGTATGTCCAAGAAGTCCTTAACAAGTCCAAACCGAAAAATACGTGTCTCATTTTGATGAGTTCAGTGGCGTAGCGTGCAATTTTGCAACGTTGTATTGTGCCCATTTAAACCCACCTAAAAGGTCGGAAGCAAAGGGTGTTCACCGAACACCCAGTAGTTCGATTTTTTTCATGGATTTAAATGGACGAAGTGCAATGTTGCCAAATTGAACGCTACGCCACTTGATGAGTTACAGGTCTGGTCTTTAGTTGTAGATTAGCAGAACCGTTTGTAGATTTATTTGAGAAATTCTGTAAAAAATAAGCTCTAACGATCAGACCCATTCTTTATCGAATACAGTTTTATGTATTTTCTAACTTCAACCAGGTTTAGACTTTTGGGGGTTTCAGAAACGTTCGACCAGCGACGTATGTCCAATTTACATCCGCCCAATAATACAATATGACCGCATTTAAAAATGTTGACCATCTTTTCTCTTGGACCGAAATGTTATTAAATGTCCATTTTGCATTTTAGTCCAATTGATAAGGAGACCATAAGTGTTATCAGAGTTTAAAATCTTTATTGCTAATGTTTGCGGTTGCTTGAGCAATTTTTAATAGATTTTAATTGATTTTTTTTTTTTATCGATTAATTTCATTAATGAAACTTGGTTGCCAAGCATACTTATTTGTTTAAAAAAATTGTAACAATTATGAATAGGAAAAAAAAACAGTGTCGCAATATCTTCTCTATATCTTCTCACCTTAATAGTTTTATGGAATGCGTTTCCATGTCTGTCTTCGGACATAAACTGGCCATTAAAAATGTTGGATCAGTCATGCGAGTGGCCGAATTTTTTTTTTTTTTTTTGGACAAGTATTTATAATTAGGCCCAACTATTTGGATTAAAATTGTTGGACATTAATCATTGGACATAATCTTTTGGACCGATCCTAATGCGAACGAAAATCATTGGGCGAATGTTTCTATATAACCAATTTTGGGGCATACTGTATAGAGAGAGAAGCGTGACATGACACACGGTTGGTTTTCAGCGTTACGTTTCGTGTTAAACGCCACTTAACGTCGCCAACGTGTGAAGGGGATCTCTCGCAGAAAATTAATCGCCACGATGAATTAGTTCATTTGCATTAAGGGCGCGTGTGCGAGTATGTGTGATGTGATACCAAGAGCAAAAGGTACGACGCGACGGCGCATCAGGTAATATCTCCTTCGATATCTGCATCTAATTGTAAGATTCCTAGAAGTTACGAACATGGACGTGTATCTGATTCGAAATCAGATCGAAATGTATATCGTATGATGAATGGATCTTTCGATGAATCGATGGTGCTAGGTGAAACAATGTGTGTTTGGATTCGCGACTAGCGTATATATGACTGTGGTGCTGAGTATGTCTGAGCGGTTTTTATCAGAGGCGGCTCGTGCAATGTGGCAACAGTGGATTATTTCCCATTAAACCTATACGTAAAATAATCGATCCTCAGGAGATTTTCTGAATCCTTAGGAAATCGATACTTTTGCATAGGTTCAAATGGCATAAAATATGGTTGCCCAATAGCACCAGCCGTCTTTGGTTTTTATTGTTTCACAATGGGGCTGTTTTATTTTAACTTTGATGTTGGAAAATGCGAGAGAATGGCCTTTGCTCTGAAGATAAGAGAATTTCTTCTCTTACTGAGATAGTAACATTATCAGAACACGCAACTGTATGTCAGCCAGGAAATTTCTTGCACCGTTATCAGAACTCAGCTGTTTTTGTACACTTGTTCTCGGAAATTTAGCTGAAATTATGGCACTATCGTACATTTGTACCTTTTTGAAAGTTGCGTTTAATTGATTCATCAACCCTTTCTCATTTGACTAGTGTTAAATCGTTAATAGATTTCTAATACTTTCCCCCAAAATTCCATCGCTCATAGAGCGTTGGGAATGTTAAGCAATGCGAAAAACTATGTCACTTGACGATCAGAAAATTTACGTTTAATTGATTCATCAACATTTTTGCATGTGACTAGTGTTAAATCGTTAATAGATTTCTAATACTCCCCGAAATTTCATCACTCATAGAGCGTTGGAAATGTTAAGCAATGCGAAAAACTATGTCACGTTACTGATTGGAAAATTTCGTATTTTTCAATCCTCGATTATTTCTCAATAAATTTTTAACCTTTCGTTATATCTTGTTAAATAATTATTTTTCTTTGAACTTGACAACTCATCATGCTTTGTCACCGTTGCGTTGAGCAATACGCAAAATTAATTTTACGCAACGTATCGGATCCGCGAACGTAAAGAACAAAAAAGCGGGGGAAAGAAATCATAGACGAAAGGAGGTAGAGAAAAGAATAAATCGCACGCATCTAGATCGCTTGCATAGTTGCCACGTAAAGCCTCGTAAGGTCACGTAAGGCCAAAAAACCACCAGCTTTCTCATTAAATCTAAAATAAATTCTGGTGATTTATGACGCGATCTGGCAAGTATGATCGGTCGTCGCACGTAAGTTATGCGTGCAAGTTAAGCCTGTAAGTTACGCATTGCGTCCCGCGTGCTGCAGGTGTATGTGCGCGTATGTAAATCTTGCGGTTATAGAAATAAGCTGTAAATTGGACTTTCACACGAAGAGGTGATCTCGCATGACGATTGAGAGCCGCAGCCGGCTTATGGCTAGTGGCTACAGCCTGCGAGGAGAACTCGATGCAGAACAATTTTTGCGATGAGAGGGGGAAAAAAATAAAACACATGTATAAATAATCATTTAAAGTAGCGGGTTATATTCAGTGGCCGCCCTTGCCACCCGGCAGCCTTGATTTTTGTCATTTAAACCCGAAAGTTAGTGTATCATAGTAGCATCTATTTGAGCACCTGAAATGTATACCTATATTAACAAAAAAACCTTATTCCATTACGGAGCAATTAAATGAAGCAGGCTTTACGCGGACGTGTTGGTTTCAGTATGTGGTGACGCTCGGAACACCGTTTTTTCCCTCTCAATTATTATTACCCAATAGAATCATATTTGCTGTTAATATTTTGGGGAAAAATGGATAGCGTTCTAGAATGGGTCTGTTGCAAACTTTTGCTACAGCGATATAGAGTGTTAAATCTTAAGTAGAATCACGTGAAAAGAACATTGGTGTGGTATCAGAAAGTCATAAAATGCGCAGTATTAAACTCACAAGAGGCGTTTATTCGAAACCCAAGATGGCGGTAAAATATCGAGCAACCTATGTGCACGCACCGTGAATATCCATGATTGCCAACGTTAACAACCTCACAGCATCAGAGGTTATGCGTTTTTTTGCGTTGCGATTGGTTCTGATCGATGTTGTGAGGTTGGCCATCTTGGATGTTCATGGTGCTTGCATACAGGTTGCTCGATATTTTACCGCCATCTTGGATCTCAGTTAAATGCATCTGGTGAGTTTGTTATTGATTTTTATGACTTTCTGCTGCCACCAATGGACTTTTCACGCGATTTTACATGAGATTGATCACTCCATAGCGCTGTAGCAAAAGTTTGCAACAGACCCATTCATTCGTTTACTGCATCCGTGCAAAAAAGATTACATTATCCTGTGATGTAGTATATCTATGTAAGTATACATTGAAAAGTACTGCTATTCATAATCTTTTCTGCATCGAGACAGTAAAGGGATGACTTCTAGAACGCTACCATGGATGCTGCGACCAGTAGTGGTCCGTGAGTCCGTGAGGAGGGGACTTGGAAACGCATAAAGTCTAAAGTTATTGTGGCCTTTTTTTTTTGTTTCTTTTTTTTTTTCTCCCTGGAGAAGTGGTTCAGAAAACTGTTGGAATAAAAGGGATCTCACATGGTTTCTCTTTTTGTCATTCTGTTCTTTTATCATCATTTACTTTTTACTTTCTTTTTTTTCCACTTTTTGTAAGCGCTCTTTACAAAGAAGTAGGAAGCCCCCCCCCCCCCCCATCGGTACAACGGAGCTGTTGCAAACTTTTGCTACAGGCTTATTATTAGTTGATTACGGGGTAATACCCAGTAATAATAACGATTAGAGCACTAAAAAATCACGAAATCCACTCCTAAACTCACAAAATGCTTTTAAACGCGAGACCGTAATGGCGGCCGGGGCCGTGGTTTTCATTGGGGTTCCCTATCTTCAATCAGCGCCATCTACACGAGGTGTTCTCGCAACACCACACAAGAAGAAGAAGAAGCATACAATTGCCATAAGAAAACCGCGGCCTCGGCCGCCATTAAGGTCTCGCATTTAAAAGCATTTTGTGAGTTTAGAAGTGGAGTTCGTGATTTTTTAGTGCGCTAATCGTTATTTTCACAGGGTATTACCCCATTATCAACTATTATTAAGCCTGTAGCAAAAGTTTGCAACAGCTCCACTGGCTACTAACAACGAGTGCCACCTTTCTACATAGTCTAATTTTCGTTTTGTTCCTATAACATTGGTTTTAATGCTCATGAAAAACAGTGAAATGCATGGTGACGTCTGTAACAAATAACAATGCCAGCATGGTGGTATCAATCGCGGGACGAAACGCGCCTGAAGATTCACCCTAAAGCAGTGGCGTAGCTTGCAATTTGGCAACGTCGCAAGTTCGTCCATTTAAACCAATGATAAAGATCGAACTATTGGGTGTTCGGTGAACACCTTCGCACTCGACCTTTTACGTGGATTTGAATGGACAAAATACAACGTTGCCAGGCTTGCACGCTACTGTGCCTCTGCTCTCAAGGTAAAATCTGCAATTAATATTTTCGTTCATCACTTGAATCATCGTTGATCATAGGAATTCCCTGAAAGCAGAGTCGAGCAACAAATTATTCGGAGATTATTCGTTGAGTCATAGGCAACGCCGAGTCAATCAAATTATTCGACGAATAATTCGACAGTTGACCTATACCTTCCGTATGTTTTCCTTTCCTCAGCTCAGGTAGCAAACCCATTTTTCAACGTTGCCGGCTTCATTTTATTATTATTGATTATTCGTTTGCCCAACTCTGCCTGAAAGTTCCTTAGAACAGTTACTCTGATACAATGTATGTGAGTCCTTTTTTTTTCATTTTTTTAGATTTATGGGTGTCAACGCCCAGAGTAATAACTAACGCTTAAGAAAAATAAAAATGCTCGAATTTATAATCAAATATTTTGCCTTTATTTTTATTTCGGGCCGGTTTTAGACGCACGGTCGAACGGTGGATGGACCGGGCGATGCAAACCTGTTTACCGTTGTTGAGGGTCAGCAGGGGTGCGAGGAGCAGCACCCGGCACGACCGGACCGCGGCACGCGGCGGTCGCGGCGCCAAGGAATCCGGCAAAGGTAGAATTTCTGTGACATAAATCTGAGAGCGATGATGAAACTGATTATCCGATGAGAGAGTGTCCCGTTATATAGTACGTATAGATATACTTGTGTGTAAAGAAAATTCGATGACCTACTTACGCCACCTGAAAGCCCACCTACCATAAATCCATAGGCGGAACCAGCAATCTGACAACAGAATATTTGTCCCATTTGATTGCAAGGCAAATAATCGATTAGTCACGGGACCTTTCAACTTTCACGGTCGCTTTCAAGTGACTTTTCACGGGAAAAAAAGACTAACAGAATTTACCATTTGCATAGCTGATTTTGGAGTGTGCTATCAAGTATGGCAAATGCAACGGATTTTTACGCCTTAACGACATAGTGTGTCCTGCTGTTATGAACGTAAAACCAGGTTTTCTCATCATAAGATACCTCTTTCTCACCCCTACGCCAAATTTTCAATGTATTTTGACCCGCTGATTTCAAATTCGGCCCTAGTTTTTACTCAAAACTCATACTTTTTCCAGAATTTCGAATTTTTTGCTAAGAAGGCGTAGTTTCGAATTTACGTAAAATCTAGGACGATTTAATGAAATCTGCTAGCATTTTTGAAATCAGCGTCTCAAAATACTTAATATAGCGATGATTAGTGAAATTGTAGGCTTAGAGTTATTCTAAAACACTAAAAATTGGTAAAATTAACTCTGATGGATGGTGAATGTCGCGGACACATTATGTCGTTTTTGATGCTTACTTTAATGCAAATTACCTTGTGGTGAAGTGTACCAACAGGTTATCTTAATTTACCACAAAGTTACGTTTCATTTGCCATGTGATGGTAAAATTAACCTAATTTGTCAGCAGACTCCAAAATCAGCTGTGCAGATGGTAAATTCTACCAGTCTTTCTTTTTCGTGTACGTATAGGAATCGACCCTCCGTAACGCTGAGTTGCAGCAAAAGTTTGCAACAGACCCATTCCATGGTTTTTACGACCAAAATTACGGGCAAGACATATATCAGAAAGTGATCAGTGGCTCCATATCTAACGGTGGAAATATCTCAACTTTCGTCTGGATCCACCTTAAGTTACGTAGGCAGTTGTGCTTCAAATCGCCGCTTCGTAGTGTAAGTGTTCGGTACAGGACCACTTTCGGCTACATAAAAGAACATGGAAAACCGGTACATTATTATCTCTCTATTTATCCGCAGCTGTTTTTTCAGTTTACAGTCTGTACAATCTTGAGAATAGATGTCAAGGACTGCTCTGAGAACTTAAAAAAAAAAAAAAAAAAAAAACAGTCAAGTCTATAAGTTGGACTTCTTCTGCGTGATCAAAGTTATTAGTACGGCGCACTGTGGGCAGATTTTATGACTGACGTTTGTCAGAAAATTTTACTTTGAAAGTCGTTTAATTGATTTTATTGAACGAATTTCTAGCACTTAAAATTTCACAACTTTCATCTTCAGTTTCAAATTAGTTTAAATAAACCCATACATATAGTTTATCAGATGGTTTGAAACAGTAAATTTAGGTGATTTCAACTTCGTGATTGTTTGCCACCAAATCCATCACTACTGCCCTGTGTGCGACGTGGTTATCGATTATATCAGCCTCATCGGCCATTGTTGAAACAATGAAAGAGCGAGGATATCGTTAATGGGAAAATATTTAAGGTGCAATTCTTGACTTTATATCTCGATATTTATCTCTAAGGCAGTATACACGGTATAGTCTGATCAATGATCATACGCTATCTGATCATGTTTATTGTCAAAGCTCTTGTTTTGATTGACAGGAGCTCTTTCGCAATCATTCCTAGCTATTGCGTAGATCGCGATTTATACCGGGATTGGATTGTCTTTTTCGGATTGTTCAAATGTTATCGCAAAGCTGACGGTTCAGAGTCGCAACCGCAGGCATTGGCATTCGATAATTTGATATAAGGCGTGTAAATCAAATGCCACGGTTGATTTCCTGAGAATCTCAATGGGTCTGTCGTATACTTTTGCTACAGCAAAATAGAACCTTTGATTCTTTTGTAAAATTCGGCGAAAATAACGATGCGCGCATTAAAAACGTTCACAATCCACTAATTAACTCAGGAAATCACTTCAGTTTGAAACAACCCGCGCTACACTAGACACTATTTGCACCGATATACTACTACATAGACGAAACCGTCGTGCATAAGTAAACAACATCGTAACTACAAAATGATGGAATTTCTTTTTTAATACGTGAAATATAAGCTGCATTTGCTGTCTGGTCTTTTCGGTTTATCAAAGATTACAAAATAATGTAAGAAATATACGCATCTAAACGAAACATTCCAATGTTTGTTAGTTTTGTTCATGTTTACATCAACGAGATGGTTCCATCTATGTAGTTATAAGTCGGTGATATAGTGTCTAGTGTAGCGTGGGTTGTTTGAAATGGAAGGTATTTTCTGAGTTGATGAGTGGATTTTGAAAGTTTTTAATGTGCGCATCGTTATTTTCGCCGAATTTTACGTTAGAAACAATGAGTTATATTGATGTAGCAAAAGTACGCAACAGACCCATTCGATGTAAGGCGTGTAAATCAAATGCCACGGTTGATTTCCTGAGAATCTCAATTCGGAAGTTTTTACCATTGTTTCATTACGACCGGAGCTTTATTAGATTTTACCACGGTATCAGACGTTATATCATACGACATGGTGAAAACGGACTTTTGTATCGATGGTCTCGTCCCAATGTGAGCGTCATGTGTCACAGTCGGGCAGGGCTGCCGTTTTGCGTATAATTAATCGCATTTTTCAATTCACCGATGATTCCACTGGCTGAGAAAATATTACACAATTCAATACATAGTTCAATTCAATGTATGACTTTAATGCACGAAAATACTCGCATCTGTAATCTTTCCTCAATCGGTGGAAACTCCGTTAATTAATTAAAATATCCGTAAGTTTTTTTAAGTCATCGACGACTCTACCGGTTGAGAAAAGATTACTGATGCAAGCATTTTCGTGCATTACAGTCATACACTGAACTGAACTGTGTAATCTTTTCTCAACCGGTGGAATCATCGGTGAATTGAAAAATGCGATTAAATATACGAAAGAATGTCAGACGACTTCTGGAAGTAGGCAACCCGTTATATATTTTTCTCAATGAGTTCAAGTATTGTAGGTGGCCTACCTCAAGGAGTCGAGTGACATTTTTTTAGTCCCCGACTGTACAAATGGGGTTGAGAGTGACCTATCAGGCCATTACCCGTCTATTAACGTACTTACATTCATACAATATACATGCTGGAAACTATTATATAAGTCACGCTTCCAAAGTGGTGGGAAATTGTCTCTTTTATTATGATTCGGTTAGAAAAGGTTATAGTATGAGCAGTGCAAAGGTGCAGCCCAGATATCTTTCATCTCTCTCATATTCCCTTTGAATGTGTAAGTAGAAAAATGATAGAAAGAGGGGATTTTATCCCTTTATCTATCCTTGTCTAAAATACGTGTTTCAATGGTGAAAAGACAGAGATGGAGGATATCTCGTTGCGCTGCTGGTATGAGAAAGATCACAGCATAATATTTGTTGAATGTTAAATTATGAGACAAGAATGATGGAGATGAGTTTGTTGAAAGCAAGCCGTCAAATAATTTATGTATTTTTTTTCTTCTGGCGCAAGGAGATGATTTTTGTAAACAATTCACATCACATTTAAAACCTTTCTGGAATGATGAATATGCATAGCTTTGCTTTATTGCCGACTCTGATCCATGGCGTTTGGCGTATGGCGTAATTGTATGACAAATGATGTGTTGTTAGAAAATGACTTTATTTAAAAACAAAAATTAGTCGTATCATTATTGCATGGATTCAACCCACAATCATAGCAATCAATACAGCTTTAGTTTATACTTAAACTTGCAATTTCTTTTTCTTTTTCTTCTTACAATTCACTGACCACCATCGATGAAACCGTCGTATGTAGTCTCCAGGACTATCGATCAGCACCATAAATTTATTACCCTGACTCACAATCATATGCATCGTCCATATCTTTCCATCTCCTCATAGGAATCCTGAGAAAAACCTTCCCATTCACCGGACCAGCATTTCATTAAATACGCGATGTCTCCTGTGGGAAAGTACACCGCAAACGGCATAAATACGGGGCAGGCTTGATTTCAGCTCCGTATGGGGGAGGGGGTGAGAGCGGGTGGGGAGGGGGGGGGGGGTAAAAACAATAATGTTGGTGAATGGAGTGTGGAGTTTCTCGGTTAATTGGGAACCTCCGTTATACGCGCGGAGTAATTGCGTAGTTTACACACACTCATACGTACACACATACACTGTAATCGTATATATGGAGGTTGAGTGTAAGTGTATTAAGCTGCTCCGTATTATAAGAGCTAACGATGATTCTCGCGAGTATTTAATCATTGATGGTAACGCAAGAGTGAGTACGGTATACAGGGTGACCCAAAAGTCGTGTGATAAAAACAAAGATTACTTATACATACAGATATGGCATTAGCCATCTCGCCCGTGTTGAGTAAAAAATGGATAAAACGCCGGCAGTGATACAACCGGGCATACAGAGGGGATCATAAAGATTACAGAATTCTGGTTCGGAAAGATTACGTTTCCCACTTTTCCTGTGTTTGTTTGCGGAACATGAATAAACACGGAACTGACGGAACGTGAAGAGTGGAACATGGAACGGTTTTGTAACAGACAAACATGGAAAATGTGATCTTTTCTCTGTAATCTTTATGATCCCCTCTGTATGCCCGGTTGTATCACGGCCGGAGTCGACTTAACAAAACTTGGGGTTAGCCGGCCTCGGTGGCTTGGTGGTCAGGACACCTGACTGCCAATCCATAGGTCCCGGGTTCGAATCCCGGTAGTGGCAGCAGATTTTTCACTCGTCTTGTCGCTCGGTCTCCTTAAAAGTGGGCCCACGGCAAAGATTACAGTGGAAATCTGAGTGCTTTGAGCATGGATGTTTCAAGTCCCCTGTTGTCTTCTGACATTAAACAAACATTCACACACTGACATTAGTCTATAGTTGGCTGTAGGCTCCTTGACTTGACTGGAGTATAAGCCATAAAAAAAAAAAAAAAAAAAAAAAAAAAAAAAAAAAAAAAAAAAAAAAAAAAAAACTTGGGGTTATGCCATATCGCCCATATCTGTATGTATAAGTAATCTTTGGATAAAAATCAAGAGCGTTTTATGGAGGTGAAATATGTTTATTGCAAACTTTTGCTACAGCGTTATAAAGGGTAGTTTCCTATGTAAAATCACTTTGTAATAATTGATGTTGAGAGCATCAGATAGTTCCAAATCCACTCACAAACATAATAAATTCTTTCAACAAAATTGCAATATGGTGGTAGATTGAGCGAGTGACAATGGGGAAGTCCCATCTAATTACAGCTTTCTCTATGATGAAACTTTTCTTTGCATAGAAAGCTGCAATTAGATGGGATTCCCCCATTGTCACCCGCTCATTTGACCGCCATCTTGTAGTTTTGTTAAACGACTTTATTATGTTTGTGAGTGGATTTTGGAACTATCTAGTGCTCTCAATATTATAATTGTAAGTGATTTTACGTAAGAGTCTACCCTTTAAAAACGCTGTAGCAAAAGTTAGCAAGAGACCCATTCTCGTTGCGGTAACAGGGTGTATTTTTCTCAATGCATGTTTATTTTTATTTTTTTATTTTTCTATTTAATACATAGAGCCCATACACACAGGGCTATGCTATGGTACAGGTCTAAACTATATAACAATGAATTAAAAAGTAATTTTCCAAAAATTATTAAACGGAGTTGAAGACATTTGGAGCGTTTCATTGCACAATGTTCTGTCAAAAATTATCGTTTTCGACGGTTTTAGATCTTCATTCAAAACTTTCCAATAACATATGTATAGGTTTTAATCATTTTTTAAAGTGTTTTCTGTGATTAATTGATCTTGACGGTTTATAAAAATAATAAATTGATGAGCAATTTAATTTTTGATTTTTGGCCACTTTTTGATTTTTGCAACTTTTTGACGATCTCAAACCAAAGACCACAGAGTGCATTGGGGAATGGAGAGAGGTAGAGAATGTTTCATTCCGCTGCTACTGTTTGAATGAACGAGGCTTTGATCCACTGTGCGTCGCGTCGCGCCAAAATACATGGGAATAAATGGACAAATTACTCGCTTAAACCTAACCTCAAAATCCCCCATGGTGATGGTTACGCAGGTTACCCATTAATAAACCGCCACTCTAGATAAATGTATAGCTCGTTGGTTTGAATCACCCTGTATGAACCTATTGGCAAGGGATACCGAGAAGCAGATGAGTGGAGTGAAGAGGTCTTTATCGCTTTAACGAGACGCCACCTACAATTTGTCGAGGTGAGTACTATAATTATCCAGTGTGTACGCTCCCTTGTCTCGGCCCGCGCGGAGTGAGCAGCCGATTTTATACCCTTTAAAATTTGATCCCCTCGCCTTCCCTCCTCAAGCTGTAATCGGCCATTCTTCAATAGCGGTGTCAGTTGTTTAAAAAAAGGGGGCATGGGAGGAGGGTTGGAGGGGGACCTAAACAAAAATTAGACATGATTAGGCTCCTGGCACGTCGCGATTTCAATTGACCCGCGAGACGTGTTGTGCGCGATCACACTAACCGCCGAAGCGTTAAGTAATAGCGTATATCGCGTATAGCGTAGCATCCATAGCCGTAGCTAGGATATCGTATTTCTCTCTCTAAGCCCATTTAAACGCATGTGTTAGAAAAGGACAGAAAGAGGGGCTGAAGTCACGTGACAGCCCTTATATACATCCTTTTCTAACACATGCGTTTAAATGAGCTGAGAGAGAGAGACAGACAATACCCTGGTCACGTCTATGGTAGCATCGCCATCGTGTCGACTGGCACTTGAATGAACTCTTCTGAGTTAGTTGTGGAGGATCAAAGCGGTTCAGTTCTATCAACACCGTGGGAGTCGACGTTGTCAAATTTCACGATCCACGGCGAGACTTATCAGTGACAGCCATTATTTTACTAAGTTTTGTGTCCGTAACTATAATTTTTGGGACTGAATTGAAGGGTAGAGTGGATAAAGGGGTTATGTGACACTTTTTTTGATTTTGAGAAAATCGACTTTAAAGTTCAAAGTATGGACGTTTTCGACATTTTAGCTGAACATCAAGCGCAACAGCTTTGAAAGTAGGGCCATAATCCTACCTTTTTTGAACCAAGTTGGAAAATGTATCGATAGATACCATCATAACTCCTTCATCCACTGTGCTAACTCGATTTTTTCCAAAATGTCACATAACCCCTTTATCCACTTTACGCTTCAATTGACTTTGCAGTATCTTTGACGTTCCTTGAAAAGCTGAAGAACCATAAATGATTAACAATGAAGGGTATTTAGAACCATTATGCAAAACCTGCGGGCCGATCATTTACTTCATCGTTAAAGCGATCGTTAAGACTGTATATGAGTGATTCTATTGGTTGGAAATTGTAAAACTTGGCCATTGCTATGGTGACCATCGTTAAAGTGTCCGTTCTATAAAGGTTGTTCATGAGTTAACTTTAAATAGATGGCACTTTAACGATGGTTACCTTAGCAACGGTCAAGTTTTACAATTTCCGACCAATAGAATCACCCATATACAGTCTTAACGATTGCTTTAACGATGAAGTAAATGATCGGCCTGCTGGGAAAGCATTAACAGAATACTTATCAGA
Organism: Trialeurodes vaporariorum; assembly: GCA_011764245.1. NCBI lineage: Eukaryota > Metazoa > Arthropoda > Insecta > Hemiptera > Aleyrodidae > Trialeurodes > Trialeurodes vaporariorum. The sequence goes on from VMOF01000001.1 coordinate 54,517,659, forward strand.
TTTATCGCGCTGAAAAAGAGTGTCTTTCATTTTATTTTCCCACTGCAAATATATTTTCACGATTTTTCTCATATTTAATGAAAGATTTGATATACATCAGGACTCGTTTAGGTGGATATTAGAATAAATAAAAAACCAATCCAAATTCTATGTGCAATAAATGTTTTATTGCCGAATCCTTCGATCAAAATCAATCTTCACCTTTGCGGATAATGAATAAGTTGGCATACTTTTTCTTATTGGTTGATTTTAAACTTGAATCAAATCAGTTGATTATACAGTCAATGAGTTAATAATGTCAATTGACTGTCCTGAACCAAAACTTAAGACAATTCTGGTTCAGGTATGCTACGATAAATGCAATAGACATTAGACATACCTGAGCCAAAATCTATGGAGTCGTACTGTGACATTTTTAATTCACTGACTGTACATTGGTTGTTACAATTGGCAACGTTGAGAATGAATTGAGCGGCACGACCGAGTTAATGACTGAATGAAATTGATCATTTAAAGCAGTCAGTCGAACTAATCGTCCGAGACCCCAGGTGATGCCTATTTTAATAAGATTTGGATTGGAAGGCAAATTGATTCATTTTTAAAATAAACAAACTTTTACTATAACTGATAGACGATTGCAAGTACGAAGTACTAGTTTCTATAGGCACAAAAAAAGAAGAATAAATTAGTTCCTCTCTATAGAAACAAATTAAATCCATTAACTTGTGGTGAAAGCTGCAGTCACACTATACTTGCATAATCCTGGTGTGCGCCTGGAATTTCGCGGTTAGGCAAAATCAAAACTCTCAAGTAGCAATAGTTAACTATGCACATTGTTCATTGTAGTGAAATGAATTATCTCTGGAAATTTGAAAGGGATGAATGAATCGTATAAGGGGTCTATTTTCAGTTTCTAAAATTAGCATCTATTGCGATTTAATCAATGGGCTACTTACAAACAATCATTTAATTTAATAGCCTTACAAGACTGCGGAGTGATAAATAATAATGCCTGAATGAAAATTACCTGAAACAAAGAGAAAGAAAAAAAATATAAATTTTGTTGTTTAAGTCGAAATGATCATGCTGACTATGATTATCAGAATTTCAATACAGGTGTAATCACAAAGGTAATTCCATAAAGTGCTTGGATTGATTTTTTTTTGGTGTGCGGTGTGGGAATCTCTCGTTCACTGAGCAGACACTGTCTAAAAGTGCCAGTGGCGGCTCGTGCGATGTGACAACAACGGGTTCTCTCCATTTAGTAAACACCGGCGAATATCGCGAAAATTGCGCTAAAAAAGTCTTTAAGTCAGTTATAAACTGAGAACAGCTAGCTGTATCGGCAAGATCGGGAAGGCAAAGCCTTGCAGGTGTCATGGAAGATTCCTGTCTAATTTGTCCTATTCTATACGGAAACACAGAGATATGTCTCAACTTAGATAGAAATCTCGCATGATTCTTCCATTGCTCTGCCACTAAGCCCGATTAATTTTCCGATTTTTTAGTGCATACTCATCATCATTTTGACAGGTTTTTATGCAAAAAATCAACTCTTCAATCGCCTGTAGCAAAATTTTCTAGAGCCCCATTATGGACGCGAATCCTGCCAGAATCATCAGAGCTGCCGTTTTGCGTTTAATCAATACTATTTTTCAATTCACCGATGATTCCACCAGTTGAGAAAAGATTACACAGTTCAGTTCAGTGTATGACTGTAATGTACGAAAATACTCTGATCTGTAATCTTTCCTTAATCGGTGGAAACTCCGTCACTTAATTAAAATATTCGCAAGTTTTTTAAAGTCATCGACGACTCAAACGCTTGAGAAAAGATTATAGATGCGAGTATTTTAGTTCATTACATTAATACACTGAACTGAACTGTGTAATCTTTTCTCAACCGGTGAAATCATCGGTGAGAAGAAAAGTAGCATTGATTATACGCAAAAACGGCAGCCCTGAGAATCATAGAGTTTCCAAATGAGCAATATACAACAGCAAAAGTTTTCACACAGTGTGATCTATTCGTGCTTTAGTTTCCCTCTACCAAAGCTCAATATCTAAGGCAGCACGTGCTTCATTCTTAACCGCGCTGTCCTGCAGTGTGTATTCAAAGTACGGAGTTTGGAGAGTCGTGATGGATATTATGGCACATATACTCTGTCGAAATATTGGTCATAATTACAGTCGATTCGGCGGTAAGTCGGTATATAATAGCGCAGCCAAGGGGAAGGAGAAAGGAAAATTCAACCGATTCCTATATCGACAAAGACCACGTGCTCTAGCAAGCGCGTTCGGGGACGATAAAAGCAAGGCTGCGCGCGCATGCGCAGTGCAACTTATATTAACGCGGGCTATTTTAAAGCTATTAAAATCTAATCAGTATTGATACTATACGACTCATTGACTTACAATGGAAATGAGGACGAGCAATCTTTGAAAACGCATCATTATATATAGTCAAATGCAGAATGAAAATGAATTTGCTCCTTGGCAAAAAGATTATCAGCCGTACGTAATTTGTTATGACATCAGTGATGATGCCGATTTTGTTGTTGCTATTTTGCTTGAAAATCGAACTATCGATTTTAACCCATATATGCCCAGAATTATTTGGAATTTTTAGGTGTTTTTCTCAAGAAACACAATTTGAGAACTGAAAACACGAAAAAATTAAAAACACAGACATTTTTTGGGGCAGCTAAATTTTACGAGAGAAAAACTCCCAAAATTGGTTTTTTAGTAATGTCGGTCCCAATTAACTGACATTTGGTCCAAAAGTAACACAACAAGGGGGTCGCTAACGGCCTACTGGGCACATATGGGTTAAATAATAATTAACGATGGAAATGACGCTTTTCGATGATTCTGAGGTTATTAGATGACTTTTATAGTTATTTTATAGCCGATTGCCGTACTTTTCCTCTGTCATACCAACAGTCATTTGGTGTCGTTTTTAGGCACCGCGATATGGAGTTGGGTGGCAGCGGTAAACTACGGACATCTGCTATGAAATATGTATGAAAGTCATCTTATCACTTCAGAATCTTCGAAAAATATCTATTTTCAACGTTTAATCATCACTTCAATCAATTTTTCGATTATCAAGCAAAGTAGCGAACACCATTGGCATGACTGATGCCGTGTAAAACGAATCACTACTATTTATCGGGGAGAGTTGTAGGAATTATATAGACATTGCCCAAATCCGTGTTTTGTAGTGGGTTTGTGCGGAAAACTTAAATTTCTTGGGTTTTTTCCAGGGTTCTCTAATTTTTTGTAAAGAATGTCAATTTTAAGAAGTGTGGTTTTCTTTGGCTGACAGATTTACGACCTCAACTCGTTAAAAGCACTCACCAAAATGTATCGTCAAAAAGCTTTACTTTCGTGTTTTGAGAGCGTTTAGTTCTAAAATGTTTATTTTCAGTGCATCATAATAATATATCAGTATCATTCACTTAATTACTTGTAATGGGTCTGTTGCAAACTTTTGCTACAACGATAAAGAGTATTTCATCGTATGTAAAATCGCCCAAAAAGTCCATTGGTGGCATCAGAAAGACATGAAATGCGATAATAAACTCACAAGAGACGTTTAATGAAATCCAAGATGGCGGTAAAATATCGAGCAATCTGTATGTATGCATCTTTAACATCCAAGGATTGCCAACGTTGACAACCTCACAGCTTCAACGGTTATATGTGTTTATTTACGTTATGATTTGGTGTGATCGATATTGTAAGGTTGGCTATCCTTGGATGTTCGTGGTGCATGCATACAGGTTGCTCGATATTTTACCGCCATCTTAGATTTCATTAAACGTCTCTTGTGAGTTTATTATCGTATTTCAAGACTTTCTGATGCCAGCAATAGACTATTCACGCGATTTTACATGAGATCGAACACTCTATAGCGCTGTAGCAAAAGTTTGCAACAGACCCATTGTCTGCCTATGACTTCTCAAAACGGCTGAATTTTCAAGGCTCAATCCTCAACTTCGTCAAAATAATGACTTATTGTGGTATTAAATTTGGAGAAAGTCACTACAATAGATAAGTTTGATACCAGTGACCATAATTTCGCTCGATGTCTCGGGTTTCATATATTTCACCCAATGACCAATGACCTGCATGAATTTAGGAAATCAATAAACGACGATTTATTGTTGCGCAAACTGTGTATATTCCTTCTAATGTAATCCTCCGTCTTCGTACTATGACCGGCAAAAGACAGTATCTTCTTAGACATTTTCATCGTTTAGTCCCTCAGATAATTTCACTGAATTTTGAGGTTTTCGGGTATTTTTGAGTTTACTATAGGATTGCCTCTTGGAAGTATGCCTGAAAAATCGAAAACTCTTCAAAAATAATAGAAAAATGTATCAGGAACAATTTTGATTGCGGGACTTTCTTTTGCCGGCCATAGTACTTATAAAAGTTCATGTACTATCAAAAGCAAAAGTTTTGGCAGTCTAGAATTCGAGATAAGAGGCGAATCCTTGTGTAATCAAAACAACCTTCTTCGCTTTGCGTGTGCTCGTGGCTGTCAAAACTTTTGCGTTCGCTATAGTACAGTTATTTGTCTTGTAGTGTTTTTCTCGGGCCTTGTTCCCTTTCCTTTTTTACGCACTGATTCTCAGCCCAACTGGTTACTATAGCCCGAGTGATGCTGCTCTAATCCATGTTAATATTTTGACCTGCCACGCAGACACCCCCCCCCTTCAGCCTCCCCCTGTTTCAACCGCCGCCCCCCCCACGAGTATACTTTTTGGTGTTTGTTGTTATTTTATGTCCCCCTTCTCTTTCTCCTGTACTTTTTTTCTCTATTATTTTTGTGCAGTCATCATCGTAACCTTGCAACCGAGTCCTCTCTCTGATCTTAAACGTTTCAAGACACAATGTCGTCTCGCTCTTCTGTTTTCACTGTCACTTTTCTCCCCCCATCACCCTCTCTCTCTCTCTCTCTCTCTCTCTCTCTCTCTCTCTCTCTCTCTCTCTCTCTCTCTCTCTCTCTCTCTCTCTCTCTCTCTTCCACTCCTTTTTCTCTCATTGAGTGAGTTTCAACTTTTTTTTGAGCTCATTCAAAGAAAACTGGACGAATAATTTGGCGAGAGGTATGAAAATAAAACCAAGGAAAAAGAACAAAGACCGAGAGTAAAATGAAACAACTGGAAACTTTTATCTTTTTTTTTTTTTTTTTTTTTTTTTTTTTTTTGTCAGGACCTTCAATTATTCTCTTTGTACCGAGAAAAAACTGTTGTCCATGAGACCCCGGTTATGTGTGACAGTGTGACCACAAGTATAGAAGAAATAATAATAAATAAAGAATTTTATATGCAGTTATAACACCAAAAAATATTTTTTTCTCAAATCTCCTAAATTCCTTAGAATTTTAATGGAATTTGTTCAGAAAGCCCCCCCCCCGCCCACTCCCTCACCATTGCTCTTCACTTATATCCGTGTATATCTCTTTCGCTCCTCTGTAAAGCTGTGAAATAGTGCAACTTTTTTTAAATGAGATTCCGAACTTCAATGACAACTCGCAGAATTTTGCAATCAATGCCAGCTGATTCGAGCATGAAGCCACAAAAGTGTTAGCCATGTTCATGTTGCAACTGACGCACCTATACGCGTTCGTTTATTGGTTTGATTTTTTCTCGATGCAAACTCCGCTTCACTTTCACTGTTTTAAAGAAAAATTATCATTTGCACGGCAACATTTTTTCTTTTATGCACAGAATTTAACTGAAAAAACGCTTTGGTGGCGCAGAAAAAACCTTTGGTTGAAAATGACCCAGCAAAAGTCTTTAGGAGAGCTGAGCAAAGTTCTTATACGCCTTACTAAAGAGATTTTGCTGATCGAACCAGGGATTTGGTTGTCTCAACTAAAGTCTTTTGCTGGGTCATTAAGGTTTTATCAGCGCTACCAAAGTGTTTTTCTTGTTTTTTTTTTTTTTTTTTTTTTTTTTCTGTGTGTAGAACAGGAAGAGCAAAATAAAAATTTCCCCAAATTTCATTCACCCCCTCCCCCCCCCAAAAATAAAAAAAAAATCACATTTTCATTTATTAATTTGAACTGTTCATATTTTAAAGGGTGTGCGCGGTCAGCAAGGTGCTCTCACCCAAGACAACATTGAAAAAGTCGTTTCGCCTAATTGGCATAAATCACAAAAATATCGAGAGTTTCTCGAGGGCTTTGGAAGCCAGCTATCTTTGATTTAATTTCTTATCGAAATTTGAGACATACATGTATGCCTCCTTAAATTTTTTCAGCTCTCATTTTTGGGACTTATGTGCCTCTAGTAAAGACTTCTGGAACCCGCCACTGCAATACACTGTACAGTCGAGATTTATAAGACTCTAAAAACTGAAAACAATTTCATTATTGACTGAAGAAAACATGCATAATATAGGATATGCAGCAGTAAACTGTTCCGTATTAGAAATGAGAACGCTCGTATGAATATTAGTTAGATTCTTAATATCAATAAGTCCAACGATCTATCTTTATAGTCTATGCTATGAAAATGACATCATCATTATTTGTCCGATAAATTGGTAGTATAATTGAATCAATACCTAGCTTATTATTTTAATATTGTGTGCAGTAGAATCAACCAATATTTGCCTTTAAATAGGTTTTTGCTCAGTACTTACAATCGATTTATAAAGAGAGAAAATGGCGTTCTTCATTTATTTATGAACTTACGGCATTCAATCAATTTGGTAATTGAAGAAAGTTTCACACATTTTCATGTTGCATACAAAAGAATCAATCCATATTTGTATTTTAATGGCTTTATAATGTATCTAGACGGGATACGGATACACTCAAATTCAAGTTATTTTCTTCGTTTTTTTTTTTTTTTTTTTTTTTTTTTTTTTTTTTTTTTTTTTTTTCTCCCAGTCTCGAATTTTCCCATTTACATCCAAAAACATTGATTGCGAGTCAAAGCAAACCATTCAATCTTTGAGTGAACACACACTTAGCATGATTTCGATCGGAAAATCACGATTGGTCACTGAATATACGAGACGCGTACATTCGGCCTGTGCCTCTTTTATGTCGAACTATCGATTTCGGACAGGGCATTTTATGTGATAAACCAATTTTCGTGAGCTATTAAAAAAATGTCCGTACGCCGTGAAGTCGCTTTTCTGAGTGAACAATGAGTAGAATAATTGTGGAGAAAAGTGAAAACACAAGTTTGATCGATAACAAGACCATGCGGAGACGCAATCACGCACGGTAAATCACATGTTATATAGGGTTCCGCCCGCAAGCTTATATTATGTACGCATGTAATATGAGTACTTGGGTTTATATAGGATGTGCATTCTTCTGGATCTATGAATAAAATTGAAACAGTCCCTCATTATTTTCACGTCAGTGACTTGTTGTCTGATATCCTGTTGAAGGATGAAATTTAGGCGCGCAGGTTTCAGGAAATGTAGAAAACACGAGGCGCCGTATACGGCACCGTTGAATTTTGTGAGTCGTTAAAAGAATAATGCATTCGCACCAATGAGCTATAACTTTAGAGTGGCACATCAAGGAACGTTCCGCTGGTTCATTGTTGTCACCTAGGGCGCCGCCATCTTGCCGTAAAAATCGATTTTGAGGTTAAATTTTGTAGGTTGTTTCCGGTCGTTTAGTAAACAAACTCGGGCATCGCCGGAAACTACCTGCAAAAATTAACCTCAAACCTTGGAATCTGCCGTCCAAATTCCCGCCAAATTCCGAACGACCTACAAAATTTAACCTCAAACCTTGGAATCTGCTGTCCAAATTCCGCTTTTTCCCGGGATTCCTTCTACCCTGTGTGGCACAAGGTGGACCAGCCCGCTGCCACTCTAAAGTTATAGCTCATTGATTCGCACCGGAAAATAAATTGATGAGATAAATCATTTGCAAGTATGTAAAATAGTTTTTGTGATCATCTTCTTTTTAATTTTTTTTTCTTGCCCGCACGTTGTTTGTAATGTTAACTTTTTTTTATTCTTCGACGCGAAGAACCTTCAATTTTCTTGGTTTCTGGGGCAAAGAAATGTTCGGGATGGATGGGCTTTGAGTTCTACCTTGGGCGAGTTTATTTTTAGTCTTATTCAATAATTATATCTTTTGTGATGTCTCATAAAATTGTTTAATTTAACTGATTGTTCTGATTGGACTAAGATTTATAAAAATTATTTTTATTCTCTGGTGCAGGCTACCATTTTTATTTGATAGGCGCCAAAAGAACCTTTGTGTTTGATCATATTACGTGTACCGTACTTTTTTCCCGTGGAGCGGTCTGAGATAATGGCCATGTCGGACCAGATTATAATGGACACCCTGTAGAGAGAAATAATAAACATGATTATGATTTCTCTGGCGCTTGCGTTATTTGCACCGAGAGCGACTCACTGCTCTGGGCTGGAGAGGGGGGAGGGGGGCGATGATATACCGGTGGAATACTCCATTTAGACAAGGCTAATTCATTTTCCATGAAATATATCGTCGGTTATACATCATGCTGTATCACGGCTGTATACTCTTGACGTCACCTAGATGTGTATGCAAAAATTGTGTCAAGTCACAGCTCGCAAAACGACGTCGAGCCGATGTGCGATGCTTGCGATGTGTGATGTGTGATGTGTGATGTGTGGTGTGCGGTGTACGAGATGGATGCCGACAAAAACGTTGAGTCTGAGGCAGGCGCCCCGGAAAGCGAACGTTTAAACGTGAACCGCGAAATGATGGACATGTATTGTAATCGGATGGTCGTGATGCAAGCACTGTTGCCAGGTTTGAGACATTATTCATTTAATCCTCCCTGAAATTGCATTTCTACTCGAGGGACGGAGCAAGTGCATTGTTCGAAATTGTATTTTGGTGTTTTTTGTTTGTTTTTTTTTGTTTTGTTTTGTTATTCTTTTTTAAGTTATTGAAAAGTATTCGCTGTGAGCTGAAAACAAGGACGCCTTTGATTGTTTCTAAGTTTTGTATTTTCAAAGGTATACCGTTCCGGCACAAGATACATCGTTTTAATCGATCATTTTAAGTTGAGATGTCACAACCTGCACTATTTCTTGCAAGTGTTGACTCTTAGGCGGTTTACTTGAACCTCTAGAAAAGACCGTCATAAAATGACCAATGCTTTTCCATGGATTCAACCGGGATAGAAACAATGGAGCTGTTGCAAACTTTTGCTACAGGCTTATTAACAGTTGTTAATGGGGTAATACCCAGTAAAAATAACAATTAGCGCACTAGAAAATCACGAAATCCACTCCTAAACTCACAAAATGCTTTTCAACGCGAGACCGTAATGGCGGCCGGGGCCGCGGTTTTCATTGGGGTTCCCTATCTTCAATCAGCGCCATCTTCACGAGGTGTTCTCGCAACACCACACAAGAAGAAGAAGAGGCATACAATTGCCATAAGAAAACCGCGGCCTCGGCCGACATTACGGTCTCGCATTTAAAAGCATTTTGTGAGTTCAGGAGTGGATTTCGTGATTTTTTAGGGCGCTAATCGTTATTTTGACAGGGTATATATATCACCCCGTAATCAACTATTAATAAGCCTGTAGCAAAAGTTTGCAACAGCTCCATTATGTCGTAGCGTGTGCAATCTGGAAAGTATTATTTATGCCATTTGAACCCGCGTGAAATAATTATTATGTAGTCTAGGGGATGCAGGGTGCAGGGTCAAGGGGGTTTCAGCAGGGCTGCCATTTTTCGTATAATCAATGATATTTTTCAATTCACCGATGATTCCACCGGTTGAAAAAAGATTACACAGTCCAGTTCAGTGCATGACTGTAATGAACTAAAATACTCGCATCTGTAATCTTTTCTCAACCGGTGGAGTCGTCGATGACTTTAAAAAACTTGCGGATATTTTAATTAATCAACGGAGTTTCCACCGATTAAGGAAAGATTACAGATCAGAGTATTTTCGTGCATTACACTCATTACAGTCATACACTGAACTGAACTGTGTGTAATCTTTTCTCAACCGGTGGAATCATCGGTGAATAGAAAAATAGCATTGATTATACGCAAAATGGCAGCCCTGGGTTTCAGTTTTAAAATGTAAATACTTTACATTTAGATGTGACTCTTGCTTTGCGGCAACAGCGTATTTTTTCTCTTTGAGCTAGTGTAAAATAATCGATTCTCGTAGAAGGAGCCTGCTCCTCTTAGACTTGATATTTTGCACGGATTCAAATGACAGCAATAATCCTTCCCAGATTGCAATGCACAACGCCACGACTGCATACAAAAAGGTTCGATTAACCCTTTCATACCTGGTGGACATTTCAATGGACATCTAAAATCTAAATAACATAGAATCTTATGGAGAAAATGAAAATATGATATGCACATCTTTTTGTATGAGAAAATTGTGCACAGATCAGGTATGATGGTCAAAAATTTGTCCGTGAACAAAAATTATTTTCAGGTTTGAAAGGGTTTAAGATCACACAGAGCAGGGCTGCCGTTTTGCGTATAATCAATGCCATTTTTCAATTCACCGATGATTCCACCGGCTGAGAAAAGATTACACAGTTCAGTTCAGTGCATGACTGTAATGAACTAAAATACTCGCATCTGTAATCTTTTCTCAACCGGTGGAGTCGTCGATGACTCTAAAAAACTTGCGGATATTTTAATTAATCAACGGAGTTTCCACCGATTAAGGAAAGATTACAGATCAGAGTATTTTCGTGCATCACAGTCATACACTGAACTGAATTGTGTAATCTTTTCTCAACCGGTGGAATCATCGGAGAATAGAAAAATATTATTGATTATACGCAAAACAGCAGCCCTGACACAGAGAGAAAGACGAATTCCTGGCTACGGCTATCCCTGAAAAAAAAAAGACTGGTAGAATTTTCCATCCGCGTTGCTGAATTTGGCGTCTGCTAGCTAGTATGGTAATTTTCACCATAGTATGGTAAATGCAACGTACCTTGTGGTAAATTAAGGTAACTTGCTGGTACATTTTATCGTAATCTGGTGAAATACTGGTAAATTCTACAGGTCTTTTTTTTGTCCATGTGGTCACAACTGCAGAGCCTCTGTTCCTGAGTCGCCAGCAGGATCAGTCAAATAACCAAACAGAAACACAGATATAAAACACCCCAATATTTTTTGTAAAGATGGCAACCATTGACAGGAGTGGGAGCGAGGGAAGGAGAGTCTTTTTCGAGTTATGAAATTGAGTGTCAAAAATCGATGCTCGAGAATCATTTATCACGAGTGCGAATTGGAATCCGCACTCCCGCGTTTTGATGACGCGCACACAGTAGATTAAAAATTGATTTTTCTAGACATGACAATTTTTAGTTCTTTGATTTAGAAACAAGTTGACGTCCAAAGTTTTTCGTAAAATCCATGTAATCTAACTCATTCTAATGGGTCTGTTGCGTACTTTTGCTACATCAATATGACACATTGTTTCTAACGTAAAATTCGGCGAAAATAACGATGCGCTTATTACAAACATTCAAAATCTACTCATTAACTCAGAAAATACCTTCCATTTCAAACAACCCGCGCTACACTAGACACTATATCACCGACTTATAACTACATAGATGGAACCATCTCGTTTATGTAAACATGAACAGAACTTACAAACATTGGAATGTTTCGTTTAGATGCATACATTTCTTATATTATTTTGTAATCTTTGATAAACCGAAAAGACCAGACAGCAAATGCAGCCAATAGTTCATGTATTTAGAAAAGAATTCCATCATTTTGTAGTTACGATGTTGTTTACTTATGCACGCTGGTTCCGTCTATGTAGTAGTATACCGGTGCAAATAGTGTCTAGTGTAGCGCGGGCTGTTTGAAATTGAAGTGATTTCCTGAGTTAATGAGTGGATTTTGGACGTTTTTAATGTGCGCATCGTTATTTTCGCCGAATTGTTGTAGCTTAAGTATGCAACAGACCCATTAGTATAGTGAATAGTTGAACTCGGTTTTTTTCTCAGTTATTTCACAATTTATTGTCCTGATTTTTGTTCAATGAAATGTTGTCCTTGAAATTTTATTTATCGAACCTCTGTGAGGTGCCCTGCATCTCATCTCATACCTCGGTCTCGGCATCGCGTATCATCGTAAGCGCGCGGAATTGAAAAGTGCGAAGACCCGAAGACCGAAAACGAAAACGAAACGAAATGAAATTCGCCGAAGAATCTGTGAAAGTTTAAAGTACGAGCGCATACGGAGCTCTCTTCAATCGAACTTGCACTTTTAACGCGATGACCGCTGGGCTGCCGTTTAAGAGTTGCGTTTAGAAGTATATACCCAGTTTTTCATTCGGCTTAAAATCTTTGAATTTCCCGCTAAATTTGTCAACACTGGTACCAACTGCGAAAATGAATGCATTCCTAAGTCTCGAAGCTCTCGGATCGTATAAAACTTATCATGCGATAACTTTTCGGTCCTACCGACTAAAAGTTCTTCCCATTTTGACGCAAAGTTTGTTTTTTCGTGCGCTGTCTTCGGTGAAATTCGACCGTCTCTGCGATCCGTATTGCTTTCCCGTTATGGTTTTTGTTTCTTCGGATAGGTTCCCTTGCAAACTTTTGCAATGAACCGTTGGATCATTTGATTTGATATAATAGATCCGTTTCTTTTGTAATAAACATTGGCGTAGCGTGCAATTTGGCATTGTTGTATTATGTCCATTTAAATTCATGTGATAGGTCGAATGCGAAGGTGTTCACCGAACACCCAATTGTTCGATATTTTTCATGGATTTTAATGGGCAAACTGCAACGTTGCGAAATTACACGCTCCGCCGCAGGTAATAAATTAGAGGAAAGCAAATAAACGGACGTCACTCTCATATGGTGACGTTCGTAACAGATGCTGTCCTGAATGAGACTCTTCCTAACTTATGCTATATTAGTGACTGGATTGTTATTTATTATGTAAAATACAGCAAAATTTACAATGAGTATATTAAAAAAAAATCACAAAATTTAGTCATAGACTTACAAAATGACTTATAAGTTTAAGGCGTATAATAACGGAGCTACGCAGCCGGTACCATGACAGATTCCTGTCTAATTTGAGACTTCGCTCCACGTGTTTCTTTAGACAAGAATATCATATAATAACAGCGTAACTCCGCCATCTTTGCGCTTACATGGCGGAGCTACGCAGTTGTTACATTAACCCTCTAAGGGCCAGGTTATAGTTCAAACGAAAGCCACTCTTCCGTTTATGCAGGAAAAGTAGTTAACTCTTCGTACTCAGGGGAGTTGGAATTGCCTATACGATAAATTGAACGTGCCCAAATAAGAGACCTTAACTTCTAAGTGTTTTTATCGCTAATCGCGATTTTCTGGAATTAAGAATGAAACAATGTGATGCAGAACAGAGGATAGAAACGAGTTTACTCAGGCTTGGCCTGTAAGGGGATGTCAAATAGTAGTATAACAAAGTAATTTTTTTTGAGTTGTTCTACTGTCTCAAAAAGTTTGTCTGGAGATTATTGCCACGGTTATATAAGCATTTAAGCAATACGTAACGGATCAAGCAATATATTTTACCAACTTCCAGGAGTTTAAAACTGCATTTCTTACAACCTTAATAATTGTATTAAAGGTGCATTCTTTCTCACTTCTACTGCTTTTGTTTGGTTTTTTTCCCGTTTGTCTTCAAAATATATTTCAGCATTTAGTGTAATATGTAAAAATATATACATGTATTTGTAAAAATTAAAGTAATCCTAATTTTGCCAAAAGTGCAACTTGACTTCTTCGAGCGAAACTACATAAATAAATCTAATTCATTTGGATATCTAATGATGTTGCAAAGTCTTTGCTATTTATTTTCTATTTTCATTATTATGATTTAATCTTCATTATTTCAGGAAGAGTTTGCCATCGTGACCACATAAATTAGTAAGCTTGAGAGTTTGCTGATTTTTTTTTATTTTTTTTTTTAACAAGACGGCGCGGCGAGCTCTTTCCAGTTACTCACGCTCATAAATCGCAACTTTCCTTTAATAACGAAGTGCTAGTCAAAGCACGGTCGAGTTTCCGGGAATAATTAAAAATAGATAAGAGAAAAACCGCGCCGAGTTGGAGGAAAAGATCCCGCCGAAGGAAAACAGAAACAAAACAAAAACAAAAACCAAAAAAAAGAAACTACCGAAGAAAAAATATTAAAATAAATATCCACAGCTCGATAATTCTTTCTTCCTGTCATTTTTGCGTGACTCGAAAGAGCCTACCATCTTGATCGCGGCAGCGTTAGGCGCCTAATTTTCATACCGAGAGTTCATTTGTGAGCACTTAAAACCGAACGACATCTTGGGAGAGAATAAAAGAGAGGAGTGAGACGGTGAAAGAGAGAGAGAGAGAGAGAGAGAGAGAGAGAGAGAGAGAGAGAGAGAAGAGAGAGAGAGGGAGAGGGAGAGGGAGAGGGAGAGGAGAGAGAGAGAGAGAGAGAGAGAGAGAGAGAGAGAGAGGAAGAGAGAGAGGCAGAGAGGGAGAGAGAGAGAAAGAGACCGCACCTCTAGGGTTACTGTCATCATTTAAAATTACAAACGACTCTCCATTTTTTCCCCCACCGCTCCGCTCCGGAGTCTATCCGCGTCTATTTTTTCGTACCGAGAATCAGAAGCAAAACCGCAGAACATGAACGCGAACGGAAAGATTCGTTAAATCCGCGGCGCGTCTTCGAAAGTCAAGTCAGTCCTGCGGGTCCGGGAAAGCGACTTATAGCGCGACTAGGAAGTCGCTTCTGTATCTTTTTATATCCGATAGTTTAATCGGATGATAAAAACAAATTGGAGCCGCTGAAAGCCAAAAGGGATCAGAGGAGATAAGAACCCGAGACTGGCTCTTGAGGGCGATTGTCGTACAAGTGTAGTGAGAAAGACTTGTGGTAGAAAGAAAGAGAGAGAGAGAGAGAGAGAGAGAGAGAGAGAGAGAGAGAGAGAGAGAGAGAGAGAGAGAGAGAGAGAGAGAGAGAGAGAGAGAGAGAGAGAGAGAGAGAGAGAGAGAGAGAGAGAGAGAGAGAGAGAGAGAGAAAAGACAGTAGTGGAAGAGCACTTAACCGAAACCAAGCGCCATAATTCGGCATTATATTTCTCTTCATATTTTTTAATCGCTTGTCATATTACCGCTGGAGAAGCGCGGGAGCACGCCACGCTAGCGGGTAGCCGGTAGCGTGCCAGGTCGCAATAGGACCCCGACACGACGCTGGTTGGTCCTGGGGGGGGGGGGGGGGAGGAGTGGTAGGTGTTAAAATTGTCACCAACTGAGCGACTAACCGACAGGACGCTTGGTTTGAATAGGTCGCGGCGAAAGGCAATACGCACCGCGTACGACAGCATGAGTTTAGCGCCTTCTTGTCCAGTGCACCGAGCTGTACCCGTATTTATCTAGATGAAAATCAGTTTTGTAGGTTACATCCAAGGTACTTATATTTAACAGGTATGCTCGACTCGCTTCCCGCGTCATCTTCAGTGGCGCGCAGTTCAAAAAGCATTCCAAGATAGCCGACAAAAGAAGAAAACATTGTATACTCTTTCCAGAAAACATAGGGCTTCCCTCTCTAGAAAAGCAGAAAATAGTCCAATGTTTTCTGGGGAGAGTATACAATGTTTTCTTCTTTTGTCGACCATCGCTTGGAATGCGTTTTGAACTGCGCGCCACTAAAGATGACGCGGGAAGAGAGTCGAGCATACCTGTTAAATATAAGTTCCTTGGGTTACATCCATAATCAACCTGGGAGATTTACAGGTTAGGTTGAAGTGTAATTTTCCCCTTTTCCCATACATTTTCGTCGTAAATTTGGCTGAACGACGAGTGTCGCCTTTGACATTAAAATACCTACATGAAAAAATATCCTTAACCTAAAAATTGTCCTATTATAGGGTACGTATAGGTTGTCCATTAGACTGCTACTCTAGATACATTTCAAACTCGTAAGGTGCATGCCTATTATAGGGAAAAGATCGGCAAATAGGTTTCAGAAATATATCAGTTGCATTGACGTTGAGAACGGATTTTAATGTTTGAATCTTAAAATTTTCAAGTTCTATTTCATCTTTAGGAATGTATAATCTTTTTTTTTTTTTTTTTTTTTTTAATCGGGTGCCCGGTAAAGTTCTGGTGTGATGGGAGAAAGCTGCGCGAAAAGACCACACTTTTTGATGAGAGCAAATAATACATTTTCTGCGCCTCAATATATTTCGTCTCCATGAAACATAGACTCACTTAATTCTTAATATAATGTACCAGGTTGGTACTTATTCGTTTCCTTAAATATATTTCAAACACATCAATTTCATCGCATTACACTGACATTAAAAGATCGTTAAATTTTGGACGTTTAACGCATGAGAACGAATCGTTAAGTGCCTTCAATTGATGATATAGGCAAAAACAAGCACCGTGGAGTAGGAATATTTATCCACCCGCTTGATTTGAATGCGAGCGCACGATGGTCATTATGAAAATGTTGGTTTTGATTTTTGCGACATTTATCGTTTTTCCCCTCGACTTTTCAATTATGTCGATAGTCCTGAAATCCGTGTCTAATTTTTTGGGACTATTTTCCGATCTCCTAATTTACGTTAATTCACGCTCCAATTTCTAATTTGACGTTAGTTTATTTACTGCGTCTAGTTCAATAGTTTACTTAATTTATTTTATCTAACTTTTCTTGCCTTTGTTTAAAGAATGTAAATAAATTATCATTATATCATAATTTTTATCATTATCATTACCGCTATAATTATCATTATCATCAAATCTGGCGTCACTGGTTCATCCGTTGCGAATTCGTTCACTTCATTTGCAAACAAACTAAGTGATGTGGGTGCAGATGTAATGAAAGGACTTAAACTGGGTGACGAGACTATATCGCGC
>VMOF01000001.1:54535056-54558671 GCA_011764245.1 Trialeurodes vaporariorum
TGGTGTTTAACGAATGATTTCTAAAGAAACGGACCTCTTCAATCTAAGTCCTGCTGGAAATTCGATCTCCTGTTCTTCAACCAGATCTGGCGATGCATGATAAAATAATAATCAGATTTGATGACTACCCGGAAAGAATGTGATAAGCAGTGGCGCAGTGTGCAACCAAATACAATGAAGGGAAAAAATTAAAAAAAAATTCCTCGATTCTTCATTAAATATTGGAAGAATTTGTCCTCGAGTTACTATTTCATGTTGTACCCCCCCCCCCCCTCTGTCAGTGTCGATGCTTTAAATGATCAAAACTGTTCACTAATTAATATCAAAATCGTAAGTCAATCGAGTGTGCAGTGAAGCCGTTGAGAAAAAAAAAAAAAAAAAGAATCCAACCTTATTAAATCGATCAATTCCAGTAGCGAGGTGTGAAATTTGGCAACGATGTGCTTCCTCCATTTAAACTTACGGAAAAAATCGAATGCTTCGGTCAGCGGCGATGACTAGAACGTTTCGACCTTAATGTTTCTAATGTGTTCAAAGCAGGGCTGCCGTTTTGCGTATAATCAATGCTATTTTTCAATTCACCGATGATTCCACCGGTTGAGAAAAGATTACGCAGTTCAGTTCAGTGCATGACTATAATAAACTAAAATACTCGCATCTGTAATCTTTTCTCAACCGGTGGAGTCGTCGATGACTTTAAAAAACTTGCGGATATTTTAATTTTCACCAAAAAACTTTTTTACAAAAAAAGTAGTCGAGCGGCCCAGTCAGAAAACGGCGTTCAATTTTGCTTCTTGGCAGGTTATTATTCTCTTTCGGCGTTCAAAGGTACTGATATGTTTCATTGAACGCCCAGTCAAAATTCTTTCTCCCCTCCCCCCTCTCGGTTCCTCCCCGCTCTTCCCTCTAGAACTTGGTACAAGTAGTGCCGTTTCTTTGAAAGAAAGTAATTCTATTTCGGCGTACAAAGGTACTGATATATTTCATCGAACGCCCAGTCATGAATTTTCCCCCTCCCTCTCTTTCTCTCTCTCGACCCCTCCATCCCCTTTTTATTTGGTGCTTCGTAAAAGATTCTACGCTGCATGTAAAGTTGCATTCGCTCTCCAAGTATAAAAGCGAAAGAAAAAACGTAAGTAAAAAACTAACTAAAATAAAAATAAAAATTTCAAAATTACAGGAGGGGAAAAAAACTGGGCCGGTTGTTCTTCTCCCCCCCCCCCCACAACCAGACGTCTTTCCCTGCCTTTTTTAACTGCGGTGCTTTTTACAGAAATTTCTACGCTGCATCTAAAATTGCATACTTTCTCAAATGAAGGCACTTCAAAAACTCCGCAGACGGTTTAAAACTGGTCCGAGTAATAAATGTTGCCAGTAATAAATAAAATAAATGTTGCCACAAGGGTAAATGTATCGGTCAGGGACCAAATCTTGTTAGGTCCCGAGCTCTCTGATTGGTCGAAACCGCGCGCAAGTGCACGCAAGTCGCAACGCTCGGGATTTAACAAGATTTGGTCCCAGGATAAAACAACAGTGTGAGACTGGGAGCGGGAGGGAGAGAGAGGAGTGAAAGATTCAAAGGAAAGAAGTGAAAGGGAAAGGAGAGAGGTGAGGGTTCTTCCTTTACGGACAGGTAATACAAAACAACCGGCCCAGTTTTTTTCCCCTCCTGTAATTTTGAAATTTTTATTTTTATTTTAGTTAGTTTTTTACTTACGTTTTTTCTTTCGCTTTTATACTTGGAGAGCGAATGCAACTTTACATGCAGCGTAGAATCTTTTACGAAGCACCAAATAAAAAGGGGATGGAGGGGTCGAGAGAGAGAAAGAGAGGGAGGGGGAAAATTCATGACTGGGCGTTCGATGAAATATATCAGTACCTTTGTACGCCGAAATAGAATTACTTTCTTTCAAAGAAACGGCACTACTTGTACCAAGTTCTAGAGGGAAGAGCGGGGAGGAACCGAGAGGGGGGAGGGGAGAAAGAATTTTGACTGGGCGTTCAATGAAACATATCAGTACCTTTGAACGCCGAAAGAGAATAATAACCTGCCAAGAAGCAAAATTGAACGCCGTTTTCTGACTGGGCCGCTCGACTACTTTTTTTGTAAAAAAGTTTTTTGGTGAAAATTTCAGGAGTTTTGAGAAGAAAAACTTAACATTTATTTTTACATCTCTCTTCCAGTGCTCAAGCAAATGCACTTTCTTTTCTTTTCTTTTTTTTTTTTACGTTAATAATTATTTATATTTTATTTTGAGCAACCTCCTCCATTCCCCTGATAGTTGCTCCTATCCTCACCTTCTGCAGTAAAGTGCCTTAATCGACTGACAGTTGCAGTTCCATTTATAAGTGGGTAATATGAACGAGACCACCGCAACAAACCATGTAATTTTCTCCCTTTCTATTTTTTAATAATGAAAGGAAATTCGGTTCAGTATTGTGTCTTTAGAGTGTATCTTATCTGACCTAGAGTCCCTGTTGTAAATACTGTGACAGGGACCTTAATTGAAGCTCAATGGTGTCGGGACTTCATAACAAACAGGTTGCGTAAGATCTCACCAACTCACTAACTCACTCTGTTAGTGGAAGTTTGCAATAGCGGCACTTTAATCTTCCGAATTTAAACCTGTAGAGTGCGCGTAAAGCGCGACGCGACAAGTCTTTGGACGCGACACGACGGTGCGGTAAAATCGGAAGGAGCTGGATATGAAATTTCACTGCTAATAATAATAAACAAGGAAACACAGCTGACTTCATTGCATTTCGTACATTGGTCAGTAGGTCATTGCAAGAAAGATTATAGATACTGTAAGGAGAAAATGTCATCTTTGTTGGTCACATTAACTCTATGTTTACATGACAATGTTACACCTACGCCTTGAAACGCGATGGGAATCGTACTGCAATGAAACATAGTTCTTAATTAACTTATAATTATTATTTTAGTCATTCATACTTCACTCTCTCAAATTTCTCAACACTACCACAGTGCTTTTTCGTCGAGCCTCGTATCAACCTTGTAAATGATTGGAAATGTGATGCAGAGCTACAACCGGTTTTGTGGCAACTTTGCTTTGGTTTCTTTCAAAATAAATTATTACTGTTTTTACTATCACCTACTTTTCTTTCTCCGATCCAAACATGAACTTGAACTGCACCAAGTATTTTGGTGTCCATTGGATTTGGAGCAAATCTAATTTTATGAGTACTATGAATAATAATATTAATAATTTCCTCTATCATCTTTGCGGTAGAACAGCAAATAGGCATTCTCACTACCAGCTGGCCAGTGGTGCTCCTTAGGTAATTTGAGTGTTCTCAGCCAAGTTAAACTTGTCTCCCAACCGCACATCAGCTGTATAGAGACAAGACCATGATGAAATATTGCCACTTGCAATTTGAAAAGATCTGACGTTTCAAATGAATACAGTAATACACATCCCGTTGATAATCACTGCGGTACGGGGTATCATGTGACCGCACCGAAGTCAACATTCAACAAGTTTCTGATTCCAGAGTACTATTGCTACATGCTTAGGGGGAAGAATTTGCCCACAGTTTGTAACATTTTCTTTTTGAAATCACTCAAGAAACTCTGTCTTAAATTGTATGGGCTTGGGCGACTGTTGCCCCTGGCTTGCGATCAGCCGGGGTATGGGCAGTTACCGCTGCCTTGCGTCATTCTTAAATTATACTACTTACAGGGGTGGTTCAATGCAATTACACCCCTAAGCAAGATTTTGCAATGGCCATGGCTAGAGTATACTATAAGACCCAAATATTCTCAACGACGCCATGTTCGGTTAGCGAAATTGATCGCGCGGTTAGAGGACAGTTTTGGCGCGTCATTCAAATAAGACGAGGCACCCTTCCCCTGCTATCAAAATATGTTGATTAACTCATTGTGCTGTTTTAAAGTCACAACCATGATTAATGTTGCACCGAAAAAATTACCAATAAATAAGAAACGACTGAAGAAACGCGATTGCTCACTCAATGTTTACATTCCTGATATGCTGATCGCCGCCATTTTTGGTTAGCCTCAGCTCTCTCATCAGAAGCATCGATCGGGAATACTCGGGTCTTATAGTATACTCTAGCCATTGCCCAATAGTTGACTTTCCCTTTTCGGAATTACTCGGAAAAACTCTGTCTTAAATTGTATGGCTGCCCCGGGCTGTCACCGCTTATAATCCGCATAGACCTGGGCAGCGACCCCTGCTCACTGAGCAAGATACAGCAATATCCTTGGCTTGGGACCACAGTCCTTGTTCTATAGTGTAAGGAACAACGTCTATAGTTGTGACGGAACAATCTGCCGCAGTTTATGATCAAAAGTGAGAATTGGCAACTTGGAGTCGAAAACAATGTCCGTCCACACCGAACATTTGTTGGATTGAGTAGTTTTGCGGGGTGAGAGAAGTAGTTACGCATCAGAGAGCACAGGTAAACTTAAAAAGAAAAATAAAGAGCCAAAACTTACTCGCATTGCATGTCATCAATTTTGGTGCACTCACGACTAATAACACACGAATTTTACAAGTAGCGGAGTCCAGCGACGAAAAAACTTTCTGCAGGCAAGGACTAATAAGCCTTTGTTCTAACCAAAGACAGATCATAGGGTTACAGTTCTTCACCGACAGATGATGATTCAAGCAGGTAAAGATATAAGTTTATTATGATCATGCCGTTCTTACCAAGGAAAGCTCTTTGGAGCCAACATTTCTTGGACAACAAAGGCTTAGTTTTCAAAGAAGACTGAATGGACACCGTCTGTAATCTGGAGATCGGTGAGGCACTTTGCAGAGTTTCTAGAGAAAACTTCATAGAGTAAAATGAAATAACCTGCTCTTGCTAATCATCTAACCCTCTTTAACAGTGAGGAACCATTGGTGACTTCTCTGGAAACTGATGAACGAAACCTTACATTTCCTAGCTTTCACACATTTAAGTGACGAAAGTGAAGCGGCGAAGAAGTTGATCGCGAATTGAAAGCTAATAAGAACTTTGAATCTTTATTACCACGTTAATAAAGTGAATTGAAATGATTTTATTTGGGGGTAAATAGTCGTGTTGATGAAACCACGAGTAAAGTGTAAACCTAACCTACAATCGTGATTCGATTATATCGATTGTATCGATCTGAAAGTTTTGGCTGGATCTCCACTTGAAATCTGATTTGAAGCTGTAACTTTCTTAATAAGCGATGAAATTTAGCCAACTTGGCAAAGGTTTCTTCCTTAGAGCATGAGGAATTCAACCGTACCAAGTTTTTTCCATTACGCGCTATGGTTACCGCTGCAGCCGTGACTAAAGTATGGTCCTAAGAAGGGCATTTTTTGGCACTCTTTCTTCAATATCTCCCTCAACACTTTATGGATTTACATTTTCTTAAAAAAGCACCGTACGTGAATAAAATACGATTCTAATGAGACCAAGTTTTTAACGATCCGTCTCACGGTTGCAGAGGAAATGAATAGGAATCATCGACCACGCGCGAACTCCGGTTTTTGCGATATTTCGTCAATCTGAAGCAGTTTTTTGGCCGTTACTCTCTCAGATCGACATTAAATAAAAATCGCTCTCGTCAGTCACAGCTCTGTGAAACGCTGAACCCAAATATATAGCACACTTATGGGTTTTATTCTACGGTGTGTTCACATAATCGGTGGACATTTTCGAAAATCCACGAAAACGCAGTTTTGAGCTGTTTCGTGTATAATAAGCGGTAGGTGTACCCGCCCAGGTTCCATCGGTGTTTTCTTACTGGGCCTGTGCGGCTACCGCCGCTTATGATTAATCAACGGAGTTTCCAACGATTAAGGAAAGATTACAGATCAGAGTATTTTCGTGCATTGCAGTCATACACTGAACGGAACTGTGTAATCTTTTCTCAACCGGTGGAATCATCGGTGAATAGAAAAATAGCATTGATTATACGCAAAACGGCAGCCCTGGTTCAAAGGGAAAAAATGAAACGATGCCAAATTGCACGATTCACCACTGATCAATGTAATCATCAATCTAGAGATCGCTTAAATCCCCCGAAGGTGGGTGAAAGGGAAGAGGTATCAGCATTTTCTTTCAATGACATAGCGTCAACATTCTATTTATCTTTAAATAGTTATTCCCTCTCAATGGCGTAATTTTTGGCATTATTTGATAATTATGTTTACTTATCAGGCAAATTCTCATTTTAGTTCCTATCAATTATTTAAATTCTTACACCTTTTAATTCCATTTGTTCTCATTTTGATCTGTTTCAGGTAAGTTTCTTCTTTATGTGAAACCACTTTACTTAGAATCAGATTGTCAGCACAGCAAAGTAAGTTATTTTTTATTTGAAGTTCTATACACACTACTATACATATACGGCCAACTGTGCTAAGTAGGATATAATTAAATAAGAAAAACCAGGGAGCTCTGTTGTTTTTTGAAAAAGCCATATTTTGGCTTGAAAATGGTTAGGTCAAACTTGAGAGACGGGTTATATATACATATATAAATTACCTTTATTTTTTGAAAGAGGAAAATAAGCTCCAAATCACCAACAATATTTCATTTGAAAGTATCATGAGAAATGAGGATTTTACTGAACACGGGCTCCAAAACGACTCGATTAGGAGTTACAAAAAAGGTTCTAGAAATACAAAACCCCCAAAACAATTTTTAGTATGTTGCGCTGAAAAGAGTGCCAGGTCCATTCATTATGCCACAAAAACTTTAATCAAAATGATTAAAGTAAAAAAGCTGGCCAAGCAAAAAAGTGTCTCCCAACTCCGCTTCTCCTTCCTTTCTCTTCTCTCCCCCAATTTATTTTATATTGCAAGCTGGTTCATTTGACTTTACACTCCTTGCTAAAATCCAAATTTCCGAGATTATGGCTCTCTTTTTTAGCGCCAAAAGGCACTGAAATCAGGGAGCCAAGTTTACTTTCTTTCTTTCTAACTCCGTGCCAGTATGCAATCTGTGATACCGCGCACACTTTTAACCAACGAGGCGGGAGGCTGGCTGGCTGAGTTGACTGATTAGTCGACGCCGCTAACGCGGCGCGACTGCTGGGTTTGCGATTGTTTTCTTCGATTAATCGCACAAATATTGCTGATATAACACGGAAGTCAAGGAATCTGCGGTGAAGAAATTATTACCACTGCCGTCTCTACAAACAACGAAGAGAGAGGGGGAGGGGAGAGGGAGAGAAAGATAAAGAAAGCGGGGTAGTCACAATTTATTTCAAGAAATAATTGGAAGAAAAAATGAAAATGAAGGAGGAACTTCAGACTTTGGCCGGGGTTTTTTTTGGGGGGTATTGGTGAATGACTGTCCAATACTTGGAGACGTTTCTCAGAATTGAATCCCCAAAAAAAAACCCCCGGCCAAAGTCTGAAGTTCCTCCTTCATTTCAATTTTTTCTTCCAATTATTTCTTGAAATAAATTGTGACTACCCCGCTTTCTTTCTCTTTCTCTCCCTCTCCCCTCCCCCTCTCTCTTCGTTGATTTGTAGAGACGGCAGTGGTAATAATTTCTTCACCGCAGATTCCTTGACTTCCGTTATATCAGCAATATTTGTGCGATTAATCGAAGAAAACAATCGCAACCCAGCAGTCGCGCCGCGTTAGCGGCGTCGACTAATCAGTCAACTCAGCCAGCCAGCCTCCCGCCTCGTTGGTTAAAAGTGTGCGCGGTATCACAGATTGCATACTGGCACGGAGTTAGAAAGAAAGAAAGTAAACTTGGCTCCCTGATTTCAGTGCCTTTTGGCGCTAAAAAAGAGAGCCATAATCTCGGAAATTTGGATTTTAGCAAGGAGTGTAAAGTCAAATGAACCAGCTTGCAATATAAAATAAATTGGGGAGAGAAGAGAAAGGAAGGAGAAGCGGAGTTGGGAGACACTTTTTTGCTTGGCCAGCTTTTTTACTTTAATCATTTTGATTAAAGTTTTGTGGCAATATCAGTGCCCGTTTTGGGAGACACTTGGATGATTCTGGCTTGACCAAAAGCTGAGTTCAACTGCAAATAGTTGGTGGTTGATAATACAAATCAAATGTTACCAATCTCTGATTGCATTGGGTTGTTTTTGTTTGTTTTTATTTGTTTGTTTTTTTGTTTTTTTGTTTTTTTTTGTTTTTTGTTTTTTTTTTTTTTTTTATGAGCAAAGTTTTTATAACCTGACCTTTTAAAGGCTCTGTGTGAGATTCTCCAGCATGTCTCTTGAATAGTATTAGAGTGTGGCATACCCACTAAAACCTCCGCCGCTCGAGTTCACTATGTACATGAATCATCGAACCGAGCTTAAAAATGGCAATTGTTGAAATTTAAACAAACCTGCTAGGTGTGCAGACACGCAAGAATGTTGGCATGAATTAATTGCCATTGAGTCCATCTTTCTTAAAATGGTTTGGTTCAATTTAGTTATTCGTCGCAATTATTCCATCTTACAATAGAACAGCAAGTAGGCATCCTTGGTCCCCTCGGGTCATCGACACTCAGAAATGTTTTGGTCATTTGCTCAAATATTTTTATCATACTCCAAGCGCACAACAACCGTGTAGTGACCCGAATCTGTCACTGTTCCATATGATGGAACATCCCTGAATGCAACCTGAAGAGACTACCATTAACAGTAAGATCAGATGAACGGAGATCATCTAGTTGAAAATTTGTTATTTTGACACTTTGTCCATTTTCCCACTTATTCAATAATAATTGGATAGTGAGCATTTTCCTGTATTACTGATAAAAGTGCATTTTTTCTTATTGCCGCATCAACAAAGTTCACACTTTAAACCCTCGGGATAGTTCCACGAAGAATAATTTTGATCATGTTGGTGATACTCTGTTCATTTAAGCTTACAGGCAGTTGCAAAATTCTGCTGAGATTAGAATTTCTATTTACATGTCCGCAATGATCACACTTAATCTCATGAAATTCATAAAACTCAATTTCCTCCTGTAGTTGGGAATTTTTGCGGATCAAGGCATTCACAAACTCTGGTGCATCATGTTGCCTTTCTTTCTGCAAATCTAGCTACTTCCTGGTGTACACTGAATGCAGAGAGAGGATTTTTAGAACAAGAGAACTGATCAGCTACACTTTTATGGGCCGGGGTGCTTGCAGATGAGCTTAAATCTGTTCTCAAAGGTTCAAAGCTTAAAAGACATTGCTGACTTGCATTGGCACAGCATGACACAGCATCATGATTGTAAAATTAGAGCAACAGTTTGACGCAGGATTAGTCCGCGGTTGAAGTATCTAATCAAACTCTGTCTGAAACATGAATAATCTTTGCTCTCAACCTCTCACTCTCTCTCTCCCTCCCTCCCTCTCTCTCCCTCTCCCTCCCTCCCTCCCTCCCTCCCTCCCTCCCTCCTGAAACGACCTCTAGTACATGTTTCTGTGTATCATTGATATGAAGTTACAGCATACAGAAACAATGTAAAAAAAAATTCATGGAGTGCAGAAAGCTGGAGAAGAGCTACGGTAGTAAGTAAATGTTTAAGATGGGTAAACAAGCAGTCAGTTGATGTGGTTCTCTACCAAATATACCATTAAATACACTATCTTCTCATCAAATAATCAGAAGGGTTGAGGTGTTCAGCTTAGTATAGATTACAGTTTGATTTTGCCTACAGTTGGTCCCAAAGTGATGTCGCAGCGCATCAAAAAATAGGCAGAAGCACCAGCTTATCAATTGCTCAGAGAGCAGTTCAAGCTGTCAACTGCCATCTCATGTAAGACCACGCATACCAGTTAATCGAATCACCCTCACAATCAACAGAAAAGCTTCCGCCCATTATTTACTACTTACTACTAGTCTGGGATTGTTATAGAAGTATAACCAAAGTGAACAAGCATAGAGACACATTCTGGTCTGGTAAAGAATAGCTGAGAGAGGTTATTACTAGGTTGAGGAATTTTACCTTCGTGAATGCTTTATTACACACTACTTCCTCTAGTAGAGATATGATCAGGCTGCATATCCTTCTGCTGAATTAGCTAACTGTCGGCGCAAAGATTTCTGGGTCAGGTGTTTTTTTTCACAACCCTCGGATACGAGAAATACTTGACTAACAGCTCAGACTTAAGGTGACTACATGTATGACTGGATCTACATGCAGTATCATCCATTATGATGGCAGCTCAGATACAATGGGGAAAGGTGACCCGAGACTGACGAACTGAGTAGAGGGGGCCGAGCAGGCTTCATTTGCGACAGAAAGAATGAGCAACCCAGCCCAGAATCAAGGAACACACTGACCACAATAAATGCGAGATATTATTAAATATACAGAGTTCAGTGAGCAAATTCAATGGTTGCATGACACGACACCAATAACAAATAGTATGGTTAGGTAGGGTTAGGTACTTAATAGGTAGGCATGACGGTAGCCTCAGAGACAAAAGCTAGAAGCACCCGTAGGTTACCGAATTCCACAGCGAAGTTATCTGAAACTATTTTGTTAGTTAAGAACTCGGTCACGGCACTACATACTAGATAATAGATGAATTGTTATTCACGTTAAACAGTCCAGGTGAAAGAGTTGCACCTCCGCAATGACTCCGACTAAAAACAACACTGATTTCTGATTTACCGAGCAAAGTTGGAGGATAAACACAAAATCCATCAGGCGAGCAAGGAGTAAAGAATGAAGTGAATGGTGGCCGCAAACACTTTCATTTTAAAGAAAGCCAATAATTCGAATACAGTCGTAACCGAATCGATCAACACGACGAGCAAAAAAAATCACCCGAATGAAAACAAATAAACAAAAACATGTCATCATCGAACGCTACCGGTTTGTTTGACAGTCGGTCGACTGGAGGTTGGCGCCGTCTGGTGGGCGACGGTTACAACAACTGATAATTAAAACGATTCTCTTGTCTCTTATTCTATGACTGACATGTATTCAATTGAAAATTTCTCCTTAATATTGCTCGGATCGTTAAAATGTTGACAAAAGCACGCACACGGAAGCAATACGGACATTTCTGTACCAAGTTTTCTTCGATCCGTGCCACCGTTTACCCTGTAGGACTTTCCGATTAATTGCTCTGAAATGCTTCTGAAACGGAACAACCGTCAAGTATTTTGACGATTTCTCCGAGCACTGAAGTCGGATTGGTCTCAAAATTGAAAGCAACTTACACTAGAACATTACAAATCTAACGGTACCAAGTTTTAATGATTTGGAGCAATGGTTCTCTCGCAATCGTCCGTGTAAAATTCATGATGACCAAACGTGCAGTTTTAGAGGCTTAAATTAGCTGTTTTTTCTTAATATCTTTCTTATAAATTGTCCGATTGATTTGAAATTTTAGAATCATCATCTCGAGCGCGTGGCAAATCGATCGATATGGGGTGATATGGGGTTTTGATTAGCGGCTTAACTGGAATCGATGATTAACGATCCCAAAACGCCGAAATCACGAAATTTGCTCTGTTGCGTGTATATAAGTGTCGACCGCGTCTCTTGGCATCTGTGTTCTGTTCTTGTTCTTACTTTTTTTCTTTCTTTTTTTTTTTTACTTGGCCGGGGGCTACCGCCCCTTATGATCAGTTCTGTCAATTTGAATCAACAACAATTTTGGGAGCGTCATCTCAACCTCTCCTTTCTCTTTTAAATGTCAACAGAGTCTAATACTTCATTTCCACGAGATTCTGAAACTATTTCACTTGTAATAAAAATCGCGTGGTACACATAACCATTCTGTTCACATTCTTTGCTATATGGCCCGATTGAAAATAGGACGCGTACGGCGTACGCCTTCTAAATTGCTGGCACCACTCCGTAAAACATACAAATACACCGCGACTATTGGACGGTCATGAATTCAGTATTAAACGGTGGTTTGAATTCAACGAAGTAAAGGAGTTTGAGTAACGACCTTGTAATGGAGCAATTGTGCACTTCAGGTAATGATTTATTGCTTTCGAGTAATCGTATATGAGCTTTGGTGCGAACTGTATAACGGATAAACTGAGAACCTATATCATATACAAACAAATAGGTATACAAATATATACCGACTCAGGAAATGTCCCTGGTGCTCTTCCAGGGCATCGTCAATGTTCTTTGGGAAGAGAAAGAAGACCTACGAGCAGACCTGATCGGCTCTAGGCCTTTGGAAAGCCGATAAAGGCTCTCAAAGTGTAATTGGCGTTTTTCCAGGGTATCGCCAATGATATTTGCAATGAGGAAGGAGACTTTTGAGCTGACTTCTTCGGCGCTGGGCCTTTGAAAAGCTGACAAGGCGGGAGGCTCTCAAAAATATCATTGTTTGCCTTTTTCCTGAGTATAGCGTTAATGTTTTTTGAAGGGAGATTAACCCCTTTATGGGCCAAGCCCGAGTCTACTCGTTTATCTTCTCTAGTCTATTTTCATTGTTCAGTCTTCAGTCTTCTTCATAAACGGAATATGTATAGATGAAATCACAAAATGGATAAGTTTTCATTCGGACGCCTTCAATTTGTAGTATAGGCAATTCCAACTCCCGGTACGAACAGTACCTACTTTCCTTCTAGAACGAAGGAGTTGTGTTCTCTTGAACTAACCTGGTCTTTAAGGTTAAGACCCAAGATGAGATCTGTTCATTTATGGGCCTTCGCAATGCCGACACGGTGCGGGAGGCTCTCAAAAATGTTCC
This sequence comes from Trialeurodes vaporariorum, assembly GCA_011764245.1. NCBI lineage: Eukaryota > Metazoa > Arthropoda > Insecta > Hemiptera > Aleyrodidae > Trialeurodes > Trialeurodes vaporariorum. The sequence continues at coordinate 54,547,704 of VMOF01000001.1, forward strand.
CGCACTAAATGACGCAATTCGCCGATGATACCTAACGGTTGGGCTCGTATTTGTACCGACAAATGTTGAGTTGATTGCCTGAATTTTTGTAGAAATTAATATCAAAATTTGAGGAATCAATTTGTGCCCGTGTCCAGGAAAATACCTTATTTTCCGGGGCAAATTTTTTCAGGAGGGTGATTTTTAGCCAAAAAGGTCGAAAAGTTACAATCCCCCCATTTTTGGTGGACGGCAAACGCTCTCTAGTAGTCTTAAGAACAAGTTCCAACATTTTAGGCGAAAAGGGGCATACTGTTTTGAGTTCATATCAGAATCGTGAAAAGGGACCTTATCTCACAACTGTAATTTTTATGCGGGAAGGTAAGGGGAAAGGGCCCCAAAGGGGCCCTTTTTTTTCTTTTTTCCGTTTTGCCATACATTTTCATGAATAAATTTAGTACGTTCTTATAGTCTCAAAATGTTCTTCATGACCGCCTCTATATCCGGTGGTACCAATAACTCAGTTTTGGTTTTTTTGGGAAAATAAGGTCCATTTTTTTTGGACACGGTCATATTTAGTAATCAACGTAGAAATTTTCCATTGCTGTGGAAACGTCCTCGAAATTTGTTTTCGAATTTTCCCAAAATTAAGGCAATGTTCCCACCAGTCATTATTGGTGTAATATATTTGGGGTAATATTAGCGCAGCTATAGCTGGTACCCCATATATCGGGTACCAATATCGGCAACTTTACTCTCTGTGAGGCGCTGTTCCCAAGCATCGTCAAGGTAATTTTTAATTGTAAATTGGACTTTCAAGCAGACCTGAAACCTGTTGAGTTTGAAATCCAGGGGGCCCAGCAGAGCTCGCATGGTTCGAACAATCCGTTCGGCAGATTCTTCCTAAGAACAATGTGATTTGTTGGCGTGCGTAGTCCCGCCCTTCGGGGTGGAATAATCGCGCGGTAGGTCGTCTGGATCGAAAAAGAAATGTCGATGAGATGGTTTCTTCCATCGAGATTGTTTTCAGTCACACGGTTGCCGAATGGCGTGATCGGAAAAGATATTAGTCTGAAGGTTTAGGATATTGTTCTTGAATTCGTGTACAGGCCTATAGGCACGCAAGCTTATTTCATGTGGACGGCAACATGTAAAAATATGGTTTTAATGAAGTACAGTTTAATTTATTCGTTTTTTTTTGTCTAGCCACGCTGCGTCGTCGCCGATTTTGATTATGGAGGGGGGGAAAAAATCCCTCTTTTCTGCTGGATCTTTATTTATGATAGATGGAGGTGCATTTGGTATCACACTCGATGGCCACCGGGGATTCTGCTCCTAAGGTTTGTGATTCATTCGATTTGTTAAGTCTAGTCGCTGGGTTGTCAATTTGAATTAGCATACTTACTTATAAAAAGTACTAGCGAAAACGGTAGTGCCTGTGGCGAAGCGTGCAACTTAACAACGTAGTATTTTGGGTCATTAAAACCCGCGAAAAATATCGAACTATCTAAGGATCGGCGATGACTATCAAATTCGATGTTTTCTATGAGTTCAAATGGACAAAATTCCTTATTGGTAAATAGCACGCCTATTGCCTCTCGACAGTGTGAATATTTAATGTCCCCTCCCCCCCCCGGGGGGGGGGGGAAGTAAATCTGAACGAAAATTATGGTCGGGAAAACACAAAATTTTCCTTGATAGAGATTCTGCTGGGTATCATCAGAAATTATTTTTAAAGTCACAACTGAAGCCATTTTTGGGAAAAGAGCCCATAAAAAAAAAGGATACGCTCTTCAGACAAAATGCTCCATTCAATCACAATGCCAATTTCTCAGAAAGAACACACTGTTGTTCCATGCATGGGCCCCTTTTTCCCGGGAAAAGGCCTCAATTCTAGTGGTTTTCCTTTGTAATGCAAAATTACCAGCATTCCTTTTCATGACAAAGAAATATTATTGGTGACTTCAAGTAGAATATCTGGGATGGAAAAATCCTTGCTTTTTACTCCAAAATTTATTTTCTGAAACATCCAAATTTTTTCCCATGGATTTAGGCAAAAACTTTATAAGAACGTTCATTATCAAATCGTTGTATCATAATTATTTTGGGTCTCAAAGTAACGTCTCTGTTAACATGATACGCTACAGGCAGTTATTGAACGACTCATTGGTCAAAAATTGAAAAACAATAAAATTTTGCCTACTCTTAACCTCTCACATATATCATTTGGACAATGGAACATTGTGTCCGTCTATCAAATAGCTGGCATCGACAGTGGCGACGCGTGCAATCTGGCAACTGTGCATTTTGTCCATTTAAACCCGTGTAAAGTATCGATTCCAGGGGGGGCACTGTGCACCCCCAACGTTCGACCTTTTTCACGACTTTAAATAATGGACTGGATGCAACGTTACCAAATTGCACGCGCCGCCCCTGGCATCGATTCCTTTTGCTTCCAAGGATCATCTGATAATGTACGAGGGGCATTCGTAAAGTAAGGAAACATTCTATTTTTCTCGAGAACGAAAGCAGATAATCAAAATCTGTAAAAAGCGTTTTAACCGTCATACTTTCACCTTTTTAACGAGCTATAGTTTTTTAAATTTGATCCACTGGTTCGCGAGTTAAGTCAAATTTTCCACGCCCACCTCTGGTCATCGCGTGCCCACCTCCAGACGCGCTGTGGAGCTCGTCAAACGACTACAAATTCTGTACCTTGCAAACGGCCATAAAACGATAAGTTGTTCGACTTATGAAATTTATTGTTTTTCACTGGTTATTTACGGGTTTGATGATCAGTCTTACCTTATTTCTCCACGTAATCTCCCTCCCGTTGAACACATTTTTGATACCGTGACAGGAGCTTTTGGATTCCATCCGCGTAAAACTGCGTGCTCTGTTCTTGAAACCATTTTCTGACTTCAGCCTCCACCTGTGCATCATTGACGAATTTTTTTCCTCCAAGGGCGTTCTTTAGTGCAGGAAACAGATGATAGTCACTTGGAGCGAGGTCCGGGGAGTACGGGGGATGAGGAAACACATCCCAAGTGAAGGAAGTCAACAAATCCTGAGTAACACCAGCAGCATGTGGCCTTGCGTTGTCGTGGAGTAGCAACGGGTTACGTGTCAGAAGTCCTGGGCGTTTTCTCTTGATTGCTGCTCTAAGTTTTGTTAAAGTTTCACAGTACCTCTCAGCGTTAATGGTTTCTCCTTTTCCCAAGAATTCGATCAGCAATATTCCTCTAGCATCCCAAAACACCGTGGCCATGATTTTTCCAGCAGAAAGGATGACTTTGGCTTTTTTTGGAGCCTCTTCATCAGTCGTTTTCCAAACCATACTTTGCTGTTTGGTTTCAGGGGTTGAATGATGAACCCAAGTTTCATCGCCGGTCACAATTCGAGAAAGCAGGTTGTCCTCCTCGGCGTGCAATTGAAACAAATATTGAGCCGCATCCAAGCGTCTTTGCTTGTGGACAGGAGTCAGCAAACGAGGCACCCAACGCGCGCACACTTTCGAAAACTTCAGTTCTTCGGTCAAAATTTTTAACACAGTAGTTCTCCCAAGTTCGACATCGGGAGGCAAACGATCGAGAATTTCATCAATGGTAAGACGACGTTCTTTTTCCAGAACAGTTCGCACTGCAACGATGTTCTTATCCTCTTTCACAGCGCTGGGCCGTCCGGACCGCTCTTCATCATGAACACGATTGCGCCCGGATAAAAAACAATTTCGCCACTTTGTCACCGTCACATAACTGTAAGCCGAATCACCATACACGGAAATTAATTGCTTATGGATATTCACAGCAGTTTCATTTTTCGCGGTAAGAAAACGGATAACAGCACGCAACTCACATTCGGACACGTTTTTCAGTGGAGTCTCCATGATTGCACGCACAATACTGATTAATAGTGACCAAGCCATGATGAAGGCTCCGTAATCTTGACTTTTATCTTTCATTTGCTCCTCTGTTGATGTGCGAATGCACTGGAGTGACAATCACAATCCTTATCAACGATATCAGTGCGGGAAACACGGACACCTGACCAGCTACACCGCGCGCCTGGAGGTGGGCACGCGGTGACCAGAGGTGGGCGTGGAAAAATTGACTTAACTCGCGAACCAGTGGATCAAATTTAAAAAACTATAGCTCGTTAAAAAAGGGGAAAGTATGACGGTTAAAACGCTTTTTACAGATTTTGATTATCTGCTTTCGTTCTCGAGAAAATAGAATGTTTCCTTACTTTACGAATGCCCCTCGTATTATTTTTGATGGGATATTTATTATCTGGTAATGCAATTTGGCAATGTTGTAGTGTGTCCATTTAAACCCATATAAAAAGTCGAATGCGAACGTGTTCACCGAACACCCAATCGATCGATCTTTTTCATGTGCTCAAATGGAAGAACTGCAACGTTGCCAAATTGCACGGTACGCCACTGCAATCTGGCAAGAGTGCAGACCCAGTTCGTGTTCTCATGATTCCTCCATTTTCATTTGAAACTCTTTGAAACTATGACTGTTGATTGGTTGAATAGGAGTCAAGGCCAGGAATGTCCACGTGCCTATAACGTCTAGTTTAATGATGGTGTGTAATTACAAATAATTTAAATTGATTTCAAGTTTCACGTCTTTTTTAAATATACGACGATACTTGTAGTTTTTCATTTTCGTTACAATTCGATCTCCTGTCCATTATCTGAAGCGAAATTATCTGAAATAGAAGTCAGAGTATAAAACAGAGACTCAGAAACCATAGCAATGCTGGCAGTCCAACCAGAATAGGGTGAGGTGATGAAAAAGTTATTTCAATTTCCTCGAGACCACTCAACATTAAATGTTATATTTCTCGTGTTCTTTTCTCGGGATGCTAATCGAAAGTCAGTGACCAATAAAATTGTGACGACCGCAAATCTGTAATGAATGATTTTTTACAAAGATCATCAAATTCTGCTCCTTATTTCAACCGTCTACTGACATTGTTGAGGACCCATAAAACTAACCTCCGCGCGTATGACTAGACTTTCTAGAAAGAAAATATCGACAATAATTTGTTTCTGCGGCCGCTAGACTTCAAAACTTTCTATGCCGGGAAAAAATCATTTTTTGATCGACTGAGCGCTTTAAATACCCTATTTTCACTTTTGGCCACATTTTGTTCTTTCCTTTGCCTTATTTGTGTCCACATGATTCAAGAAAGAGCAAAACGGATAAAATTTCGGCTTCAATGGGTCTGTTGCGTACTTTTGCTACATCAATATAACTCATTGTTTCTAACATAAAATTCTGCGAAAATAACGATGCGCATATTAAAAACTTTCAAAATCCACTCATTAACTCAGAAAATACCTTCCATTTCAAACAACCCGCGCTACACTAGACACTATATCACCGACTTATAACTACATAGATGGAACCATCTCGTTTATGTAAACATGAGCAGGACTTACAAACATTGGAATGTTTCGTTTAGATGCGTACATTTCTTATATTATTTTGTAATCTTTGATAAACCGAAAAGACCAGACAGCAAATGCAGCTTATATTTCACGTATTAAAAAAGAAATTCCATCATTTTGTAGTTACGTTGTTGTTTACTTATGCACGAAGGTTCCGTCTATGTAGTAGTATACCGATACAAATAGTGTCTTCTGTAGCGCGGGCTGTTTGAAATTGAAGTGATCTCCTGAGTTAATGAGTGGATTTTGAACGTTTTTAATGTGCGCATCGTTATTTTTGCCGAATTTTACGTAAGAATCAAGGTTCTATATTGTTGTAGCAAAAATATGCAACAGACCCATTACGAGAGACTTACTGCAATGATACTGTCGCAAACTTCGGCCAGAGCTTTTTACTTTCTCACTCTAATGAAATTAGAAAAATTGAGAAAGTATTGCAATGGCGCAGAGATTTTTGATGCATTTTGTTTCGATACTTGGCCCGCTGCGACTAAGTCAATCATGATAATTATGAAATAATTGGCTCTCATCATGCCTAATACTATCCTAAAGAACATCTATCCATGACATTTTAATATTTCTTAATTATATGTGGTTTGGAGAGGTAAATGCGAAACATTTTTGTGGCGTCCGTGAGTCCGTGAGTCCGTGAGTCCGTCCGTATCCCAGCATAACTTTTGCACAATAAGTCCAAATGAATTCAAATTTTGCAGAAAGGTTGCTTTTAACATTCCCCAGAGGGACTTTTTTTGTTTTTTTGAAATTTTAATTTTTAGGTTAGTTATGGATGAAAAATGGTTTCCATTAAAATCAATGGTAAAATGGGTAAAAAAGAGAAAAATTGGGATAATTCAAGTATGACTTGACTAATATTGATGAATATTGGCAGAAAAAAATTACAGACAGCCTATAATAAAATAAAGTACTTATCGTTGAACTATTAAACCCTTAAGACCCTTTAAAAAACCAAAATAGGTGTGATTCAACCAAAAAAGAGAATGAACGTGAAAAAGTAAAATTAAATAATAAAAAGTAGAGTCGATCGATATTGGTTCAATGGATTTTCATGAGACTTTGTACACACAATATATTACCAAAGAACTAAAATATTTTCCTGATATAGTCACCATAAAGTACCATTGAGACCGTTTCAAAAGGCAGTATAAGTGGTGTTCAGTAAAATATGGAGAATCGAGTAGATAAAAGTATGAACATAATATTCATAATAATTCAAGTATGACTGGAGTAATTTTGACGAATACTGGCAAAACAATTTACAGATAGCCTTTAAAAAAATAAACTACTTATCGTTGTACTATCAAACCCTTAAGACCCTTTTAAAAATCAAAATAGGTGTGATCAAACCAAAAAAGAGAATGAACGTGAAAAAGTAAAATTAAATAATAAAAAGTAGAGTCGATCGATATTGGTTCGATGAACTTTCATGAGACTTTGTACACACAATATATTACCAAAGAACTAAAATATTTTCCTGATATAGTCACCATAAAGTACCATTGAGACCGTTTCAAAAGGCAGTATAAGTGGTGTTCAGTAAAATATGGAGAATCGAGTTAATAAAAGTATGAACATAATATTCATAATAATTCAAGTATGACTGGAGTAATTTTGACGAATACTGGCAAAACAATTTACAGATAGCCTTTAAAAAAAAATAAACTACTTCTCGTTGTACTATTAAACCCTTAAGACCCTTTTAAAAATCAAAATAGGTGTGATCAAACCAAAAAAGAGAATAAAAGTGAAAAAGTTGAAAATAAAAAGTGGAGTCAATCACTATTGGCTGGATGACTTTTGAAGGAACTTGGCACACATAATCTACAACCAAAGTAAGTTTTTGAAGAAGAGCTTGATCCATACTAAGCTGAAAAATTATTTTATAGGTCCACATTCTAAAGGAGGAAACCAAATATTGTTGTGAGTGAAGGATTGCTCCAAGCCATAAAAACTGAAGGGAAAATTAAACTACTAAAACAAATAGAATGGTTGTAACTGAAAGAAAAAAACGATTACATTCTAATCCAAAATAGCTGGAAAGCTGGTTGAGAACAACTTGAGAATTGAAGTCAGGGGTCTCAAGTGGCCTTCAAATTTTCAAGTAGACAACTATACCTACAGCTGCGTTAAAAAATTGCATACACTCCGGATTGAAGGCTTTCTGATGTCAACAGGTAAACTTTGAATATCGGGACTCGTTCCTTCCTATTTCATCTTTCTTTGTTCATAAAAAGGGAAAGGAAACGTGAAGGCGGTTTGGGGGTCTCCCCCAGAATATTAAAGGGAGGGGGATGTCGGGGGGTCTCCCACGGAATATGAAACGGGGTCTGGGTTTTCCCCCTTTTTTTTGAGGGAGTCTAGGGGTTTCCCCCAGAATATTTAAGGGGGGTCTGGGGGTTTCCCCCAGAATATTTAAGGGGTCTGGGGTTTCCCCCAGATTAAATTTGATGTGAAAAAGTGTTCGTAGGGTATTCCCTACAGTTTATTTAAACACCATTCTCGCGTTAAAAGCCGCAAAAATGACAATAATGGTAGCATCAAATATAGCCCAAAATCTAATATTAAATTTTTAAAAGAAGTGTTTGAAAAAATTGGAAAAAAAAGATGCTGAGCAACCTCAACAGGCTTGAGTAAAGAGCGTCCTTAATTACTTGATCTTCGTGTTCCTCGACTTTATCTAGTGGGATCTGCTCTGTTGTGAGAGAAGGCCCCCCCTACGGGCCTTCTCCTCACTCCAAGCCTGCCTGCCCCCGGACCCCGCGACCCCAGTAGATGACTATGATGATGCTAATGACGTTGTCGATGATTGCATCGCACCGGAGCCCCGATTAATTATACCAAGCCCCCCCCCCCCCATTCCTACCACCCACTCACGGTGAAGCTGATTCGATGCCCTGGCCCTGCCGAATGCGTGCGCCTGGGGAAAACGCGCGGATTGGAATATGAAAATTTTGTGTTGATGCGTTATCTCTTTCGGGGTTGAGCAACCGAATCGTGAACGGTTTCAGTTTCGAAAGGAGAGTTCACAATGGACATTCTGGAGGGTTATAGATCGAATTTTTTAGGTTAGACTGCTTGAGGCACGGCCCCGGCCGCCTGCCCGGGCTGTAGCAAGAGTGTTCACTATACAGGGGCCCGGGTTTTGAGTGTTCCAACAAACGGAGGCCCTGAAATTTAAAAATAAGCGTACTGAAGATTAAAAACAGGAATAAAGCTACAACCCCACCCAGCTTGTTAGGAACGGATCGCAAAGTGGCATAAGAAAACAAATAATACCACTTCGTTGAATATGAAGGGGGTAAAAATTTTAAAATTTTACAGAAAGCGCGTAGTTTTACGCAAACTTGTGTTCTCAGACGGCGCGGCGTATTAAGCGAAAAAAACATTGGGCAGATTTGAAGCACAATTTTGTTTTGCGGATTCAAAAAACACCACAGTCAAAACATCCTTGACAGTGGCGTAGCGTGCAATTGGGGAAAAGTTGCAGTTTGCCCATTCAAACCCATGAAAAAAATTTAACTTTTGGGTGTTCGCCGAACACCTTCTCATTCGACCTTTTACATGGGTTTTTAAAAGGACAAATACATCGTTCCAAATTGCACGCCACGCCACTGCTCGAAGGAGGCTTTTCTACGATCATTTTAAAGGAGAAAAAACACAGAGAATGCCTTATTGAACTCCATGACAGTCTATAATCCAGCATACTATCAGAAGTTATACCTCGAATATGGCGAGAGTCTTTAATTTACAGGGACTCCCCACCAGACTAAATCAGGGCGCTGTTGACTTACTTATACTGTATCGTAGAATTTCATAGTGATCTCAAAATTTTGTGCGGGCAAAGTATATAAAATTAAAGCTTGTCCTCTTGACTTTTAAACTTTTTTTGTATCTATTTATTAATGTACGCAGTTACAAAGGACGTTTATCTGCAACTTTTCAGCTCTCAACGGTCTTTTTGTGAACGGATCGTGATTTACGGACACAATATGCGCGCGCATGTGCGTAAAATGGACTCGACATGCATGTCCATGGAACAACCTGACTGCCATATGTGTGTGCTCATTGCATATGGTTCCGCTCCCTAGAGAGCGCTGTATATATATGCTCGTATGCTCTGTGCCGGAAAAATTTTAAATTCCGCATCTTCGCGTTTTCTACAAGATTGCCGCCCGCGATTGTTTTGCACTAGAAATCACGGAATTGCGCTCGCGTTTACATTTCTATCGTTGCCGCATCTCGCGAAATTTCAAGAGAAATCGCTCGACTTTCCATTCAAGAATTTGTGATGTATAAGCAAGGAAAAATGGTCGGATTTTTGCCTTGTTATTTTTTTCTTTTTTTTTCTTTTTTTCTCTCTTTGATGCAATCTGGCGTCGATGTTTTCGTCGATGCCCCGCTATCATTTATGTATGATGAATGCCAGGCACGAGAAAACAGGCTCGGTCGGATATTTCACCCGCGCAGAATGCAAAATGACCGTCATTTACATGTACGCACATTCCTATCAGGGCAACGATCCGACGCGACGTGATGATTTCTCGTATGACGTGTGACGTCGCTAATGTGAGTTCATAATTTATAAATGACTCGCGCCGGATCGGTCTCCGAACTCCCTTTTTTGTCTCCAAAATCCTATCACACTTATTTTTCAACCGTCACTTTTCTTTAATGGGTCTGTTGCGTACTTTTGCTACATCAATATAACTCATTGTTTCTAATGTAAAATTCGGCAAAAATAACGATGCGCACATTAAAAACTTTCAAAATGCACTCATTAACTCAGAAAATACCTTCCATTTCAAACAACCCGCGCTACACTAGACACTATATCACCGACTTATAACTACATAGATGAAGCCATTTCGTTTATGTAAACATGAACAGAACTTGCAAACATTGGAATGTTTCGTTTAGATGCGTACATTTCTTATATTACTTTGTAATCTTTGATAAATCGAAAAGACCAGACAGCAGTAGTAATAGGGGCGGTTGGGCCCGGTGACCATTAATGACCTAATTTCCAGGAATTTTTCGCGCGTATTTTCGGTGGACTAATTACCCTAATTAATTACTGCCACTTGATCACACCTGACCTAACATCATCTTCTTGGACGACACATTGTCGCTACCCCTCGCCCCTTCCCAAGCGACCGATACACCGTTGCATCCCCGCACCCCCGCAACCTACTCGCTACACCGTTGCACCCCCGCATCCCCCTTTCTCCCCTCAACCTGCAACCTATACATTGTGGCGCGTGCTAAGACATTCTTCTAACCCTTCACCCCCCGCTCCATTCTGGTGCCTGATACACCGTTGCATTTGCATCCCTTCACTTCACCCCCACGACCGAAAAAGTGTTGCATCCCCTGCTCCTCCCCCCCCCCCACATACAGCGAGTTGTATAACCATTGATGACCACTGTTGAATCATCGATAGTTTCCCTCCCGCATCCTTTCACATCCTCATTATTCACTACACGCGGAAAGCATCGTGTGAGTTTTCCTTC
>VMOF01000001.1:54559171-54576531 GCA_011764245.1 Trialeurodes vaporariorum
TAAATGCCCAGAATTATTTAACATTTTTGTGTGTTTTTCTCAAAAAACACAGTCTGAGAACTAAAAACACGAAAAAATTAAAAAAAAAAAAAGAAATTTTTTGGGGCAGTTAAATTTTACGAGCTAAAAACTCCCAAAATTGGTTTTTGAGTAAAATTGGTTGAAATTGACTGAAATTTGGTCCAAAAATAACACAACAAGTGAGTCATTAACAACCCACTGGGCATATATGGGAATATATAGCCACGCGAAAATAGCACCCTTCAATTTTTAAAAGTAAGTTTGAATCGCATTAATTGTAAGTATACACAAAAAAAAACAATTCCTAAAATCTAGTAATATATAGTATTCGCGGAGGGTCTAATACTTTACCCAGAAAATTTTGGAGGTACTATACCAAAATATGGTCATGGTACGAGAATTTTCTCAACATTTTCAAGCACTATGGTAAAAACATTAGAATTCTGGTAACAATACCATCCATTACCTCGATGTCCTCGGTTCACATACATTCGTGCTGCTAGTAATTTTTTTTTTCAGCAATAGTAGAAGTCGTTTCAGAAGTGTAGGTGCACCTAGACCGACGGTCTTTGGAATTTTTCAACATTATTTCTCATGTTACAAGATAAAAATTATCAAAAATGAAAACGAGCGTTGGATTTTTATTGAGGAATGCTTTAAAATGAAAAGTTCAAAGTCAGAGGCAAGTTTCGTTTTGATTTGAAGGAATGAAAATTAGAATTCGCCAAAGATCATATGGTCCAAGTGCACCCACTCTTCTAAAACGAGCTCTAGTAGATCTATTTACCGGAACAATCATAAAATACTTCTTGTGAGTCCTTTCAACTCACTCCACTAGCGCAACCGCAGGATCTCTTCCATCTCTCTCATTTCCCATTTAAATGTATAAGTAGAGAAAGGACAGAAAGAGGGGGTTTCATCCCCTTGTCCATCCTTGTCTAACGTACGTTTTTTTAATGGAGAAAAGAGAGAGATGAAGAAACTCTCGTGCGCAACTGTGTCACTCCAATCACCCAGTGGAGGCTCGTATCAGAGAGGACAGAAAGAGGGGGTTTTATCCCCTTGTCCATCCTTGTCTAACGTACGTTTTTTAATGGAGAAAAGAGAGAGGTGAAGAAACCCTCGGTGAGCAACTGTGTCACTCCAATCACCCAGTGGAGGTTCGTATCAGAGAGGACAGAAAGAGGGGGTTTTATCCCCTTGTCCATCCTTGTCTAACGTACCTTTTTTAATGGAGAAAAGAGAGAGATGAAGAAACTCTCGGTGCGCATCTGTGTCACTCCAATCACCCAGTGGAGGCTCGTATCAGAGAGGACAGAAAGAGGGGTTTTATCCCCTTGTCCATCCTTGTCTAACGTACCTTTTTTAATGGAGAAAAGAGAGAGATGAAGAAACTCTCGGTGCGCATCTGTGTCACTCCAATCACCCAGTGGAGGCTCGTATCAGAGAGGACAGAAAGAGGGGGTTTTATCCCCTTGTCCATCCTTGTCTAACGTACGTTTTTTAATGGAGAAAAGAGAGAGGTGAAGAAACCCTCGGTGAGCAACTGTGTCACTCCAATCACCCAGTGGAGGTTCGTATCAGAGAGGACAGAAAGAGGGGGTTTTATCCCCTTGTCCATCCTTGTCTAACGTACCTTTTTTAATGGAGAAAAGAGAGAGATGAAGAAACTCTCGGTGCGCATCTGTGTCACTCCAATCACCCAGTGGAGGCTCGTATCAGAGAGGACAGAAAGAGGGGGTTTTATCCCCTTGTCCATCCTTGTCTAACGTACCTTTTTTAATGGAGAAAAGAGAGAGATGAAGAAACTCTCGGTGCGCATCTGTGTCACTCCAATCACCCAGTGGCGGCTCGTATCAGAGAGGACAGAAAGAGGGGGTTTTATCCCCTTGTCCATCCTTGTCTAACGTACCTTTTTTAATGGAGAAAAGAGAGAGATGAAGAAACTCTCGGTGCGCATCTGTGTCACTCCAATCACCCAGTGGCGGCTCGTATCAGAGAGGACAGAAAGAGGGGGTTTTATCCCCTTGTCCATCCTTGTCTAACGTACGTTTTTTAATGGAAAAAAGAGAGAAATGAAGAAACTCTCGGTGCGCAACTGTGTCACTCCAATCACCCAGTGGCGGCTCGTGCAATGTGGCAACAACGTATCCTCTACATTTAAACATATGTAAAACAATTGATCTTCAGGAGGTGCAATGCACCCCCAAGATATCGATACTTTTGCATACATTTAAATGACAAACTAGCAAGGTGGCCAAATTGCACGAGCCACCATCGCAATCACACGGAAAAAAAAGATTAGTGAAAATAACCATACGGATACCTGATTTTGGCACCTGCTAGATGTTATGGTAAACTTGACCAGAAGTATGGTACATTTACCGATACTTTGAGTAAATTCGACATGCAATCAGGTAACATCACCTAGTATCTAGTCAAAACATAGTATACTTCTGGTTAACATTACCAGAACATTCAGCAGGTGCCAAAATCAAGAATCCGTATGGTTATTTTCACCGTAGTTTTTTTCCGTGCACCTCCTAGTTCGTCACGTGCCTTGATTTTCAACAGAAACTAAGACGAACAAAAGAGAAGGTAAAAATGAGAAGCGGGTCCGCTGTTAGTTTAAAAATCCTGAAATGATCACAAAACAATGGGATCAACGATCAATGATCCGATTCCAGTTCAAGAGGAAAGGTGATCACGATCCAATCTGAGAAAATAGACTCCGCCTTGATCTTTTGAGAATCAGAAGAATTATACTGATTGGGCGCGTGCCCAGCGTGCGCCTGCGCTGTGATTTCATTCGAACGAAATTGCACCGCGCGTGTTCCGTCCTCCTTGAAAATTAATAACTCCTTTGGCGGGAAAAACAAAAGCAGCTCAAAAATAAGTCGTGTCTCTCACGACATGAACCTCGGCTCCCGCTTTGCCAAGCTATGATTATTTAAGATCTCGTGCGAGTCACCTCTCGTTGTCTACAGAAATTAGTTCAGTTAGGATGTGTGTAACGTAATTGGAATGATCTACAGAGCCCTAACTGTAAATTGGCTGGGCTACGTATATTCAACAATCGAGAGCGGGTAATCAGTGTAACTCAGAAACAGGCCAATTTTCGAGTGTTAAGGTCATTTTTGAGACAGCAGTCTTTAAGACCTTTTTTACAGGTCAGACTTCCGACACCTTCGATGATCGTCCAAAATTTGCAGGTGATGTTAAAGCTGTACTAAGGTATGGCTCTTGAAAACTTTTGCTACAGGTGATTGAAGAGCTGATTCTCGCATAAAAACCTGTAAAAATGACAATGAGTACAGTAAAAAAAAATCACTAAACTCACTCTCCGAAATTTACGGTAATTGCAAAATATCAATTCTTGGCCTACGGGCCGATCATTTGCTTCATCGATAAACCGATCGTCAAGACGGTCTATGAGTGACTCTATGGTCGGAAATTTTAAAACTTGGCTTTTATAGTGGTAACAATATCGTTAAAGTGTTCGTTATTTAAAGGCTATTCGTGGATGACCGTTTGAAAACAAGCGCTTTAACTATGGTTATCATAGCATAGCAACAGCCAAGTTTTACAATTTCCGACCAATAGCGTCACTCATATAGACCGTGTTAACGATCAGTGAATGGTGAAGTGACTTTCTAGTGAAGATTAAGGGCCCGATATTACCTTAGCGCGCGCGTTACCTCGCCGAGGCCTTAATTATTAAGGCCACTGCACTTGAATATGACTGCAAAGGTTGCTTGGTTGTTTATTAAGAATAGAAATTGCTAGCTTACTGTTTGAATTTTCGGATTTTAATAGGGCAGTTTAGACATTACGAGTGGATTTTGAATTGGCTCCGAGTGTGTTCATCGGATGTCTTGGGTTAGAATCTATGGAAACATGGGCGCACCCAGGATTTCTGTATGGGGGGGGGGCAAGTTGTCATTTCATCCGGGGGGGGTCTGGGGGTCCTCCCCGGAAAATGTTGAAAATTTAGCTCTTCTTAGACGCAATATTAGGCTACTTCCATTCAGAAACTATATTGAATTAACTCTCAAGAAAAATGAGATTTTCCGAGACTATGCTGATGTTACGGAATTATCTTCACTTCATCGCATGCTGATAGAAAGACGAAGTCTTCAGGAAATCTAGATTTCAGAAGAAGATCAAGCGAAATTAACAATTGAGGACATTGCTGTCGGGAAAGATGTGTTCCTCCAAGGAAAAATATGTTTCATGTGACATTGATACTTTTTTTGAACTCATTTCCTTTCCCATCTTTTCTTTTTCTCTCCTCCTCTTTTCCTCTTATTCTCTCTTTCTCTTTTCCTAATTTTTTTCCCTTTTCCCTTTTCCCTTTTCCCTTTTTTTACCCCCTTTTTTTTTTTTCTATGCCCCCAGGGTGCGCTTATGTATGGAAAACCATGCCTCGTATATCATTGTAACAAAAGTATGAGAAAGGGAAGACCCGTTTTGATTAATGTAACCCTCTTATGTTTTTTGAAATCCAAAACATCTGATTATAATTCCTGACTTTTTTTGCGGCAATTTGCAGCTTCTTCTTCCTCTCTTCCTTGACCTACGTTATGCTAAAAATGCGGTCAGGTAAACAAGCATCACAAGCCGCAAATATATACGTATATATATATATTTTTTTTTGCATCACTCTTGCGGTCACAATCATCAATTAAGGGGGACGCGGCAATTAACGCAGCAATTTTGTCGGTGTCAGCGCGAAGAATCTCTCCCTCGACTCCAACACGGCACACACAGTCCGTAGTTGCTGGATGGTGAAAAAAAAAAAAAAATAATAATAAAAATAAAATAAATTAGCCAACTTTTCATTTACGCTAATGTAAATTGAGAGTGTTTCTTTTTTCTCCCTTCACATACCACCCGGCATCTCTGTTGCTTTCGCCTTAATTTTCTCCCATCGTTAACGTCCATTATTAATATACACCCACGCCCGGAAAAGGTCACACCTGCAACGTTTAGGTTATGTAATTACTTATGTTGAGTATTGCATATGGGTATCTTTGTAATGGTCTAAATAGTTCACTCTGAATTTAAATGTTCGAGCTTTTTAAAATCACGGAGCTATCAACCATCGGCAATTTAACAATCGAATAAAAAAATTAAAAGATCGACGTGCGGGGGCCCGATCAAGTTGTACCACTTAAAGTCATACTTAAGTTTAAACGATGCCTCGAATCTGCACCGCCGACCAATCAGAAGCAAGGATTCGTGAAAAGTGAGGTTATGCTAACCATATTTAGGTCGGAATTTTCGCCAACTAGATCGGGCCCCAGGGTATGCATACAATTTGCTAGAGGTGGTTTTAAAAGTGGAGGCGCACCTAGACCGATAATCTTTGGAATTTGTCAACATTATTTCTCCTGTTTTAAAATGAAAATGAATGAAAATGAATTTGAGCGTTGGCTTTTCTTTGAGGAACACGTTAAAATTAAAATTTCAAAGTCGGAGACAAGTTTTGTTTAGTTTTGAAGAATGAAAATTGAAAAGTCGCCAAAGATTACGGTGTTGGTGCGCCTACTCTTTTGGTGCTCTACGCACCTAATAATTTTGTGGAATGATATTTACTGTGTTGCAAATTGCATACCATGCTCGGATACCTTAGTTCGGGCCTCCGCGCCGCCAATGCACTCCGAATTTCATTACTGCGGCTAAGTTTTCAAAATGTATGCTTTGCTCACTACTCGGTATACATACAGGGTGTCCCAAAATTCATAGTAAATATTTTTACCACGCATTTTTGGGGTCAAAATAAGAATTTTTTTCCCTATAAACATGGGTCCGAAATTGTAGTATTTTCAAGTTACAGTGTTGCAAAGTTTCCGAAAAACAAATTGAAAAATTGTCATAACTCCCTCGTGAATTGTTCTGAATGCTCGTAAATAGGTACTTTGAAAAAATTTTAGGCGCTCTTGCCGATTTTGGCCGTGAAAATGCTGTATGCAAAAATTTGAGGGGGTTTCGGGGGTTTTTCTTGATTTTTCTCACTTTTTTTTACTTTTTTTGAAACATGCTTTCGGTTTCATTAAACCCCAAAACGATTAGCATTATTCAAAAGTTCGTCAAAAAATATGCATTTTTGGTCCTTACGAGTTTTTCCATTTCGCAAACCATTTCCGAGAAAATCGTCCCTAAAGTTGGAGAAGTCGGCCGATAAACGTCTTTTCTTTGATTTTGTCAATTCTTGGCCGACTTCTCCAACTTCAAGGACGATTTTCTCGGAAATGGTTTGCGAAATGGAAAAATACGTAAGGACCAAAAATGCATTTTTTTTACGAACTTTTGAATAATGCTAATCGTTTTTGGATTTAATGAAACCGAAAGCATGTTTTCACATAAGTTGGCCAAAAAAGTGAGAAAAATCAAGAAAAACCCCCGAAACTCCCCTCAAATTTTTGCATACAGCATTTTCACGGCCAAAATCGGCAAGAGCGCCTAAAATTTTTTCAGAGTACCTATTTACGAGCATTCAGAACAATTCACGAGGGAGTTATGACAATTTTTCAATTTGTTTTTCAGAAACTTTGCAACACTGTAACTCGAAAATACTACAATTTCGGATCCATGTTTATGGGGATTAAAATTCTTATTTTGACCTCAAAAATACGTGGTAAAAATATTTACCATGAATTTTGGGACACCCTGTATATATGTATGTATACTGCAGCCGCAAAGATGAAAAGGAGCGAAGATGAAAAATCGAGAGAAAAGGTCAAACCGCGCGGGGCTTGCGAAGCTGTTAAAGAGGGCTATATATACCTTCTGCTCGACTCTCGGCTCTTGTATAATGAAAGTGAATAACTGCTCTGCTTGCGAGTTCGCGACTCGCGAAGTCGCGAGACGACGAGATTCAATTCGGGACCTTCCTTCCTTCCCCCTTCCGGGACCACCATCATCAGGTTGATAATTATACCTCGCCTTACTACTGCCCCGCTAGTGCTACCCGTTAGACCACTTAGATCCCCCCATCCCCCCGAGAGTAAACTGAATTAAAAGGCAAGTAGATTATACATATATACGCGAATGTGTATACGACTATACGTATGTACAGTATGTACACTTGTCCGCTCCTCAATGGAACGTAATTCAATCCTGGTCCTTTGATTATCCTCAGGCAACGTAGCCAAATTTATCTGAAAAATCCATAGCAAGAAGGCAAACTATTTTTAT
Organism: Trialeurodes vaporariorum; assembly: GCA_011764245.1. Lineage (NCBI taxonomy): Eukaryota > Metazoa > Arthropoda > Insecta > Hemiptera > Aleyrodidae > Trialeurodes > Trialeurodes vaporariorum. The sequence goes on from VMOF01000001.1 coordinate 54,566,393, forward strand.
AGTCCGTTTCATTTAAATAGAAGCTTGAGCTCGACTCTTTCCCCTACGAGTTTTACCCTCACTCTCGTACCTATGATAACTCGAGACCTGTCCCATCGGTCGGGGATTCCGTCCGTCACAATGGACAGTCAGCAATCCAAAGGACAGTCTATTGTGACGGGGCGGAATCCCCGACCAACGGGTCGGGTCTCGAGTCATCGCAGGTACGAGAGTGAGGGTAAAACTAGTTTTATCGCTCTACCATAGTGGTATTTTGAAATTCAAAGCAGAATGGATAGCAAACACTGAGAAAAACTAACTTTGCGTACAGCCGAAGCAGTCTTTTAAATTAGCTTCGCAGAGCAAAAGTTGAAGCTATAGCGGAAAAAGTTACAGGTGCACCCAAGCACTAAATTTTTAGAGTAACAGCCTTTTTTATGCTTTGGCTCTACCGAAGTAGTGCTTATTTACAACAGCAACTTGCTCCGGTAGAGCTAGGACTTTTGCTTTGCAAAGCTGTACTTAAGTTTTGGTTTTGTTTTTTCAATGAAAGCCGGCGTTTTACTTGATTTGATTGGTGTGTAAACAACTTTTTTGTTTGCTCAGTGCTCATTCAACCTTGAGGATGCAATAATCAAGAATTGGAAAAAAAAAAAAACAGTGTTTTAAAAGACGGTGAGCTAATGAATGAATCGTCAAAGAAGATAAATGAATTAAAGATGTGTCGTAAGGACCGCGAGTTTCAAGGTGGAGTGAAGTGAGGCAAGCGAAAGTAATATAAATGTTCAGTAGCACCGGACATGACATCAGCATTATTACTCATGAAATACTCTCAAGTTTGAATGCATCACTGTAGTGCCGGCCGGAATTACGTTGAACAGTTTTATTTACTTTTCTGGCGGGTGAAGGTGAAAGTTTTGGGAAAATGACACACGATACACGGAAATGTATTATGTATTCTAAATCCATTGATCGCTCAACAACAAGAGGTGACGTGAAAATAAATTTAAAAAGAGATTCTTCAGCATTCAGAAGTCAGAACTCAGTAATGATTTATTCAAAGGAAATGTGTGTAAATGAAATATTTCACCGTAGTTGGGGCTGTAGTTGCTTTAAGGCAGAGCTGCCGTTGTATGCGTTTAATTAACGGCATTTTTCAATTCACCGGTTTAAGAAAAGATTACACAGTTCAGTTTTGTGTATGATCTTTTCTTAATTGGTGTAATCTCCGATAAATTATTTCAACACCCGCAAGCTTTTTAAAGTCACCAAACACTCCACTTGTTGAGAAAATATTACAGATCAAGAGTATTTTAGTGCATTACAGTCATACACCAAACTGAATGCCGTAATATTTTCTCAACCGATGGAATCATCGGTGAATTGAAAAATGCCATTATTTATACTCAAGACGGCAGTCCTGCTTTTTCTAGAGGAGTCTAACAGTTTGCAAGACGTTGCGATCTCAGGGTCAAAGTCTATGCTTTTTCTGCGTGCTAATCGCTCAGTTTGAAGCAGCTTTAGGTGAATCTGTAGCGTATACGAGGTCTGTCCCAAAAGTTCCAGGACTTTCGTTGTATCTCGCAAACTAATCGTCAGAATGACGCGTTCTTTGGCTTATCTGACAGCTGATAAGCTGCCACACCCCCTACATTGACCGGTTTTGATTATCTCAATCAGTGCTCATTGTATGATCGAGTTATTGAGATCGTCTCACGTGCGGTCTGCGATTTGTATCATGGAGTCATTTTTAGAGCCAAGATGTAACATTAAGTTTTGTTTTAAGCTTGGCATGACTTATTTTACTGAAACTTTTAAATTTTTCAAAAAGTTCATAGTGAATGTTGCATTAGTCGGAGTAGATGCAATGAGTGGTTTTTGCGATTTAAAAACGGTCGTGAGTCCATTGAGGACGACGAGCGTGCAGGTCGACCGTTAACTGCAACTGACATTTGTCATTTGGAAGAAGTGCGCGAAAAAATCGTTGTCGATGGCCGCTTAACTGTTCGCGAACTCGCAGAAGAATGTAATATTTCGAAGAATTCTGTAAATAGAATTCTAGTGGAACGATTAGATATGCATCGAGCCCCAGCGAAAATCGTCCCACGGGTTTGATATTTAAAAAAAAAAAAAAAAAAAAAAAAAAAAAAAAAAAAAAAAAAAAAAAAAATATCCAAAACCACAAATAAAAAATTGCAAACCTCTTTTGACTTTGCCCTTTTGAGGTCTTAAAAAATTTATGCCGTTCAAAAAAAACGACATTCTGTGAAACAGGGTGATTTGGCAGCTTTTCAGCTATCAGATAAGCCCAAGAACGCGCCATTCTGACGATTAGTTTATGAGATACAACAAAAGTCCTGGAACTTTTGGGACAGACCTCGTATACCGAGTGTAATTTTCCGTCAAGATAAGAGTGTGCTATAGTTCGATTAGAGTCGCATTAATGAAAAAAAAAAATGCCTCCCGGCAGGCCGGTAAGACGAAGTAGATTCCATGCTTGGTTACATCATTTTTTCAAAAATTTACATATAGGTTATAATTTTCGTTAAATTTTTTTTTATTTCATCAGCTGCTCAAAATCCAAATATTATTGTGAAAAAGATTATATTACCAATAGAGAAATGTGTAATCTTTACAATGCAAGTGAGAAATAAAAGCTAGGTTATATAAGTTTTTCACAAATTTCAATAAATAGGTTATGTTATGATTTTCTTTGAATTATTCATTTTTTTTTTTTTTTTTTTTATCAGCTGTTCAACATTTAAATAAAAATACCATGAGAAAAAGATTATAGTACCAAGATAGAAAAATGTGTAATCTTTGTAACGCTAATGAGGAATAAATTAGAGTCCCTGTATATCAAAGAGTCTCGCCACGTGAAGCATGAAGAAGAAGAATTTCGAAGGAGGCGTCCACTCTGATTGGTTGGGTTCGCTGAGGGGCGTGTACGCTTCCTCGGTAGGTGCGTTCCAACGGTCTTCTTATGGAGAATAACACAGAACGCCTCCTCGAGCTCCGTGACAGCCTAAAATCTAGCAGCCAATCAGAATCTATACCCCGTATGGCGAGACTCTGTAATATACAGGGACTCTAGAATAAATCTGAATAAGAGCAGCTGATCAAACAAGAAAATAAATAAATAACGTACCTAAGCAACAGGGCACGTGTAAAACAAAGAACGAGCAATTATACCAATACTCTATCCTTGTCTTTCACATGTAAAATCCCATAAGAAACTAAATAGCTCCTAAAACACGTAAAACACAAGGAAAATTTAAGGGATGGAGCATATGAACTAAAAACATCCTCCACGATATATACTGAAATTTTTGAACCAAAAAAACAATTTCTTCATATAAAAACACTGCCAAAAAACCCGAAAAACACATCACTTTAACTCGCTTACAACGCAAAACACAAAAAAATGACTCAAGTAAAAAAGTTGCGTAACAAAACGGTTAACATAAATTTTCCCAAAAAAAACGCTCAATACAAACACTCCTAAAAACAAACGTCAAAAACACATTTCACGACTCAAACACGGCCCATAGCGCGAAAACTAACAATCGGATTTACACCATCTTCGAACTCATCCAAGAAATCAACCCAACAAATAGTTGAGAAAAATTTCAAGAACAAAAACCAAAAATTACGAACAGGATCGTGGTACATAAAAACGGTAAAACTGGCTGAAACATACATATAAATATATATATATATATATATACAATTTTCAACGAGTGGTATTTTCTCACTCAGGGGACCATGAAACGTGCTCATTTGATAAAATTTCCCGAAAAATCCAACATCGCACCCTCCGCAATAAGTAGATTCATGGAATCTACTTAACATAGAAACTTATTTTGAGGAAAACGGAAAGTCAGGAATACTACATAGATTATAACTCTGAGAAGCCTGTTGTGAAATAATGTGTTGAATATCATAATAATAAAGCTGCAAGCACCAAAAAATGAAGTATCGCATTTCGATTCTTAAATCGATATGCGATATTCCGCTTAGCTTTAGCTTCAAGATTTCCGACGACGTATTTTTCAGAGGTCTTCTCGTTCGTGTGGCATTGTTGTAAAAACGTTCAAGATTCAGCATCTTGTGCTTGAAGCTATCGAAACTAACAAATTAAGCTATCGAGAATTCGAGTGTATATCATATCGTGTTGAATTCTTATTTTCATTCTGTATAAATGAGTACGAAGCCTTCGAACTTACTTTTAATTATAAATTTCGTGTGGGTGCACCCATTTTGTCGCCCCGCACGTTCCATTGTGATAGATAATTGGGGCATATTGAACAATTTGTGATTCGTTTTTTTTTCTATGTATACATTTATAAGCTCTTATCAGAGATATATCGCATAAAAAGTGGAAGCTTGGATAGAAAAAAATTCGACTCTTGATTAAAAACAGATCCAGGAATCTGTCCTCTCTCTCTCTCTCTCTCTCCCTCTCTCTCTCTCTCTCTCTCTCTCTCTCTCTCTATATATATATATATATATATATATATATATATATATATATATATATATATATATATATATATATATATATATATATATATATATATATATATATATATATATATAATATATATATATATATATATATATATATATATATATATATATATATATATATATATATATATCTTTTCTCTCCTCTTTCTCTATCTCTCTTTCTCTCTCTCTCTCTCTCTCTCTTTCTCCCCCTCCCTCCCTCTCTCTCTCCCTCCCTCTCTCTCTCTCTCTCTCTCTCTCTCTCTCTTTCTCATTATCTCTCTCTCTTAGCCTATTTGATTGCATGCGTTAGAAAAGGACCTAGGAAGGGGCTAAAAACACGTGATACCCCTCCTTTTCCAACACTTGTGTTCATATGGGCTGAGAGAGAGAGAGGGAGAGGAGGAGAAGGAGAGAGAGAGAGAGAGAGAGAGAGAGAGAGAGAGAGAGAGAGAGAGAGAGAGAGAGAGAGAGAGAGAGAGAGAATAACACATTTCTGAATCTGCCTCTGATCATGATCCACTTAATCTCACGCTTTGTTAAAGGTACCTCACGTGCACCGAGTGTCTATGAGGGAGTCAATAATCACATCTTCGAAGGAAATTGTAGGACTCAAAGGTGGCGCTGTGTGTATCGGCTATCTATCGAGGACCCAGAATTCAATAACGTTTCGAAATATCCCGTTGATCAGACGAACGATCGCCGTTGATCGGAGCGACCCACACCGCACTACACCTCAATCTGACCTATTCAACTGAAATTCTCACCTTCCCTCCCTTTATATTCTTTTCGGATCTCGACTCATTTTTTTGAAAAAACGGTTTGAAGTTTGTTCGGGAGGCGGTCGCGGAGTGCTTGCTGCTCTCTATTACGACCTTGATGAGAAGTGTTGCTTTTGTGTGCATGGAACTTAATGGTGTGGGGCGCCACTACGGTCCCAAGTCAAATCCTAGGCGGTCAAAAATCGATTTGTTCAAAGTCGGAAAAAACATTCTGGCAACTCAAGATGATTTCAGAGAGTTTATTTAGCAAGGTAAATCATCCCTGGATTGTCATGTATCCATTATCCAGCGGGCCGATCATTTACTTTATCGTTAAACCGATTGCTAAAACTGTGTACGAGTGATGCTATTGGTCGAAAATTGTAAAACTTGGCTGTTCCTATGGTAACCATCGTTAAGAGTCTCGTTTTATAAAGGCTATTCATGAGTCACCTTTAAAAAACAGACACTATAACGATGTTTACCATAGCAACGGCTAAGTTTTACAATATTCGACTAATAGAATCACTCATACACAGTCTTAACGATCGGTTTAACGATGAGGTAAATGATCGGCCCGCAGAAATATTAGATGGAACCTAAAATCCCGCGGTATTTCATGTATCTGTGTATTTTTGACAGCTTAGGATTCGATTTGGAACCATAGTTAAGCGTCTTGATTTTGATATCAGACTTTTATTTAACCAGAATTTGTCGTTTGACGGAATGCCTATATTTTATAATTAATTTTTGGAATTTTAAATAAAAAAAAAAAAAAAAAAAAAAAAAAAAAAAAAAAAAAAAAAAAAGAAGCGGAGTTCTATTCGAAACGTGCACGGAGTTATTTTATTCTTTTATGCAAGCGCACCAATTATTGGAAATGGAGGTTAACCCCGTATGGACCAAACCCGAGTTTACTCGTCGGGCTCCCTCAATTCGTCGTATAGGCAATTCCAACTCCACCGAGTACGAACAGTTAACTACCTTCCCTCTGGAAACGGAGGAGTGGTCTTGAACTATAACCTGGTCCTTAAAGTTCATGTTGTTTTAACAAGGAATTAGCCTCTATCAGATATATAATAATCATACAAAAAACAGTGTACAATTATATTATTTTTCTTTTATCCGTTTTCAAGCTCACCCCCAGCTACCCTCTTGTAATTATGACTCCCACCAACGGCTACTGGTTATGAAAGTTATCCGACGATATCAGTGAATCTAATCTGTATTTTCTGTTAGTATACAAGAAGATTTTCAATGATTCACGGAAGAAATTAATGACTAAACAGTCATTAATGATGCTGCCTGTATTAATGAAAAAAAAAAAATAATAATAATACGAACAGCCATTGAAGAAGCCTCAAAAAATATAATGAATGAAATTATGGACACGGCGAGGTCAAGGTTCTGTTCAATTAATCCTTAGCAAAACGTTTTCTGAATGACTATCAAACTCTCTGTTACTCGCTTCTTCTTACCGCAAAACCGCAAGATCATCAATACCACTGTTGCCGGACTCGAAAAAAAAAATACACTTTCTGCGTGTGAGTTATTTGTAAGTGTATTATTTTTGCCAAGTTTGGCAGCATTGGTTAATACGGTCGCTTCATCGCCGGAGTGGAGATCACGTAAAACCTCAGCGTTCATCATGGGTGGATATACAGGGCTTTCTTTCATTGTCTGTCTCTCTCTACTCCCGTTTGAATACCAACTTTTCGAAAATGTTCGAACGTTGCGTTCAAGATCATATTCTTACAAACATTTTGACACCATTCCGAGTTTTCTACGACCAATTTTTCGGGTCGTAAGTATGTACAAGAAATTGCGAGTTCGATGGTCCGTACGAATTCAATCAACACTTTCAAACTAGCAATTATTTCTTGCCAATACTTTCGACCAGGAAAATTGCTCACAGAAAGCTCGGAATGGTGTCAACATGTTCCTAAGGATACAATCTTGAACGCAACGCTCAGGCATTTTCGAAAACTTGACAGCGCAATCTAGCGGATTTGAATCTCACTGTAGGTCGCTGAGGATTCACCTTAAAATGGAGTAAGAACATTCCAAAACAAGCAGATAGTTCTGACACTACAGTGTCAGAGAAGGCGCACCTTGAGCAAATTTGGTCCCTCATAAATCAAATTCCATTTCCATCATCTCAAAAATAATCTGTCCAGCAAAAATCCGGGTCCAAACAAGGGTGCGGCGAGTGGGTAGGGGTTAGGACCACTACGTGCGATCTGAGGACAAAACCCTTCGAATATTCTACCATCTCAAAAAAAAACTGTCCAGCAAAATATTAGGTATGAACCTGTGTGCGATGAGTGGGGGGGGGGGGGTGTAGAACCACTACGGACAATCTTAGCACTAGAACGCCCAACGTCCCATTTTTGGGACCGATCATAATTAAAAGTTACCTCACGAGCTTCCTGCTTGACGCAGGGCCCTGAAATTTTATGACTTTTCATCATTTTAGGAGTACCCTCTGACCACCTAGTTTCATCGAAATCCGCCTCTTCCTTCAAGAGAAAAAAACGATTCTACCTTTAACGCCCACGTCCCATTTTTGGGACAAGTGTTGTATTTGCGGTTTCAAGCCAGCGAAAATAGGATTAAACTTCTTGTAAATGTCTCAATGACGTAAATGGCTGAAACAAACAGTTTTTGAACATCAAGGGAGGGCTCCCTCCCGATCACCTTCTCCTCCCCTCCCCCTCAAACTAGCGAACTTTCCCCTTCTCCCCTCATCAGGACCAGTAACTTTCATCAGAGAACAGTGCCGGGAGTCGCGTGCGAGTGGAGTCGATTCCTCTCCAACAGATCAGGAATGAGCCACTGTTCTCTTATCTAATTTTATGTAGATATCGTGCTCCCTTGCGCCAGAATATTTTTTAGCCTTCAGAAACCAGGAATGATATAATATGAACTTCTTTGAGAGTACCACCCCGAAGAAATTCCTGGTTACTCTCATTAGTTCCGTTGCCTTCAATTCCTCCTATTTTCTATTTGAAAAATTCTGCTCATTTCCCTTTTGATTATTTATTCTTGGGCATGATAGGGCTCTTGCATGCAAACTTTTGCAATAGGAGATGGAAGAGTTGATTCTTGCATAAAAACCTGTCAAAATGATGATAAGTACACTAGAAAATCACAAAATTCACTCTCAGAATCGGACTTAATGGCGGAGCGACGCAGGTATCATGGGAGAGTCCTATATCTAAAATGAAATACATCTCTGTGTTTCCGTAGGGAAAGCGACATTATAGACAGGAATCTCTCATGGTACCTGCGTTGATCCGCCATTACAAACTTGCCTTTATCGCAGTTATGTGAAATTATTACTATATTTTATACTTTTTCAATGTGGTTTTCGTGATTTTTGCTTGTTTTTACATCATAATAAACTATTCATTTGCTCACAGCAAAAGTTTGCAAGAGCTTCAATGTTTCTATCACTGGTAGACCAAAATCTTGTGAAAACAAACCAAACAAAAAACAAACGGAAAAAAAAAAAAAAAAAAAAAAACAATCACAAGAAGGTAAGCTTTGTATTCCCCCCCCCTTTGTTTCCCTCTCTTCTAATTCTCCCTCGCTTTTGCGAGAACTATTTTTCATCATAAATAGATTAAGTGTTGTGGAAAATGAACCTTAGAGGACCAATGGGACTCTTGCAAACTTTTGCTATAGGGAATTGAAGACTTGATTCCTGCACGTAAACCTGTAAAAATGACGATGTGCACACTAAAAATTGCAAACTCCACACTATCAGAATCGGGCTTGATGGCGGAGAGACGCAGGTATAATGGGATATTCCCATTTAAATTGAGACATATCTCTGTGTTTCCTTAGAGAAAGTGAATAATTAGACAGGAATCTCCCATGATATCTGCGTTGAGCCGCCGCGCCATCGCCTTTACGAACTTGCCGTTATAGCAGTTATGTGAGTTTATTTCTGAATTTTAGACTTACTACAAGTGGTTTTTGTGGTTTCTGCTGGTTTAAACATCAGAACGAACTATTCATTTGCTCACAGCAAAAGTTTGCAAGAGCCCCATTTGTGTCATTTTAGGTTGTGTGTAAAATTACCGTGAGATGATCTTATGCATTTTTTGTGATAAAATATCGTAAAAGGGGAAGCTGAAATGAGGGGGAGGGGAGGGGCGAAGGGAGGGGGGTATTTATCAAAGCATATATACAGCAGGCCCCATAGATATAAGTGCACGGTTTAATGTTTTACGTACTTTTATTAGGGATCGAACGAACAAAATTACAGCAAAATAGTAAACTAATGCCCCTTTATTTGCCTGAATAGGCAACAAAAATGCTTGAAACGAAGTAGAAATTTCGTACAATTAGTCTCACAAAGTTTATAAGTCCAAATAACACTTTGATCGATAGCATATAAAATAACATTCTGCACTTTACAGCACTGTCCCAATTTTGGGACGCTGGGCGTTTTAGGTAGGAGCATAAGTCCCGGCGTTCTAGTGTTAGAACAATCCCTCCGAATTTTCCACCATCTCAAAAAAAAAATTGTACAGCAAAAGTTCAAGTTCGAACCTGAAAGCGGCGAGTGGGGGGGGGGGCGGTAGGACCACTCCGGACAATCATAGAACAATTCCTTCGAATTTCCCACTGCACATCACTAAACGCACGTAATAAACAATCAAATACTCATAAAACAATTTTGAACCCCCTTTAGTAAAAAGGTAGTCAACAATATAGTACGTCCCGCAAAATAGGGAAATGAAAAAGTGATCAGTAGTAAGAAGAAATCGGACCATGCCGAGTCATTGGTTATTAGTCCAGCCAGTCAGACCTCAACTCTCTTAACAGCTTAGATCAGCTCCAAGATGCTCATGAGACCGGAATGTTTCTCGCAAATTTTTT
>VMOF01000001.1:54577031-54587031 GCA_011764245.1 Trialeurodes vaporariorum
TTGCTGAAATTGGCCGAAATAGTTGAGGCGGCGGCGTGGCGCTCATTGGAAATCTCTTCAAACGTTTTTGGAGCGGACGAATAACCATTGACCGATGACCATGCGTTTAAAGCGTGCACCCAAACCGATTATGAGATGAACTCGCCACTTATGCAACAACAACGATGAATCAAGGGCCAAGGTTAAGGACCGACGAATTAGGAGAAGCAAAAAATGGAGCGATGACAAGACAAGACGAGAGATTCCGTCATTCCGTGTCGGACCACTCGGACCGATGACACGAACGCTGGAGGGTATTAAAAGAGAGAGAAAGAGAAAGAGAGAGAAAGAGAAAGAGAGAGAAGGAGAGAGAGGGAGAGAAAGAGAGAGAGGGGGGAGAGAGAGAGAGAAAGAGAGAGAGAGAGAAAGAGAGAGAGAGAGAAAGAGAGAGGGAGAGAGAGTGAGAGTGAGGGAGAGAGAGAGGGAGAGAGAGAGGGAGAGAGAGTGAGGGAGAGAGAGAGAGAGAGAGAGAGAGAAATACAGGTGTAAGAAGGCACAGTGTGTTAGAATAAGAGAGAAAGAGAGAACGCCAAGACAAGAACTTGATTTTGTTATATTCGTGTCTTACCGTTACGACCAACCAAACCCAAGGAAGTGGCTACGAGGAATCTTTGACGGGCATCGTTGCCTCGCGTGACTGAGAAAAAAAATTGGTAAAATTCGGAAAGAGGGGAGGATTGGGAAAATTTTTGGAATTTTATGCGCAACCTGTTCCAAGAGAATATTGGATGATTAATTAATTTTTTTTTTTTTTTCCACAAACTGAAATATGAAAATCAATAAAAATTCAAGGCTATTTTAGAAGCAAGAACTAAAACATGAAGATAGGAAAGAAGTAAAGAAATTGAAGTTCGGATGGTCATGAGGCTGATGACGTTATATTTCCATGATCTTCAAAATTTTCATCCCGAGGATTTCTTCAAAATTTGTGAGCTTCTGAAGAGCATCTCAGAGACAAAATATTAAAGAAACTAAGGATTTCTAGATATAGCAGTACTTAATACAAGAGGCACAACAATGTACCAACCAGAGAATTTTCGGTACCATTACCAGAATTTTGGTACTGGTACCACATAGTTCTTGAAAATATTGAGGAAATCATGGTGCAGTGACAAGATCAGATTCTGACAGAAACAGCAAAATGGAGCAGTTTGAAGGGTCTGATATTTTGTGTTTTTTATGAAGAAACTGATAGTACATGATGAGCTGAGAGTAATGGTGAATTTGGTTTTTTTTCCTGAGCGTCCCAGTTTTGGTGATACACACGTATAAAGTTACAAAAAATCGTGTATGTAGTGACGTCACTACGCGGAATTCCCATTTAAAACAATGTATTTTGGGCTAAAATCTCATCTCCGGAACAACAGGATTTAATTAGCAACCAAAGACATTTTTGTTCTCAGCTCATCAAGTTTTTTTATTTTCGTTATAAAAAAAAAAAAAAAAAAAAAAAAAAAAAAAAAAAAAAAAAACCACATTTCAGAGCCTTGCAACTGCCCCATTGTCTCCAGAAAACCAGAAGTCCCTCGGTTGACACGACTTTGTGCTTCTGGTAATATTTTTAGATTTTTAGAATTATGTATTTATTTCAGGGAAAGAACGTTGAATACATTAGATAATTCAACAGAAATCTACGGAGAGTGCTTTCAACTTATGATATCCAGGAAGAAGCAAGCACAGCGGAGGAAACATACTTATCAACTCGCTAGATTTGAACGAGCTTTGCGGTGAGTTGAACTGATTGAATTTGGTTCTGAAACACTGAAAAAAGTGGAAGTGTAAATTTTACCCTTCGCTGATGTCTATATTACGTAGCAATTTGGGTGGTTATAACCATCTGTTCGTGAGTATTGACCGTATGAATATGAATACTAACCGCATGACTATAGATATTATCGGAGAGACCTGTATCATCTTACCACCACGCGGTAAGTACTAACCATCCAAATTGATACACAATATAGACACCATCGAAGGGTACACTGAGAGAAATCACTTCTTTAAAAACAAGGAAACACGTTTACTTGTGATAGTTTTCCTTGCGCGAAGTAAAGTTCTGATTGCATGAAGGAGAATCATTGTCACAACAAAGAATCTTTTATTTGTTACAGCAGACATTTTCCATGAGTTAAAGGAATGGGTCTGTTGCATACTTTTGCTGCAACAATATAGAACCTTGATTCTTATGTAAAATTCGGCGAAAATAACGATGCGCACATTAAAAACGTTCAAAAGTCACTCATTACCTCGGGAAATCACTTCAACTTCAAGCAGCCCGCGCTACACTAGACACTATTTGCACCGGTATACTAGTACATAGATAGAACCACCGTGCATAAGTAAACAACATCGTAACTACAAAATGATGAGATTCCCTTCTAAATACATGAACTATTCGCTGCATTTGCTGTCTGGTCTTTTCGGTTTATCAAAGATTACAAAATAATATAAGAAATGTACGCACCCAAACGAAACATTCCAATGTTTGTAAGTTCTGTTCATGTTTACAAAAACGAGATGGTTCCATCTATGTAGTTATAAGTCGGTGATATAGTGTCTACTGTAGCGCGGGTTGTTTGAAATGTAAGGTATTTTCTGAGTTAATGAGTAGATTTTGAAAGTTTTTAATGTGCGCATCGTTATTTTCGACGAATTTTACGTTAGAAACAATGAGTTTTATTGATAAAGCAAAAGTACGCAACAGACCCATTCTCCCTTAGTCGATATTTCACGGTGCAATTTCTTTAACACAAACGAAATACCCCTTGGATTAAAAAAAGAATTCTCTCAATGTAAATAAAGGTCCAGTTTTTTCAGTGGGTTACCGAACTATATTCGATACATCAACGTAAATGATGCACCAGCTGAGGTGCTTTTCCCGATAGATTTGACAACCCCGCTGAGCCGGACACTAGGTAGGTCATCGCACTTGGCTCTTTGGCTCATCAGCGCGGCGCGGACTCACGGCTGAGCGTCAGAGCACTGATATGAAGTGAATGTGATACGCCTGCGGGCATTAACAGGAACGGTGCAAACAGAACAGTGAACAGACAGACAAACACAGCTAAGACAACGCGCAATGGCCTCGTCTGTGCTCGCTTAGGACTAAAAAGAGATGCCTGGCCGCCGCCGGCCATCCACCGGCCACCGGCCAACGATGCTTAATGTAATTCATCCCGCTCTTCGCGAGATCCGTGGCCTCTATCACATCTTCCTTGGCCTATCTTCATAGTCCAGCGTTCAAGTCTCCTGAGAACTAATCTCGTGGCGCAAAATTCGACGAAGGAGTGGTTCGCGAGATGGGACTGATTTCTGATTGATTTCAAGGAATTTTACAGTCATTATTCTATTGAATGTCACGTCTGAAACACTGTTTTTTAAAACTTCTAGTTTTTGAATATCTTGGGCGTTTCTAGAAAAAGCCAAAGAATCACAGATGCTTAACGATGAAGAGTTACCTCTAAAGAAGAGTACTCAACGCAGTGTACTTTAACGAAGTCTCTTGCGGAGGAGAGACTCTATGGAGAGTTAAACTATGATGAGTTAAGAGACGTTGAACTGATTTCTGATTGGTTGCGGGGAACTTTACAGTCATTATTTTAATGATAGTATAGCTTTAGAAAGGCTACTCATGGATTGCTATCACTGGAAAAACAAAGTTTATGTACAGCCGAAGGAGCTTTTTAAAATAGCTTCGCAGAGTAAAAGTCCTAGCTCTACCGGAGTAAGTAGCGGTTGTCCTGAAACACTACTTCGGTAGAGCCAAAGCAAGAAAAGAGGCTGCTACTTAAAAAAGTAGAGCTTTGGTACACCTACAACTTTCTCCAGTACAGCTTGAACTTTTGCTCTGAGAAGCTATTTTAAAAAGCTGCTTCGGCTGTACATAAACTTTGTTTTTTCAGTGATTAAAAACGGACGGTTTAAATATTGTTATACCATGGGAATAGTCAAACGTCACTCATAGACAGTCTTAACTAAAAGTTCAGCGTAAAAGTAAACAATCAGCCTGGAGATAGATTCGACAAATGATTTTATCAGGTGCGTTGCGTTTTGCATACCCCGTCAAAGTATCTTTCCCTACACTCAACCACAGATGACATAAAAAGAATGTTAGAACTCCGTGTCACTTCAGATCAAATCGAAAAGCCGATAAGTCACTGTGAGTGTAAACCCGATAGTTCCGCAGCGAAATCCGTTTCGATGCGACATAAACGTGACGCGTCTTTCCCTCCGACACGCTAACTTCTAATCGGCGTAATATGTCAATTCGCTATATCATCTGATTTCGTACCCCCTCCCCCCCAGCTACTCCACACCCCGTCACCACCTCTCCAACGCACTCTCCGAGCATCTACGGACGTTCCCGCATCCATCCGCCACCGTTCTCATCATCAACTCGTCATCTGGTCGCATCCGAACGGTAATCGATCAACTTTCGTTTCCCATAGATCCCATCACCGCGTCTCGTCGTTCACCCATCATCGCATCATCGGTATCGATTATCGAATGAAAGTATTCTCGAAAGTATCTTTTTTTCGACACCGTCGCGAGGTTAGGGAGTCCGTGTTGTCATACTTACTGTCCAACTAAGGCCTGTTTACACCAGAAGACGAATCATTTACTTTTTCGTTGAGCCGCATTTATTTCCAAACAATGCTCTGCGGGCCGATCATTTACTATATCGTTAAACTGATCGTTAAAACTGTCTACGAGTGATGCTATTGGTCGAAAATTGTAAAACTTGGCTTTTGCTATGGTAACCATCGTTAAGAGTCTCGTTTTATAAAGGCTATTCATGAGTTACCTTTAAAAAACGGACACTATAACGATACCATACCAACGCAACCATAGCAACGGCTAAGTTTTACAATATTCGACCAATAGAATCACTCATACACAGTCTTCTAAACGATCGGTTTAACGATGAAGTAAATGATCGGCCCGCTGAACGGACAAAATTTTCGATTCGGTTCGGTTCGCGATTCGGTTCAGGTTTACGGAGACAGCAGGTTTGGTTCAAACCAGATTAAAGCGATAAAATAAAAAATAAATAAAATCACATTGATAGAAGAGAAAAAGAAAAAAATCACAGAAAACTGTATCAAACTATAGAATTTTGAAAATATTAGAAATCAATGCTCTGTCGCGGCTATGGTATCTTGATAAGCGTCAGTTTCGATTTAATTTCAATTTCAAGCGACAATTTCGATTCAATTTCGCAATTTCAATTTCAAGCGTCAATTTCGATTACTTTTTCGGTCAGCTGTTTTCAATATCAATTGATGTCTCGATTCATAAAAACACTTTTATTTAGAGTCGTTGGTCCCAGTGGCTTGACCCGCCTATGAGAATTGCCGAATCGGTTCAAAACTTCGGTTCTGGTCCCGGCTCAAGGCGTTTTCCGCAAAACGGTTCGCGGTTCCGAAAGTTGGCAGTACCACGGTTTAGAGCTGTTTTCGGTTTCCAGTTCGGTTCGGTTCAGTTCAAAGCTATGGTTCCACTTGAAAATTTGATTAATTAATTAGCATTTGAAATTTAATCTCAAATTCATTCAAAATCGTAGGGTGTTCACCGAACACCCTATACGTTATACCACTATTTATAACACAAATGCCCGAAGAGACAGAGAAAGAGAGTGAGAGGGAGAAAATGAGAGAGAGAGAGAGAGAGAGAGAGAAAGAGAGAGAGAAAGCTTGATTCCGGGATCCACCTCCCACCTCCCGCCCTCTATTTATATAGTTTGTTGATTTTTATCCGTATGATGAACAGCTCGTCAAGATACTCCGTATTTTAAGAACTCGAAAGGAATGCGATGACACATTTTCCTCACATAGCGTTCAAAAACGATCGATCTATTCTACAATATCGTTCGATTGGTCGGCGACGTTCGACAAGCCATCAAGTGCATTGACTAAAACATATTCGGCGACAATCAGTCTGAGCTTCAGTGTCTCACACTTCCCACCATTCATACATGTAACACTCGACAGCTCGGAACGAAACGGCCGTGTAATCACGCGCGCATTCATTCATTCATCAAATAATGTCAGATCTGATTCGGCGAAGAAAGTGGTGCGAGTAGCAGGAGAACAAAGTTTATTGAGGGAAGTAGGAAGGAGATGGGAAGAGGAGACGGGAGGAGAGGGGATAAGTGGAGGAGGGGATGTTAGAAGTATATGTATACGTATCCAACTGATTATAACAGTGTTGCTAGATTTGAGGTTAAAAGCCGAATATTACACAGGGTGTACCAGACCACCCGGATCAGGCATTTTTCTCGAAAACTACTGAACCAAATGATTTGAAACAAAAAAGTCACAAGGGGAATCAACCCTAGATTTTTCATTTTCGATATTTTCAAAAGCCCCGGACAGCCCCTTGGGGCCCATTTGGGGGGGGGGCGCTCAAACACATTTTCAAGTTTTCTCGAAAAAGTCTCCAATAATGATACAAAAATTAGTTTATATTCTTCAAGTGGAGGCAATTGCCGACATTTTTCCTCCCATAAACTTCTTCCAAAAACACCACATTTTTGAGCTATGGGGCTTTTTGAAAAAAATTTTGAATAGGCCTTTGTGACCACTCTGTTGTGAAATTCTCAAAAATATTGATAGATTCTGAAAGAGCAGACCAAGACCTTCGATTGATGTGCCATAAGTTACCTTTAAGTGAAAAAATAAAGTGTTTTTCGTCAAATCAAAATGTTGGGGCTTAAATGGCACAAACCATGGAATCGAGCCAATTCTGCCATTTAAGCCTCAAAATTTTGATTTGGCAAAAAACCCCTTATTTTTTCACTTAAAGGTAACATGTGGCACATCAATCGAAGGTCATGGTCTGCTCTTTCAGAATCTATCAATATTTTCGAAAGATTTCAGCGCGAAGTCTGACAACACTGCTCGATTCCAACAGTTGCCGGATATTGGTTATTTTCGGGCGGGTGCATTTTCGTATCTCGCTGCTTCGGCATAGGCAATATGGCAGAGCGATGAACATTGACTGATGGTTGACTGCCTACCGGTGAGTATTGACAGTTGAGTGTTGAGCAGTGGAAGCTAAAATGCTACACCGCAACTGTCGCCGCGCGCCCGCCCGCCCGCCGGTCTGCATTTGATCCGTGTCTCACAGACTCCGCGGACCGCGGTGCGGGCGCGGGGGCCGCAGCCGGACGAAAGTGAAGTGTCAATATTTGTCTGACATCCGGAGCGGATCGGATCTGATCGGATCTTGATCGAGGTGCGAAGGAGAATACTGGAGAAATGTCAGTCATCGTCGACGAATCAATGGAATGTGCCCGCTGCACCGTCGCTTCGGTTCTGATGACCCATTGTTGTCAAGTTCCTTCTGGGTTAAAATTATTGGAATGGAGCTTTTGCAAACTATTGCTACAGGCTTGTTAGTAAAATTATTAGTTGATTAGGGGATGTAACCCTGTAGAAATGACGAAATATCACAAAATCCACTCCCAAACTCATAACACGGAAAAAAAAGATCAGTGAAAATAACCATACGGATACCTGATTTTGGCACCTGCTAGATGTTATGGTAAACTTGACCAGAAGTATGGTACATTTACCGATACTTTGAGTAAATTCGACATGCAATCAGGTAACATCACCTAGTACCTAGTCAAAACATAGTATACTTCTGGTTAACATTACCATAACATCTAGCAGGTGCCAAAGTCAGGTATCCGTATGGTTATTTTCACCGTAGTTTTTTTTTCCGTGAAAATGCTTTCAAACGAGAGACCGTAATGGTGGTGATTACCACCATGGGCGGATACAGGAAATTGTCTTTCTCTTTCTCTCTCCATTTGAAAATTAGGTGTTAGAAAAGGACAGCAGAGGGAGCCATCACGTGACTTTGGCCCCCTCTCCTGTCCTTTTCTAACGCACGTTTTCAAATGGGAGGAGAGAGAGAAACACAATTCCCTGTATCCGCCCATGATCACCACCCAAATCCTATGGCAATTGTACGCTTCCTCTTCTTCTTGTGTGGTGTCACGATAACACATCGTGAAGATGGAGCTTTTTGAGATAAGAAAACCTAAAGTAAAAGACGGTACGGTCGCGCGTTTGAAAGCGTTTGGGAGTAGATTTTGTAATTTTTTAGTTCGCTTATCGTAATTTTTACAGGGTTTCACCCCATTTTATCAACCATTTATAAGCATGTAGCAAAAGTATGCAACCGCTCCATTCTTTCAATCAAAACAATACTACCCATTTTACGGAACTTTTAAGGAATTCCTATTGGATGATGGGTCTGTAACGAACTTTGCACTTTGAACTCTCTGCTGAAGAGATATGGAGGGTCAATCCTGATGTAAAATCGCGTGAAAATCACGCTGAAAGCATCGAAAAGTCTCAAAATCAGTCTTGGGGATGATTCAAGAAGCATACACAAAGTTGGAAATCATGCGGTCAATGACAGCCATAAACGTATTGAGTCTATTCTAGATACCGTGAAACCGCGAATTCATATCAACACAGCGCGCGATGTTTACGGCGACTCGCGGTCGTCTAAACACAACACTAACCGACAGTGTTGCCAGATGTCAACTCCTAATATCCTCATATAGTAATAGTTATAGAGTCCCTATATGTAGAGAGTTAAGACAAGAGGGTAGTCAACTTCTGATTGGTCGATGAATTTTAGGCTCTACGGACGCCGCCATTGGATGCGATTTTGCACTTTTGTTTTGTTTACCAACGGTCTTTTACAGATAAAAGAGTTAATTTGCGATGAATCTGTTAATTTTAATCATGATGCACCACAAGAATGTCTATAAATCTCAAAAGAATCATTAAAAGCGTTAATACATGTCGATCAACAAAAGCAGGGAAAGATTACATCCCTACAAACTTAGCGGAACTGTAATCTTTTCAGTGGAGCAAAACACAACAACGGCCTCAGAATTTGTAAACAAATGTGCAAAATCGCATCCAATGGCGGCGCCCATGGTTTCACTTGTCTTAACTCTCTACATACAGGGACTCTAGTAATAGTAATATATTGGGTATGACGGACGACGGCCGCCATCCCATTACTGTATTCGTAAAGTTATGTCCGGGAAATTCATTGTTCGGATCCACTGAGGGCGCTGTGACTACTCGTGTCAGCTGTTTAAAAAAAAAAAAACTGAACTAGATTGGCATCCGAGAAACACCTAAGAAAAAAAATTAAATTATGGGAACCCCCTTATCTTTATGGTGCATCAGCGGCGAGTTTATGCAAGACTCGATCTATTTACGTTGGGATCAGCAGTAATTGCTGAGTAACACAGCGACGGGTGAGAGCGGGGGACATAATGCGGGCACCGAGACTCAGCGCCTATCCTGCCTGCAGTTTTACAGGTTCTTTTTTTTTGCTGCATGACATGATACTATATTGCATCACTAAAAATGACCAATCCTTCTCGCAAATTGGGAGGTTGGTCGACTAAAATTAAAACCACTTGTCTTGAAAATTATGAATTTTAAGTATAGAATAATGGATCTGTTGCTAACTTTTGCTACAGCATTATGGAGAGTTGATTTCTCTGTAAAATCACTTGGGATTAAAATTGAGAGTATCAGAAAGTTCCTAAATCCACTTAAAAACTCAATACATGCGTTTAGCAAAATGACAAGATGACGGTCGAATGAGCGGGTCCAGTGGCGTCTCGTGCCATTTGGCAACAATGCATTCTATCCATTTAAACTCACATAAAAGGTCGAATTCAGGGGGTGCACATGAAAATTCGATATATTTAATGGGTTTAAATGGAAGAGTTGCGTTGTTGCCTACTATTGTACGTTGTTGCCTACCGTTGTAGTACGCTACTGAGCGGGTCACAATGGAGGAGTCCTGTCTAATCGCAACTTTCTATGCTGACAAAAGTGTGATTCATCATAGAGAAAGCTGCGATTAGGCGAGACTCATTCAACCGCCATCTTGTAATTTTGCTAAACGCATTTAT
>VMOF01000001.1:54592031-55151526 GCA_011764245.1 Trialeurodes vaporariorum
AGAAAATTCTGGTGTTAATACCAGAATATGATTATAGAACTTGAATTTCCTCAAAATTGTCAAGAACTATGGTACAAACACTAGAATTGTGACACCTTCCCTTACAACGGTTCACATATGGTCAAGCTTCTGGTAATCATTTTTTTCTTCTTTTTTTCCAGTGTTTATTGCAGAACTTACGTTCAAAGAGACCTCTAGGACCTTTCGACAGAAAGCAAGCAATGGGGCTATTGCACACTTTTGCTATAAGCGATTTAATAGTCGATTATGGCGTAAAAACCTCAACAAATAACGATGGCGGCACTAAAAACTTCCAAAATCCACTCCTAAACTCAATAAACGCAGTTATTTGCGGGAGCGTAATGGTGGCCGAAGGCACTAACGATGGGAGATTCCCATCTAACAATACCGTAACTCCATCAAGAAGTGACCAATAAGATACAACTTTCATTTGACACCGGTGTCACTTGGTGTTACGGTACCATTCATCGGATGTGGATCATCACTCTGATGACTAATTACTCTGTGAATCATCCTTGTCAGCATAGAAAGAGTGACGAAATTAAGATAGGAATCTCCCATTGTTAGTGCCTTCGGCTACCATTACGCTCGCGCAAATAACTGCGTTTATTGAGTGTAGGAGTGGTTTTTGGAAGTTTTTAGTGCCGCCATCGTTATTTGTTGAGGTTTTTACGCCATAATCGACTATTAAATCGCTTATAGCAAAAGTGTGCAATAGCCCCATTGAAATTTTTGTAAAACGCAGGAGCAAATACAGAAATTGGTCAATATTTCTTCCTTCTCTCGATTTCTCTTTCTCTTTCTCTCTAGTCATTTAAACACATGATAGAAATTTGAATTAAATTCTTAAAAAATCAATACTTTTTCAGAGGTTCAAATGGTGGGAAAATAAAAATAGATTATTTACAACCCTACACTGACTGAAACGACAACATAACACTTTGGTCTGAGATTTAAACAAACAAAAAACAAAACAAAAAAAAAATTGCCGAAAATCAGCGAAAAAAAAGTCGTACAAAATCATCGTTTTTGACCTTTAAAGCATAATTCAAAACATTAAGGGACATTTCTAGGTTTATATTACGTGTTAAAACTAAAAGTGGCCTCTGTCATTTAAATCGGTCTACAAAATCACAAATGATAAATTAATGAGAAAACTTCCTGACTTTTGGCCTCTTTTGACGATCTTATAGACACTTATGTATGACTACAATCTCTGACATTTTTTTTTTTTTTAAAGTTTTCTTTTGTTGTAAAAATGGCTTAACTTATAGGAATGTCTAAGTTAGAGTCCCAATACACTATGAGAGCTGCGCCGATGTTGAATCAATTTCTGATTGGCTCTCAGATTTAGGCTGTCAAGAAAGCTCCAAAGGCAAATGCAAATGGAGGAGGGTTTGTTTACTTTTCAGGTACTATAGCTTTCATTACACATTTGAATTAACAGTGACCGCAGTAATTATTATTAATTTCCCTCTGCTTGGATGTTATTCTGGAGAACCTTTATCTCTTTCAATAACGACCGTTACTGTCGAAAAGCTGTGCCTAACCTATAAGAGATAGCGAAATAGCGGCAAAAACGCAGAGGCAAATGGCCATTTGCAATTTGCCTCTTGGGGGCTCCATTGATCCGCTTCTTCTTCTTTATTTTGAGGGACTTGGCGCAACTAAAGTCCCTATATACTATGAGAGTAGCGTCATTGCTGAATCCATTTCTGGTTGGCTCTCAGATTTAAGAAAGCTCCAAGAGGCAAATGCAAATGGCGGAGGGTTTGTTTACTTTTCGCGAACTCGCTTTCATTACACGTTTGAAGTAACAGTGACCGCGGTAATTTTTGAGAATTTTTCCTCTGCTTGAATGTTATTATGGAGAACATTATCTCTTTCAATAACGACTGTTATTGTCGAGAATCTAAACCTAACCTATAAGAGATAGCGAAATAGTGGCAACAGCGCAGAGGCAAATGACCATCCGCCATTTGCAATGTGCCTCTTGGGGGCTCCATTGATCCGCTTCTTCTTCTTTATTTTGAGGGACTTGGCGCAACTAAAGTCCCTATATACTATGAGAGTAGCGTCATTGCTGAATCCATTTCTGGTTGGCTCTCAGATTTAAGAAAGCTCCAAGAGGCAAATGCAAATGGCGGAGGGTTTGTTTACTTTTCGCGAACTCGCTTTCAATACACGTTTGAAGTAACAGTGACCGCGGTAATTTTTGAGAATTTTTCCTCTGCTTGAATGTTATTATGGAGAACATTATCTCTTTCAATAACGACTGTTATTGTCGAGAATCTAAACCTAACCTATAAGAGATAGCGAAATAGTGGCAACAGCGCAGAGGCAAATGACCATCCGCCATTTGCAATGTGCCTCTTGGAGGCTCCATTGATCCGTTTCTTCTTCTTCATTTTGAGAGTCTTGTCGCAACTCTCGTAGTATATAGGGACTCTAGGCGCAACTGGAACTCTAGTCTAATATAAGTGACAAATAAGGCAACGATGCAAATATTATTTCGGCGAGGGGAGGGACGATCACGAACTATTTTCATATACCCGTATAAAGCATTATAGGACGCAAAGAGGTGGGACTAGCGGAGTGATATGCAAATTTGGAGGAGGGGGAGGGGGATAGGGAGGGGAAAGCTGCTGATGAGCATGTCCAAGCCGCGCCGCGCGCCGCTGCTTGACATGCTCAAGGCGCGGCGCGCGCAAGTTATTAAAACGTATCACTTGTATCTGGTATCTCGTTTGGCGACCACACGCACAATAGACGATGAGTTGAGTGAGAAACAGGAAAGTTTCTTCAATCAGTCTGCGTCATAGATTCGTTATTAGATTCTTCTTCATCTACTTTTACTGATGGTCTGCGGAACCCCAGTTTGAGAGCCGCTGGTCCATCCGAGAGGGGAAAAAACAACAATGACGCAACAATCATAGGCGGCGCGTATAAGGGGCTATTGGGGCTATAGCCCCCCGTTTTTTTGGGAACGAGGGGCTAGACACATTTTTGAACGAGAAAAAAAGGAAAAAAGGGAAAAAGAAAGAAAAAGAGAAAAAGAAGAAAAAAGAAGAAAAAAGGTTATTTATCCCCCCCACCTGCGTCAAACGTTATTGTGAAAAAGGTGAAGATAAAAAAAAAAAAAAAAAAAGACTGTTGATTTTTAGCCCCCCCCACTTTTTGACCCCACGCACCGCCCATGGCAACAATCAACAATGAGTCTGTTGTAAACTTTTGCTACAGCGCTATAGAGTGTTCAATATCATGTAAAATCGCGTGAAAAGACCACTGGTGGCATCAGAACGTCATAAAATGCATAAAAAAAACTCACGAGAGACGTTCAATGAAATCCAAGATGGCGGTAAAATATTGAGCAACCTGTATGCATGCACCACAAACATCCAAGGATAGCCAACCTCACAATATCGATCACACAAATAAACACATGACCTCTGAAGCTGTGAGGTTGTCAACGTTGGCAATCCTTGGATGCTAAAGGTGCATGCAAACAGATTGCTGGATATTTCTCCGCCATCTTGGATTTCATTAAACGCCTCTTGTAAGTTTATTATTGCATTTCATGACTTTCTGATGCCACTAATAGACTTTTCAGGCGATTTTACAATAGATCAAACTCTCTTAATCTTTAGAGCAAAAAATTGCAACAGACCCATTGTTGCATTGGACTAATTGTAAAACCCAACCGCCCTCAGAATGTAAACAAATTTGCAAGAACGCATTCAATGGCAGCGCGGCCCTCGGGCGCCTATGGTTTCACTTGTTTCAACTCTCTACATATACACTATACAGGGACTCCAATAGCGCAAACGGTTACATATATACGCGACTTCAGTCTCACCACTGTGCGACGACCGGAGGGAGCGGGGAGTCGCGAACGGGGAGCGGGAGAGCAGGACCCAGCGACCTGAAACGGGGAGCGCGTGCGACCCAGAATCCTCTTCGGCCTTGGTAATGGCTCTTGGCTCTTCGAGTCTTCCCTCTTCGCTCTTCCGAGTCTTGCATCCCAGTTCGTAATTTCGTATACACAGAGCACACGAGCACACTTCGCGACTATCCTTTCTTCTTCTTCTGCTCAGACTCTTCTTCTTCTGCTGAGCTACAGCTACAGCAGGTCTCCTCTTTTTCTACTCGACCGTTCGAGTCTCCAGCTCTATAAGAGTCGTCGCTCTCTTATTCACGATGCACGGGCGTGCGTGGATGCAACGTCGCTGTACAGAGCGCCGCGCTTCACCGCACAGTGGGCTGAAGGAGCCAGGGCTGCCGTTTTGCGTATAATCAATGCTATTTTTCTATTCACCGATGATTCCACCGGTTGAGAAAAGATTACACAGATCAGTTCGGTGTATAACTGTAATGCATGAAAATAGTCTGATCTGTAATCTTTCCTTAATCGGTGGAAACTACGTTGATTAATTAAAATATCCGAAAGTTTTTTAAAATCATCGACGACTCCACCGGTTGAGAAAAGATTACAGATGCGAGTATTTTAGTTTATTACAGTCATGCTCTGAACTGAACTGTGTAATCTTTTCTCAACTGGTGGAATCATCGGTGAATTGAAAAATAGCATTGATTAGACGCAAAACGGCAGCCCTGGAAGTAGCACTTGTCTAGAGTGGCAATAACACTTATCTAGACTGACTTCGAAAAACTGTGCAGATATTTTGATAAATGAACACTGATACCGCAGATTGAGAAAAGGTTACAAATTAGAGTATTTCCTTGCATTATATACGTGTACATACAAACGCTTAACTAAACTGAGCTATATCTTGGTCAACCAGTGTATGTAATCACCGGTAAAGTAAAAAGTGTCATCAAATATACATAGAACGGCAACTCTCTTCTTAAATTGACGTAAAGATGTTGACAAGGTTAAGTCCAAAATCTAGAAAATGTCACCCGGAGACCGATCCTTGAAATTTGCGACTAGGTAATAGTGGAAAAGGGCGATTGATGGAGATGTCCACACCACACGGTTGCCAAGTTTAATCAAAATTTGAACTTTATCTAATTGATTATCGAACATTGACGGCTCGCGAATAAGGATTCATCCACATACCTTCCATATAAACCTATAGAAAAGAATCGATCTGTAGGCGGTTCAGTCGAACCTCTTGATAATCGATACTTTAGCATTGGTTCAAATAAGAGAGGGGCGACCGGCGACCATTGGTTGTTCACTAGCCAACGCTATATTATCGGTCTGTCGTGTGCGTCTAAAAACCAATTAGATAAATACCGTATTTTGATTAGACTTGGCAACCACGTGACTCGTCTCCACAGATCAGTGTTTTCCATTCTTATCTAGTCTAAAGCCGGGAATTTCAAGGATCTGCCTCTTAAAAACCTGTAGAAGGTAATTGAGGAGTTATTTAGAACATCCACGTACAAAACAGAGGGTCTGCTCATCCTCAACAATTGATAATCAATACTTTGTTGTGTATCTCTCTGATGAGTGAAACGGATTATTCTTTGTACCTGATAAATAAACGGGGTTCCAATTGTCAGGTAAGAAAGAAAAACCAGTTCAACTCATACGAACAGAAAGACACACACAATAACGCTTTGAAACATGCATTTTTGAGGACGAGAATAACCTCAGCTTCATACCTGTTTATTCTAATGAGCTTCTCGATTTTAATCCTTTTACAAAAAGGTTAGAGCTCGTTTCAAAAGTTATGGCGCGCCTAGACTGATAATCTTTGGAATTCTCCAACATGAATTCTCACGTCGAAAAGTAAAAATTAATAAAAATTAATTCAAGCGTTGGCTTCAAAGTTCAAAGTCGGTAGCAAGTTTTGTTTTGATTTGAAGAAATGAAAATTGAAAAGTCGCCAAAGATTATGGTCTAGGTGCGCCTCACGCCTTCACTCCTGAAACGAGTTCTAACAGAAATCAACGTTAGCTCACTAAAATTCAGAGGACAGGTAACTATTGCTACTCCGCGGAGTTCGTTTTGCCTATACATCCAGTTGAAGGCGCTTGACGACACACTTTGACTGCCAATAAAAAAAAATTAAAATGTGTGATTAGGATTGATTGTCCGGAAACGAGTATACCAGAGCTGCCAATTAGCGTAGATTTAATGACCTTTTTAAATTCACCGATGATTCCACCGGTTGAGAAAAGATTACATAGTTTAATTCAGTGTTTGACTGTAATACACGAAAATACTATGATCTGATCTGTAATCTTTTCTCAATCGGTGGAAACGCCGTTAATTAATTAAAATATATCCGCAAGTTTTCAAAGTTATTGACGACTGTATACCGGTTGAGAAAAGATAAAAGACGCTTGTATTTTCGTGCATTACAGTCATACACTGAATTAAACTCTGTAATCTTTTCCAGTGGCGGTCCGTGGGGGGGGGGGGGCTTTGGGGGCTCAAGCCCCCCCCACTTTTTTGGGAAGGGGGCTTGAAAAAAGCGAGAAAAAGAAAGGAAGGAAGAAAAAAAAGAAAAAAGAAGAGGAGAGAAAGAGAAAGAGAAAAAAGGAAACGAATAAAGAAAGGCGGGAAACAACATCGAAAAAGCCAAAAATAAGTAAAAAGCAAAACAAAAAAACAAAAAAAAACAAAATAAAAAAAAAACAAAACAAAAAAAACAAATAGGTCATCGAATTTTTTTCCGAAATGTTTTTTGACTTTTCAAGCCCCCTGAAGCCCCCCCCCCCCACTTTTTGACCCACGGACCGCCACTGATCTTTTCTCAACCCGTGGAATCTTCGGTGAATTTCAAAATGTCATTAAATCTACGCAAATCGGCAGCTCTGGAGTAGACTCCGGCGTGGTATTTAAAGGGTTCAATTGCTGACCTTTGATCACCGGGCCGGTTGTGTTTTAACCCATTGGGCGCCGCGACGCTCAAGCTCCAATGTCAACGGTCGGTCCGGTTGCTCGACCCACCCGACGGCAACTCGGCGTCGTTGCTGTCTCCATTCAGAGGGGTGTGGGGCAGCGGTGAGGGGGTGGGAGAGGGGAGGGGGAGGGGGAGGAGGTTACTTGCAAAGTCGGAGTCGGCCACCAGCGGAGGAGTGCACCGCACCATCGCGGACATTCCTGGTCGTGAGTCTCGCGACACGGCTTTGACTTCCGATTAAAAAGAAGAAGACACTGTTGCCACAGATCGAAAGCTGCACGTTTATCTATATTCTATAGAGCAGTGGTGGTTCGTGAATTCGATTTGACGACGACTCGGGGGCATTTAAACCAATGGAAAATAATCCATCCTCACTGGAATAAACTAAACCATCGAGAAATCGATAGTCTTGCATGAATTCAAGTAAGGAGCAAAACGATATTTAACCCTTTACAGACCAGGTTTGGTCAAAAGAACGCCACTTTTCCGTTAATATAGGGAGGGTAGTTAACTATTCGTACTCTGGGGAGTTGGAATTGCCTATACGATGAATTGAAGGCGCCCGAACGAGACCAGCGGGCCGATCATTTACGTTATCGTTAAACCGATCGTTAAAACTATCTACGAGTGATGCTATTGGTCGAAAATTGTAAAACTTGGCTGTTTCTATGGTAACCATCGTTTAGAGTCTCGTTTTATAAATGCTATTCATGAATAACCTTTAAAAAACGGACGCTATAACGATAGTTACCATAGCAACGGCTAAGTTTCACAATATTTGACCAATGGAATCACTCATACACAGTCTTCTTAACGATCGGTTTAACGATGAAGTAAATGATCGGCCCGCAGGTTTGATCAAAAGAACGCCACTCTTCCGTTAATATAGGGAGGGTAGTTAACTATTCGTACTCTGGGGAGTTGGGATTGCCTATACGATGAATTGAAGGCGTCCGTACGAGACCTGATCTTGTAAGTGTCTACAACCAAAATCGCGTTTATTCTGAATCATGATACTGCGGAGCAATGTGAAATAGACTAGAGGAGAAAAATTAGTATACTCGGGCTTGGCCCATAAGAGGTTAATAATACACGAGCCGCGCAAACGGTAACCGCGGAATAGGTGAGACACAGACTGAAATTCTCAAAAGTATCCAGGTGGTGGCACATTGCGGAGAGATACGAGGAGAGACTGCATGCGCACATTAATGAAGAAGCACCAGGTCTGCTAGAAAACTCAAACATTCTGAGGCGTCTCAATAAGCGTCGAAAGACATTTGAATTAGTTTCAGATTACTTTGAGAAATGATTTGTATAGGGCAATGATGGGCCCAAATACCCATTAAAGTTAATTTTATTTATTTATCTAGTTCGTTAACTAACTTTCTATGGTTACAATTAACTGACAGCAGCCCTTTACACTGCTGTCAAACTTATGTCCTCTGACATACATTATTATTTACTTGTTTATTGCTAATTCATTTATTTATTTATCTATTTATCTATCTATTTATTTACTAATATTTCTATTCGTAAAAGAATAAGTAACCTAATGTTGAGTTATGCTCTAGTAATAAGTTAACATAATTTTAGATGAAAAATGATCGTTACACGTTACTCCACATGGAGTAGTTGTATTTCCCAATTTAATAAAAAAAATAAAAAAATAAAAAAAAATAAATAAAAATGGTGGCGAACACCAGGAAAATACTTCTCGTAAGATTCAGAACGAGGCTAGTGCAAATTTTTAATAAACGCAAATGAATAAATAAATCTTCGGTAGAAACCAGCACAAATCACGAAAATTTCAAAAAAAAAGTCTGTAACAATCAGTAATAAACTCAGAAAATGTCCAATGTCCAAGCTTGTCTAACTTCGTGGTTGGACTTAAATTATGGCATTGCCCTTCTCTAGATAGATATAGCTTGTTTCTCATTCCAGTTCCTCTGGCTATCCGGGGGAAACTTTTTGCGATTGACGACCTGACAACGCCGGTATTAAACGGTTGCCTCTTATTAACAGATTAAGAGACCTACTAGCACTTGTTATCACGACTAAGCG
Source organism: Trialeurodes vaporariorum (assembly GCA_011764245.1). Lineage (NCBI taxonomy): Eukaryota > Metazoa > Arthropoda > Insecta > Hemiptera > Aleyrodidae > Trialeurodes > Trialeurodes vaporariorum. The sequence goes on from VMOF01000001.1 coordinate 54,600,992, forward strand.
CAACGCACCAACGCTTCAACAAGCGGCTTACTCATAATAAATAAGATAGTACTCGTGGAATAGATGCCTGTGTTAAATTAGGTGTGCTTCTAACGTCCGTTCATCATTGGAATAACATTGAAATTACCGGTGAAGAGCGCACTTGATATATTATGGGTCCTTACTCAAAGATACCGCCACAATTGAAGCAAGACCCGGACACTGTCCGACTTCAATAGCACGCGGATGGACGCGGACGCTCTGCTAGCCGTGACCATTTGTGCTTGCCTCGTGCTCTCAACGACTGATTGTGATGAGCTGCTACTGATCATTATTTTCTATCAATATTCAAACCCAAACGCGACCGAAGCTCCTTTTTCCATCCTTAAAACTACTTTTATACCTCCCGAGGAATCCCTTCTCTGAAGCTTTTGGTTACCAAATCTGATTTAAACTTACTATACCTGAGTATTTTTTTTTTTAAAGAGAGAAAGAGAGAGAGAGAGAAATGATGGGTCAGCCCCCCCCCCCTTTCGATACTTTTAAACTTTCTTTGTTAGGGTATGTTGAAGGTTTTCAGCAAGTTACGAAAGTTTTTGTTCAATACGAGTGATTTTATTCTCGCACAAAATAACGAATCTTTAAAATATAAACACAATCTCAAATCAAGCCATAGTTCTTTATATTCGCGAGGTTAATAAAAGGTATACTTCGACCCAGAAATGCGTCAGTCACCTGTCAATATCTGATTCATATTTGAGGTTTTCTAATCTTGAATTGCAGCGCTAAGTTTCAAAACTAGCTATGTCCATCGCTTTGTTTCACGATTGTGCAATGTTTCACTTGGTCTACAAGAGAACTATTGTTTACAATTTTTCAAAACATTCTCTCAATAAAAAAATGCTATACTTCAGCAAATGTTTAGTGAAACATGTTCTTAAAATCAGGTGCATTAAAGATTCGGCTTTTAATACGCAAAAGCTACACAATGAATCGTGAAAACATCAAAACCACCGGTAACAGGCTGGTTTTGAAACCAAATGCATCAGTAGGTCCCCAAAAGTAGTTAGATGGTGCAGAGAATCTACTGTTGCTAAACAGGTCAAGTTGTTTTTACTGTATTCATTCAAACATTTTCATTTAAAAATTCTTCTCTTAAAATACTACATTCCACCAGTCAGTGGAGTAGGACACAATTTGGCATCGTTGTATTTTGTCCGTTCAAACCCATCATGTTAAAGTTCAAATGCAAAGGTATTCACCGAACACCCAACATTGAGAAAAATATTCCTGTTCACTCAACCGGACGTCTGTTTAATACTTACTTAACCGGAATTAATGTTATTTCGACAGGAATTCCTGTAACTTGACCGAGATTCCTGTTGAAATAACAGGAATTTCTTGTTAATATAACAGGAATTCCGGTTAAGTAAGATTAACAAGACGTCCGGTTATGGCAACAGGAAATTTACCTCAGTGAATAGTTCCGCCTTTCTCATGCGTTTAAATGGACGAAATGTAACATTGCCAATTTGCACGCTACGCCACTGCATTGCACCGCCAGTGTTTCCAAATCAATAAATGGAAAAACCATTTTCTTATAACGGTCTAACAAGGGGAGGCTCAGAAGTCGCCGCCTTCGATTTTGAAAACAATTGCACGAAAATGTAGCTAAAGTAAAACTGTTAGACCCGTGTTTCTCACTTCTTGCCAATGGGCCTTCCCAAAGCGTCGGGAATTTTTTGAAAGTTGCCAAAATTCACGTAAATATTTGAAACGCTCTCCGCTCGGGTTTTTTACGTGAATTTCGGCAACTTTCAAAAAATTCCCGACGCTTTAGGAAGGCCCATTGGCAAAAAGTGAGAAACACGGGTCTAATAGTTTTACTTTAGCTAGAAACACGGGTCTAATAGTTTTACTTTAGCTACATTTTCGTGCAATGGAGCTGTTGCAAACTTTTGCTACAGGCTTATTAATAGTTGATAATGGGGTAATACCCAGCAAAAATGACGATTAGCGCACTAAAAAATCACGAAATCCACTCCTAAACTCACAAAATGCTTTTAAACGCGAGACCGTAATGGCGGCCGGGGCCGCGGTTTTCACTGGGGTTCCCTATCTTCAATCAGCGCCATCTACACGAGGTGTCCTCGCAACACCACACAAGAAGAAGAAGGAGCATATACAATTGCCATAAGAAACCCGCGGCCTCGGCCGCCATTACGGTCTCGCATTTAAAAGCATTTTGTGAGTTTAGGAGTGGATTTCGTGATTTTTTAGTGCGCTAATCGTTATTTTTATAGGGTATTACCCCATGATCAACTATTAATAAGCCTGTAGCAAAAGTTTGCAACAGCTCCATTGTTTTCAAAATCGGAGGCGGCGACTTCTGAGCCTCCCCTTGTAAGCTGGAACCTACAAAGCCTGGTGATTTTTTCACCCTATTCGGCAACAGAGCTAAAACCTCAAGGGGCCTGAAGTTCCTTGCCACCCTCGCTCCTCAGCCTCATCCCTGCCGACAACTAATTACACCCCATTATTTAAGTCACGAGACAACTCGACACTTGTTAACGCACGCTGGCAGGTACAACATGTAAATTGAGAGTCTCCGACGATACCCATTCTTATGCGGACTATAGACAACTCGTAACTTTGCTTTGATCATCACTTAAGGGTTAGGGGAAGGGAAGAAGGAAAAAAAAGGGGGAAGATCTGTTACCTCAGGGTGTTCATAAAGGTTTATCTGGTTGTTGATCTCTAGGTGAAGAAAATGGTAAAGGGGAAAAAAATAGAGGGTCGGTCTTATACAGGATGTTCATTGAAGTTGATTCAGCTGATGGTCAAATATTTCGGAAGAAAATACAAACCAAAAAAAAAAACTAGAAGCACTAGAAACATCTTATTAGATACCAGTGGCGTAGCGTGCAATTTGGCGACGTTGTAGTTCTTCCATTTGAACCCATGAAACAAATCGAACTATAGGGTGTTCGTTGAACACCTTCGCATCCGATATTTTGGATGTGGTGAAGAAAATGGAAAAGGGGAAAAAGGTAGAGGGTCAGTCTTATACAGGATGTTCATTGAAGTTGATTCGATTGATGGTCAAATAATTCGGAAGAAAATACAAACCAAAAAAAACTGTAGAAGTACTAGAAACATCTTATAAGATACCAGTGGCGTAGCGTGCAATTTGGCAACGTTGTAGTTCGTCCATTTGAACCCATGAAATAAATCTAACTATAGGGTGTCTGGTGAACACCTTCGCATCCGACATTTTACATAGGTTTCAATGGACACAATGTAACGTTGTCAAATTGCTACGCCACTGTAATATACACAATTTACTGTACTACAGTCCAATTATTGCAGTGTCACTCAAATTTTATTAGGACTGCGGAAGTTATTCCGAGTGTTATAGAGATACAACAATCATTTTTTCTCCGAGTAGAAAAAAGGTAATCTTTTACGAGGTGTTAATTAATATTCGTCAGGCAAACTAATAAATAAATTCCTTACTCAAACGATGAAAAAAGGGTAACGAACATTTCGATCCCTGACAAAACGGATCACTTAAGATCTAGGAAAATGAAATAATATTTAAAAAGGATTTTCGAGACTCCCTGTGAGTAAGGACTAGGGGCGAAACTATCTTGAAAATTACAGGTGATTCTGTTGTTTTCTAGAATCTGCCTACGTACACAACTCAGCCCCTTTTTAAGCGGTCGACAAATAAATCAGAGAATTTTCTCTCGTGGGCGTTGAGCCCATCAAAGTGCAAAGAAAACATATAATCATGAAAGAGCAAAATATTACAGGGCAGTGGGCACTGGGCACTCATAATAAATAGATCCTTCTGGAGATGTTATCGATTCTAAGAATACACTCAGCGAAAACTACAGAAAAGCGAGTGAGCAACAGAATCATGGCTTATGAATTTCCACCTCTTTTTCTTTTGCTGCGGACTTCACGAACAAAATAGGAATTTGAGGGTATTCCCTACAGTTTATTTTTTTCTTCCGAAATGATCAGATAGTCAAAAAAGGGTTCATATAGAATCGGTGAGTTAAACTTACCCACAGGTTTTTTTTTTCTTCTTCTTTTTTTTTCTTTTTCTTTCTCACACAAAGGTGAACCAAAATAAATAAACTTTCGGAAACCGAGTACCTAGATATTAAATCGAACAGTGATAAAACGGAAATTAAGTTCAATTTCAATTTTGAGTCTACCTAGAAACCGAGAATTAGGTTATTTAAACCGATTCTTAAGGGCCCAAAATCTTCCAGAAACGAAGAGAAAAATCTTCCGGCAGTGAATCGATTAAAACCAATCGCTCGAAGTGAAAGTTATGTGTAATGACACGAAGCAACACCGATAAAACTGGATACAGGAAAACGAACTCATTTCCCGCACATGACTTTATGCCTTCGATGTTGCATCTTTATGCACCGCGCAGGGTTTATCGACAAGGTTGCCGCTTCATGAAATTCACGCTATTAACGGATTAAAAGATGATATTTTTACATTTCATATGAGATAATTATATTGCTGATCTAACATGTTTAATCTTTCTGACCAGTGACCATACTAGAGGAATGAGTCTGTTGCAAACTTTTGCGACAGCAATTGAGAAGGTCAATTCTACTCTAAAATCGCTTGAAGTAACTTTGGAAGCACCATAACGTCCCAAAAATTACTCAAAAACTAAGTGAATGAATTTTAACAAAATTCCAGGATCGTTATCGTACAACGAGTCACAAAGGCACAGAATAATACAATCAGAAGGGAAACTCTAAATCATTTTGAAACATTCTTTACTTCGGGCCGCCATGTTCGAAAGTGAGTATCTTCGGCAATCTTCGGCAGATCTTCGGCAACTGGCCGAGTTGTGATTGGTTGTATAGCCTGAAAAAGCATGTCCGCCATCTTGAGAAGTGAGTAGGCACAGTTGCCAGTTTGTGCCAGTAAATTCCAAATCTTGTTTCCATTGGCTCTTATGGGAGTTTCCCTTCTGATTGTATTATTCTGTGACAAAGGGGAGTGCAATCTAACTGAAGCTTTCTCTATGCTGGGGAAATACATTTATCATGAGGTGACATCTCGACACATTAGATTGGAATCGGGAACCAAGCAAATCTAAAAAACGTTCGTTCTTTCATAAAAACATCGCGTGAACCAGAAAGTCACTAAAACAGTCTATTCTCGTTGCATTCAGCGACTTTGCTAAGCTTACGGGAAACGGCAACCCTGTTTATCGGATGGAATGCATCCAACGCGCGACCGCACCATAGTGTGGTCAACTGGTCACAGATCATAGAATTATGAACCACCAAGTTTACATATTTTCTGCTATCAACATAATTCTGGATTACTACTCGATCGACAAGAGTAAATTCTTTCTCCTGTCCACTCGCACTCCTCTATACCTACACCCTGATGCAACTGGTCATTTCTGCGGTCACCACTACCACGATCAGACCACTATGCGCACCTTCCCGAAGCCCCCTTCGGCCCTCTTTTTCATTATTTTTTTCTTTTCCTATTTTCAAACGCGGTTGAGAATTTTTTTTTTTTTTTTTTTTTTTTTTTTTTTTTTTTTTTTTTTTTTATGAGCTCCTCAAAAGAAATGCATGCAATGCAATGAGAGACGAAACAGAGTGAATACAAGTGAGAAAGCATCACGTCAGATCCTGAGGCACATAATAATTTTTTTTTTTTTTTTTTTTTTTTTTTTATGAGCTCCTCAAAAGAAATGCATGCAATGCAATGAGAGACGAAACAGAGTGAATACAAGTGAGAGAGCATCACGTCAGATCCTGAGGCACATAAAAATTTTTTTTTTTTTTTTTTTTTTTTTTTTTTTTTTTTTTTTTTTTTTTTTTTTTTTTATGAGCTCCTCAAAAGAAATGCATGCAATGCAATGAGAGACGAAACAGAGTGAATACAAGTGAGAGAGCATCACGTCAGATCCTGAGGCACATAATAATTTTTTTTTTTTTTTTTTTTTTTTTTTTTTTTTTTTTTTTTTTATGAGCTCCTCAAAAGAAATGCATGCAATGCAATGAGAGACGAAACAGAGTGAATAAAAGTGAGAAAGCATCACGTCAGATCCTGAGGCACATAATAATTTTTTTTTTTTTTTGTCTCGCGGTGTTACCTGTTAACGTAATCCAATTACGAAAACGTAACACCCAGCGACGAGACAACGGCTCGGACGGCGATTCATAAATTCGTTCGTTCATCGGCGAGTAGAATGAAATATAAAAGACAACGCACGAGTGACGCATGCACTCTGGCGGGAAGCAGGGCGCGACCTCATGAATAACGGAGGGAGCACCCCGCGCTAGCACTCGCCGCGATGCGATGTGGTCACGCAGTTGGACGAGACACAAAAAAGTTTTCGACATCACCGCCTAAATATTGGGAGGGGGGGGGGGGGGGGGGGTAGTTGGATGAATATTCAATGACGTGTTTCCGAAAGGAGCAAAACTCCGGAATTCCACGTTTCCTCAATCGGACGGAAATGAATTCTCGCAAGAAGGGAGAACTTATCGGATTCCGGAGAAAATTGCATGCTGATTTTTTTTTTTTTTTTGCATCAACTTTACTGATTCATACCGCATACTTAACCTCTTGTGGAGCAAGCCCGAGTATCCTCGTTTTTCTCCTCTAGTCTATTTCACATTGCTACTGTATCTAGCGATTCAGAATAAACGCGATTCTGGAGGATGAAACTTACAAGATAAGGTTTCGATGAGGCCCCTTCAACTTATCGTATAGGCAATTCCAACGCCCCCGAGTACGAACAGTTAACTACCCTCCCTATATTCACGGAATAAGAGTGGTGTTCTTTTGATCAAACCTACGGTCTGTAAAGGGTTAAAGGTGATTAGACGGTAACCAGGAATATTCACTGACGCCGAAAAATTTCAAAGAAATTGCATCATTAGATTGTTTCAGGACCAGGTTATTTCGTCAGTTTGACACTCGCTTGGATTGAGTGTGTACTTGTGTAGTTAAATGTTCCTACTCAGCTGTGTTCATTTTGTCTACACTGCAAATTGAAGGGACTTAAGGAAAGACTATTCCTTGCAAACACCTACAATTTTTTGAGTTACTTTTAATGCGTATAAGAAAATTAAACTGTGCACTGGCGCAACCAGGATCTCTTCCATCTCTCTCATTTCCTATTTGAATGTATCAGTAGAAAAAGGACAGAAATGAGGGGGTTTTATCCCCTTGTCCATCCTTGTCTAACATACGTTTTTTAATGGAGAAAAGAGAGAGATGAAGAAACTCTCGTTGCGCTACTGAAACTGAATGAACAAGACTTGATAACGAAAAAGAGTATGCTCAGGCTTGGTATTGAAAGGGTTGAAACTACCAAACGAATGGTTATTTCTGTGAAAAGTTTTTCAGCAAATTCAACGAAAACGGGCCGTAAACTTAATGATACGTGGAAATCACGCAGCTTTTGAAGAGTTGAAATGTCATTATGTCGGGTCATTCCGCGGCGGAAGAAAGGCGGAATTGCCGCCTTTCTTCACTCTTCTAAAACTGTGTGATTTCAAAGTATATCATTAAATGCACGATCCAATATTACCGAACTTGCTAAAAGAAACACTTTTGATGGACATTTCCATTAGTTTGGTAGCTTTGAACGTTCTAATGATGCAATCTTTATGACGATTTCTCATAATCATCGGCGAAAAGTCTTAGCATCGTTGACTCACCCGTAAGTACGGACTGTGTTACCCTCTTTGATACTGATTATCCCGAAAATACTCGTGTGGGATCGAAACGACCCTCGAGATAAAAAAAAAAATGCTACTTGTTCTACAAGAAAGCAATAAGACTGTCGGTTGTTCGTTTCAGTCACTCCTTTCAAAGTGTGGACCACCGATGTAACAGTTTGAACTTAATCAAATCAATAGTTACAGCATACGGACGCAGCAAAATTGTTTAGGGTCATTTTCGATCCCCCCTGACATGTGCAAGGAGCAATATTGAATTAACCCACACCTAGAAAGCCTAAAGAAGCCTAAAACGATACTTCAACGCTTTTAAAATGAAAAATTACCATTCGTCAAGCACCATTTATCACGTCATACATACGCCTAAAAAATGGATTGATACAAAATGATCGAGCAAAAAGTTGGAGACTTCCCAGATCCTTTTATTTTTTTCCTCCAAAATTGTTTTTTTGGTGTTTTGATTTTGTTTTTTTTTTAAAAAAAAAAACTAAAACGTGCTTCTAGTCCAAAAAGACTTGATAAAGACCGCGCCATTGTGCGTCCATGGGGACTCGTATACAATGGTACATAGGAGATCCTCGAGAAAGAATAGAAACGGAATGAAAAGATAAATCGAGCAGAAAAAGATGAAGGGCCGAAGAAAATAATCAAAAATGAAACATAATGGGTTACGTTTTTAAAATGAAAGAACGAAAGAAACGCTGAAGGAAAAAGTAGAGAATAGGAAAAGTAAAGGAGGGAGCGAAAGAGAGAGTGAAAGAGAGAGAGAGAGAGAGAGAGAGAGAGAGAGAGAGAGAGAGAGAGAGAGAGAGAGAGAGAGAGAGAGAGAGAGAGAGAGAGAAGTCCCGCGGTTCGGCAAACGGTGTTAAGCAAGTTGCTAATGGATAAAGTAACTTGTTTTACATAATTCAATTCAGAACAATGCCCCTGCACTGGGTCTTTGCTACCCACGTTAGGCAATTTCGTCTTCCCACATTGTGTGTATACACCTTTTAGACGTGTGTGGTTGGTTTCGAGCTTTGCGGGTGTGCGAATGAACGAAGGCAGAAAAGAGAAAGAAAATGGAGACAGAAGGAGGGAAACAAAAGGAGAGAGGTGGGAGGAGAAAGAGAGAGAGAGAGAGAGGGGGGGGGGGAGAGAGAGAGAGAGAGAAACAGCGATGGGTATCCAAGGAATCGAATCCCGCGACCCGGGAGCTGGAGCCTGAGGCATTTGTAGGACCCGGGTCGAGCCAACCGCACACTGCGATGGCTTGGATATATACGTTCATGCAGGGCTGCCGTTTTGCGTATAATCAATGCTATTTTTATATTCACCGGTGATTTCACCGGTTGAGAAAAGATTACACAGTTCAGTTCAGTGTATTACTGTATAACGATCTAAAATACTCGCATCTGTAATCTTTTCTCAACCGGTTGAGTCGTAGATGACTTTAAAAAACTTGCGGATATTTTAATTAAATAACGGAGTTTCCACCGATTGAGGAAACATTACAGATCAGAGTCTTTTCGTGCATTACAGTCATACACACAACTGAACTGTGTAATCTTTTCTCAACCGGTGGAATCATCAGTGATAATAGAAAAATAGCATTGATTATACGCAAAACGGCAGCTCAGTTCATAGCTACCTCAACTTTGCAGCCGAGTCTACGCAAAGTGGAACTAAACGTTTGTACGATAAGACCGGAGGAAGGGGAAGGGAGGGGAGGCGGCGCACATTGGGGTGAATTATTCGGAGAGGTCGGACATGAAATTTCTAGTTAAAATGGCAAATTACAATGTTTTTACGGTCGGTAAACGAACTATAAGGGGTGATTCTTGTAGGAAATTTTACAATAAAACCAATGAAACCACTTTCAAACTCTACGCTGTGTATTAACGAAGAAATATGCATTTAAAGTTGTCAAAGTCATGCCCGGCCTTTTCCATTGACTCGCTCCACTGTCCGGCGACGCGCTTTGGACTGTACAAGAACGATTTTTCCACTCGTTGAACAATTTCCTCCTCAACGTGAGTGGTGTCAATATAAATTATGAAGGTTATGTAGAGTCAAGATTGAAGAAGAAAAATAAGCACGTGCTTAGCCAAATAGGGCGATTTGAGGGGAAGTCAATAAATATGACTGTTGAGAAATCATTGAATGAAAATTTTCTCAAAGTGCACTATTTGGCTAGGATACTAGTTTAGGTCCTCCTTTTCCTTCTGACACTTCTCCCTCCCCACATAATGCACATTGACACTCGTCAATGAGCCTCTTGGTTGATATCTAATTAACGACTTTGTGATGGATTAATTTGTAAGTTGTTTCAAATGGAAGTGATTTACTGAGTTAATGGGTGGATTTTGAAAGTTATTGTGCGCATCGTTATTTTCGCCGAATTTTACGTTAGAATCAAAGTGTCACATTGCTGTAGCAAAAGTAAGCAACAGGCCCTTTAATTTATGATGGTTAATATAAAGTCGAACAAAACGTAAAATAGACTCTTTCTCTCTCTCTATCTCTTTCTCTCTCTCTCTCTTTTCTAAAGTTTAAGAGTCCGCTTTCCCAAAAACAACCCAAGTCAAAAGCACACTCATTCCGCGTCAGGGACATGGTGATATTAGAAGGTAGAAACTAATTACATGACGCCACTGCCGCATGTAACGGGAGTTCCAATGTTCAACAGCGATGGACTGATTCAGTAGAGCGATATATCGTATCAATTGCCATCCGAGGCCCTCTGGTTCAATGAAATTCCCCCATAAGCGAACTTTTGAACGGAAATTTAGGCTATCAAATCAATCAATTATTGCAAACTTTTTGCGATTATGCATTCCAGAACAACAATAACATTTGGGTGCGATTCCAACCTCCAAATGCATCGTTTAATCTGTAACATCTTGTTGATTTAGGCAGTTTTAGTCGTGGAACCAGGTAAGTATAATTAAGCATTTTCGAGGACGTAAAATTCATAATCACAAATAAAAGGTAGCATTAATTGTTTCCTTTAATAGCCTAAATTTCCGTTCAAAAATGCGCTTATTGGGAAAATGCATTGAATCAGAGTTTGTTTGGGACCGAAGAGGTCCTCAGACGGCAATCGATACGATATATCGCTCTACTAAAACAGTCTATTTAAAAGTACGACTTGAAAAACCACGAATCCGTACCAGTGCGGCGGCGTGCGCGGCAAAAATTGAGAATTCGACAAAAATCGGACAATGTTATCATTTGGTTCATCAGTGGCGCAACAGCTTACCACCCTCACCCGATTCACAGCGTTTCGGCTCGAGCGCGAGTGCCGAGCGCCACAGTGTTGCCCCATCGAGGGTAAAAAGCCGTATCGTCCCCTTTTTAAATCGATGTAAAACATACAGCTTTATTACCCAAATCTGGCAACACTGCCGAGCGGTGCCAGCAAACGGACTGAATCGACTGAGCGTTTCTGAAAGAATTTTGATTTACGATACGCTTTAATTTAGCGGCACGAGGCGGCGCTGAAAATCAAAAATCAACCTCCTTCGGATTTTTTTGAAATTCAGAACGGATCACGAAATTACAAGCTATAGGAGTACCGCGGCAATGCGGTTTCTTTCTAGACATATTCGGTCTTCTATTCCGTCAAAATTTCACGCTTTTAAGACACGGTTATGCCCTTAAAATGACGATGATTCGGGTCCTCTAGGATAACAAGGTCACTATTCTGCAGTCGAGAGGGCGTTTATGATGTAATTTAGTCGGAGAGGGAAGGCGGGACTAATTAGTTTCTCAAAAGGGTCTGTTATGCGTTCTTTTGCTACAGCAATATGACACATTTTTGGTTCTAGCGTAAAATTTGGTGAAGATAACGATGCGCACAGTAAAAAATTTCTAAACCCACTCATTAACTCAGGAAATCGCCTCCATTTCAAACAACCCGTGCTACAAAAGACACTTTAATCACCGATTCACCGACATACATTATACAACTACATAGATGCAATCACCGCGTTTATGTAAACATTAACATAACTTACAAACATTTAAATGTTTCGTTTAGATGCATACAATTCTTGTATCATTTTCGAATATTGTTTGAGCCCAAAAAAAAAAAAGACAGTAAATGCAGCCAATATTTCCTTCAGAGGAAATTCCATCATTTTGTAGTTCCAATGTTGTTCACGTATACACGGTGGTTCCGTCTACAGAGCAGTGGCGTAGCATGCAATTCGGCAACGTCGCAATTTGTTCATTTAAACCCATGAGAAAGATCGAACTATTGGGTGTTCGGTGAATACCTTCGCATTCGACCTTTTCTATTGTCTTAAATAGACACAGTATAATGTTGCCAAATTGCACGCTACGCCACGCCACCGCTACACAGTACAAAAAGTGTCTAGTGTAAAGCGCGGGCTACTTGAACTCGAAGTGATTTCCTGAGTTAATGAGTGGTTTTTAAATGTTTTTAATGAGCGCATCGTCATTTTTGTCGAATTTTACGTCAGAATCAAGGTTCTGTATTGTTGTAGCGCAACAGACCCATTGAATTACTTGATCTCGCTTTCATTGGAAGATTCGTCTCGCTCTAAGTATTCACTTTTTCATTTGGAAAGGTAAACTCAATCTAAATACTACAGCAAAGTTATCTGAAAGTTGAAAAAAGTTGCGCAGTCTGAAACCTGTTCGTTATGGGGGTTATTGTTTTGTTTGAAAATCACGCGCACCGCAACTTTTCAATCTCTCGTCCGGAGCCAAGTGGGTAAAGGCCCCTTCAATCAGTCGGGTCTGCAATTTCACAACCAGAATGTCGGAATAGTTGCGCGTGGCGCGGGGTTCCGAAAGAGATTCCGTTATATTGAACTTGAAGCAGTATTCTTTGAGAATGAAGGCGCTTATCTTATTGTTAGTTTTGTCATGGATGTCTTAGTTATTTACGTGATCCAACCATAGCGGTTACCGATTGAATCTGCCACCGAAATGGACTCCGAAGTGGATGAGGAAGAGTTGGGCAGGGCTGCCGTTTTGCATAGAATCAATGCTATCTTTCTAGTCACCGATGATTCCACCGGTTGAGAAAAGATTACACAGTTCAGTTCAGTGTATGACTGTAATGCACGAAAATACTCTGCTCTGTAATCTTTCCTTAATCGGTGGAAACTTCGTTGATTAATTAAAATATCCGCAAGTTTTTTTAAAGTCATCGACGACTCCACCGGTTGAGAAAAGATTACAGATGCGAGTATTTCAGTTTATCATAGTCATGCACTGAACTGAACTGTGTGATCTTTTCTCAACCGGTGGAATCATCGGCGAATTAAAAAATAGCATTGATTCTACGCAAAACGGCAGCCCTGGAGTTGGGCAAATGGAGGAGGTAATCATAGCCGAAGCCAGGATATTGTCTTTCTCTCTCTTAGCCCATTTGAACGCATGTGTTAGTAAAGGATGGATATAGGGGCTGTCACGTGACACCAGCCCCTCTTTCTGTCCTTTTCTAACACATGCGTTTAAATGGGCGTCAGAGAGAGAAAGACAATCTCCTGGCTACGGCTATGGAGGTAATCGTAATCTTCGTTTTCTCGAAGGGTGAGTTTACGGTAATCAGGGTTGATTTTTAAACAAGCCACCCGTCATAATAGTTGTAGAAGAATTAGATCTAGTCGAAATGACCCTGACGTTTATTTTCAATCTTTGAAGACTATCTTCAATGGGGCTATTGCCCACTTTTGCTGTAAGCGATTTAATAGTCGATTATGGCGTAAAAACCTCAAAAAATAACGATGGCGGCACTAAAAACTTCCAAAATCCACTCCTAAACTCAATAAACGCAGTTATTTGCGCGAGCGTAATGGTGGCCGAAGGCACTAACAATGGAAGATTCCCATCTAACAATTCTGAAACTCCATCAAGAAGTGACCAATAAGAGACTACTTCCATTTGACACCGGTGTCACTTGGTGTTGCGGTACCATTCATCGGATGTGGATCATCACTCTGATGACTAATCACTTTGTGAATCATCCTTGTCAGCATAGAAAGAGTGACGAAATTAAGATAGGAATCTCCCATTGTTAGTGCCTTCGGCCACCATTATGCTCGCGCAAATAACTGCGTTTATTGAGTTTAGGAGTGGATTTTGGAAGTTTTTAGTGCCGCCATCGTTATTTTTTGAGGTTTTTACGCCATAATCGACTATTAAATCGCTTATAGCAAAAGTGTGCAATAGCCCCGTTACCATTTAAACTTTTGACGAATACCGATTACCTGGTAATTTTTAAATCGATTAATTACACTCTTATTTGCCCAACTCAGGTCCATGGTCATAAGACTGTTTGCTAACGCGAAAATATTTCATAGAAATTGCATACTAAAACCGTTTATAGCTACTAAATGAGTGAATATTTCTCCTAGAGGAGTGTCTTTCAGCAGAAGTTCTATAATGACGGACCGTAAATTTAGAGGATTTTTGAAATTACATAGCTTTTTAAGAGTTGAAACAAGTGAAATGAAAGACGATAAGAAAGACCATAGTCATTCCGTCATGCGGTGGCAGAGTGACATTTTGCCTCCTCAAAAGCGATTTCAAAGCATCCTTAAATTTCCGGTTTTGTATATTTGTTGAACTTGTTGGAAAAAAAGAAGAAAGGGAAAAAAAACACTTTTCACAGACATATTCATTCGTTTGCATGGTAACTTTAAACTTTTTAAAGAGCAAAAATTTCTGTTACCGTGGAATTAATCATGAATACAGAGCTGAATAGTATCTGATTGTATTAATCTGTGTCAGTATCTCAAAATACATTAAAGAGCAATGATGAAGTACATTAAAGGCGGAAAATTATTAGAAAACACTGAAAATTAGTAAAATTAGATACTGATGGACGGTGAATGTCTCGGACACATTATGTCGTTTTGGATGCTCGCTCGAATTTTAGTAATATTAAATAGGATTTTAGTAGATTTTTAAGTACCTATAGAATAGTATTTTTTTTTTTCAAGTCATTTGGGCCCAATAAATATACGGTACACGTACACACGGTCCTCGGTCCCCAGTCCGCCCTAAGAATACTTCAACAAGCATCGGACACAAGCCAACGGACCGCATCGGACCGTTTAAAAATGGCGAAACCACAAAACTAACCTCAAAATATCACTTAGGGTAGGTTGGAGAGGCTCTAGACCCGTCCCAAGTAACGTAAGGTTGGGAGCGCTCCCAACATTCCGATGTGTCGTTAAAGAAATATGAGGTTAGAATCGCCATTTTTAGGTGCGAACTAAAGTCCGTTTGTACCGTATATATTTATTGGACC
This sequence comes from Trialeurodes vaporariorum, assembly GCA_011764245.1. Lineage (NCBI taxonomy): Eukaryota > Metazoa > Arthropoda > Insecta > Hemiptera > Aleyrodidae > Trialeurodes > Trialeurodes vaporariorum. Next base: position 54,615,992 of record VMOF01000001.1, read on the forward strand.
TTGGTCTTGAAGGGAGGATAAATGGATTTTAGTTATTCCTAATGCGCGAATCGTTATTTCATGCATAATTTTATCCACTATAATGCATTCTAGCTTCTGCAAACGTTTGCAACAGACCCATTACTCAAATTGATAGCTACCAGGTTCAAAATACATCCCAACTTGCGAAGTATTAATTAAAATTGGTACGGCGATACACTTTCTAGCATATCTTCGAAAAGCTTGGATCGCACTAAGAGTGCGACTTCGTACTTTCTCCGCTCGCCATGAAATCGAACGGTAGGACTGCATTGATTCAATTCTTGTACAATGCCAATTGAATTACAGCGTGTGATTAAAACCCAAAGTGATACGAGGTCCCGCGCGAGAGACCCATTATTAGCTGACCGATCCTCCCCGACGACCAGCGAACGCGTTTGAAGTCCGCCAGGATTTTCGTGTTTCCTCCGGAAACAAAGGCGTATACGCAGCGTATAGCAGCGACTGGGAGTTGATTTTCACCGACAGAGCTTAACTTAGTCCCCATCAACCCCCCCCCCCTTCATCCCAAAAAACAGCTTCGCGATATCCCCCCCCCCCCCCCCGAATCGTGGTGACAAGTAAATCAGATAAACAGGAAGCAAAATTAAGCTGTCATCGAGGAAAAATTAGTGATACAAATCGAGGTTTAATGTTCGCAATGAGCTCCTTCAGTGGCGGATCCAGTGGAAGGGGGCACGCCCTCTCCCCCAGAAACTTTAAAGTTTGCCTTTGTCTCACGGATATTAGCCCGAATTAATTCCTCCGACACTTCAAATTTCAAATTTCCTAGACGCCCCCCGCCCCCCCCCAGAAAAATTTCCTGAATCCGCCACTGAGCTCCTTCCATTTCTACTATAGGCAAAACGCAATAACTGATACTCGGGAGTAACACACTATTCAAGGAGCTGGGGACATTTGTTTTTACTCTAAAAGCTACTGACGCAGCGCTTCCACTGCTAACCCCCAAATCGGCTTGGTGGTTGAAAGCGAGAGATGAAATGAGGTTTCATGGGTCTTAACGTTATTTTTTCAAGGTATATTCTTTTGAGCTCTCTTTTATCCCATACATGGACCATTTTCTTTGAACCAAATTATAGTCAATTTAGGCCAATTTTACTCTACTTATCTTGTTGGACCCAGAAATGTCAAGTTTTTTGCCGTTATTACATGCAATTCAGCTAAAAGCTGGTGTTATTCGAGAAAAACACCTTGAACACCATCAAACAATTCTGAGCAATCATGTCGAGCTAAAGCCGTTGTTTTTCTTATTTCTTTCTTCCAGGAATCACTAGAGAGGATATGCGCTTAAACGCTATCAGAGGCACAATGGGTCTGTTGCGTACTTTTTCTACATCAATATAACTCATTGTTTCTAACGTAAAATTCGGCGAAAATAACGATGCACACATTAAAAACTTTCAAAATCCACTCATTAACTCAGAAAATACTTTCCATTTCAAACAACCCGTGCTACACTAGACACTATGTCACCGACTTAAAACTACATAGATGGAACCATCTCGTTTATGTAAACATGAACAGAACTTACAAACATTCGAATGTTTCGTTTAGATGCGTAAATTTCTTATATTATTTTGTAATATTTGATAAACAAAAAAGACCAGACAGCAAATGCAGCTTATATTTCACGTATTAAAAAAGAAATTCCATCATTTTGTAGTTACGATGTTGTTTACTTAGGCACGGTGGTTCCGTCTATGTAGTAGTATACCGGTGCAAATAGTGTCTAGTGTAGCGCAGGCTGTTTGAAATTGAAGTGATTTCCTGAGTTAATGAGTGGATTTTGAACGTTTCTAATGTGCGCATCGTTATTTTCGCCGAATTTTACATAAAAATCAAGGTTCTACATTGTTGTAGCAAAAGTATGCAACAGACTCATTTCCAAAATAGTCTGGGGAGGGGAAGGGACAGCTCTTTTTTCCCCTCTCTCTTTCTCACTATTTACTGTTTTACTTTCTCACGATTAACGAGGTTAATCTGACAGTAAAATGCATTTATCGGTGCTTTAATAAAATCTCAAGTTTTCGATCGGGAATAAAATATTTTTATTCATACTTAGCGTTACCAAGCAACCGTACCAAGCGTACAGAGTTTGACAAACGGTGGGAAAAATTGAATTGAGGAAGGATTTTTAAACCCCAAACGACGCTGAACAATATACATATGTCGTGATTGTTCGGTCAATAAATCGAAACGATTTGTGACGGCTTGTGCAACTTGGCAACTACGCTTCTTTACCATTTGGGCAGATCCCCCCCCCCCCAGTATCGATTGATTCACATAGGTTTAAATGAAGGAAGCATGTTGTTGCCACATTAAGCCATCACTGAAGCGATAAATCGAGCTGTACAGTATCAAGCAAAAACATCTAGATTGGTTTGAAATTGACTAGATCAAGCTGAAGCAAATCAGCATAAATCATTGGCCTTATATGAGACCCGAGGTCAAAAGTTACGAAGATAGATCGATGAACTATGAACTTAAATTCTTTGGAACAATCAAACTCCTAAGATCATTTATCACTCCTTTGATTATTCGTGCATGAAAGTAATATTAATCGATGTCAAACTCCAATACCATCTATTCCATACCTGGTCACAGGGGTTTGAGGTTATGTAGCTAGGTTGTCTACTTTTGCATTGGCTCTTATGGGAGGTATTGGATTTTTTGCAGTTTTCGACATTTTTCGGTCATTTGGAGGCCGAATTGACGCAAATGACCCTCTTAGTGAATTAATCCCCTTAATGTCCTTAACATTTTTAAAAAAAAAAAAATCTTGAAAAATGTTCAGGACATCAAGGGGAGTATTTTACCAAGAGGGTCATTTGATTGAATTCGGCCTCCAAAAGACCGAAAAATGTCGAAAACTGCAAAAATCCACTATCTCCCATAAGAACCAATGTAAAAGTAGACAACCTAGTTACATAACCTCAAACCCCCTGTGACCAGGTATGGAATTAGATGGTATTGCAAACTCTATATGATTGATGATATAATGAACGATGAATTTTTGCTATGTTTTAGGCGTGAGGCGTTATGGCATGGCTTCTCGAGACGGTGGCGTTGTTTTTGGTCGTTCACAGCGTTAGCAGTCAGTGCCCATGGCAACGGGAGCTGAACGATCTTCAGTCATCATGCATCTGCGCCTACAATTTAGGCCAACAGCTGAGCGTCCACTGTGACATGGTAGACTTCCCTCTCTTGCTCAAGGCCCTCGACAAATACGCTCGCTCCGTACCATTAGACTTCCTCTACGTCAACAACAGCTCCGTGAAACTCCTACAGGAGAACTCTTTCTTGAATATCCACGTGTACAGTCTCCAACTTTCCGGCTGTCGGATTCGTTCGATCGCTCCAGGGGCTTTCAAAGGTCTTGAGCACACACTCAAGAACTTGAACTTGCAAGACAACGAACTTGAGGAGCTTCCAGTGGACAGTATCAAGTCGCTCAAGAACTTGACGCTGTTGGATCTATCAAGGAACAGGATCGGTCACGTTCCGGACGATGCGTTCGCGTCACTCACGAATTTGGCGACTCTGAAATTGGCCGACAACAATTGCACGCTGTCTCGGCATGCGTTCAGAGGTTTGGAGACGTCTCTGAAGAATCTGAACTTGAAGGCGACCAGACAGAAATCCATACCGGAGTCTATCCGGGGACTTGGGGCTTTGGCATTCTTGGACTTGGCACATAATATCCTCAGCGAGTTGCCAGGGACCGGAGGCTCTGTCGTCTTCCAAGGACTGGACTCGCTCACGGCTCTGAATTTGGAGCGAAACGTGATCCAAGCGGTCGGACCGACCACGTTCGTGGGCGTCAAAAACACGCTCAGCTCCCTAAGTCTCCTCAATAACTTGCTCACAGAATTCCCCACGGCTGCTATTAACACGCTCTCTGAGCTTCGGGTAAGTCAGCTCTCCTAGCTTGTACTATCGACGAATTAAAGATTGTCGCGAGATTTTCCCTTATTTTCAGTTATGGCTTATGAATGTGAGTGTAGGACTGATCTGAAACGGTTTTGCCGCCTCACCCGCACTGGCCTCTCGCCTGCAAAGTGTGAGGAGTATGAAAAGTGGCCGAACCGGAACCTTGAAGGCGAAACTTAATATCTCGTGAAAATCTCGCGACAATCTTTCATTCGTCGATAGTACTCATGTACTCGTAGTCACAATGAGTGATGTTTGGTGACGCCAATAATCCGATACAGTTCATTTCATTTTAGGGGGAAAAACTTCGTATACTGGGTCTGTTGCGCTCTTTTGCTAAAGCAAAATGGCTCAAAGTACCGCAAAATTCCATGAGAAAAACGATCCGCACATGGAAACTTTCAAATTCCTTGCATTGACTCTTACAAGTTGAATCTAAAGTTCTTAAACTCACTTCCATTTTAAATAACCCGCGAATCTTGATTTTGATCCAATTGTTTCAAAATCTTTTGATTTGCAGGATCGGCTAGCAAGTCTGTTTAAAATTAATTAAGTCTTTGAAATCGAGTGAAAAGTCAAAAAAGTAATTATGGTCCCTGACTGTTAATTTTTCAAATTTTGACACAGCCGACATGAATGAGAGCATTTGGTTTAAATAAATGGGATCTGATTAACACTGAATTTTCAACGAGAAAATGATTGTGCATGACATACCGCATTTAAAAGCTCGCGCTCGAAATAATTGTGAAATTTGAGCATTTTCACTAGAAATGAGAAAGTTTGACCGACAAATCAAAGACATCCAAGTTGATTATTATTGTTATTTTTGTTTCGTTTTGTTTTTTGTTATTTTTAAAGTCATAGAAGAAATTAATGTAATGCTTTAAAAGAACGAGATTGTTTGCACTGATTGTGCGTATTCTGAGATCGAAATTATATTGAAACAGCAGAAAAAACTCGTTCTTTTAAAGCATGATACTAATTTCTTTTGGCTTTTACAAAAACAAAACAAAAAACAAAACAAACAAATGTGAAATTATTTTGAAACGGCAGGAAGAGCTCGCTATAATTAATTGGAATATTTGAGCTTTTTCACACGAGAGAACTTTGTTGGCGGACCAGAATTTCCAATCGATTTTTTATATTTTCCTTTCGGAAACATTACATGTTTAAAACTATATTTTTACTTTCCATCGTTAAAAGCTGTATCCTATTCTCACGGCGAAACGCTTGTCGATAAAAAGCTTCACTTTCATGAGAATAGAAAAAAGTCTAGAGCTACTATGTACTTTACATTCGTTTCCTTTTTACGACCCGTGCAGGTTCTCGACATTGGTTTCAACTTGATCACGACTCTGCCGTCGGAAGCGTTTTCTGGGAACCCTTCGCTGACCTTATTAGCATTGGACGGGAACCCAATTTCCACGATACCCCTCCACTCCTTGGCTCATCTCAACAACACACTCCGCGGGCTCAGTCTAGGAGGTCACTTCTTGCAGTGCGACTGTCGACTCAAATGGGTCGTCGAATGGATCAAGAACGGGGACCTTCAGGTGACCAGCCGAGAGAGGAACCCTCAATTTTGTGCAGCCCCGGCGTCCCTCAGAGAGAAAAACTTTTACAACATCAAGTCCGACGGTAAGTTTACGTTCCGGGCAGTTTTTCACACAAAAGCTGCCGGTTTTGCGGCAACGAGCTATACATTTATCTAGAGTAGCATTCTAATGAGTAACCTGCGTAACCACCGTTGAGGATTTTTAGGTTAGGTTCAAGGTGTAATTTTGTCCATTTAATTTCCATTTATTTAGGAGCGTCGCGGCGCACAGTGGATCAAAGCAGCTAAGTAGCGTTTAATTTAGCAACGTTGCATTTACCAAAGTAAATGGGAATAAATCAGAGACAAATAGAGACGGAGCACTAACTGGCTGCAGCAGAGGCACTCTGAATTTTCGCGGATTCAACAAAACAACAGTCAACCTCGCATGGTGTTGAATGGTGAGCACCCTCCTCTTCACTTCCCGCCCATCCCTCCGTGTTTTCCGAATGTCACCGTTCAACACCATGCGACATCTCAAGGTGTTGACTGTTGTTTTACATGTTATTCTGTTGAATCCCCAAAAACTCAGTATGCCTCAAATCTTCCCTATGTGTTTTAATTGTTGTGCTCCGTCTCTATTTGTCTCTGGAATAAATGGACAAGATTATACCTTAAACCTAACCTAAAAATCCTTCACGGTAGCTCGTTGTGCCACGGTGACTGGACTTTTCGCTGACGCTGATAGTTGCAGAGATCGCATCATTGAAACAATATTAATGCTGCCATATGAGATATGCCAAGGGATACATGATGACAAAACCTTTGGTAGAAAAATGGTTTTATTTTTACTGTTCCAGTTATGATTAACAATTGGTTGTTCTGTCCGGTGACTGGTCTAGACTCTATAGTGGTCGTTTCATAAAAGTTGGGCCGACGACGTCATCATAATTTTTCTCAGAGATATACTCTCGTATATCCTATGCTACACCAATGAATCTGCCCCTACTGTCAGTGGCGGCTCGTGCAATATGGCAACAACGTAATCCCTCCGTTTAAACCTATGTTAAACAATCGGTCTTCAGGAGGTGCAATGCACCCTCAAGCTATCGATACTTTTGCATAGGTTTAAATGGCAAAAAAGCATAGTTGCCAAATTGCACGAGCCGCCACTGCCTACTGTGCGCAGCCCAAGCACGCAACCTCGACCGCCAATACTGAGACACGGGTCAAACGTTTAAAAAAATAAAAAGAAGAAGAAGAAGGATGAATAAAAAAAAACGAAAGAGTAAATAATAGAATAAAAACGCACTCTCAATTTCGGATGGACAATTTAACATTGTTTATGAATCATTTCGACCCGATCCGTGACACCGCGCGCACAAAAAAAAAAAAAACGCGGAAAGTAGACGCGTGCTGAGCACCGCATCGCTGCAGTGCGCGGCCGAACGATTCTCGTCGGGCAACAATCAAGAGAGCTGCGGGTTATCATTGCATTTTCATCTCTGACCCAAAATTACAGAGTGAGTACTCCCGCCCCCACGCACCTGCCTGCACGAAAACATATCGCATCGTACGTGGTATTTACCGTGCAGAGATTGTGCGCCGATCGCAAAAACCAGGGGTGCCACATTTCGTGAGAAGAAATTTCCCACGCGGGCCCGAGGCTCGGGCGCAGAGCTGATAACGAACTCCGATAAAACTCATAAGAATTCAAACAAATACCGCTGTTGAACGCTAAAATAGAGATTTCAGGTTGCTCAGTACAAATAATTCGCAAGTTTTGTGTCTATAAAAATAAGACATTTTGCCGGAATTCAGCAAACGCCAAAAAACTGCAGCCATCTTTCATCCTCCAGTTTTGTAAAAAAAAAAAAAAAAAAAAAAAAAAAAAAAAAAAAAAAAAAAACAAAAACAAAAAACAAGAACAAAAAACAAAAAAAAAAAAAACAAAAACAAAAAACAAAAAACAAAGCAGGAAAAGTAACGTTTGAGAGCCAGAATTCTATAACCTTCATGTTCCTCTCTGTAAGCCCGGATGTATCAAGGCCGGAGTCAACCTAACAAAATTCTGGCTAGTGCCATAAGAATATGTATAAGACATATTTGGCATAAAATGATAGAATATCTGGCAACAACAAAAAATAGACTAGCTATCAGTAAGATCCGTTAAAACTGGAGCCCCCCCCCCTCTCTTTCGCTCACCCTATACCACAGGCAGCTCACGGTCTAATATATACGAATGACTGAAGATGTCGCGGACGGAAACGACGCGATATGAGACGTGCATGTCTTGGCTTGGCGTGGAAAGACAAACACTCGAATTGGTGTGTTTCATGTTGGAGAGAAGAAAAATTGCGAAAAGTGACTAAAATGCGCCAACAGAAAGAGTTTTTTTTTTAACACTTTTGTTTTTCACCTAGGATTTGACATTGAAAGTAGAATGACCGGAGAAAGTGGGATCAATTTGTCTCACAGAACTGATCACGTAGCAGACAAATCAAGGACAAAGTATTCTTTATGTTTCTGAGGTGACGAAATGAGAATGAAGTACTTTAAAAGACTAATTTCGTTGCCTGCGTCCATTAAATTTCTATAACGTGCGGCATGCAACTGCGGAAAAGTTGTATTCTTGGTCAGTGGCCAAGAGTGCAGTCTGGTAACGTAGCATTTTCTCCATTTGAACGCACATGAAAGGTCGAATTTGATGGTCATCGCCGATTTCTTGTAGTTCGATAGTTTTCATGGGTTTAAATGGACGAAATTGAGTTTCACAACTGCACGTATACGTCAACTGATTTTGAAATAGTATTTTCAATTGAACTGTGCTTTCCTAGTGGGTTATTCCAGGTGAAACGTCCCACCCGTCTCTTGTTGAAACGATATTTTTTCATTCTAAAACTCGCGACTTAAAGGATGATAAATGTCCGATCCTTTCCTTCACCATAAAAATAAAAAAGTTCAAGTTTGAGAATGAAAATATAAAAAAATGTAACAGGTGCGGTTAACCTAGAACGACCCTAGTTTTCGACTTTTACTTTGTGTTTTTAACAAATGAATAACTTATTAAACGAATTTTCGTCTTATTATTTCTAGAATTGGTCTGTAAGAATGACAAGAACGGCCCGGTCGGAGTTGCCACGGTGGTGGGCGCCAATTTGGACGACGGGATAAACCCGAATCTGGAATTGGGTACAGGAGTCGGATACGCGGAGGTGGCCAAGCCCTCTCTTCCTCCTCTGGTTCCAACAGTTCGGCCGACACCACCAGTCAAACAATACAGGACAACAAGCAGAACAACAACAACGAGTACAACACCGCCGACGACGACAACAACAACAACCACGACAACAACGACGACGACGCCTGAACCACCACCGTCCACCACAACGACGAGCAGGCCATCCACAACGACAAAACGCGGAAGTGTTTTGGTCTCGAAAGCAACGGTCAGTATCTCTGCCTGGTCTGGTATTTAAAGTTCCTTCACTGGTATCCAGGGGCGAGGCGTGCGATTTGGCAACGTTCCTATTTTCCATTTCAACACATTGGAAAGATCGAAGTGCTTGGTCATCGCCGATGACTGAACCGTTCGACTTTTTTGGTGAATTTAAATGGAGAAAATACACAGTTGCCAAGTTTCACGCCTCGCCACTGCTGGTATCATCTCTTGCGGTTATTTTAACTCACTCCATAATTGCACTCACTAAGCTTATGGCGAAATGAATTTCACAAATTACGGCTTTAATTCTCAACCAAGCGTGCTTGTTATGGGCTCAAAAAATCCATAAAAAAGTTTGCAGGAGCTGACACTCTTTTGGATTTTGCGTTTTTCCTTTATTTTTCAATTTAAAATGCCAAAAAAACGAATTTTCTCGAAAGCGACAAGTGGCGCTATCCATTGGATTGAAATCTGGGAAAGTTTCGCCTGGAATTTCCTCAAGGCCACATGCAGGATACCACCCGTTAATGAGGATCGCTGGCTCGATAGATCGCTGCACTGGGCCCAAATTTTGTATGGGACTGACGGATCGCGGTCAACTGTTGCGACACCCACTGCCCACTCCCACTGCACTCACACAGTCCCACCGCGCGCCCGCCGCACTATGGTGTGAGATCGAAAAAAAGTGGCCAAAAATCAGTGAGAAATCGTCATAAAAAATCATCGTTTTCGACCTTATAAGATTAATTTAAGACTTTCCGGTGACATTTCTACTAAAAATTACTTGTTAAGAGTGTTCTCTGTGATTAAAATTGGTCTTAAAAGTTTGTAAATGATAAATTGAGGAGAGATCCACTTCCTGATTTTTTCCCACTTTTCGACCATGGTGCGCCACTTACTTGTTCGTACAGCAAAAATTGCAAACCCACATCTTTGTCAAGCACCTACTTAGATTAGTAAGGGTGACACGAAAATCATCGACCCTATCTGAGAGTTGCGCTTGAGCGAAAGCTGTCAAACTCTGTTTCAAGCTTGTAGTAGATTGCGAGTTTTCACTCTATCCTATCTTACTTCATGGGTAATTTGAATGGGAAAACAGATGATGATGCTAATTGGTGGAAAGTCGTGGGGTTCTTGAATTTTTTAATATTTTTAAGCATTTTTTGAGCCATTAGAATTTGGGGAGAAATAAAGTCGTTTTGAGAACTGATTTCGGCTAACTCTAAGATGGAAAATCCATCTCTGGCCATCTCTGAAGCTTTAAAATCTACAGAGCAGAGATAGACCTAAAATGTCACTTCAAAATTGCAAAATTTTGACACATCAGTACTACTTATCGCCATTTTATGGGAAACTTATACTTTCAAAATACTTTGAAAATGTTGCTTTACAGCAGAGCGATGATATCTAGACGAGATTATGAGGTTTTCACCAATAAAATTTCCAACAAATTTTCTTCGGAATTTTGGCTTGTCCATAAAGATATGAATGATAAACATACCTATTGCAGAGCAAAAAATGACATAGTTATAGTGATATTTAATTTTAGAACAGAACTTTGACTTGCGCTTGTATGCATTCCATTTTAGTTACCTCCATGGCAACAATCACACAGGCCTGCCTTAGTATTGGGTCATCAGCCATCATCTGTTCAAGAGGTGGTCGTGAAAAACGCGCACAGGCAAGACAGTTCAGTCATCATCCAATGGGACTCGGATACTGCAAACATTCTCGGCTTCCGGGTCATTTACAGGCTTTTCGGCGACAAAAGCTTCAAACAAGGACCTCCTTTGGAAGCCAGCGAACGAGAATTCAAAATAAAGAATGTACCGTCTCAGGTAACATAATAGTTATCAATATTCTTTTTTTTTTTATAAAACTTAAATGCATTGCTAAAATCAAACATGATGCGCTGGGCATCTGCAGCATGACCAGCCTGTATTGTTCATCAAAGCAGTTCTCGAATTTTGTACCGACTCGGATGAAACAATCATAAATCAATCAAGGGTGCATCAATCCATCTCAAGAGATGGGTGGATGTACTGAAAACTAACCTCCAGAAAAGTTACTTCATGGAAATTTTTACGAAATAAGTTACTAAACCCAAACCTACAACAAGAATAAATTCCCCATAGCTTAAAAGCACTGGTATACCTAATGTCTTATTTAAAATACAATTTGTTTTTAGGAATGCATTATCGTTTGCGTGATCTCTTTGGAGGATAACAATGTAACTCCAGAAACCGTACCCTACAACCAATGTAAGGAAGTGAGGACCGTCGCATCAGCAACCAATAATATGGATAAAATTACCATTGCAGCCAGCGCTGCCATTGTTGGCACCGTAGTGATAGCGGTAAGTAAAAATTCATGGTGATCAAAGTCTATCTAACATGTTTCTTACTTTAGTCAGTAGAAGCAGAAAACGTGAGCATTTATACCACTCAGCCTTGAGACTTCCTGATTGAAAGTTAATAAGATTGAGAACATATAAATATTCTAAAAGGCGAAAGGTGATTATCATAAGTGGCGGTATCCACCAGGCCAAGTCCAAAAACAAATAGCAAGAGAAATTGATGAGTTCTTTGGAATAACCACATATAAAAGAGAGAGTCTGCTCATCCTCGACAATTAATAATTCAAAGCGTTATTGTGTGCGTTTCTGATGAGTTGAACAGGTTAATCTTTGTATCTGTCGAATAAACTAAGCTCCAACTGGCAGGAGAAAAAGAACAACCCATTTAAGGTGATTCCATGGCACGTGACCAAGATGATCAATTAGTCGATTGATTAACGGTCTTTTACCAGATTTTATGGAGTTTTTGTTTGTAATCAGAGGACCGTTGGGACCTGTAGGTAGATCTAACAAAGATATCTGCAAAGTTTGGATGCTCGAATCCACAAAATAAGAATGTAATTATGGGAATTTGCACTATCGTAGTGCGATAAGAGAGATCGAGCAGCGATTGCACGAAGTCCCATAATTACGTCCTTATTTTGCGGATTCGAGCATCAAAACTTTGCAGATATCTTTGTTGGATCTACCTACAGGAACCAAAGATCCTCGTAAAAAACTCCATAAAATCCAGTAAATCACCATTAATTGATCGACTAATTGATCACCTTGGTCACTTGACACGGAATCCTCTTACCTCATCAGAAACCAGGGCTGCCGTTTTGCGTATAATTAATCGCATTTTTCAATTCACCGATGATTCCACCGGTTGAGAAAAGATTACACAGTTCAATTCAACGTATGACTGTAATGCACAAAAATGCTCGCATCTGTAATCTTTCCTCAATCGGTGGAGTCTTCGATGACTTTAAAAAACTTGTGGATATTTTAATTAATTAACAGAGTTTTCACCGATTGAGAAGAGATTACAGATCAGCGTATTTTCGTGCATTTCAGTCATACATTGAATTGAACTGTGTAATATTTTCTCAACAGGTGGAATCATTGGTGAATTGAAAAATGCAATTAATTATACGCCAAATGGCAGCCCTGTCAGAAACACATACAATAGGTAATGCATTAGAACGTGCTCTTTTGAGGACGAGCATACCCTCTGTTTTGTTCGAGGTTATTTTAAAAAAAATTCTCAATTACCTCAATGATGCATGGATCAGTTCTTTTTTTAAGAGAGATATTTTTTTAGAGTAATACTTGTCCATTTTGTTAGAGTAAAAAGAGTTATTTGTCTGTCTAGGCTGTCATATTTGCTGTTACATGCAAACGTCGCTCCAGGAAGCTAACAACCCTGCCATCACATGGAGGAAAGATTGGTATCCCTGTTGGAGGAATACCAGTTCCATGCTGCCCTGCATCCAGCCCAGGGCCAATGTCATCGCTAGCCACTCTCAGTGCTTTCGCATCACATAAAGACTGGGATCAAACGTCAGTGTACAGTAATAAAAGTATCAACAGGCCCCGAATGCATTACGTGGATAGGCAAGGTAATATCAATAGCCTTGTTTCGTTGGCTTTGCCAAACTACTGTAAAAAATTGTGAAGAAAATGGGTCTGTTGCAAACTTTTGCTACATTACAAAGGGTCGAGTATAAAAAAAAACTGTATAAAAATGACATTTCACACATCGAAAAGTCTCAAAATCCACTCACAAACTCAACAAATGGTTTTAAAAAAAATCAAAAATGGCGGTCAAATAAGCGGATCGCAATAGGAGAGTTCCATCAAATTACAGCTTTCACTATAATGATTCACTTTTCTCAGAATAGAAAGCTGCGATTAGGTGTAACTCCCTCTTTGCTACTGCCATCTAGGAGTTTTATTAAACTAAACTCATAGAAGTTCGTGAGTGGATTTTGACACTATTTGATGCCTCCGATGTGATTTTCACACCATTTTACACATAGATTTAACCTTCAAAGGATGAAGCAAAGTCTTGCAACAGACCCATTGCAAAAGAAATTCTAAATGCGTGAAATTGGTGAAGTCAAAGCTTCATTGAAGAAAAAAATGCTGCCTTTATGTGACTTCTACGGCTGAAAATAAAAATTGTTTCAACTCTCTTCATAAAGCTACAGCTGAGAGGATTTGAAAATATGTGGTTTCAATTAGATTCAATGAAATTTTGACAGTGTGACAGTAAAAAAATTACTTCAGCCCTAAGAACGTGAGCAAAGTTTAAGATTATTCCATTCAATAAAAAGCATAATTTTTTACCATCTTGTTGGAACGTTAAAAGATAAAACTCGGACGCATTTCAGTGTCTGATATTTCCTTGATCAATAGTGCAAATCTTGCTGGAGTTTTACTGCATCCAATGCTACAGGCTGTCACCGATATGTATGTGAATTAAACTAAAACAGCTGCGCAAGTTGGTATAAGTAGATATTATGAATAATTTTTGGACAAAGCATTATTTAGTTAAGCTCAGATGCCCAAAGATTATTTTGATGATGAAGAAAAAAATGTCAGAAAAAGAGAGAATAGTAATAAAAATTTATGTTCAGGTACACTAACAAGAGGATGCACAGCCGATGAAATGCACTCCCACATTTCACAATTCAGCTCGAAGCCATCGAAAACCCGCTCAATCGCAGATGGCCAGTCACAACACAGCTTCTCAAATCATTCAGCAAGATACTTGACAGGTGGCAACAGTTTTGCCACAGGACTGGTTAACACGAGACCAGGTGAAATTCTTTTAAATGTTGGTGAATGCATGGGATTATGAGGGCGCCCCCAGAAATTTCCAATACCCCAAAAAGTAGTTCCCATTAAGTTATAAACGTCCAGAAAGTTTGGTTTTTTTTTTTTAACTGCAACCATTCAAAAGTTAGAAGCAGAAGGAGATGACAATCTGAGGTTGTATTTTCAATGTTAAGTATACTCCCTAATGAGTTTTATCAAGGTGATTCCGGGGCTGAATAGTTCGAACTGTGGACACCACATCGCGCTGCTCAAAAAAACAAAGGTTTTTGGCTAAAATGGATGAATTTACGCAAAAAGTTCAGAATCTGCAAACATAATTCAGTATGATACCCTGACAACAATGAAGCCAGGATTTAGGAAAAACGAAAATTCCAAAGCATCAACAAGTGCAAGTGAAGCATAGTATTACTTGCACTCACTCGAACTCACAAAGCTTTTGGCTAAATTATGTTTCCTGAAAAATGGCTTTAATTTTCAACCAAAATTGCTCCTTTCTGACTCAAAAATCCAATTAAACAACGCAGTTGCTGATGTTATTGGATTTTGCATTTTTTCTACGTTTTCAGCTTAAAATGCCAAAAACACGGCTTTTCCTGAAAGTGACTGGATCCGATTGAAATTTGGACAAGTTTCGCCTGGAATCACCATAATAAGGATTTTTGATTTCCTTCGTTTTTTTCATTTTGCCAATTTCCTACAGACTACAACTAACTACTAAGAATCATCACAACAGAATAATTATTTTAAGTCATAAAACTGGAAGGCAAAATTTGGTTGACAATAAATTTTAAAGCAATACAACTGATACTTAATTGCTTTTTGAAGCATGTGAGTAATGTTTACAAATTTATTTTTCTATTTGTTCATAGAGCTACGACAGAGCCGACAATCGCTAGCCGTATCCGATAGAATGTCAAGAGCAAGTTATCCAGCGTCATCCCACCACCACGGAGGAGGAGGAGGGGGTGGAGGCGGTCGAAGGCAGCGCCCGCGATCGCGAACAAAGGACATGGGAACAAGACCTGCCAGTCGTTACAGTATAGCCGGCAGTACACACACGCTCAATAATTACTGCGGAGATACATCTGACAATTGGACGGACCATGACATGGACATTTATATGACAAGAAATCCCACTGCGCGAGGAGGACTAATACCCTTGTAATTTCATGATTCCACCATTTTCACTGTAAATCTGACACGTTTACATCATCATGTAAGTTAGACTAGAAAATTTAAGTCACTGTCATTCCATGAAAATTGTGGCATCAGATACTTTCTTCATTGAAATTTTTCAACTGAGAGTTTGGAATGCACTTCAGTGACTTTACTCAAGATCTACTCGTCTTGACTCAATCTTGAAAAATCTTCCAGTTTTACTTTGCAATTAAGAGATATACCTTGGTGTTTCAAGGGATTTTTCAAGCAAGAATAAAATCGAATAGGCAATTCAGAGGCACTTTGGAAAAACATGGTTTTGCGCTCAAGATAAACTACAAGGAGAAAATTTCAGGGTAGCTCGTTAGTTACCTTACAATACTCAAGATTTCTCAAGAATTTCCAAAGTCTGGAGAACATCTGTGGATTGGAATTTTCTTCACTCGACTCTACTCAAGAATTCCTCAAGCCAAGTCAAGTCAAGTAAGTCTCAAGTAAATTTTCTGAATTGCACTCTTATAATTTCCAAAAGTCTTGAGTCAAAGAGAATGAGAAATTAAAGACAGTATTGTGTCTCTTGGACGATTTTCTAAATTCTACTTCACCCATAATTTTCTCTGAATTACCCTTGGACCTAATCTGAAAAAACGCGGTCAAAATTTTAGTTTTCAAAAACACTTAATCACCTCCTCCGAAAAAAAATTCAAAGATTTGTCATGAAAACTTTGATTTCTGGCTTTTTTACCCTACACCCTAAAAATTTTACAAATTTTCAATAGGCTCTCAAAATTCCGTAAGTTTTTCTCGTTTTCTATGGTTCTGTTTTGACTAGCTGTATCCTCATAAAGTCCAAATAATAAAATATTCCAGGTTTAAAGTTAAAAAGTATCATTTTGAAAGATGCAACAATTTTTTAAGAATGAACCAACAGATTTATGTTTTCATTTTTACAAATCTTGAATCTGAAACTCGATTGACCCTACTGACTTTTTACCAATATTGTAAAGCTTACTTGTATTGTATGTATGTGTTTTAAAACTTTTTGTTACTCCATTCCTTAAATTATGATAAAGAGCTAATTGTAAATAGATATGTTGTAAGTTAGGAGGCACTGCTCCATAGACATTTTCTTGTAATTTAAATTAGTTCAATTAATTTTCTTTTCTTCTTTTTATTTTCATTAAGACACAAATAAAAGAGATATTGTACCATAAAGAGAAAGTGAAACTATTGAAGTTGACGCAATATAATCAAAAGATACGAGATGATTAATACCATGAGATGTAGATATAAAAAGTAAGCATAAATTTCAGGTAGAAGAAATAAGAAAGGTATGTTTTTTGTTGATGCGACTTGCATAGTACATACATATGTATTAATATTTTTTTTTTTTTTTTTTTTTTTTTAATACTGAATTCAAGACGATGAATTACCATTTTTTTTAAGTTGAAACACTTGTCCAGTCTAGTCAATTATTTTGTTGACATTCATGACTATTACCTCAGAAACAGAGAAGTTGATTACCAAAATAAAATTTAAAACCACTCGTTCTGTCCAATCAGTTTTGTTAAGCTTTCATTAAAGCAATACATAATGACTTAAGTATACTTTAAAAGTGAAATTTTCTGTTTGACCCGAATGAAAATAACCGTGAAATGGACCAAAACAGGGAGCATTATTGCTTACTTCTTCAAGAAAGAATCCCTTAAAATTTAAACTTTCGCAAAAAACAGAAACAGAAGAAAGGTCAAAACGAGTTCTGTTCCGCATTCAAGCTAATCCCTCTCTGTTTGTTTATTCCCTCAAAAAATCTTCTCCTGGAGAATTTTGGGGAATTTTTATTTTTGGATTTTGTTCTCTTTTCCTGGAGAAAAAAATGTAATTAGTCTGTTGTGATCACTCATAGCATAGTTAAAGTTTGTGTAATAAAGATAGGTGTTTTTTATTGTAAATAGTAATAAATAAATCAGACAGATTATGTACCGACTACAAATATATTTTTTGGAAACTTTACTTAAGTTCATTTTTGATGAAAATAAACGCAAGACAAATAAACAAACACCTGCTGCAAATTTTGTTGATCCTATTTATCCTATTGACCATTGGAACAGCTTCAAGGTTCTAAATTTCAGTGACTTTATCAAGAAAATGAAAGTAAGAAAGCAGGCGTTCTGAGTGAGCTGAGAACAATGGTGCTTTTACTGTTTTTGATTTATTCCAAGGTTTCACCATGTTAGAGATGCATTTTGTCCTACGATTTACTCTTTTAAAAGGGAGATTCAAGATGTGACAAGACAACTCAAGTATTTTCATGCAGCTTTGCACAAGGGTATATTCACAACTGCAAGGCAAGAAAAAAATCGAAAAGATCCTTGTATTCAGCTCACCGGCTGATTTCACTTTCTTCAGTAAAAAATAGCAAAATTTAACAACTCCTAGATTCCTCTAAAATTTGATCACTTTAAGGTCCTAAAGATCTAAGGACCAAAGGGTCCTAAGGATAGTGGAATAGCTGCTAATTAGTAGGTCCATTCTCGCCCTTGAAATCATAGCTTACAAGAAGCATTTTTGGAAAATCTTTAAAAAAATCTATTAACGAAACATTTAAATCAATGCAGGGCTGCTGAACTCTTCCATACACCTTAATCTATCAAGAATCAGGATCACGAGAAGCCATAATTCCAAAATATGGCCACAAACTTTTCCTGAGAAAACTACGGTTTTCTCAAAGTTTCATCTTCCCTGCATATTAGGATGGCTTCAGCCATACTTGTGATAGTAGGAATTGAATATTGGCATCACTGACAGTCAGTGCTACCTTTAACCGACTGACTGTCACCGCAAACCTAACACACTGTAATCACTGTATTGATATGACCTTACAGCTTCTTGGCATCCAGAGCAGACTAGATGCATCAATTTCGGGCATTGATCACGCAAACTTTAATGCTGGTGTTGTACTCTTGAAACATTTTCATTTCAATTACATCACATAATCATTACCACAATATGATGTAGAGATCCCCTCAAATTTTGGGGAGTAAGTAAGATACACTAACAGCATCTTCAAGGTCTCACTCATCAAGAGACAGTCGGGTTGGAAGATCTCCCTGATCTTTGAATTTGGTTGGAACTTGGTGCTCTTCATGATTTTTTGGGTTAACTGCGAATTTTCAGTCAGGGCGTTTGCTATTAGCCATTGGAGTTGGAATATTGTGACTGTGGAACTTTGTGCCTTTGATTTCGATTGATTTGGAGAGTAAACCAGAGTTTGGTTGAAATCTCTCAGCCTACAAGCTGAGAAAAAAGAACCCCTACCAACCACAAGATTGGAATCCAAAAAGGACTTGAATTTCAGGGCAGATTTAAACATTAAAAACCATAAGATGAGGCTATATAGTTTAGCCGGCTCATAATGTTTAGTAGTAACTCCCAGCATGAGAAATATACAACTTCCCCAACTTCTGAATCATAAATTACTCAGAGAACACAGTTACACTTTTTAATATTAGGCAAAAACGCATGAGAAAATTAAGACAAAGAGAGAATAAAAAATACATTCCTTTTGGTCACTTTTTTGCATGGCATTATGGAGCATCACCATGCATTTGTCAGAATATGATGTCGCTCTTTGTGAGTATCAGAAACAGTGGCGTCGCGTGCCATCTGGCAACAATGCGACGCCTCCATTTAAACTCCTTAAATATATAGAATTTTCCTTGTGCAGTGTGCACCCCCTGAATTCTACCTTTTACATGAGTTTAAATGGGTAGAATGCAGTGTTGCCAAATTGCACGCGATACCACTGATCAGAAAATTTGTCGTCTCTCCTAAAAAATTTATTCAGATGGACAAGCACGATTTTTCCATTTAGCCATTCATATAAAAATGAGACAAAAAGTGTCTGAGCAAAAAATACAATTCTAAACTAGAAAAAATTCTACTCACCCTGGAATTGGAATGCAGCGTTCCCAACGAAACCTAAGCTCCTGAGTGAACTCGTACCATAAATGCGCAACTGCTTTGGTGCCACCCAACGAATGAGCTGCATGACACATCACAGTTCCTAAACGCCACACCAGACTATCACAAGGTGCAGATTTGAAACCGTTCAGCCAACCTGCCTCATTCTGAGAAAAGAGCAATGAAAATAGGAATGTAGATTGTAGATTGGTCTAGTAATGATGTCACTGCGATCTTTCAGGCTTCGTTTGGCTCATATGTTACAGTCAGCAAGTTAAAGAATGCCAGTTGACTTCTAAGATTTTCGCTCATATAGGCCACCAGCCATCTGCAATGCTTAAATTTAAGGTCATTAGTATTGCATGAGGCCTATCTGCACCAAACTCTAAGGGGTAAACTAGTATTATAACCTAGTTATAGTACCTTTGTCGGACGACAAAGTCTGGAACAAACAGAATGTAGACAACTCAAAGAGATAAACTACCCAAAATACTCATCTCAATGAACTCAAACACTGTCGGTGGCCTACTTAACCAAAATCTAAGAAGTCGCATGACATTTTTTTTGTCTCCAACTGTATATCTTTTATCCCCATGAGCGTCAGCGGAAATTTTTTTAAAATGGGGCCAAAACCTCAAAATCCAAATTTCAGGAGGACAAACCTTAAATTTTTGAAAGTTTTTGCGTAATTACAGCTCACTTTAGAGGAAATTGGCATGAAAATCAGTATTTTGCCAATTCCAAAGAGGGATGGGGCAACTTCCCCCTTGACTCCCCACTGCTGGCACCCCTGTCCATACCATTATCTCTCAGTCTCACTTCATCTTCATTAGTGACTCACTTTCCACTTTTGATTTTCCCGTTGTAGACAAAAGTATAGCTCATTGCTTCAAAACCTAAGCGCTGCATACTCAAATAAATGAACAAGTAGAAGGAATAGTAGAAGCAGTAGTAAAATGTAGCCCCAAATTAAAAAAAAAAAAAAAAAGTAAATAAAAAATGAATGAACTTACATTAGAATCAGAGGTATCTTCCTTTCCACACACACTGGGAAAATTTTTTGGGTAGGGGTGGTTCTGTAAGAACAGAGAAAAATAAAATATAGCTTAGGGCATTCTCACGCAACAATGATACAGGTGTGCAAAATAGGCACGATCTGACGACTGCGCGGACACATGAAAAATGAGGAATGCTCTGCCTGATGAGAAAACATGCAGAGTAGATGGGTACACTGTGGGATTTTGATTTCGTATTCTTGACTTACTTACAGCAGCACAGGGCATCTTACAGAAAGAGCGAGTGCCTTAAAAAGCAAGAGAGAATAAAAAAGACCATCACTTTCATGAAATTTTTGTGGTACAGACATTTATTTTTGAGGAAAACCAGTTACCGGTCAAGAGAAAAAAGGTACATGTTGCACCCCTGAATGATAGTTAACAACAATCATTGAAGATTCGATACAAACCAAACAAATTTGGAGGTCAGCTGACAAAGGGATACTTGTTCTACTTGAAGGAATTGGTTTCTTGAGGAAACGTCATCAAACGCTCGGTACGCAAGCAACCTCAAGGCATCGTATCTCATTGGAGCCCAGTCTTAGAACTATGCAGCTTTACTCCATCTCCAGAAAAAATATTGGGAAAATCAGAGGGAAAATCAAAATTCATGAACCTGCCATTCTTTTGAGAAATGGGTCTGTTGCAAACTTTTGCGGCAGGATTACGGAGGGTCCAGTTCAGGGTTAAATTGCGTAAAAATTACATTGAAAGCATCAAGAAGTGTTAAAGTCCACTCATAGATCCACAGAAGGCTTTTAAAGGAAAGCTTAAGATGGCAGGCAAAAGGGCGAATCAACCCTGAATGCATGCACAGCGAGCACCAAAAGATGGCCGACGACAGAAATTTATACAGTTGATTAAAATGTAAACAAACTTCTCATTCCTTCATAGAACCTAGAACCTACATTTTGTTTCATTCTGTGTGTCTTTTTCCAGTAAATTTTACTCTATTTTTATCGCTTATAATTGCTATGGTGAGTATATATCATGCTTTCTGTCGATTTGCCCAAATTCTGAAAAGGAAATGCCTTGCAAGTAACGTAAGTACCTACTTTGCCAAATACCGCGGCTGGCAATCTTTCCTGATGGTGGTGAATACATGCACGGTTGATTTGTTCTTTCGCCCGCCATCTTAGGCTTCCCTTAAAACGCCATAAGTGGGTTCCTGAGTGAATTTTGATGCTTTCACTGTGATTTTTACGCAATTTTACCCTGATAACTACCCGCCAAAACGCTGCAGTAAAAGTTTAATATGCCATAAAAGGGTTCCTGAGTGAATTTTGATGCTTTCACTGTGATTTTTACGCAATTTTACCCTGATGACTACCCGCCATAACGCTGCAGTAGAAGTTTGCAACAGACCCATGGGCTATGATCAGTGACGTGCTGTGAATATAAAATTAAGGCAGGCAATTCGTACTGCAAAGAGTATTCAGAGACTTCTTCTGCAGATTTTTTTTTAAAAAAATTCTGCACGCTCTTTGCTTCCTACACTGAAAAAAGTGCAACTATCTCTTATTGATTAGCTAACTGGACTCGATCGCTTGTGATCAGCTTCCTGCAGGCTGATTTTATTCTTTTGGATGAGACGAGACAAGATAAAAGGAATCGATCAATCCAACTAGTTGAACTGGCATCACATGACAGATTTGAAAGCGTTCAAGTTGTTCAGCACAAATTATAGTCATACAAATGACTTGAACGACTTCATAACTGTCACATGATGCTATTTCAACCAATGGGATTAATCGATTTTTGCTATCTCGTCTCGTCTCATCCAAAAGAGCAGAATCAGCCCAGTGGCAAGGTATCTTTGACCTCTGCAAATTAAAATAGGAGAGAGCTTACTTGTTCCGTAGCAGCATCTGGAAATAAGTAATAAAGAATTTGAATGAGTAAAGCTTCGGAAATGGGACCCTCTTTACTCCTCCCGTAGTCAATGGTGTTTGCAGCTTGCTTTATGATCTTTGAAAAAGTAGGCACTTTAGATTCTGACAGAACAGACAGTGGAGTGCTAGGATCTATGGCTGGAAAAAGAAATTAAAAATTAAAAATTAGATAGGTACACAAAAAAATACAATCCATTTGTTGCCCCTGCTGCAGGCTGTGATTGTGCAGGTCTTTAAGCGCTAACAACAGACTTCTGCGAGGCTCCTTTACACCCATTCAAACCGTTTGATAAAGCAAGAATGTCAGTAAACTTTAGGTGCCCCGATCATCACCCAATATCATGTCAGTTGCTGGGCACTCAACTACCACGTAGAGACTCTTGCAGCAAATTGTTAGGACGGGGTCAAAACAATCAACAAGTTTGGGAGAAAGACATGGTGCAAGGATGTGAAATAGTACCGTGGACTTTGCTACAAGCAGTAGATCCTGTGCAGGAAAAGACTTCCTACAACCAACAGGCATTAGCTGTAGAACTTTGGTATTTTGTATTCTACTCTCTTTCAATTCCTCCTTTGTCTCATTTCTCTTTTGGTTACTCAAAAATTAAAAAAAAAAGTTACATCGTACCAATATATTAGGTATATAGTATTTTCTCATTATTTTGCTGGGAGCAAATATAAAAAAAAAATTGAGACAGAAAGACTCTCCGCTGGTGAATAAGCTCTCTTATGCTCTATTTTCATTGCTTACTACAAGTCAACATTTCAAGATGCATCAAGGAATTTGTCTTCCCCCTGTCTCTCTCTCTTTGCCTAATGGAACCTATGTGTTGGAAAAAGATGGAGAGAGAAGAGTACGGAGGGGCTATCAGGAGGCTTCAGCTCGTATCTCTGTCCTTCTCTAACACATGTGCGTTTAAAGACAAACAAAGTAAACAAGCAAAGAAGGGAAAATACAAGTTTCTGGATACACTGGATGCCTCTGCCGGCTATAATTTAATTTCAAGCGAAACTCTCAAAGATTTTAGCCAGCAGTCACTTCTTTAAATTTTGTATTTAAGTCTTTCGAATTTACTACGGCAAAAATTCACATCAGATCCATTTGCTTCGTTCCTCAACTTATACTCTTTAAGCACACTTCATGGTAAGAGATCGTTTGAATACAGGTATGAGCATTTTTACCCTACCTTGGGCTTGATTCCTTTGAATCACATCTGTGATTAATTCTCGAACAGATTTAGTTCCAGCACAGACTCCCAGAAATTCGGTCAAAGCGTCTGATAACAAGCATGATGGATCTTCAAAATATTTAATGCTGATTGACCAATCTTTAGCTTGGAGTGGTTCCAAGTCGGTATAACTTTCACTATCTACAACTGATGTCTCGAATAACTCGGGCCAGGAAACGTATAACATTAACTTACTGAAAAAATAGAGCAAAAGAATAAAATTAAAATAGTTTTAAAAGTGCTTAGAAACAAAAATATCAGAACATATGTAGTAAGAATTTATATCAGTAGTAATCGGCCGTGCTAAGGAGGAACGCCTTGAACATCAAGAAATATTCACACTGTTTTTGCAACATGACTCAGGGTCTCAACTAATTAATCCGGTTCCTATTCAGGTATAGCCACATTGTACGAAAATTATAACTTGGTGTTTACAGCATTCTGCCTTGGCACAGCAGTAGTATAAGTACATGGAAAAATCAAGCTGCCCAATTCATTTGTTTGTTCAGGGGTGCTGAATGCTCTTTGCTTTCCACACTTTCACACAATCCTATGAAAAAGCTTTAACATAATTTATGACACTTCCATATTGTTTACTTTCTGATTTCTAAACTACACCAATTTTTTCCTTTAATTTTTGATCGAAAAAAAAACTTTTGACTGTTTCTCAAGCATCTCATTTAAATTTTACGTGCTACTTAAAGAATAATTGTACGTAACTAAAATCATTCAAAAATCTGTCTAATTTGTATTTCTGAAAGATTGAAAGTGTTCCGCAGCGTCTTCTCAGTTTTAGGGTATTTTTTCTGAAGAAAGACATGGCCCTCTGTGTATTTCTTATGGGAGATTCTCTCAGGTACCTAGTTTACAGATTTGTGCGCTTCGGACGACCACTGTGCAGCTCTTCCATGCAGGGTACCCAGTTTAGAAACTTGACTATATGGGCTCGAACGGCCGTTTCCATTCAGGATGTATTTAATCTATGATCTTGGTAAACCTACTTATTATTCATCAACATCCAAAGTGCAGCAACATGATAATTTTAATAAGAGTAACTTACTTGACAGGATCGAAGGTCGTACCAAAAGGAAGTTGACTCAATTCCAAACCATTCTGATCTGAATCAAAATCTGGTTGCTCTTCCATCCAAACAAAACTTGTCCAATTTGACAAAGTATAAGAGAATCTTGCTGATATGATGATTGAATTTAAGGGAATTGGACTTCCGATCTTAGATTTGAACACATGCAATATTCCTGCGAGAATGATTAGAATTAGAATTAAGAGAGACAACCTCAGGTAGAGTTTGTTCCAGAGGTGTAGACCCCAAATTTGGGGGGGGGGGGGGGGGGGGGGGGGAAGGCCCCAAAATTCTTTTTGCAGTAAATAGGGTTGTGATACATCAATTAAAAGCCCTTGATTTGCTGATTCAAAATATCTTTACTTTATTTAAAAGCAACAATTTTTAATGTCACAGCAAGCAATTCAAAATGGCCCCTAATTTGAGAAAGGGCCATTTTTGGAAAAAATTGCACTGAACAAAGATGCTTATTTTTAAGTGAAAAATCCATTTCTGAAATAAGGAAATACTCATGCCATTTTAAAATATAAAGAAAAAGAAATTTGGCCCCTTTGAAGAGCCTAAATAGGCCTTCGGAGGCCATTCTGAGAATTTCCCTGAATTCTTCAGAAGCAATAAACATAGAAAAATTTTGTCAAAATTTCCGTATCTTGCGTCGTTCGCGCTAAACAATAGTCGACGGGTGATCTGAAACATCCTGTATAAGAGGGGCGGCTTTTTCCCCGATTTAAGAGCCATCTTCGAAGAAAGTGGTGAGGGGGGGGAGTCTTGAACCCCTAAAGCATCCTTTAAGATCCTTTGAAGGATCATCCTTTAATGAGGTGAAGATAACAAGTATCTGCTTTCCCCTATTGCTTTTTTCAGCATGAGAAAAAGGACAGAGAGAGGAATGATAAAACAAATTCATACCTGTTAGATGTTTACAGCCCTGCGGAATATTTCGTAAATGCACCATTTCATATTCGGCACGGATGCCTTTGCCTTCACAAACACCAAGATAGTAACTCTGCCATGGCTCAAGAGCTTGAATAAATATTGGAATCTCACTGTGATCAAATGAAAACAAAATGAAATAAACCAAACCTCTCATTCAAAATTCTAAATGCATAAGGGGTAACTTTTATGATCAAAGCGTAATCATTCTGTATGAAACCAAAAAGGAACAGTGCGGACAGAGAAAATTCAAATTACTAAACAATTCCATCAGCTTAATGTAAAATTTTAGAAAATACATGGTCTTTTCCGGTCCAGAGTTGAGTTGTGCTTCACAACATTTTTACTGACACCCAGATCCAGTTTCAGCATCACTCAACAGATGTTAATTTTTGTAATTTTAGGGGCAAACCAATGCTAAAATCCAACGTTACACCAGAAAATACAGAAGAATACATGTATAGCATACCACTGAGACTGCAGGTATTGGTAAAACAAGCCTTTGTTTGCTGCCTAAATATACCTGGCCTGGCCTCCTTAGTACGGCAGACTGCCAGACAAGTAGACACATCCACCCTCAAAAAAATTTTACAACACCCATAATGACTTAAAGTTCTCTGGCTGTCAGGTTTT
This sequence comes from Trialeurodes vaporariorum, assembly GCA_011764245.1. Classification (NCBI taxonomy): domain Eukaryota; kingdom Metazoa; phylum Arthropoda; class Insecta; order Hemiptera; family Aleyrodidae; genus Trialeurodes; species Trialeurodes vaporariorum. Next base: position 54,642,060 of record VMOF01000001.1, read on the forward strand.
GAGTTTTTCGGAGTCAAAAAATGCCCACAAATGAAAATTCCATCGGTTATATTAAACTTGCCACCAATTTGGATCTTTCTGCAGAAGTTTTGCAAAAATTCTTGATTTAAGAAGTTCTAATTATAACTTTCTGAAAAGAAATTGAAATTGAGAAGAAATTGATTAGAAGGAGAAAGAACGGATGGAAAATTCAAAATCAGCAACCAAAATACTGGCACCATGGTAGCATTGAACGAAAGAAAGTATTTACTTAGGGGATAAGTTTCCTCAAGATAAACGATGAGACTTGTGGTTATTACATTGGCTGAATATTTTGTGGAGTCTCAGTCAAGTAAACTTGGAAACTGTCAGATATTTGCAGCAGGTATGGCAAGTATCTACATAGGCTGTTCAAAAAGTATCAAGACTAGTGATATAACTTCCAAAGTAAACTAGCTAGTGAGTTGACCTGGCTCACGTTTGAAAGATCAACTCATTTCCTATCGATTGAGCTCAAGATTGGCACGTTTGATCAAAAAATGATAAAGTGCTGACTGTTTGAAAAAGAAAAAGCTTTGACCCCCTATGGGTTTTTTAGCTTGTATTTTCTCGCAGCAAAAATCAAAGCACTATAAATTGTCCAATGCTTCCTTTCTCAGAACACGACTTAACGACTCCAAAAATACTACTTGTAAACATTACAATGGTTGTTTAACTCTAGACTCAAGATGAGACTGACAATGTTTATTATCTGATCATACTGACGTCTGATCACAACATTCGACTTAAATGTCTCATATTTCGCTGCGAAAAATGTATGCTAAAAACCAGTCCCGAGTAAACTTTTTTTTTTTTTCAAACTGTCATAACTTTGTCTATTTTTGACCAAATGTGCGCATTTTGAGCTAAATTAATAGGAAATAAGTTGATCTTTTAAATTTGACCAAGATCAGATCGCTAGATAGTTTATTTTGGAAGTAATAGCATCAGTCCCGGTACTATTTGAACAGCCTATGTGGAGCAAACAAGGAGGAAGTGATTCTCTAGATTAATATACGTATATGGGCCAAAGGGCGTATTGAACCGGGCATTTGACTCCTAAAAACTGGAAAAAGCTGGTGAAAATGTTGAAAAAACAAGTCAAAAACAGGCTTAAGTTGTGACAGACGGTGCCTATTAACACCTCAGAAAATTTCGTTTTATTTGTTATTCCGTGTACAAAATATGTTAACTTTTAGGGTGTAACCCCAGATGTCCCGTTCGTTACACTCTAAGAGTCAAAATATTTCTTAAATGGAAAAACAGAAAAAAACGAAATTTTCTGAGGTGTTAGTACGCACCAATTGGCACAACTTAAGCCTATTTATGACTTGTTTTTGAACATTTTCACCAGCTTTTTCCAGTTTTTAGGAGTCAAGTGTCTGGTTCGTTATGCTCGTTTTGGCCCATAAACTTTTTTTGTTTTAGAAAAAGAAACAAATGACGCATTACCATTCACTATTGTTGACCGCTATACAGAGAGAGCTCAAAAGCATTTTGATTCTACTTTCATGCATAACCGGTTGATTGGCGGGCGCAGCAATAGTGATAAAATCCCTGAGACCATACCATCTCACTAGTGCATGAGGGCGCATACCGTCAGCCTCAAATACAACAGGCAAGAAGTCATTTTCAGGAGACATCATATCTTCGAGGGCTTGCAATTTGATGACATTCGAGTCCCTCCTGGGGTACCTAGTGTTATCCGTGGTTTCATTGTCAAGCTTCAAATAGCGACGGGTGATTGTGAACTCCACATCTACCAAAACAACAACAAAATGTTAGAACAATATTTGGAATAAAATGAACTAATTAGAAAAGCATAAGGAGCTAGAGGTGGTATGAGAGGAATTCGGACATTCACCAGAACCTGGGCATAGACATTATCTCAGATTACAATAGTAAAATCGCCTGCAATTATGAGGTGCCCGGAAATCATCATTTATTTGAAAAACATAATTACCCAATTTGGTCACAAAGAGAACGACACTAAGGGGGATGACCAGTGAACATGAACCTAGGTAGAGGTCGTTTCAGAAGTGTTAGCCACTGACAGCTCTTTATTTACAAGCGCAACAGGCCAGTTCAGCGCCTACCACGCAGGTAGGGGGTTAGCAGGAAACGCACTCCCGAACGTTGGTTGGCACAGTGCACGTAAATACATCCGTCTGCGCATGTAAACAAAGAGCTGTTAGCGGCCAACACTTCTAAATAGTCCTCTAACACATTAACAGTTCCATTTGGTCAACTAAGTAATAGCTGCAATGTAAAGCAAGATAAAAAGAAAACTAACAGTATAAATTAAAACAGTAAACTAAAAGATTTAGGAAGTCGAATTACTCCCACAGTGAATACCTGACGATTTGATGGTTTCACTTTGCTGTTCCCAAGTGCCCTCAAAAAGCTGGTTCCTGGCTAGCGATACATTGCTAATTTTGACTTCTGATAACTTCCATTCGTAGAAAACTTCCTCCAGACGCGCGATAAATATTTCCCATTCAGATGCAGTGGTAAAGTCTTGATGATAAAACTCATTGTTGGAGATCACTTGACTCATGGTCAACAAACAAAACTTCTCATGCTACACACAGTAATGAACACACAAAAACTGAAGGCAAAATGGTACGTCACGAAATGTTGCTTGTTTAATTAGTATCTTAAAGACTGAAAACTACAATGAATTGAGTCACAGAACGATAATACGAGACAGAAAAAGAGCCAAAATGTATCTACTTGATCAGGTTTCTGTGTTTACGTTATCAATGTTATCATAACCTCAAAACAAAACAAAGACATTTTTTTGAATTGACCTCACGTCCTCACCACAGATGGCGCTTCTTCAGTGCAAGCTGATACAGGGTGATCCAAAAGTCCGGCAACCCCTAAATATCTTTTGAACGGCTGCAGATAAAACAGTAGAGTCCCTGTGACCTGTCCCTGTATACTCTAGATAAAACAACAAAACACGAGCATGTTTATAGCTCAAAAGGAACTATCTTTTGAGGGGATCAAACTTTTGGGGGCACCTTCCCAAGGGGGGGTGAGGTGGGTTCCGGTGAGGTCCCCTAAAACTCAGGGCAACCCCTATCTTGTGATACATCGTTTGGAAAGGCGTAAAATTCTAAAACTTTAGGCGCAAACCGGAGGTCGATATCGTTTTTAGTTTTCGATATATATCGAAAGAATTTCAAAAACTAGGGGTCTGAAATATTCTAAACAGCAAGCGCTTTTTAGAAAAAAATACGGATTTGACACAGATGAAGTCAGAATGTGGGTTTAATTCCCCTACGCATTACGTTTTTACTCCTCAATGGGTGCCTATCTCAAAAATTCCAAATGACGACACCTATCGAGTGATACGTCGATCGATAGGGCTTACAAAACTGAGCAATTTGACGCGAATCGAAGGTCAATATAGTTCTTTGCATTCGAGACGTCGAATGTCAAAATTTAATTTGCATTCGAGTTATCGAACCTTGCATATTATTAAACTTTGACATTCGACATCTCGAATGCAAAGAACTACATTGACCTTCGATTTGCGTCAAAATGCTCAGTTTTGTAGGCCCTATCGATCGATGTATCACTCGATAGGTGTCGTCTTTTGGAATTTTTGAGATAGGCACCCATTGAGGGGTAAAAACGTTAAAAATGCGTAGGGGCCTTAAACCCACATTTTGACTACATTTGTGTCAAATCCGTATTGCACTTTCTGTTTAGAATATTTCAGACCCCTAGTTTTTGAAATTTCGACTTCAGAATTATTATTGGGGGAATATTATTCTCCCCCCTTGGGAGTCCGCAGGGGGGCTATCTCAAAATTTTCAAATAGCAACCCCTATTTTATGATACCTTGTTTGAAAGGGCGTAAAATTCAAGGACTTTTGGCGCAAACCGGAAGTTGATATCGTTTTTCGTTTTCGATGTATCGAATTTCAAAGTTCGATTTGGACTCATTTCAAAAAATCAGTACTCCACTTTGGAAAGTCGGAATTTAAAAACAAACTATGGGTCCAGAATACTCTAAAAAGCAAGCCCTTTCCAGATAACGAAATGGTTTTGACATAAAATTACCTAGTCCAAAATTGATTTTTGAGCCTCCAATTTTTTTTTTTAATTTTGCCCCTTCGAATTTTGAAGATAGGTGAAAATTGATTTTTTAATAGTCGATATCTCAGGGGTTCCCCCCCCCCCCAGGTACCGTGCGAGCCACCCCCCCCCAATCACGAGAGTTGACCCCCCCCCCCCCCCCCCCACCGGAAGGTTCGAGGTTCATCCCTCCAGGAGAACGGGGGGTTCGGGGGTTCTCCCCCGAATTTTTTTTTAAATTTGACCCTCTGCAGTACGTTGGAGGATATTTAAGTGGGGATGAGGTATTGGTAGCATGGCGTACCTACCCTGACAGAGAAGGAGAGTTCGTGGGACTAGAGTCGTGGGACCTGTCCGGAAAATTGTTAGGAGTTTGACTTTTTAGAAAACCAATTTTGGAGTCTCCAAAGAAATGAATTTCTAACTGTACACCCATGGAAATTTTTTGAAAATTTGACCTTTCAGCATTCATTTTTTGGGGCTTTTTACGTCAAGAATGGGAGGGGGGAGGTTGATACAGAGAGGAAGAGGATTTGAGGGGGGTGTAAGTTTGAGATGAGAAATGGATTGGGGGGGGAGGTATAGATCGAGTAGAGGAAAAAGTTTGGGGAGGGGGGAGAAATGTGGATAGAAAAGATGGACTTGGGGGGGGGATTGTACAAAGGGACGGAGAACTTAGGGGGGAGAGTATAGATGGTGGAAAAGGAGATAGAAACTGAGAATTTGAGAAGCTACAGTGATGAGAAAACGTTCATCGGTAAGTGAAAATACTAATTTTCTCAAAGAAGGAAAAAAAAACTTCACCCCCCCCCCCCCCCCCCCCCCAATTTCGAAGTATACGAGCTGATTTCTATTAAAGGGTCGCGCAGCGCAGGCGGCGCAAGAGAATTTTTGAGAAAGCCCCTTTTCGAGGTAAAATTTTTAAAAAAATTTGTGGGCTCACAAATCAATTTTGGACTAATTTTATGTCAAAACCATTTCGTAATCTGAAAAGGGCTTGCTGTTTTGAGTATTTAGAACCCATAGGTTTTTTTTTAATTCCGACTTTCCAAAGTGGAGTACTGATTTTTTGAAAATGAGTCCAGATCTAACTTTGAAATTCGATACATCGAAAACGAAAAACGATACCAACTTCCGGTTTGCGAATCATGAAAAATGGTCCAAACTAGAGTCCCTATATTTGAAAGAAAAAATTTCATATATAGGGACTCTAGTCCAAACCGCAACTCGTTAGCTCAATCTGCAAGAAAAAACATCAGGGGGGAATAAAAAAAACACCCTGTATCCAGCCAATTTGGGACGGGTATGTTTGTTTACCGGCCAGCCAATCAGAGTGGTTTCTCATTTCACCCACATGACAACATTTTTTTTAAAATTTACTCTTTGGTTCCAAAGCTTGTAAGTAATCTTTGAGCTTGCCTTGCTCCAAAGAGTAAACTGAACCTCACCTTACCGATGTCCGATACCGTCTTTCTTTTATCTACTTACCGTTTACTCTTTGTAATGAGGACAATATGTGGTCAGGGACTATAAAACCGAAAACCAAGGTGAAAACGACTCGTTATTTCAGCGTGAAAACTCTTATCTCGATTCCCTATTTCTACTTTCCAAACTACGTCGTAGCCCGCAGCGGTCTTGGAACCTTACTTTAAATTATAATCAATTGACAGTGGATTTCTTCAAGATCCATGTAATTCAGTCTTCTCTTCGTCTCCTTGACTATTTCTTATCATTGGATTATTATTAGTTAGGTATTATTGAATAGTAAATGAGTATTTGTAAAATTTTTCGGATGCCGAAATGGTGTTTCTTACCAATTTGCGAAGAAAAGTACTTCCTCAAGTTTTCAAATGGACTATCTCGCTCCAATCTCGACGGTACAAATCCACAATATTCGCTCTCTCCTCAGGTAAGGGGCTCTGCTCCGATTTATTTACTTTTTATCCTCTACCCGGCCTTTGACCATCAGTGCTTTCATCATTTCCTCTGTTAAAAGATCAAAAGCATTGAACAGCCAACCGAGATCATTTCAGAACTGGCTTTTTGTTATTTATTTCTTTTGAGGGCCTCACAACTCAGGGCATCAAGAGTCCTTGTATATTCAAGAGTCTTGCCGTAGGTCAAGTGGTATCGACTCTGATTGGCTGCTGGACTTTAGGCTGTCACGGAGCTTTAGGAGGCGTTCTCGCTATTTCTTCCTAAAGTGACCGCTGGAAAGCCTCCTTCGAGGAGGTGTAAGTTGAAGCTAAAACTTACAGGCTTTCAAGACTTCAATTGGGTTTAAAAATGTCAGCCGTTGGGTAAACACTTCCAATCGAGCATTCTTTGCAGCAAAATTTGATCTTTCCAAGGAAAAATTTAAACTTACTCCTTGCCACATGTGTGGTGTATAAGGAGACCTCCTTTGCCTTCGTGGACTCCTTCTCCATTCTTCACACGACAAAACTTTTTCATTTACAGGGACTCTAAGGGCACCAACATTCACTAAATGAGCTGGAACCACTAGTTGAATGCTGTCTTTTACTTCATCTAGAGTAGAATTTGAGATACCTACATTTTACCGCAAATCAATTGGACGGAATGCGCGCTTACGCATTTGCAGGATTTTCTTCTATTTCAAATTGTTTAATAATTCACTGAAGTAAGGTAATCATAGTAAACACCAAACACTTTGGTGAGCGGTTGACTTAAGCAACGAGTAGAAATTCTGCTTTAACCAACCGCTTAGCAATGTGTTTCGATGCAGTTCGAAAGCAGGCACCGCTACTTGTCAGAACTTGATCCTCTAAATGGTTCTGCTCTAAAATTTTCTGTCAGCATTGTCTGGATGCAAGTGCAGCTTTCTGATGTAGGAATCCTTTTTTGCTGAAATGCAATGAACCACATCTTTCCTGGCCCCAGGAATGGATCACAATAGAATTTTGACAATTATAATCTGTTTGGCACTCAACACAAGGGTAGAGGCCATCTGTCTAGAGTTGGTTGATGACACATCGGCATGCTTACTGAGCAGCGAGCGAGTTTGTGTTTCTGGGCACTGACTTGGGTGCGCAGAGACGCAAACGTTCCGACAGTGCAGGTAACTGGGCAAACTGTCTAAACTATCACAATGAAAGAATCTGTTGTCCATGTTGCCGTCTTCTTGCTTTCCATCGCTTTTATCCAATGACTTCTTCTGACTTTTTGGATTGCGGATATAATTCTTATTCGGTACTTATCAAAAAATGTATTTTGTTCTTTCAGGACATGGCAAATGTGGTGTTGCTGTCATCAGAGTATCGGGTCCGAAGTCCAGTAGTGTCTTTTCAAAAATGACAACTCTGAAGGATGTCCCTGCTCCTCGTAAAGCTGTTCTCCTCCCCATCTCAGATCCTGAAACACACCTAACTTTGGACAAAGGAATCGCCTTATGGTTCCCAGGTTAGATTTGATGGTTCTTTGTCTTTCTCAATGCTCTAGCAAATCCCTCTTCCTCTGTCTCGTCTCTATCGTAAAGTAGCCTTCCAATACTCATCTTGATCTGAACTCACTATCCTCCCCCCAGCTACCCTGAAGGTGAATCCTCAGCAACCTGCAGTTACATTCCGATTCTTATGATGCGCGTCACTGTCACATGCTCTCTGAAACCATAGGATTGCTGCCTTTGAAACCCATGGTTTCAGAGAGCGAGACAGTGGTGCGTATCGAGCAGATTCAAATTTCACGACAGGTCACTGAGGGAATGCACCTTAACTGATAATAAGTGCCCAGCAGGGTGATTATAAATGATTGAATGGACTGGATATCAAGTTGATGATCGGAAATATGTAACCATTTGGGCTTACTACTGCACATCTGGAAAGCACAGGTAACCACTTCCTCACCTCTTTATATGTAATTTGAAAGGTGCTCTGATGGGCAGAGACGGACCAACCAAAACACTTTTCAAATGTAGTATAAATTGATGAGGGAGTGCTTTCCTGCGCTTTCAAAATGCAGAGTAGTATGCCTTAAAGGTTCCGATTATAGACTCGGTTCAATTATTCTTAACCACACTGCAAGAGATAATCTGAGCTCCAAAAGCTTAAGCTTAACTGAGCATTAGTGGCCTCAAAAATTAGATTTCACCTGATTTTCTTGATGGATTTTTTATTTACCGAGGTTTGAACTCTTTGAATTCTCTGAGCACAGAACAATGATATCAGTAGAGAAACTCCGGTAAGAGCCAATGGAAATGTTTTGGTCTCTTTTAGTGTCTATTCAAAATGGCGGACTTATCTCTATCTTTGTCTTTTGTATAGCTTAGCATTGGGATGGTTTGGAACTTCTCAAAATGGTGGACCAGATAATAATGCTTCGAAATTATTTAAAGCTTCAATTATAGTTGTATTATTCTGTCTTCTGAGGACTTAGTCAGCCAGTTACACTGTTTCCCACTTATTTTAACGGGAAAATATACCGCTTAGCAAGGGGGGCCATACCAAATGTAGAAATCGTAACCTAGTTTATGCGACAGATTTCAATTCGGGGTCACGGCAACTTGAGTTGATACTCTGGGTTAGTGCTCAAACACTTCTGTTCTTGAATTTTAGTTGGAAGGGTGTCTTTCCTTTTCTTTCTCTGTGTTTTTGTCTACTTACTTGACAAAAATGGTGGCGATGCTTGGTGCGGTAGGACCACTTACGACACATGTTTAACCTTCCTCGGTTTGGTGACATCGATGCTCCGTCAACCCAAGTTTGGAACCTCGCAGTGTTTTTGTGTAAATCTGAACCCAACTCATACCATAATTGAGCAAAAATAAATCGTTTTTCCCAAGTTTGTGAAATTGGGTTGATAAGCATCGCATAAATTTAGCTTATGAATTAAATATTTATGCCCTGAAATTTGTATTTATCTTTGTCTCCCAAAGCACTGAGATCCTCAAAGGCTACTTTCCTGATTTTCAGCTCCTCATAGTTTCACGGGAGAAAATTGTTGTGAGCTTCAAATACACGGAGGCTTAGCTGTCATTTCCTCTGTATTAACTGCGCTAGGGAAGTTAGAAGATTTTAAGCCTGCTTCTCCAGGTACGTCATTCCAAACAAACTTTTATTTTTTTGAACATGTTGATGCAGTTAGCAGCATTACATTGTATCAAAGATAAATTATATTAATTGGCCAATATGCTGCGCATTTTGATAGTAAGTTTTTCATTTTATTTTGAACATACTGAAGGCCTTTCGGCACTTAGTGCCATCATCAGAAGTGGGAGAAAGAGAAGAAAGAGGAAATTATACGAGGGTCGTTCAAAAAGTAAGTTTTATTGATCTTTTTCTCGGGCCCTATTTAGGATAGGAAAAATTCAACGAAAAATTCAATTACTCTGTTGAATTTGTCAGATCTTAAGCTTTTCAACCACGTAATATTTTTTCAATTTGGTTCATTTTTGGCAGAGATATGGCTATTTTTCTGCACCCATTTCAAACAATTTCCCGCCAACTATTTATGAACGATTGCAATCTTCAAAGCAGCAACAAAAAAAATGGCTCGTACTGAACATTTTCAGGGTACTTTATCAAGTTTTCTCGAAGTTCACTTGAGAATTTCAGTTGAATAATAACTTGAACTGACCTATTTTTCAAGATTTTTTTACGTAATCACCTCCAATGTCGATGCACTTGTGAGATTGGCTGACCAGTATCACTATTCCTTAGATGCAAAAGTCATGATTGAAATTCTTGAAACTTGACGCCACCATTTCAAAACCATTTGGGGAGACGTAACTGTTTCACCATACACCTCGACTAATGAGTGTCGGTGAATTTCAGTGGGTGGAACTTTTTTTGCGTTGAGAAAACGAATCACTCTGCGTAGTTCAACAGAGGGACTCTCTATTCACAAACACATTTTCGAAAATGATGGAGCGAGTGCAACAAACGGATTACATACTGATTACTGATTACTTGTCATATTTCGTTTACTATTTGCGATCGGTCTGCACCTTATTTTGATAACAGATAAAAGTTGATAACACATCTTGAGTGCATCAATGATAGCGGATTGAAAACAAATAATTTTTATCGCTGATTTGAAGATTGCTCTCGTTCGTAAAAAGTGGGTGGTAGGTGGCGGCAAATTTTTTGAGATGGGTGCAGAAAAATACCCATATCTCTGCCAAAAATAAACCAAATTGAAAATGACAAATTCAACAATGTAATTGGATTTTTCCTATCTTCTATAGGGCCTGAGAAAAAGATCAATGAAACTTACTTTCTGAATGACCCTTGTAACTACATATCAATCATGAAACAGTCACAAAATAGTAAAAATGGTGAAATAGAATAAGCCATTACAAAGAGTCATGCACAAGGAAAAGAGGAAATTTTAATGTCAAGAGAAGAATATAGATGAATTCAAATCATGAGAGATCAAAATCATAATTCAAATCATAACTCGTCTTCAATGTGCCCCTCCGCCCGAACATTCGTCAATGGCACGATCTCACTCATTGTCTCAGCAGTGGAGTGGAGGTTGACAAATTTCCCCTCTTGCCATCGTAGAGAACTTTCGTCCACAAGCCTTATCACCTACATCTATTGATAATTAAAGCTAGAGGTGTTCGAGTATTGACATTTTCGGTCGAGTCGAGTTTTGCCTATTTTTTCGAGTTTCGAGTTCAAGATCGAGCAATCGCAATGTTGCAAAACAGCAGAAAAAGTTTTCTAAAGCTGAAAATACCAATACTGGTCGTTGTACTATCATTCATTATTCAAAAGGCAAAAAAGGAAAAGGGAAGGAAACAGTTCAATCTTTTAATCAAGGGCTTTTATCTCACTTTTAATCACAGCTTGATACTACTTAGGTTGGAAAAAATTGGTTAACTATTGTGGTTGTTAAAGTTTTGCTTTTGGCTATCTTCTTCTTTGCTTTGAGTTTCTTGAATTCTTTGAAACATTTTGTGGGCAATTTTGAGTGTTATAGTAATGAGGACGTGCTCTCGGTTGTATCTTCAGGTGCTGTCCGCACAAATCATAGATTCACAGATCGTCAAATTTTTGCGAAATGAGCGGTAAGAGATGCACAAATTCAGGTGGGATGGAATGAATTTCATGAACTTTGATTTTTAATGTGCCAATATGATTTTCAAAGACTCCGTTGATTTTTTTTTTTTAAAAAAAAAAAAATTTAAAAAAAGAAAAACTCAAAAATTACTAGAATTATATTTTCGTTTGAGTCGCACTTTTAAGTATCGGAATACTCGAAACCCGGGTATTTTTTGGGTACTCAAACCTCACTAATTAAAGATTTTTTTTTTATTTTTAGGAGAGTTCACAAAACGTGCGTTCTATGCCAACAAATTGGACTTGACAGAAGTAGAAGGTTTAGCTGATTTAATAGATGCTGAAACAGAATTTCAAAGGAGACAAGCATTATACCAAATGGAGGGCAACTTGAGCCGCCTTTATTCTGAATGGCGAGAAATACTTTCCCGGGTAACTTTTTATTACAAAAACCTGGCAGATCTATACTAATAAATTCTAAACAAATTCTAGGAACGCTACAGTCATTTCAAAAATCAATTTTAAAATGATTCCAGGATCGACCAATTTCAAATACTGGCACCACATTATGCTGCTTGAAAAGTCAACAGATTTTAGCGAAAACTGATCAATATATGTTAAAAGCACTGATTTGAGGATTGTTGGTACTTGCAAGAATACTTCAAGAAGATTCCCTGAAATTTCCCAGCTGAAACACTCAAAAATTAAGCTGGGATAGTGGAACGAAGAAAATTCTCATAAGCCCCTGGACAAGTGCAAGTGAGGCTGATGGATGTTGTCTCTCTTGAACTCACTAAGCTTATTGTGAAATTCTTGTCTAATATTGTGGCTCTAATTCTTTGCCAATTCTGTTCATTTTGGGCCCTAAAATTCTGTACAAAAATTACACAAGTGCCGTCGATCTTTGATTTTGTGTTTTTCTTTCTTTTCCATTTAAAATGCCAAAAATGCGACATTCCTGAAAAGTGACTATTAGTGCTATCCATCAGATTGGAATCTAAAAAGTTTTGCCTGGCACCACCCTAAGCACCGGAAAGAAATAAAAAAACAAATAAATAAATTGCTATTTTCTTGTTCCTGTCCGAAACTATTATAATCATAAATGAAATATTGAAAGAAATGGACTATGAAACTACGATTAGAAGACTCAAACAAAGGAAGATGTTTGAATTGGTTTCAGGTCGCTTACTTAAAGGATGATACCTTTATTCTCATACCACATAAGTGTACCATATGATGTAATTATGTAGGACTTGGTCAAGTAGAAATTAATTGCTGAAAGCAGTATGCAATAGTTTAAATTACTATAGGAAAAAAATTGTAAGATAGTGCGTAAGCATAAGTTTCAATACGTAGCCCTTGTAAATATGTGTAAAAAACAAAAAACAAAGAAATAGAAGGTAAGAAAACTTAAGTCAATCTCTGGAAGGAGGGGTCTTGCGTGTTGTGAATTGTAAGTTATTTATGGTAGGGTCATTAGAGTGGATGTTAAATAAGCCATCTCTTAGTCATTCATTTAAGGAATTGTGTTTAACTTTTAATTTGATTTTTCTATTGAGGGCCCGTATAAACTCGAGTTTACCCATAGTCCTTATTTCTTAGACAAAGCACACCCCTTATTTAATGAGCTGTTTTTTAGGAGATCGCCTCAAGTGTTTTTCTAATGAACTCAAAGCCCTTTGGCCTTATGCTGTGCTGCTTATTTTAACCCTTCTGGTCACAATGTCCTCAACCTCAAATGAAAGCAATCTTTATTCTTTACGCTTGAGTTTTATGAAATTTCAAAAAAATTAACCTATGCATGAAAAAAAAGTAATTTAATTTAGTATTATTTATCTAAGATTAGTGAAACTACTGGTTCATAATTTGTAACCAAAAAGGTGCAATTAAATTAGGTAGCGTACAATTTTCCATGTTCTCCAAGAGATGCAATTCTCTGATGTATCTTCATTTCAACTGTTCCAGTGTCTAGCATTTGTAGAAGCCTACATCGATTTCAGTGAAGATGATAATATTGAAGACAACATCCTCCAAAAAGTGGAAGCAGATTTACGAGACCTAAGCAGAAGTTTTGAGGTAAGATGGATTTGAGTAACAATTTTTATTTTTAAAGTGTGTATCTTTGTAATGTTCCAAGTCTCAAGAAGAAAAAAATTATTTTCATTCTTGAAAGCAATGAATACCCTCTATTGAACCTTTATAGAAAAATAATAGTGTTCAGAATCTATTTTGAGTAAATATTGTTAAAAGGCAGCATACTTTCAAAACTTCTCTCTTCCCATCCGGCTGTGTGACTGTAATGTTCCAAGTACCACTTCTTTTTCACAGAATCAACTTAAAAGAAGGCACAACGGCACTTTTTTGAGACCACCTTTGCTCCTTGGTTTTTTTCTGTGTGGCGATGGCCCAAAGAGCAAAACCACTTATCATAATTTTTGTCAGTTTTGAATCAATCTTATGTGCATGGACAGTTCAAGCAACTCTACACAAATTGCTGACAAGACAAAAGTCTATCGTTAGAGAAATTAGAGGGAATTTAATGTAAGCATCACTCTCATTTTGCAAATTTCTCTAGAAAAAGTAATTTATCAATGAAAACATCTAGTTGCAGGAGGTTTATGCGTACTTAAAAAATTACTCTAAACATTCAGGGGGCAAATCATATGAATCGAAGATTGTGTCGATAATTCGGCACCAATTTTTGAGCGCTACTTTACAATCATAATAATTTAAACAAAAAAAATTATTCACGGATTTTATGTAGTGAAAAGCATATACTTACATGGGGAGGCTCAGAAGTTGCTGCCTCCAATTTTGGAAACAATTGCACAAAAATGTAGCTAAAATAAAACTATTAGACACGTGTTGCTCACTTTTTGCCAATGGGCCTTCCTAAGGTATCAGGAATTTTTTGTAAATTGGCAAAATTTACGGAAAAACGAAGTGAACCACTGGGCGGAGTGTGTCCGTATATTAACGCTCATTTCCTCTCTTATTGGTATGTAGCAGCAAGGCCTAGTGGGCAAGGGTGCCTAGGAGATTGCAACTTTGATGCTGGAGTAAAGAAGCCATTTTTTGCGATGGTTTTTTCCCCCTTCTTTATGTTGTCGCTCTTCTTTGACTAGTCTTAGTTTTCATTGACATTTAATATCGAAAAAAATGCTTCCATTGAATAATAGACGAAACACGAAAGCTGTATAATATCGGCCTGTTCTGTGGATACAAAAAATAGCAATATTTGCACTTTATAACTTCTGAGTATGCTACCTACACTTTTTTAGGGGGATTCAATGCACCAATCTTGAATAAAGTCCGTCGAAAGCTGACGAGGAACAGATCGTGAGCTCTTCCCAATAATACATGCTTTTCCTATAACCGACCATTCTCCATTTATTTAAATGTTCATGAAATTCAGAGACCTCTTATGTTTCAAACTTTTATGATGTTATTTATGTATGTTTCATCTATTATTTAAAGAAAGAAAATACTATGTCACCAAAAGTAAAGGATGTGTCAAATAAGAGCGACAAAATAAAGGAGGGGGGGAAAACCATTGCAAAAATTTACTTTTCTACTCCAGCATCGAATTTGCACTCTCCTGTGTGGTAGATGGCAGCCTTGCCCACTCGGCCACGCCATACTGTTAGGGGAAGAAATGAGCGTTGATGGTGTTGATATATGGAACGCACTCCGCCCAATGGTTCACTCGGGTTTTTTACAAAAATGTCGCCTATTTTCAAAAAATTTAGATGCCTTAGGAAAGGCCATGGGCGAAAAGTGAGTAACATGCATCTAATAGTTTTATTTTAGCTTCGTTTTTGAGCAATTGTTTCCAAAATTGGAGGCGGCGATTTCTGAGCTTCTTCTTGTTAGTACAATTACTTTGCCAGTCATGAACCACTACTCACTCACTCTTATTAGTTTCATTCATTCAAAACTTTGACATTAATGCAGATGCACTTATTGAATGGCAGGAAGGGTGAGAGACTCCGGTCAGGAGTAAGGACCTCGATTCTTGGTGCTCCTAATGTTGGGAAAAGTAGTCTATTAAATTCTTTGTGTAAGTATAAACCATTTCTTCAACTTTAAATTGCTTTACCGTATTTACCCACAGATAGTGCGCCCCCGCGTATAGTGCGCACCCTAAATTTTGGAGCTAAAAAAAAAAAAAACCATAACCCACATATAGTGCGCACTAATACAGCCCACCAGAGCAATAAATCAAACACCTGTCAGTCGAAACACAACCCTAATTTGCGTAACAATACGAATAGATGGCAGATAAGATAGGTAACCCTCCCCTCTCTGATAAGAAACCGGTTGACCTCGACTTCCGCAACCCGTGACATGTGGCGCGTGCAAGCGCTTGCTGGCAGAGCACGCAACATAATGCACGGCACCCTGTTATCTCTGTTGTAGCCACCCCTACACCCTCACGACGCGCCACCCGTCTCGGACGAGGGGAAGACATTCTGATTTCGTACGGGCCTACGGGGAGCGGAAATAAACAAAACAAGTTGTATACGCGCATGCGCGCATTTGAAACGCGATCTCGCGATCTAGTTCCCGATAAGAAAGTAGTTTTTCGTCGCGATAACGGGCGTGCTCCGCTATAGTTGAACAGAGGAAAGCATTGGTGTTTGTATTCATGCTTCACCGACTGTTTACGGGGCTGATTTCGCGAAGACCCCGCGTATAGTGCGCACCCCGATTTTTCGGCAAAAAATGGATTTTTAGGTGCGCACTATCCGTGGGTAAATATGGTAAATTGCCATAGTGGTGTATGTAATGTGACAGGAAGCACAGTAAAACCTTGATTTATCAGATTGTGTTTCATGGCATACTGAAATTTGCTGGTCACTGCTAAACTCCCCCTAAAACAACATAGATTTTTTTCAATTTACCATACATACTTTTGACCCCGGTAACAAAATTTTACTGTGATTTAACAAATTTTTAAAGAAGAATATTATACCAACTCTTAATACTTACTTATCCACTATCAGAGGGCTGATCCTTGAAATTCCCATAGTTTGGATGGACTAGATAAGAATGTAAAACGGTGATCGGTGGAGCCGAGTCATGTGGTTGCCAAGTCTAATCAAAGTACGGAATTTATCTAATTGGTTATTGGACAGTCTTGAACATCTGATAAAAAATCTAATATATTACGTATTTTGATTAGATTTGGCAACTACGTGACTCCACTCAATCACCGTTTTCCATTCTCATCGAGTCTATCCAAAAGTCAGGAATGTCAAGGATTAACCCGCAGGAGTACAAAAAATACGCAGTGGAGTGGTTTGCGGATTGCATGAAAGTGGGGGAATTTGAGGAAATTTGCCAGGCTGTGGCCACAAAATTTCAAAAATATTGGTCTTTTTAAGTATTAATGGTATTGAACTAAACCTAAAAAAAGAGGTCGTCACAAAATTTTGAAAATCTTGCGCGGAAAACATCCTGAACTTTCTGAAACTTCCAACATTTTGAAACATTTTGGACCTCTGTTATTCACTAAATTAAGTTTTCTCTCTCAGTTTTATGTTTTTTTTTTTTTTTATTAGGTATTATTATTACTGATGACTGATTATTTTCTTTAGGCGGGAGACCTGCAGCCATAGTAACAGAAATCCCGGGAACAACTCGCGATGTGATTGAAACAACTTTAAACATCAATGGCTATCCATTATTATTAGCAGATACAGCTGGCATAAGAGCAGATTCCTCTGATCTTGTTGAGAAGGAAGGAATTACTCGGGCCTACTCATCCTCAGAAAAATCAGATTTCCTTCTTTTTATATTAGATGCCAACCAATTTTTTGACAACATGAAGAATCATTTTAAAAGCGACTCAGTTGATAGTGCTTTTGCATCAAAACTTTTTCAACTTTTTTTCAAGAATCATATCTCTAATTTAAACTTGAATAGTTTTTTCTCATTTCCTTCTGGTAGTTGTTTGCAAAAATCTGAAGACATGAATGCCTCTCAAGCTGCTAAAGGCTCTAGTTATATCGAAGTTGAGAATGATAATTTTTTCTCCATTAAATGCACCAAAAACTTTCTAATTATTCTAAATAAGATTGATCTGCTTGATGGTCCAAAGAAACGGTTTTGCCACAACCTGGCTGAAGTTAATAAAATGATTGTTCCTATCTCGTGTCAAACGGAAGAAAATTTCATGCGACTAATTTCTTTGATAACTGAAAATCTATCAGATCTGTAAGTATCCTTCCTTTTTTTTATTGAAGTTTACTTCTTTTACTTCTATTTTTACTGAAGTTTTCAAGTTAAAAAAATTAAAATTCCGATAGCATACCAGTTTCTGTGTGCTCTTTGGGTATTTCTGTTCTTCGAGGTGTCGCTCTTGTCCTCTTGCCTTAACCCATTCTCTGAAAATGACTTGTCCAGCTCGTCACGGTAAATCCGCTTTTGTTCTCAAGTAGTGCAGTATTTCTTCGATAGGTAGCGCCACCGTCAAATATAGTTTGATGCATTTCTCTGATAGGGGGTGCTACCGGCATCTAAACGACATTTCATGCAAGCATTGTGACCAACCTCAAAAATTTTTTTTCACTCAATTGTATTGGAGATTTAGTGGATTTTAAAATTAAATCTTCAGTGAATGGGTTACTCAAAATGGACTGAGTCGTACCAGTAACTGTCAACTTTCAACAAAGTTGTACTAGCCTCGTTGAAAACATGGCACAATCAAAAGTACTTAAAAGTTAGCGTTGGTGAGTTTTTCCCAATACTTTTGTCGAGATAAAGTGGAAGAGTACATTCTTAGGTCAATCAGTGAGGAATCATTAATGCCTCAACCCCGTTGATGTTTCAGTATATTGCCCATTTAAAATAGGTTTAGGTTTCCGAAAACCAATTCTACAAATTTTTTATACAGCGGTAGAAACTTCCTGTTGAGGTAGGCTAAATCTTGATAATCGAAAGCGGAAGTGAACAAAGGGTCAGATCAGGTTTTGGACCATCTATTGCTCCAATTTTTTTTGATACATCTATTAGAACCAAATTTTCCGTTTACTTTTGATTGTAATGGTCAACATTTATACTACCTCAAAAGGAAAACCTTTACGGCCGTTCCCCACGGGAGGACCTCAGGATGGTCTTCATTGCTTCGTATCAACACATCAAAGAATGAGAAAACCCAGCCTGGGCTCACTTCCAAGCAATTTCGATTATTTTGGGACACACTATCCATCATAATGCTGCAACATAAGTATGCAACGAATTCATCGCAACGTTGCCTACAGAGCAACCCGCATTACTCCTTTTGCAAGACTATGCAATGCCAGCAATCAAGTATAAACCCTGTACTCAGTATTGTAGCCAGGAATTTTTCAAGGGGGGGGGGGTTGTCCGAAAATTATCAAGGGTGAAAGGCGGGAACTATGGGACAAAATTTGATGAAATTTCTCTGAAAAAGCAAACGAAAAAAAAATTAAAATGAAAATAAAATTTTTCTTTGGCAAAGTTTGGTGTGGGGGGGGGGGGTAGAATGTGTTTTAATAAATAATACGTTACTTTTCCCAGCAAAGTATTTCTAATTAATGTACATTAATCTTTCCATGTGAAGATACCGTTTTATAACAAAATGGAAGTAGATCGCAATTTCTGCAAAACTTAAAAAAAAAAAATCACATAAAAGACTCGAAATGGAATGCTTGGTCGTGAAGCGGCCACGGGCCTCTAGTTTAATCTATTCTGGTAATTGAACAGTTACAGAATAGGAGTGCCCTGGTAACCGGAAACAGCACAAAACACTGAAAATTCATTTTTGACTCCGCTTTTCAAAAGATTCTCCTATCAAGGAGTGGCTGTTGCAACATTTCAATATTTCCCCTGTTTTTCAGGCATAATCCTTTGTGAAATGAATAATGCTGTATTTTTTTATGATTCTACTTGAAGTAATCGATAAGTATGACTGTATTTGTTGTCAGACTCATTTGCCAGTTCTTTGCTCCTCATCTTTTACCCTAGCAAATGTGTAATTAAATGTTTTTATCTCATTTTGTCTATCAGGTGTGGTAATCCAACTAGAGAAGACCCAGCCTTAAGTCAAGTACGTCATCGGCACTATATCAATGAATGTAATCAAGCTTTGATGCAGTACTTCCTAAATAGCAGTGATGAAAACATTGTGATTGGTGCGGAATATTTACGAGAGGCCATCAGCAATCTTGGAAAAATAACAGGACACGTCTCCTCGGAGGAGCTATTAGATATCATCTTTAAAAAATTTTGTATCGGTAAATGAAAGTCAATATGGATTCAAGCCTGTAGGATCCATTTCAAACAGTAACGGTAAAATTTTGTATTGGTAAATGAATGCCGGTATAGTTATAAGTGTGTAGGATTCATTTCAAGCAGTAGGTGGCTTGAAAGTATTTCTTACCACAAAAACCGAGTAAGTCATCTGCTGTGGTGAAACGTAGGAGCAACACGTCTTATAAAAATGTAACATTGAGATAACACATGAGTTAAGGTTATGGTTAGAGAGTACGCTTTTATTCAAGAAGGTGTTGGTTTGTATTACTACTCTGCTGGTCAGTGGATGACAGACAAGACAGATATGAACGTTGGAAGGCACAAAATTAGCATAGCACTGGAACCTTAATGTCATTAATATGTTGATTGCTGCAGTGGTTGCACATGCCTGACTCTCGAGGTGCCTCGTCGGGCTTGTGAGGCTGACAAAACAGGGGTAAAATACAGGAAAAAACGGAAAATTAAAAATGGGGGGGAAAAAGGGTAATAATGAATAATGAAACAAACGATCGACAACGAACAATGCCAACGTGGAATTCAGAAGATTAACAGAGAATTTAGTAATTTAGTAAGATTTATGAGATCGAAAAAACAAACGAATAATGAAATTTTATGAAATGAATATATATCTATAAAAACTTTGGTAACGTATTTAAAAATTTAAAATATGTGTAACCGGAAGTCCGCATATGGCTTTTTCCTGGGTAGACCGCATACGGGTTTCTGGTAGACCGCACTTCGCCAGTAGATCGCATAGGACATTACCATATCATGTCGTATGCGATCTACCTTAAAATATGGAGTTTCGTATGCAATCTACCTTGAAATCAGGAATGCAGGGGTGCAAAATGTTCCAAAACTTCGGAAGTTTCACGCGATCCATGACTTATTTCCTCACAGGATTTTAAAAAATTTCCTCACAAAAATTTGAAAGTGATGACTTTTTTTTGGTTATTTTAACATTTCAACTCCGTATTTTCGCAAAATGACCGATAATTTCCCATTTTTTACACTATTTTCCTGGGAAATCCTTATTGCCATTATTTAAAAAAAAAAAAAAAAAAAAAAAAAAAAAATTGGACAAATTTCCTCACTTTCACGCGATCCGCGGATCGCTAGATCGGGCACATTTTGCACCCCTGCAGGAATGTCATATGCGGTCTACCACTTTTTGATGTTAGTTTTTGAATCCAACGTTGGTTTTTTGCTATCTCCAAATCCATCTGTATTTGCAACAACTGCATGCCTTTCATATGTATACGAATGCCGTTCAAAGGTCACGGAGGAAGATAACAAAGAGTTTGTCACGGTTATGACGCAGACACCACCACGCTTCTGTGAGGTATCCGGGGAGGAGCTCGGGGGTAGTGCCACGTATGTTTCGAACTATTTTCTGCTAAAGTCCGCCCCACAGCGACTCGATCCGTTGGGTCTGAGCGCCGGTATATGGGTCGACGAAGATGTAATCTCGTTGGTTGAGACATGAGTAGGCCAGCTATTCATCTGAGTGGATGATCGATTTCTTCTTTACTTTCCGCTCAATGATCGGGAGGAGCGTCTCCCGGTCTCGTCTAAGAACGACAAAGTATCGAGCTTCGATGACACCGTCTTTGCTTTTTTCACAAATGCCGAACACCTATGGACCTTCTATTCTTATTCCATAATTTCTCGCAGTGAAAATATCTTCACCATCGATATCGTCCTCGTCCAATTCTTCTGCCGGTTCGTCGCGTCCTAAATATCTGCCACGGTTGTATTTCTGCTTCCCCCTCAAAAGGCAGTCATTAATTTGAATGATGGCCCCCGGCCCTCCCATATTTTCCCTCAATTTAAACATTTCAGGTGGCACGTCCCTGCATAAACTATACCAATCAACAATGGTGTGGTTACCCCGTCCGGTTAACTTGCTGCGGCAACTGCAGACACCAGTGAAACACAAGCTCCAGTATTTGCGATAGTGAAAGTCCACTGTTGATCTGGCCATCTCTATCTGTATAATGGAAAAATTTGTTGTCTTGTCTGGCTGACCGCGAAGTCTGGAAGCCCTTCTTGCGGCAACAAAGGATAGCCCGTTGCTTACCCCGCTCTTTCTTCAAATACGGCTTCATCGGCCCCCTGCACTTGTGGCAAACTTCCGGTCCTGAGGCGGCTGGCAACAAATCACGCTCTGTCAGCAAAGCAATAATAGCTGCTTCGGTTGATGGTAGGTTATAAAAATCCTTTGCCAACATATTGTAAGAATTGACTAAGAATTGCCGGAATGAATTAAGGAAATGAAACTTAAGAAACAATTTCAGAAATTAATTACAGAATTTCAGGACAAACAATTTTAAAGTGGAATTTAGAAGATTAACAGAGAATTTAGTAATTTTGTAAGATTTATGAGATCGAAAAAACGAACGAAAATGAAATTTTATGAAATGAATATATCTCTATGAAAACTATGGCGACGTATTTAAAAATTTAAAATATCCGTAACCGGAAGTCCGCATATTGCTTTTTCCCAGGTAGACCGCTTACAGGTGTCTGGTAGATTGCATACGACATGATTACCAAATAAAAAGCATGATTAAATTAACGGAAATAAAGTAAAAAAATACTCTTGGCGCTGTGGGGCATTGAACAGATAAACCTGATGGCAGTCAATACGCTAAACAGTTGATAGCATTGGCTCAGTGGATGTAGGGCACAAGGTGGGAGTAGAGTAAGCCGTGAAATGATGTATGAAACGTTGAGGCCATAACACTCTCTCGCCCTTATTTGAAACAAGTCTCGAAGAAATGTTTACAAAGGTAAGTTTTTATAATTGCGACTTTTCTTATTCAGCCTGAGGGGTGATCACAGAGGATCAATTCACTACTGTTATTGTAATTGGATTGAATATGTTGATTCAAATGAACTTGCTACTGCGCAACTCGATTGCAGAGGAATGGCGGGGATTGTTATGCGAGATTGGAAGATTTGCCAGGATAGAGTAGAAAACAGAATAGGAGAAAAAAAGGGGGATAGTGTGTGGAAAGCAGAGGGTATACACAGTCTGGCCATAAGTCTGGGTTCTCAGTTTTTTTCAAATAACTCAAAAACGGTTGAATAAAAGTATATAAACACTATATATTCGGAAAGTAGACAAAAAATGCTACAAAACACTGCCAAAGTGGCAACCATGGGTTGCGTGAAGTCTCCGCTTAAGAGCAGTAAACAGAGCAACCCTGATAAGCCGTTTGACGTTTGTGATCGGCGCACATTGAACAGGACTACTGATCGTGTTTTGAAGGAGGCCCGTGTGTAGCCGTAGGTAAAAGCTGATAACACTTTTCCAGCATCTTTGTCATATCATTTCAAGAGATATGTCTTCGTGTATTGACCATAACATCGGCCATAAAGCAAAAAATATCCTTCAAGCTGCTGCTAAGATACCGCTACAAACCATTCGGAATGCAATTGATGAATGTCTGAATCACCTAAAACAGTGTCTCTCGGCAAAAGGGGACCATTTTGAATAAGGAAGTCTCAAAATTGGTATGGAACTTTTTTCATTAATAAACATACATTTTATGGTAATTTGCACATAGCTCATTTTTTATTTTAACATTTTTAGCCGTTGAGATACCTTCAATTAAAATTAAACCCAATCCAAAATCACAAATGTCCAACGACCTATCGAGGTCGCTCTGTTTGCCGTTCTTTTGCGAAAACAACATGTAACCCATAGTTGCCAATTTGGTACTGTTTTGTAGCATTTTTTGTCTACTTTCAGAATATAAATATCATACCATAGAAGACAGTTTCGTCATTCTTGTCATCACCATTGCTTCTTCGCCCCTGCTGAGTTTGAACATTTTTCTTATTTGTGTCTCTGACAAATTTCGTTCTTGATGATCAAATACAATCGTAATTAACATAATATTGGCATTTCATGTTTGTTGAAGTGGACAGACAAAGCTCTTAACTTGCCCAATACCAGCAGAGGTGTCTTTTGTATTGAGATTTCAGTTCAGTTCATCTGGCAAATCAATGACAAGACGAAATCTGGTAAATTTATTGTAACGCTAATTTTTCTTAGCGAAGTGGGGGGTAGCTCCACCAGACACTTTTCAGCTTAAGTGTCAAACTGGCATAACTCAAAACTTGGTAGGTATAAATAAAATAAAATAACGATACGATTCGGTAATTATAGAAGACACACTTATTTGTATTGGACAAACATTCGATACACATAAAACAACTCCAATTAAAACATCAAACAACGCAAGCTCCCGGCCGGCGAGCCCCGGCCACAAAAACCCAAATAAAACAGATGAAAAACCAAAACGCGTATCCCTCGCGGAGCCCTCACACGGGACTGACTTCAGAAAATGTCGAAGATTTGCATGAGGCTTCATTTCAGCCTCTCTCACCCCGCGCGTACATGCCCATCACGACCAATCAGATTTTTACACGGAAACTGATTTTCCGAGTGGACAATATGCACACGGGACGCGAGATGCTGAACCTCACCCTGATGCCACACTTTCTCCCTGTCGCCAGACAGCACGGCTATCGCCATACACATGTATTTGAGAAGCCGCGCCATCTGTCAACGTGGAGTGTGCTCATCTCCCAGCGAATTTTCGCTGAGCTGTTGTCCAGACAAGAGCTACAAGTATCACGTCATAAGCCTCATACTTGTCTTTCCTGTGTAGAGAAAAGCCCAGTTTTCTGAAGAATAGTTATTCAGGACCACTGATATCTCCGAAATCGACCAAAATTCACGGAATGGGTGATGTGCCTGCATGTAAAACACACAGGCACGTTACATTATCAACTTCGAGAGCTCAATATGGAGCAATAGAGCTTTATTTATAATGCTTCTGATATTTAAGTTTAATGTATCAAGTGTGCAAGTATTCCTGGAAGGAGAATTATTTATACAATCCGGTATATAGAGGTTCAGTACATAAGGCCTTAACAGGCTGATAGGAGTTCGACCACTTAATACATTTCAGATTTCGGAGTGCCATTTGAGTCCCTGTTAAGATTACCATTGTTCTTTTTATTTACAAATTTGGAGTTGGGATTACTTAAATCTAAAGGTTGGGTCAATAGAAGGTTAATGGCAGATATATTGTACATATCATTGTCAGAAGCTAACCGTTTAAAAGAGTATTATGAGTCTCCATACGGGCTAGCTCACGATATATATGTTGCGCAAATAGCAGTTTGCCCCAGTAGTTTAGGTGCATACCATGGGTGGTATAGTACGACCTGGGAAACAAGTCAATTTCTAGCAGCAGGTTTCCTAGCAGGTTTTCTTTACTCTAAAGTTAGTCATTCGTCGACTAGATGAAGGTTTTCCCTTAGGCTTTTGGCCTACAGGGGTGTGTCGGTACTCGGTGGTCTCTGGGGTAGAATCAGTCATGCTGACAATTAAAGATGAAAACTGTCACTACGTTAATTGAGTCAGTGATTTGAGTGAAGTTGGTCGTGCATCAATGAAAGTCATCTCTAATGTATCAACGTCCATGATTGTAAGATCCAGTATGAATTGTCTTCGCAAGTGACTTGTAATAATCGCAGATCCATTGTGCCCAATTCGATTTTTATCGATAGCATATCATGACTTTCTGATGATAATACAAAACAAAACAGAACATAAAAACAGAAGAGGAAAACAAGACACTTGAATTTAATATGTGAGGCACTAGGTAAGTTTGTCTTTCAAAAGCTCACAATCAGTTAGATTGTAATGAGTTTAGCACCTAAAACAGTCCTATTACCTAAATTCAGTCAAAATAATCTTAAATCTAAGACTTGGACTGAGACTCTGCCACCCCAAACAAAACTATAACAAAAATATTGCACCTCTTTGTTTCAAGACATAAAAAATCACTTCAAGGCATTTCTGAAACTCTAAAGAATATTAAATGAAGATGTGTCTAAGACACCAAAGAAAAGAAAATAATAGAAAACATGCAAGAATTAATCATAATACTACACAATATTTTTTTTTTTTTTTTTTTTTTTTTTTTTTTTTTTTTTTTTTTTTTTTTTTTTTTTTTTACCCTTGCTCTGCTTGCGTACGCACAGCGTTTCTTTCAGGAAAATACTTTCCTGTTTTGGGTCACTACCCTGAGCTAAAAACTTTTTCATTTCTTTTTCACTTTTTCACTTTTTTTTTCTGCTCGAGGTTCATCTATATCATGACTTGTAAAAAAACTCGAAAGAAATGAAATTTTGCCGTGGCTGATGTAGGAGGTAGACTCTCAGGCTTCACACGCGAGGAACTGGAAGCGATTTTTTGAGAAAATCGTTTAAGTCGCAGTGCATTTAGGGTATCACCCTCTTTCCCTTTACACAAGGAAACCAACGATCTTTCGTCGGCTTCGATCAGAGTTTCGCAAGTACTCGCGGGATCACAAAAGGGTGCATCATTAGATAATTTAGACGTGTCATGGATTAATAAGCTCACGATCTTGCCCTTCTTTATTCCATATTGTTGAGTTTGGGATTGAGGAACAGAGGGGGAGGAGAGGAGGAAGGAGGAAATTGTGACTCACTGAAAAGCAGGAAAAATAAATGGACGGAAAAGCAGGAGAATCAGGATTGATTAAAGAAACATTTAATGAATCATTGAAAGAGAAAATAAGGATAATAAGAACATTAATGGAAATAGAGAACAATTAAGACTTCTTTTCTTTTTAGAGAACTGGAGAATTACCAAGATGAGTAGTAGAAACTAAAGAACTCCACAGACCTAGAGGTCTAAGGCCATCAAGCAAGGGAGGGGGGCGCCGAGGAAAGTGGGTCACTGGGTCATGCCTGAACCTTTCCCCTGGCACTGACCCGACAGGGTTAGTAATTCGATGCCAATCCCGATGGGGAGTACAGAATCATTCGCTGATCACCAGGTCTGCGAGGGTTGATAGGGGGGTTAACCGATAAGGAAGTGGGCTGCTAGGAGGGCAGTAATTTCTGAGAGTATTTCGTTTGCTTCGGCCGCAGTTTCTGCGCCGGAGATTGCGTCATCAACAAAATTTCCTGTAATAAAATCTTCGCCGCGCGAGGATAACATTTCCCATAATCTTTGACCAATTGTTGAATTGGTCTAATTTCAAGGAAGGGCGAGCTATTAATTCCGAACGTAACCGTCGTTAGGGCGTAAGTTTGGAGGGGGAGGTGAGGCTCCGGACGCCATAAAATAAGTTGATATTTATGGTCATCTGGATGCAAATCAATCTGCAAGTACATTTGTTCAATATCTCCAGTAAAAACTACTAGATGGCGACGGACATTGAATAAAATGCCTGAACACATACAAACGTGAGGTACTGTCGCATCCTGAGAATGCATGGCAGAACAAAATTTTACTGCAGTTATCGGGACCCAAAGTGTCGCTCAAATTTTGTACATTCCAAATTTTGACAAGTTTCTTCGGTTTTGACGAAGAAAGTCGTGAAATGCTTTGTGGAAGATTGGTATGGCGTCTGGTTTGAGAACTAGCTGCGCTGAATAGCCGTTGATACAAGATGTGGAATTTTGATTAAATACCTTGGGAAATACTACTTTCATATGTTGAACGTCTGGGGGTCTATCCTGTATGTTGGCTACACTTTGCGATGGAACTGTAAATAGATTACGTATTGTATCACAGTTTTTATGTTTGGATTTGTCGAAATAATATGAATTGAGAACGCCAAAAGATCTGTATCTGTGCCAATAATTACAGTAGAATTTTTCTCTGCTTGCTTCATTGCTTCGAGCACTATGTAGAAGTCTGCATCTTCAGGTGCTTGTATAGGTGTGCATCCATTTTGACGCATATGCCTTGTAAGGGTATCCATAAAATTTTGCTTATTTTTTTCGTTTGACAAGAACATATTTTTTGTTACGCTCAGAGTAATGTTCTCTTTGAAATCGATGATGGGGCCGACCTTACCTTTTGATCTTCTTAAATGAGTCATGTCCTTAACAGAGTTTTTATTGCAATATCCGTCAAACACAATGGTCGTGTCCCCGTAATGTTTCAGCACGTACTTACAGTAGAATCTCGATTATTCGGATTTCGCCGTACCGAAAAGTTTATCCGGTAAATCGAAATTCGCCGAAAAACGCGATCTAGACGCTTTGAAATGCTGCCAGCGAAGATTTCTCTGAAACGTCCCTTCAAAAGCAAAGTTATGCAACCCGTGTACCGTTATTCCTGCCGCGTAAATGCCCATTTTATAGGACGGCAGGGGAGACGAATGAGTCATAGATAATAATGAGGCGTACATAAAAAATAAAACTTTTATTAAGTTTTCATGACAAAATAATCCCACGTCGTTTGCTTTTTGGGTTCGGATTATAGTGACCTGAACATGAAAGATTCTAAGTTGGTGACCTGACTTAAAATCCCTTCATCAGCGTCATTTCGTCCGAACACAAACTGTTTCAATGTTTCCATTGCTTGAAGCGCCTCCAATTTTGTGACCGCAGCTTGATCACCAGTCTCGTCTTCGTCCGCGGATAGCGAGTCATCTTGCGCCGAGCTGGAAGATTGCTGGGACGTAGGTTGCCGCAATATCCTCAAGTGATAACGTTGAGTGATTATCAGATCATCCTCATCATTGGTGTCAGCTTTTTTTTTTGTTCTTCTGCCTGGATATTCCTTATTTTCTTGAATGTAATTTCGTCTTGTTCAATTGCCTCTTCTAATTCGCTATCATCTGAGATATTAAATTGTGGTAAGACATACAGGGTGTTGAAAAACTGTTCCCGAATATTTCAGGGGCGGATTCTACAGGTTAAAATAAGACCTTTTTTACCAAAAACATGTGTCCGAAAATGCCCCCATTTTGAGCTACAGCCCCCCTAAGTTTTAAAAAATTGACGTTTTTTTTAGAATAGTGACCACTTTTATGAACCAAACGTCCTAAAAATTGGTGTCCCATAGTAATTTTACGTGCAAAATCCATTAATGACCTCGAAAAATTCAGAAATTGAGTCTGACTGTACTTTTCACGCAATCTCGTACCTTTAACGGAACGAATTTTATGTTACGGATTAAAAATTTGAAGAAAAATCATCAAAATCAGATGCGGAAACCCCTTAGAAAGATTTTTGGTCCTCCTTGTTTCTCTCGATACGATGCGTTTTAAGCGAGATAATCGCTGCACAGTGTGGAAAAGTCAGCGCTTTTACCATAGCGGCCGGCCCGTAGAAGCAGCGGAGAGGCGGGTTGCATACTCACTGCCGTTTTACATGGTAAAAGCGCTGACTTTTCCACTCTGTGCAGCGATTATCTCGCTTAAAACGCGTCGTATCGAAGGAAACAAAGAGGACCAAAATTCTGTCTAAGGGTTTTTCGCACCTGATTTCGGTAATTTTGCTCCAAATTTTTAATCCGTAACATAAAATTCGTGCCGTCAAAGGTACAAGATTACGTGAAAAGTACAGTCAGACTCAATTTCTGACTTTCTCGAGGCCATTGATGGATTCTACACGTAAAATTACCCAACAGCACCAATTTTGAGGACATTTGACTCATAACAGTGGTCGCTATTCCAAAAAAACCGCACATTTTTTAAAACTTTGGGGGGCTGTAGCTCAAAAGGGGGGCATTTTCGGACACATGCTTATAGGAAAAAAAGGTCTTATTTTGACCTGTAGAATCCGCCCCTGAAATATTCGGGAACAGTTTTTCAACACCCTGTACAGTTCGTTGGATTCAGTTTTAGAGAGAAATTCACCATTTATGTAAGAGTCATCTGGGACGAAAAATGGTCACAGCGATTTCCCACTTTTAAGGCATCAACGTGATTTCATCGTGTCTGTTTAATCGATAGGAAAATGGTTCATAGATGACATCTTTGATTTCTGCGAAATTTTACTCCTTCAAAAATGAATTTTTGCTTTGCCAAAAACAGGGAAAGGTCCTTGTTTCGACACCGGGTGTCGGCTCGGACGACCACGGCCTAAGGCCGAAGAGAAAAGAATGTAAAAATAGGAAATTGGGCGCTCTCAGAGCCGCGGTGAAGTCAAGAATGACTTCGATGCGAGTTTCATCAACGAGCGCCCTTTTTCCTGAGAAAGAAAACTAACATGAAAATCAAAGAAATTAAAAGCAAGTCAATCTAAATAAAGGTGCGTCCCGAACATGCGCGCACAAAGCTAATTAAAAAGAGAAAATGAATGAATAGTGCGTCCCTAACGGGCGCGCACAAACCTTGTTAAGAAAGAGAAACAAATAGTGCGTCCCTAACGGGCGCGCACAGACCTTATTAAAAGAAATTAATGCGTGCGTCCTGCGTCCCTAACGGGCGCGCACAAACCTTGTTAAAAAAGAGAAATAAATAGTGCGTACCTAACGGGTGCGCACAGACCTTATTAAAAGAAATTAATACGTGCGTCCTGCGTCCCCAACGGGCGCGCACAAACCTTTGAGAGAAAAGAGAGAGAGAACAAAAGTGCGTCCAAACCTGGCGCGCACGAACAAAAGAGAGAAAACGGAGCAAAGAAAAGTGCGTCCAAACCTGGCGCGCACTAACAAAAATAAGAGAAAAAAGAGGGAGAGAAAATACGTCCAAAGCTGGCGCGCACGAGCTTAAGAGAGAGAGAACTGGAACAGTGCGTCCAAAGCTGGCGCGCTCGAGCAGAGGAGGAGTGCGTCCAAAACAGGCGCGCACTAGGAGAGAGAGGGGTACGTCCAGAACAGGCGCGTACGAGAGGCAAAAGAGAAGTGCGATTGATAGGCATTGCGCAAAGGGTTTTATAGAGATGGTTACGTAACTCTCATTACGCAACACTTTCTATATTATGTAACACTTTCTATGTTTTGTAATCAGTGCTACCGGATGTTCATAAAGTCGACGCGACTTGCGTTGACAGTCCTATTTAAAAGAAGGAGGGAGTCAAGTCAGAATGGAGAAGGGTAATTACAAAAAAAGACCTGTCCAATGGTAGTCGCACAAACTTCATATTAACTGATGATGCAGGCCAAGCATACACTTTTTTTGACAGGTTCGAAACTTCGTAAATGTCAAATACGCGACTATCGCAGAATGGTACCGAAAAGTACGAGCAGAGAGTGCGATATTTTTTACCGACCACGTACTTCACCTTACTTCTCTATTAATGGCAACATTTTCCACTACAATAATTTCCTCTGACTCAAGTCCACAAGTGCTGTCTGGCAAGTCTGTGGGTAGTTCAAAGTTAGGAAAGATTGCTGTATGATACTGTTTTCCTTTAAGTAGGACAGGTGTTTTGGGTTCCTTCTACAGGGTGGTCCAGTTCTTTCCGGCATAAATTTCACAGGTCATTCGGGAGGTCTATACGAACAAAAAAGTTCCTATGAACCATAGTCCGAAAATGCTTCGTTTTCGAGTTATGAAAGCTCAAAGTTTCGCGAAAAGTATTGTACGCAAAAGAGAAAAAAAACTATTCTGAGCAACAGAAGGGGAAATAAGAAAAATCAGAGGACAGGTTTTGTTCTACTAAACGAGAGCTACTAAAAACGTCTTCTGACTTTTTTCCCAAAAACGCGTTCCAAAGGGCCTACGGCCGATTCAAAAAAATTACCGTATGACCGTACGCGGCAGAAAAGTCGAAAAAAAAGTGTGCTACGGTCCAAACCAATTCTGGAAAACACTAATATAAGATTTAGCAAACTCTTAGCTTTCACTTGAGCTATTATTTGATCCATTTCGAGTGCGGAATAGCGGAATGGCAGCGGTTTTAAAAAAAAAAGTCGGTGCGCGAATTTGAGCGCAGAGCTGACAATCAACGAGTGTCCCCTGCTACAACGGCATGTACGATAAATCTTGGCCGTCTTCTCTATCTCGGGCGGTGGCCGTCTAGTTAACGTATCTGCCTGAGAAATCCCAGAATCTGCGTCGGGTGTGGGTTCGATCCTGCCTCGTATCAATTTTATTTTTTAAAAGTTTCTTCAAACCCTCATTGCGGAACACCGCAAAGGCACGGAGCTTCAGCGCGTCTCCATGACTTCTGTCTCTTAATTTCATAAAAAACGTAACGTCTCACTGTACCTGTATCAATCGATTACGAGTATCGATTACCTTACATAATGTTCAATTGGAGAAAAATCAGATGTTGCCGAAACTACTTTGAATACGTTGATTTAAAATAAGCCGAAGCCGAAAAATTATGCTTCGAAAAAATGGGACCCCCCCCCCCTTTTTGATCGATTGAAAGATTCTAATCATTAAAAAAAATATGAGTGAAAAAATTGAACGACTTTCAGCCCCCCCTTTTTCGAAGCATAATTTTTCGGCTTCGGCTTATTTTAAATCAACGTATTCAAAGTAGTTTCGGCAACATCTGATTTTTCTCCAATTAAACATTATGTAAGGTAATCGATACTCGTAATCGATTGATACAGGTACAGTGAGACGGTACGTTTTTTATGAAATGAAGAGACAAAAGTCATGTAGGCACGCTGAAGCTCCGTGCCTTTGCAGTGTTCCGCAATGAGGATTTGCAACATTTATCGAGCAAAGTAATATCAACGTCGCTATGCGAAAAGTGAAGAAACTTTTAAAAAATAAAATTGGTACGAGGCAGGATCGAACCCGCACCCGACGCAGATTCTGGGATTTCTCAGGCAGATATGTTAATAACCAGACGGCCACCGCCCGAGCCAAAGAGGAGGGCCAAGATTTACCGTACATGCCGTTGTAGCAGGGGACACTCGTTGATTGTCAGCTCTGCGCTCAAATTCGCGCACCGACTTTTTTTTTTAAAACCGCTGCCATTCCGCTATTCCGCACTCGAAATGGATCAAATAATAGCTCAAGTGAAAGCTAAGCGTTTGCTTAATCTTATTTTAGTGTTTTCCAGAATTGGTTTTGACCGTAACACACTTTTTTTCGACTTTTCTGCCGCGTACGGTCATACAGTAATTTTTTGAATCGGCCGTAGGCCCTTTGGAACGCGTTTTTGGGAAAAAAGTCAGAAGACGTTTTTTGTAGCTCTCGTTTAGTAGAACAAAACCTGTACTCTGATTTTTCTTATTTCCCCTTCTGTTGCTCAGAATAATTTTTTTTCTCTTTTGCGTACAATACTTTTCGCGAAACTTTGAGCTTTCATAATTCAAAAACGAAGCATTTTCGGACAATGGTTCATAGGAACTTTTTTGTTCGTATAGACCTCCCGCATGACCTGTGACATTTATGCCGGAAAGAACTGGACCACCCTGTATATCTTTAATATTTTCGAGGTCCTTATTCTCCGTTTGATCTGCTGAGTTTGTGTCTTCACAGATGGTGGCTTGATTCGCCACCAGCGGACCTTCCCCTGCTGAGACAGACGATGTTATTTTGCCTCCTTGAGTCGGGTCGGTTGCTTGAGTTTTCTCAACTGAAATATCGGAGTGAAGCACTGACACGTCGGTATTTGTAACTTCGACGGTATTATTTTGGCTGGAAGCGCTTCCGGCTTCTGAGTAAAAAAAAAAAAAAAATAACATCGGAGGGTACCGAATTTTGGCTGCCACTACCAGGCGCAGTTACAAAATGGGGATTCCTTAGATATCGCCCACCAATTAGGTGATGTTGGTAGCTCATAACTAAAATAAATTTCAAGGAATCTTATAAATACTAAATTAGGAATAGGTTTTATAGACTGAGTATACCCCACACTCAGTGAATGGGCGTGTGTGAGGGTGTCGGCTGCGTTCCTCAGATGTCAACAGTAGAGATAAAGAGAGAAAAAAACATTACAACAGAACAAAAATTTACAATACAATGCAAAACAGAGGAAAGATATAAAGTTGTTCAAAAAATACGAGAACAAGCTTTTGGGGGAGGGGTTGATAGGTTTTCAACCCCCTTCCCCAATGAAAAAAAAAATGTAAAAAAAAAGACTTAAATTACGGGTTTGACAAATTTTATTAGGTGGATGACGTTGTAAACACCTTTTCGCCGACCAGTTGCAACATCGAAGGCTTCGAAGGCATTCTCACCCACCGGATGACCAAATTTAAATGGTCCTTCATATAATCTAAATAATTTCTTAATTTCGCCATAAGCGGCATCGGACAGATGGTGTGATTTAATTAATACTTTATCACCCTCACTGAATCCTAAGTTGGAAGGACCATGGGCGGTGCTCCTGCCTCGCCTCTGGGCACTCTTTGTTAAGTTTAGTTGTATGTACAAGGAGCAATTTGGTATTTAGATCTATTTCTGGCTGTTCTGTAAATGAGATGAATTCTTTAATGCAGTTTTGGGGAGAGGTTCCTTTCAATATTTAAACTAACGCAAACCGCGTGCTATCGCTAACGCTTTTGTTCAGGCAGTTCTCAAAAAAGGTCAAATAATTAGTCCAACTCCGATGGTTCGCATGACAGTAGACTCGGAAAACGTTTCCGAGCATACGCATGTATCGCTCCACCGGGTTGTGCTGAGGATGGTAGATGGAGGTGTGGCCAGGTTGAATACTGAGATCTTTCAAAGTTTTGTCCCAGATGCGAGACGTAAAGTACCCACCATGGTCGGAAATTACTTTCTTGGGAGCTCCAATAGTTTGAACATACATTCAAGTGAATGTTTCGGGCGACAATACAACCCTTTCCGTTTCTAATGGGGATAAGTCTAACGAACTTGGAGAAGACATCAAGAATAACCAAGATCATTCGAAAAGAACCAAATGACTTTGCTAGAGGACCGTATAGATCAACAGAGCATAGCTCTAAGGGAGCCGAGGACAGAACTGGGACAGGCCTCGGTACTTTTTTGATATATAATGGCTTACTTTGTTGGCATTCTGGGCAGGACTTGATGAAATCACCAACTTTTTGTCTCATTTTGGGAGAAATAGTTAAGAGTCTAAGATAGCTGTGAACTTTATTATTTCCAAGATAACCTAGGAATTCATGAGTTAGTCGAATTACCTCAGTTTGAGGAAAGGTTGGACAACAGAATAGGCTCCTGCCATTTTTAGGATTTTTGAAGAAAAGTACATTTTGCGAATTCAAGGAGTAGAGGTCTGTCATAGTTCCGTCTCCGGCTCTCAATTTTTGAATTATATTGCTGCAGAATGGGTCTGCCAACGTAAGTTCTGGAACTTTTTTCAAGGTTTGACTACATTCCAATTCACAGTCTTTAGGTTTAAACACATTTGCATGGCATGATCAGAACTTTCTAACTCCCACCATTCAATACACATTTTTATGTCCATAGAACTAAGAGGTAAGGGAATATGATGTTCTCGCATAACAGCATCAAATATCGAGAAATTCATGCATTTATTGACTTCAGAATAAATTTTTAAAACATAATTACCTGAATAATCATCACGAAAACATGAAAGCACAGAAATTCGTCCAAAAAATTCTAAGTTATCAATATTTATTATAGGTTTACTTTCTATTAATTCATCGCTTCTCAGAGTCATACACTGTCTGTTCACCTATGATAAATCAAAACTTGTTCATAAGTGGACAATCCAGTTGAATGGTACATGTACATCGGCTGATACTGTGTATTCCCAGGCATAAACAGATATTCTTCTCTGACGTTTTCATTATTAAAGAAATTCTCATTACTTTACACATCTCTGATACGTTATTAATAACACTAGAACTGCGATCTGAAAAATTCCTTACACTCTGGAATCAAGGCGCTGTGCCAAGAAATGACATTTTCGTCCTTCTGCTCCACATGATGCATCAACAATACACTTTCTAAGAAGAGGTCCACTCATCGAATTATAAACCGTCATTATTGGATTTACTGTAGGTATTCAGCTGTGTAACAACTGAACCTTTTTTTTTCTTTTTACCTCGATTTTTTGTCGCAAAGACATTACATGTGGCTAAGTGGTTTTTTTTGGAAGACAAATGTCTTTTGAACCAACCTGAACCGATTCTTAACCTTTCTTAAGCAATGTCATAAGATCGGCTGTTCTTCCATTTCGAGCTCAAATTATTCTATCATTTGTGCTAAATTTAGGTATACGCATTCACAATACATAAGCCGTATATGTCGAAGATCGTTTCTACTCTCGCAAGCTTTGGAAATATCGTAACGCTTCAAGAAGGTATCGTGCTTCATGTGCATCACTTCGAGTTTTACTTTCGCAATATCACTCAATCTACGTTTTAACTTTTTTCACATTATACTGTCGTTGTTATTGTATGTACTTGTTTTTGCAGCAATCATTTTTTGTAAGCAAGAAATGCTCTGCATGGAAGAGTCGTAGAACGAATCGATAATCTTCCGGGTTGAAATTCATACTTACTTCGAAGGAAATGGGATTGATCGAAAATAGCTGAAAATAAAATAGTGAAGAAATACCATGATTAATTGTGCTGATCTTTATTCTGCCTTGTGTGCTTTACTTTAATGTCAGTTCACATCGTTTTTTCGTCGCAGATCCATGCAGAAATTAGATGCACCCTTCCTTTCTTACGCGCAGAAATTAAAAATACTATTTAATTGATATTCTGTTAATGGTTCGTCATTTTGAAAAGAAAAATAAATTTGCTGGTTCACACCTTTGGAAATAATATCATGGGCGCTGGCAGTGGGTAGATCCCCCCCCCCCCCCTACCTCGTTTTTCCAAAACTCCGAAATTCTTGGTTAAATTTCCCCAATACCGAGGAGGAAACATTAATTTGCTTTTAGCAAAACTCCTCATAAATATTTTATCTGAGAGCTTGTTGCACTGGGGGTTGTTTATGCGTGTGGCAAAAGGTAACAGCCGGACAACAGGAGCCGATGATGGTAGCAGAGTATTGTACCGTACGTTAATCCTTCTGATGCTATGGTTTTTTGAGAGGCTTTCGAGCGTTCCTTCGTTGTCATTAAAATATTGCAATACTTCCCATTTGACTTTATTCGACGTCTCAACTGCAGCTGCCTGATATTGGTTCCAGCTCATAATATTGGTCATCCGCGTCCATTGTTGATCTTTCAACCCCTGATGCGGCAGACTGCACTATCTCCATTTCTTTTGCGACGGTTTTACTAAAGACAGTGTGCAAATAATCTATCGAATCCAAGTCCGATTTTCACGAACATTTTCGCCATCTATTGTTGAACCGTGGGTGGAAAAATGTTGCGTAGGCGGCTCGTTGGGACTCCATTGAGTTGAACGAGAATAATGACTTAAATCTTGTCTCCAATGATTCTATGGGGCATTTAGCGATCGTTTTACAACGGACCAGCTCTACAGTGGGGGAATTCAAGTTTGCGAGCTTACTGCGGAGTGCGAGTAGCTCCGGATAAACGAATTCATAGTAAGTCCAATTTTCTCTCCGTAGCCGATAAAGAGGGAAGGCTAGTATCTCTAAACATGTCACGTGGTCCTTCAAATAAATAAAATCCACACCCCTTAATCTATTTCTAACGCTGGTGTCTAAAGCTGTGCACACTGTTGTAGTTTAAATCATAACCATCGAATTTTCGTTTAGATTTAGGTAGTTGCGACAGATAAACGATAGACGCATAGGCGCTCACGATGACGACGGAGGCGAGGCTTTTTTCATGGAAGAAAAATAAAGTAGAAAAGCTCTTTCTCGTTGCAGAACCTCGTGCAACGCACGATGACTCATTATGAATTTTCATGTATTTCAACACTCTCCCTGAAAATTCATAATCAATTATGAATGTTAAATCCCCCCCCCCCCCCAAAATATGAAAATATGCGTCCTTTCTATCACAATCACGTTTTGATTTGATTTTTTTTTTTTTTTTTTTTTTTTTTTTTTTTTTTTTTTTTAAAAAAAACTATATCTACTTGGTTACACGATTCTTAAAAATAACCTTATTTTTCTTATTAATTGTTGCCACTCGGTTATTCATCCGTCATCATTCAACAATGTTGGGCGACCCTCTAAAAAATTCTCATTCATATTAATAAATTCATCACTTACTATTCTAGTGTCGCAGTTCGGTTACTTTTTTTTTCTACTATTATAAGTAGAAAAGGGTGAGACCGGATTCGTCCACTGGTCACTTTTGACACTTCCGGATTCGTCCACCAGAAAAAGCGAAAACCGGATTCGTCCACGATTTTTTTTTTTTTTTTTATTAAGTACGTACGTTTGGCAACGGCATGGAGTATTTGGGTAGAGTGCGGCAGCTATCTATGAGATACCGCGACCCGATATCCGATAATCATTCGTATTATTCCGATAATCATTCGTAAGTCAACAGGATTGCCAATAATGAGTAATATTGTTAAGTCAGAAGAGGAGGGAAAAAACTCCCCTTCACACTTTTTCCAGGCTTAGGACTGGCTGTTTAAGAAACAGGCGTGTTTAAAAGTTTTTTTATTATTTTACATTTTTTTTCTTCTTCTTTGTTTTTTCTGTCCTCTTTTCGGTTTTTTTTTTTGTTTTGTTTTTTTCTTTTTTTTATGTTTTTTTGTTTTGTTTTATATTTTTTTGGTTTTTTTCTGTTCCTTTTTTCTTTTTCTTTTTCTTCCTTTTTTCTGTTCCTTTTTCCTTTTTTTAAATTTTTTATTGGTTTTTTTTTTTTTTTTTTTTTTTTTTTTTTTTTTTTTTTTTTTTTATACAATGGTAGCCATAATATATAAATACAATAAGACATGAATTGTGACACAATATACAATTTTACCCACTGAAAGAAAGGGGTTGTCAGAAAATCTCACGGACGATCACTTGAACTTTTTAGGTTACATTTTTACCTTTCTTCTTCTTTGGCTGAGCATTCTTTTTACACGGAAAAAAAAGATTAGTGAAAATAACCATACGGATACCTGATTTTGGCACCTGCCAGATGTTATGGTAAACTTGACCAAAAGTATGGTACATTTCCCAATACTTTGAGTCAATTCGACATGCAATCAGGTAACATCACCTAGTGCCTAGTCAGAACATAGTATACTTCTGGTTAACATTACCATAACATCTAGCAGGTGCCAAAATCAGGTATCCGTATGGTTATTTTCACCGTAGTTTTTTTTCCGTGTATATCTATAACTCATTTTTCTCACAAATTTGAACCTGTCAATTAACCCTTCGTTGTATGCGAACATCACATCTTCTGCCTCCTTTTGAGCTTTCTTGACTTTGGTATTTGTAATTCGCGCGGCCTCCTCCGCTTCGGCAGTATTGATTTTAATGTAAACTACTTTTTGAACATCAAGTAGTGTTTTAGCAAAATGGTTGATATTGGGGTGAGAATGATAAAAATATTTACCAAAATGTGCATGGAAGGACTCACATGCGTTAGTTGTGAGCTGTAAGGTACAACTGCTAGTTGCCCATACATGCGGTGGAAACAGAGAATTTTCGGAGTTATAAGTTTCAGTCAAATAATCAGTGAATTTAAGGTAAGCTTCACCATCTGGTCGTGTTGACATAAAATCTTCAACAAGTGATTCTCCTACTTGTTCGGGTGGTAAAAAAACTAAACCA
Source organism: Trialeurodes vaporariorum (assembly GCA_011764245.1). Lineage (NCBI taxonomy): Eukaryota > Metazoa > Arthropoda > Insecta > Hemiptera > Aleyrodidae > Trialeurodes > Trialeurodes vaporariorum. The sequence continues at coordinate 54,680,833 of VMOF01000001.1, forward strand.
AACAAGTGCTGCAGCCATTTTCCTTCCTCCGAAGGGGAAATATAGATTCCTTATGGACTTAAGGACCTTCATAACGCTGGACCTCGAGTACCTGTTAAGAGGACTTTCTGAGATCGCACCGAAGTAATGATTTCCGTCAAATAGAACCTTATTTTTTCTTATGTTTTTTAATGTTTCACAATATATCGGTTCGTTTTTACCATTAATAACGTTTTTTAATGGCTTTTAAACATTGAACACCTTAAGTGTGTTGGTATTGTACAAAAAAATAATTTGCTCCGTTGCGGGGATTTGCACAGTCACGATTTCCCGTGTGAGTTGCGGGACGCTGATTACAAAGACCCCTGGTCTATTTTCCTGCTGTTCTGCCTCAGTCCGTATTATTTCCAGTCTTGACCTGTACGTTATTGCTGGCCTCGGAGGGGGATCCCGGATGGGGATCCCCGAGACTTCATTGGACAGCCCCCTTCTCCAATCTTTGCCCATTCTTTGGACGGGGGCAACAGCATCTCCTCGCCTGCGCCCGCGACCCCTGCGCCTGGGCCCGCGACCCCTAGGTATTCTTGCCTCTCCTTCCATCAAATAATCGTAATTGCAAAAAAAAAAAAAAAAAAAAAAAAAAATCTGCACACTGTTAAAAAAAAAATACTTGGCACACGTCAAGGAAACAAAAAAGAAAAGCGTTTTTAGACGTTTTTAGAGGAAAAGCCCGGGAAAGAAAAGAACAGATATCGTCAACGAACGAAACCAAGGAAATCGACGGAATGTTTACAAAAACAGATGATTCATATTTACGCGGCCTTGTGAAGTTGTCGCCATATAGAGACTCGGGAGCTGATGACTGCTGCGATTGATCGGTGCCAAAAAGTACGCGTAATTTTTAGGAGAAAAAAAGTAATTTTCAGGTAAAAATAGAAATCAATAAATAAGTAATAAATAAATAGATTGATAAAAAGATAAACAAACTGATAAGAGTGATGCAGAGAGCGGCGTTTTTTGCAATACACACAAAATGGAACTTCTCTTTGATTCTGATTATTTTTCCACGACTGATTCTGATTGCTTTAACTACCATTATAATTATTACCTGAATTAATATACGAATTTGAATTATTAGACGAATCTGAATGATAACCTGAGTTATTAGAATTAGAGTGTGAATTGAAATGTACATTTTTACTAAATTGTTGGAGTTTTCGACATTGTTGAGCTTCGTGCCCTCTAATTTGACAGAAAGAACACGTTATGTTACCTCTACCAGAATTATTGTTGGATCGAAGCGCTCTCTCTTCTTCGATTGCGCGAGGCAACGCGGATAGTAGACTATCGTGTGTTTGACAACGAAGGAAACGAGAAATGTCGGGATTGGAATGATAAATATGTTTATTTAATGCTAAGTCTTCAATCAATTTAATTTTTCCTAGGTTTCGAGCGTCGCTAAAAGAACCTATAGTAGACAGAATACGACGTTGTAAAGTTTCTATTTTAGTGAAAAATTCTGAAACAGACTCTTTATAGTTTTGACGAACACAATTCAATTCTTTCATTAATTGCAACTAAGTTTTTTTATCTTGATAAAATATATTTAAAACAGTTTTTAACTCGTCCCATGATTTATATTCCTTGCCGGCTATTTTCGCTCGGACGGAACTGTTGAATTTTGACACAATAAAAAATAATAATGCCCTATGCAACGATTCGCCCGCTAATGACAGTGCATTGTCACATCCCGTGACAAATGTATTATAATCCGACCTGCTCCCGCTGAAAGGTGGAATGAGGCTACAAATGAACGAAAGATTTTTCTCAGGGCACATATTATTTGTTGAAGTGGTCTCTGCTGAAGTGGTCTCTGTGCCGCTTTCGGGTGAGAAAGGCATGGTGGAAAAAGGAACACAAATAAACACAAAAAGAAACAAAATAATTCAGAAGAAAAATGTAAACGTGTTATGTCACACACCTTGATTTTTGAGATTGGTAAAACGAAGGATCGTTATTGACTGCGCCAGTGTTATCGCCCCAAATTGGTGTTTGTAGGGATAAGTAAATGATTTGAAGATGGTTAATGGTTATTCGCGAGATTATATTGATAAGTTGGAAATCACAAGACACAAATATATAATCGGTTCCCCATAAATGGGGAAGGAAAATAATAAGCAAAAGCAAATATGTTGAAAATACTTTGAATCCTGGTACGGAGCAAAAGCAAGAAGCACGAAAAACACAGTAGATGCACTAGACATAGACGAGATGCCGATCTTCTTAAGTTTGTTGATAATTTCAATAAGCAAAGCTTTGGACATTTTGGTATCAAAGTCGTAGAAAATGACTTGCTTCCATTTCGCAAAAAGTCCTCTCACAATAACTATTGAGTATGGGATTGAAGAACAGAGGGGGTGGAGGAGGAGAGAGGAAATTGTGACTCACCAAAATAAGACAGGAAAATGAGGTAGGAAGTCAGGAATTGATTAATGGTATATTGATACACTTTTAAAGGAAAACTAGAACAAAGAAAATAAAGGATTTGATAAGAAACACAGTTGGAAATTATTCCCTTCCAGGAGCGGAGAAAAAATACGTCAGAGCGAGAGAGAGAGTCACAACAGAACCGGAGACGAACATCTAGTCTAAGGCAAAAAAAAAGATAGAGGGGGCGCCGAGGAAAAAGTCACTGGACGATGCCTGAACATTTCCCCCGGCACTGACCCGACAGGGTTAGTAGTACGAATCGGAGCTCGAGGGGGAATACAAGATTCTCTGCCGGTCTCCAGGTGTACGGGGGTTGATGGGGGGCCAGAAATCTTGCTCATCACTGCTAAAAATACTGCCTCCGGGGCGCTCTTCTGTGTACCCTGCAGGGAGGATTACACCCTGGGGCCACGGTAACGGGGATGCTGGACGCTGTTGTTCTTCCTCTATTTCCCATTCCTCCTTGATTCCCTCAGGGATGAAATATAATTTTCTGAAGAGGCAGAAGATTTCGTGTTTGCTTTTCTCCTTAATTGAGAAAAGTCCGGGGCAACCGCGGAAATCATGGGCACATGGGAATTTCATCACTGCAGCCATCTCTTACAAATTCTGCAAAACTGAAATCTTGAGGGAGGATCGACACGTGGGGCAGTTCTGGGTGTACTCGAAACATGGGACGCAAAGTTGTGGCCGTTCTCACAAAGGGCAAGGAGGGACGAAGCGTAGGGCTCCGAACATATTTGGCAGCTTACCATTGCTCGCAACACGGATTCGTTTGTGGAATTCATTTTTCTGAGGGCAAAAAAAAAAGGTTTTTTTTTTTTTTTTTTTTTTTTTTTTTTTTTGTAACTAATGCAAAATTTAAGATACCAGAAATTTTCATCGTGTTTCTCTTTTTTTTACTTTTTTAAGGATCGTAAAAAAAGCGGATTAAATCCGAGATCGAATTCGGATCCATCGGGCGATCTTCCCTACTGCGGACCTGAATAGTTGGAGGGGGGTTATTCGCTGGGGGTTGGAGGGGGGTTGAAGGCTCTTCCACGGCACGCGGCTCTGCTTGCGTCGCAGCTTCAGACAAGATGGTGGGTTCCTTAGTAGGGGTCTGAGAGGGAGGGGCATCAGGGGGGGGTACCTTCGATTCCTCCGAGGAGTGTTTGAGGGGGTTCATCTCAGGAGGAGGGGCAGGGGTGACTTCGCCTGGAGGTTTCAGATTAGGTGGGGTGCGCTCATCATCTCCGCAATAAAGACAATAACAATTCATTTCTCTATTTTTTGATGGACCTGGAAGGCGGGGAGAGCAATTTCATTAATTAAGGGAGGGGGTAGAGTTTAACTACAGGTCGCCGCAAGATGCCACTTTTAGTTTTAACATCCACCACACGAGTACGGCCAGCAAGGCCAGGATATAATTTTATTACTCGGGCCATTTTCCAACTCAATGGTGGAGAATTGGGATCATGCAAAAGGACAGGATCTCCAATCTGAATGGAATTTGAATCGTTTGACCACTTCCTTCTTGCCTGCAAGGTGTGTAGATAATAGAGGCGCCAACGCCGCCATATTTGCTGCGTTAAGGCTTCTACCAATTTCCACCGTCGAACAGGAGGAGGATTCCCATCTGGGTGTAGAGTTTTAGGCAAGGAGGTTAACGGTCTACTGATGAGGAAGTGGGCTGGGGTTAAGGGAAATAGATCATTAGGATCAGAGGAGAGAGGGGTAAGGGGGCGAGAATTTAAAACGGCTTCGATACGAACGAGGAGTGTTTGAAGCTCTTCGAGTGTCAAAACCGTTAAACCTATCGTACGATACAGATGTGTTTTAAGACATTTCACCGCTGCCTCCCAAACCTTGGTATGGGGCGGCGGGGGGTTGAAATGGGATTCCAAACGTTTATTCGCTGAGTAGGCCATGAGTTCTTCAGTGTGTTCAGACTAGATAGTTCTGAACTCTCGAGCAGCACCGACGAAATTCCTACCTTGATCACAATAAATATGGGAGGGGGGCCGCGTCTTGATGCAAAACGACGCAGAGAAGCTATGAAGGATGCGCTTTTTAACTCATGTACCAACTCTACATGGACCGCTTTTGTACTCATACATACGAAAATACAAACGTAGACCTGAATAACCTTAGCAAAGCGCGCGAGATGAGATGAGATGACTTCTTTTCTTTGAGAGAACCGGAAAAATCACAAGGGTGAGAGAAAGAACTGAAAAACTCCACAGACCTAGAGGTCTAAAGCCATCAAACAAGGGAGGGGGGCGCCGAGGAAAGTGGGTCACTGGGCCATGCCTGATTGCCTGTACATGGGTGATCATTATTCCTCTCATTATTCCTCTGATTGTGGAAAAAAAAAGTCCACAATATCTTGATTCAAGCGACATGTGACAACGTATGACAGTTTACTCTGCGGGAACAATGACTGAACATTATGGCAGAAGACCTTGAACTGCAGCATTGGTAATCAAGATTCCTTTCTAAAATGGTAAAAACCTAGAAACTTTGTGATCAACTGTAGCCGATATTTGGCGCATTTCACGCACGTAGTCTGAAACTGTCTTCAAGAAGGTGACCTGTTCGCTGGACCCGTTGTAAGACGTGAAATGATCTCCCATTGAACAGATCAAACCAATCATTGAAGAGCTGTAAAAATTCAGCCACCGCCTCACAACTCTCATCATCTCCTTTGATAACAACCTCACAGCTGCAGCATTTGTGTTTGAAATTAACTTTGCCACCAGTCCAACATTCTGGCGATTTAAATTCTTAACGAATAACGTTTGGTGCAACTTATGAGAGACTTTCAAATCTCTAAATTTTTCTGGGGCTTTATTTTCTTAAGTAACAATTTTCAGAAGGCATCTTTTGGAAATGATTCGTTTTTCTCTTACGTAACCACAACCGACGAAGTGGTTACGCAAACACTTCAAAAGATGAGGTGCGTCACAAAATACAAAAACCATATCTTCTTTGTCTGCAAATGGATGAAAGTATGGAAGCTCCTCCGCAATGTTTAAATCAGTCATTAGACCTTTATTGTCTGATTCAAGATCACGCACTGTAACAACGATTATGATGCCAATCTTCTTAAGTTTGTTGATGATTTCAATAAGCAAAGCTTTGGACATTTTGGTATCAAAGTCGTTAAAAATGACTTGCTTCCATTTCGCAAAAAAATCCTTTCACAATAACAGTCTGAACTTTAGAGTGTGGTCCGACGACTTGCTCCTTATGCTTGTTGAAGCACAAGTCACTACTTACGTGCATTTCGTCGAATGCCAATGTTGCTACTCGATGGGTGTTGGTCATAGATTTAACTCTGTATTCCATCATTTTCAGGATAGCCTCAAGAATACCTGGAGATAGATTAAGTTTTCTTGCCCAGGCTTTTAGGCAGCTTAAACTAGGCAATGGCAATCCGATTGTGTTTCGGGCGTACCTGTAGCCGCTTGGAGTCCCTTTCGTCAAGTTTTTTCACTTGCACGTCTTTTGCATAAGCCGTAGCTCCAAAAAACTGCAAATTGCGTAAATTGGGTTTCCTGCCATTCCATAATTCAAAAGGCGTTTTTTCCAGAGTTCTCTTAGGAGTGCGGTTGATCAAATAAGTGGCTACTCTGATGGCTTCTCCCCACGTTTCCTTTTCCAAAGAGTCAAATATCAAGGCTCTGGCCATGTTGAGCAAACTTAAGTTCAATCTTTCTGCAAAACCATTCAACTGAAAGTCTCCTGTTGGAACATAATCTAAAAGTATTCCTTTTTTTCTGCACAAATCTTTCAAGTTGTTCCCAGTATACTCTTGTCCTTCGTCACAGCGCAACACACTACCTTTTAGTGACAATTTTGCTTCAACCTGGGCAACGTAGTCCGTGAAGTATTCAAAGACCTCGCTCTTTTGTCTTAAAATGTAAACTTGAACGAAACCTGTGAAATCATCAGAAAAAGTAACAACAAATTTACCGCCATCCCAAGTAGCCGGATTTATTGGACCAATAACATCACTGTGTAGGGGAGACTGTCGTACCTTCGGCCACTTTTCACAAAAAGTTCTAAAAATGATACTTCTAATTACATGATTTTAGTTGTTCTTGGCCAAAACATGCTTCTACTACTCCTTCACATGATTCATCATGAGAAATGGTAATAACTTGACTTGAAAGTCAGAAAACAATTATTAATTTTTTTTAAAAAATGGCCTAAGGTACATGACCATCATGTACCTTGGGCCGGACGTCATGTACCTTGGGCCACTTGATAAACAATGGAGAAAAGAGCTGAAAAAATAAGGAATAAAATTATAAATTCTTGTTTTATTAATAAAAATATAGGAGTGTGAATTGAAAAATTAAAAGTTTGGAAATCTGACAAAATAAATGCAGTTAAAAAAATTAAAAATTTGAAAATTGAAAAAAAAAATTTTTTAAAAAATTAAATTTTTTAAAATAAATACTGAAATTGAATAGAAATTGAAGTTAGATGCAGAGGTCACAGATATATGTCTTTCATTTTGATCCAGAAATGTCAGCGCACAGGTAGTGGGCCCATCGACCACATGCTAAGCACTTACACCACTTCTCGCCACTTCGATCCGCTGCTTTGGAGTTACTACAGTACAAACATTCTTCATCCGTATCATCTTCTTCGTCTGAAGTTCGAGCAAGAGGAACGTCACTATCATCATCACTGGTAGATGAAGATGTTTCGACTGCGGGTTTCCTCTTCCTTTGAGGCCGCTTCGCAGTTTGGGAACTTTCAAAATTGATGGTCAAATTCTTCTTGATTGAAAATTGCAATTTTGGAGGTTCAAAAAATTCTTTCTTACATTATTTGAGTAAATCGTGGAGCACGATGTAAACAAACATGAATATAACCTAGAACATCATACTGGATAACAAACTTCCGCGATTGCTTGCTAGGTAGCGCCACGTTCCGGTACAAGGAAGTGGCCCTAGGTACAATGCCTTCAAGGTACGACAGTCTCCCCTATGATTTCTAATGGTCTCTTAGCTCTGTGCCGCTTATCGTTAAAAAGGAGTTTTACTTGCTTAGCTTTTATACACACTTCGCAGTTTTTTACAACAGACTCAATTTCTTTAGTTGAGTAATCTAAACCATCAGTCATCGTTAAAACTCGTTTCATATTCGTTATACCTATTGTTACCTGGGGAGAGCACTAAAAGGGGGAACCCAGGGACAAATAAGTTCTAACGAACTTTTAATAAAAAAAAAAACACAAACAACGAAATACGAAATAACGAGGGCTTGAAACTCCCGACCCCGACCCGCGACTATTTATTAACGAACTTTGCCGAGACTGGGCCCAAAATGGACCCAGCCCGGACTTTAAATTTTACTTACTTCAAGACATTTGTTTGAAAAAAGAAAAACACACGTCTCACTCTTGGAGCGGAGCAACTCGAATGCCCTCTCACCTATTACCCATCATGCACCAGCGAGGACGCCACCGAACTCCTCCCTCCTGATTGGTCTCCAGTCAAAGGAGGGAAATTTGAAATAGAAGAAGGGAACGGAGTTAAATAGCTTAGCCATGTAACCACGCTACACTATATGGCCTAATTTTTTGTGCCACTGTTTTACGTCATCCTTTTTGTCTGTAAAATATGCTTGTTGGGGTTTTTGAGCATTCGCTTCAACCGTAAATAAACCTTTTTCATTCTTAACACCTTTCATAATTCCTAACCCATTTTTTAATACTGTGACTCCTTTTTGATTAAATAGCACTTAACCACCTTTATCTGTTATGGCACTGACCGACATTAAATTTCGACGCAAATTAGGTGTAAAAAGCATGATCTAACTACACAGGTCAGTCAATGCGCACACCCTCCACTGCCTCTCCGTCTGCCTGGCTCTATCACCGGGTAGAGTGAGGAAGGGGCTGACGTATAGCTGGCGCAGCTGAAGCGCGGGCGTTCAAATCTACATGCTTTTATACGGGGAAAAGACCATTTTTCAAGTGCGAGTTATAAACAATTTACGACAATAAAACTTGGTTTTTATTTATGATAGACCACGAGGAGGGTTTCAAGCTTTGAGATAACCAGTCTGATCACACTTCAATTTCTTATTCCTGTATTTTCTGGTGAAAACCAAATTTAAAAAAACTTTAGATGAAAATCTTCTTTAGGATATACTGAATCCAGCTATTCAAGAATCAACGCAATCGGATAAAATGCGGCCGCACACGGGCCGCGGATGCGCGTTGCGGCGTGAGCCGCTCCCGCCGGCTCGGCCGAATTTTTAGTAAATCGTGAATATCCGCACGTCCTTTTTTGAATTGGTCCACCCATCGACGCACCATACATATTGTCATGCACTTTTCACCTTACACAGACGTTAATTCCCGATGAATTTCACTTACATTTTTGTCTTTCGTGGTCAAAAATCGAATCACTCCCCGAAGTTCACAATCCTGGACGACTTGAAGCGGTAGCTCCATGGCGAACACACGATAAACACTGCCACCCAGTGGCGTAGCCAGGAATTTTTTTAGGGGGGGGGGGGCCGGGGTTCAAAAATTGTCATGGGGGGGGGGGTCCAAAGATACTAAGTTGGAAAACGCGAAAAATTACCTCTTTTAAGGACAAATTCTGGTGTCGTGGGGGGGGGGGGGGGGGGGGGGGGGGTCCAGACCCCCTGGACCGCCCCCCCTGACAGAAAAGCCGGAAATTATGAAATACAAAAATTCCCATAAGCCTCAATGAGTGTGAGTGAGGCAGATAGACGTATATTATCACTTGCACTCACTTTCACTCATGGCGAAATGAATTTCATAATTTACGGCTTTAATTCTTAACCAATTTTGCTCATTTTGGGCTCAAAAAATCCATAAAAAAATTTCGCAGGTGTCAACGCTATTGGATTTTGCGTTTTAACACTGGTTCCAGTCTAAAACGCGAAAAACACGACTTTTCCGAAAAGCGACTATAGGTCAATTGCACTGTCAACAGAATCGACTTTTGACGCTTGATTCTTATAGATTATGCCGAGAAAATAACAATGAGTTTTGTTCCATCAAAATCCGTTCAGAAATAACCGAGATTTATCCATTTGAAAATGACGAAATTATTGCGTCATTTCGTCGTCAAGTTTGGACCGACTTGCATGTTTGCACTATAGCTACGCAGACCTGTTCACTCGTGCAGTGCCGCCAACCACTTTGCTCACGAAAGCTCGCCGCCATATTTCATTTCATTGTTTATGTTCGTAGTTGTTGCTGTGTCCGTGGCTGTAGTGTTATCAGTGTGTGTTTTATTATTGTTTATCATTTTTTCACTGTAAATTGACGGATTTTAAAGTTAAATAGTTTGAAATTTCTTTGGCAATCGTTGTTATTTTTAAAATGACTCATCACTGCATCACTGCGCGCTTGGTGAAAAGATACACGGGTGGCGGACTATGGCGGAAAACGACGAAATGACGCAATAATGTCGTCATTTTCAAATGGATATATCTCGCTTATTTCTGAACGGATTTCGATGGAACAAAACTCATTGTTATTTTCCCGGCATACTCTATAAGAGACAAGCGTCAAAAGTCGATTCTGTTGACAGTGCAACTGACCTATAGTCCGCGCCCGGTCTTAAGTTGCGCCTTCAATGTTCCGTTTATACCCGAGCAGAGGCCAAAACTTCAAAGTCGTTCTTCTCCTAAGATCAGTCATCGGAGGACCAAAAGGAAGGGGACCTAATTTCTTCCTTTTAGTCTTTGCTATTTGAATATGCATTTAGATTTAAAAAAAAAAAAAAAAAAAAAAAAAAAAAAAAAAAAAAAAAAAAATATCGGCGAACTAATTTTGATCTATCTTCTTGAGCTCCTTTGCGCAAAATTGACGCTGGCGGCAATTCGCGTACTATACAGCAGCCGCGGCCCGAGTTATATGATGAATAGGTACCGCATAAGTCCTTGTTACATTAATTATTATCTTATCTAAGAGTTCAACCCGGTCATCGACCAATTATCATATCCAAGGGCGGATCCAGCGATATGGCAACCATGTATTCTTCCCATTTGAACGTATGAGGAAGAATCGATTCTCGAGGGGGCCATGGCCCTTTGACTAATCGATTATTTCTCACGCATTCAAATGGGAGGAATACACAGTTGCCAGATCGCTGGATCCGCCCATGATCATATCTATGGTTATCCGCAATCTTCCCCGAAACCTGTCAATCATAATATTCTCTTATCATTTACTGACTCAAATGATACGGGTACAAACTCCTCGAACTCTGTTATCTCCGCATGTAATCAATCTCTTATAAAAACGCCCAAACACCAAATGTAAATGCTCATAATTATGTTAGCATCGCGCTGACACGTTGTGTCCCGAGTAGGATCTTCTACTTGTAACTTTCTTGTTCTTGTTTTTGTTTATTGTGTGTAAAATAAATTGTTTTTTAAAAACATATTTCGCAATATCGAACTTTTAACTCCCGCTTGAAGTGATCCAAACTTACGTGCCTTCCGCCCTTCCCCTCTTCCTCCTCCTTTACTGATACTTTTAGATTCACCCCAGTGGCGTAGCCAAGAGGGGGGGGGGGTCCCAGGGGGTCTGGACACCCCCCCCCCCATGACACCAAAATTTGTCCTAAGAAAAGGTCATTTTTTGCGTTTTCAGACAAATTTTACCAAATTAGTATCTTTGGACCCCCCCCCCCCCCCCATGACAATTTTCGAACCTCGGACCCCCCCTTCCCCCAGAAAAATTCCATGCTACGCCACTGATTCACCCTTACCCTGATACTCACCCTTTCCTTGCTTTTACTTTACCATAATAACCCCCTTTTTATTTTAAAGCAATAACGGAACAACGTTATATTTTAACTACAGGTACTTGAGTTAAAATGAAGAAAATTATGAAGGTGGCTCTAAGTATAAATAAACGGATTTAATTGGACTCTCTTTTTTTCGAACATCACTGCCCTTTGCCATACCGCAATGCATATTAATATTCATATTTATGCCTTCTTTGGACGTAATTGAAGACTTGGGTGCGAGAAGGGCACTTTTCCATTGCAGTGTTTCATTATTATCTCATTTCCTACTTTATTTTTTTAAAAGAATACGGACACTTAATTTTTCTTGGATATTGTACTAAAAACACCCATAACTCGTGAATAATTCTCAGTAAATTTTCAGCAAGATATAAGTATTTGCTTTCTTTGGAAAGATATATTAAACTGAGGAGATGATGAAACACTGCAATGCAGAAGTGCCCTTCTCGCACCCAGAGGTCCTCAATTCTGAGCCTTTGCTTGAGCCATCCATGACTTGGCTTGGCTTGAGAAATATTCAAGCCAAGTGAGAAAAATGGCAATTTAGACAGTGGCGCAGCATTTTGGTAACGTCGCAGTTCGTTAATTTAAACCCGTAGAATATATCGAACTCTTGTGTGTTCGATGAGCACCTTCGCATTCGACCTTTTACATGGGTTTAAATGGAGCTAGTACAATGTTGCCAAAGTGCACGCTATGCCACTGAATTCAGAGACGCTCCGATTCGTATAATCGCATCCTACAACTACAAGGATACGCGAAACTCCTATGCTTAAAAACGGAGAAGAAGAAAAAAAGTACACCAAATTTTAAAAGTTAGGCAAAAAGATACTTTTTTTCAAATCAAATTATAAGCTGAGGATACGATTATACGCGTTTCGGCAGCCCTGCTAATTTTTCACTCCCTAGATAAAAACACACAGAGGATAGCCTCTTGGATAGGAATCTCCCTTAATACCTGCATAACTCTTTGGTTACGCCCTAACCCTCTAGGGGCCAATTATATCAATAGAACGCCACTCTTCCGTTTATAAAGGGAAGGTAGTTAACTGTTCGTACTCGGGGGAGTTGGAATTGCCTATACGCCTGTTTGAAGGCACTCGAAAACATCTTACCTTGTACATGTTTTCATCGATAGTCCCGCCTAGCCAGAATGAAGACTGAAACAATGCTAATTGCGAAGTAGGCTTGAGAAGAAAAACGAGTATACTCGGGCTTGGTCCATAAAGGGTTAAACTTTAAAGTAATTTTGTGAGTCTGTGAGTGTATTTAGTAGGTAACTGTTTCATGTGGTCATCATAATTTTAAGAGGATTTTACCCAAGTTATGTAACTATCCAAACCCTTATGGAAAAAGTTAGCAAGAGCCCCATTGTCAGTAAAATTTAGGTGAGAGGGTAAATGAGGGAACGCAAATTTCATGAGCTGGTAACAATTCATTCAGAGGGCAATCACATTCCAGCAATGTCATAAATATTTACAAAAATAAATTTATAATTACTTACACTCTACGACTAGAATATTCATACTTTTTTTTTTTTTTAAATTCTAACTGTACAGTCATCACAATACATACGTACAACTTAAAGCTATATACAATTGCTGTCAGACACAGATCTCTCATTCATACTTAATGAACACAAGCTATTACTTGACAAATTCAATTTGAAACATCTTAAGAATTCAGAATTTTTGTGAACCACACGCCATGAAGTAAATACATTTGCTGATTGAAAGGCGAAACATTAAAAAAAAAAAAACACGCAACAGTGAAAGCTCAATAATTCAAAATACTGATGATGTGTTTCAAATTAAAGGGTATTCGAATAAGGAATCCTGGCTTCAAGATTTCTTTTTTTTTTGAGCTAACTGCTAAGTTTTCATTTGCTGCCGCACGTTAATATAATTAAGCCGTGTTGGTTTAAACGGCTCATCTACGCAGGGTATGGTATACAAAAGATTCATTTCTCTGTTCTTTGTTATTTCAAGAAGTGACTTAAAACTATCACACTACACGTATTGTTCATACCGTAGTTTGAAACATGGAGTGAGCAGAGTTGTAACTTCAGATTACAGAGCAATTGGACCTAACGCTTCTAATTACATATAGAGCTTATTAACCAGCCGGTTCGACATCATAATCTTTTAAATAATGAGGAAAGAAGAAAACATCAGTTTTTTTCTGAATAATGGGGCTAATCCCAAGAGAATGGCTTCAGCTTCAACTTATCGAGCATTCACTGTACAGTGCACTTTTTCACCACAATGAAAATACATTGAAAAGCAGATAGCTTGCTAGAAATGAAAAATGTAAGTAATAATAGGTTCATTCATTGAATTGGTTCGGAAAATAAAAGTGACATCATAACAGTGTACAATCAGTGGAAATGCCAAATACGGTCATGAAGATCTACGTAAAAAAATGCCGGAGAAAAAGAGGTCCACTTTCCATGATACCTTGAAAATTCGTCGAGATGATAAAATGTCCAATGGTACAGTCTCTGCTGAGTAAATTCAAGTAAATAGCAACAACTGCCTACTTGAGCATTTGAGAATCTACTTGGAAAATTAGTCCAAAAAAGCGAAACAAAGCATTTCCATCAATAACATCGACTAAAAGGTTGTGACTATTAGTCTGGTCATACAAAAATGTGAACCAATGCAATCTTTTGTGTAGGTTGTCCATACATTTGGCTGGACCTTCTTATTGATCTGAAATTATTTACTGAAGACTTGAGGTGAATCCACAGCAGACGCAGTAATTGACCAATGGCAAATCGATTGATTAATGACAGGCTTCTTGTTGAATTTTTGTTTGAAAAGAATTTTGGTTTTAAACACATAGTAACTAGAACTGGGGTGAAATGTGAGAAGAATCTCCCATCAGAACTGTATGATTAAGTTGAAATTACTACAAATGGCCGATATCAAGACTTAAACTATAATGTTTCACTAGGTTATCAAACGTTCTGCTTGTAGCTTCAACTTGTAGTTTAAATCAGAGACGGCATGTGCATCTGCCAATGTTACATTTCGTTCATTAAAACTCATGTAAAATATCAATTTCAGGGAGTGCACTGTACACCCTCAATATTCCGATCTTTTTCAAGACTTTGAATGGAACAGATGATATGCAATGTTGCCAGATTGCGCACACCGATACTAGATTGAATTGGAGATTTTTCTCAGGTAGTATTATTCTAGGAATACTGGGAATTATATCCACACTTAATGTAACCAAGCATCCACTTAAAACAAAAAAAGATTTCTGTCGTGAGTCAAACCACTAAGTTTTCAATCAATTGTGGCCGCCATGACTTCACCACAATTTATCATTAGATATTTTATTGCTTGAATGAGAATCCTGAAGGTCGAAGATCTCCTTGGATATTTAAAGGCATTAGATTCTTCTGCTGAAAAAGATTAATTCACCATCCATAAATGAGGGCTTGACTCGGCAGAAAAATCAAGCAAGTGACTTGTTGAACTCCCTTCAAAAGAAGTGATAACACTATGTATTCCACACTTAACTTGTTGGAGAAACTTAAGAAATTTTCGTGTCCAGTTAATATAGCCCTGATTTATGATTTTTGAAACAAGAGAGTAAAACAAAACATTGAGGCCTAACCAAAAGGTTCTAGGATTTCACATAAAACACTGAAAGACTCTGTTTGGTGCTATTATGACACTGAAGAAGGTCAGTTCTATTTTCATGTAATGGCTTGTATAGTGCCGTTCATTGGTAAGTTTTGAGCCATCAGGCAAGTCAAACTATCGAAAATAAAATTTACAGATAAATAATCAAAGGGAGATCTGTATGAATGAGATAGAAATTAAGATGGATAGAATCTTGATTTAAGAAAATGCATTTGACTAAAATTCTTCTCGAATATACTTGAAGCAATTTTTTCTTTTCAAAATAAATGTCTTTTTTTAAATCGTTGAAATGTTCTAACAGTTTATTTCTCCAAAATGGTTTACATGTAAGGTGCAGGTATATAACCTTAGGACACTTGCAGCTGGATTACAAGACACAGCACTGATGAACGTGGGTAAAGCTTACTGAAAACAATGGGGTCTGTCCGAGCACGTGCAGCTTCTTAAGTGGTCCGTAATCTTGCCCAACATGTTTCATGCCATATAAAAGCCTCTTAACATACTGATGCCCTACGTGTAAAACCACGTAACCGCAGAGTGGAAAATTTTCAGGAGAGCAAAAAAAAAAAATCAATTTAACATGGGTCAAAATGGAAACCAGCAACGTTAGCTAGAATTATTACTGATTTTTCTTCTTGATAGACACTCAGTCATTTACTTACTTCAGAAGGTTTGCTTAAAATATTAGCCAAACAAATTTACTTAAAAAAGACCAAAAATGATGATACTTGGTTTAGCATTGAGGCTAGGAATAAGTGACTTGTCTAGCTTGCTTGCTTGATTGCTTATCAGCTGAAGATCATTCACACAGATATGGCACTAACTAGATTTTTTTTCTTCCAATTAGGGCTGTGGACCGGTCTGGATTAAAGACCGCGGACCCTGTTTTTGACAGATTTGTTGACTCAGACCTTGACCCAGACTGGTCTTCACCTCTATACTGGGACCTGCCCCCAAACCAGGTATTTTGCAGATTCCGCTTGGACTAGTCCTGAATGGAGGTCCGAAGCTCAGTCCACTAAAAATAGTTCAACCCACCTTTCAATAAGATCAGTAGCAATAAAGTGCCACAGAAATGAAGTCTCTCTGCAACATTCTTCAATGAAAAATCTAAATTAAAAGCTTAAAGCTTAAAATTCATTCTAAATTACAACTGACCTTCATGAAAGACAAACAGCAGGGCTGGATTAACCATAAAACTGACTAGGCTATAGCATAGGGCGCAAAATTTTGAGGGACCCTTATTTGTGAAGCAAAGAAAAAAACCGACCATTACATGAAAAAGGCTTCAAAAATGGTGGAGAAGTAAATTAAAAAGTATTTTCATTTGTTCAAGCCCCTCACTTTTGAATCCACGGACCGCCCAAGGGCGAAAGTAAACATTTAGCCAAGAGCGTTAGGCAGGACTAATCCGGCTCTGACAAACAGTGTCAAGGTAATTTTAACAATCAGATACAACAAAGCACATCTAAAATTGTCACTTCAAAATTCTAAGATAAAAATCCTTCATTAAAATCAAAAATGCCATTGACTTAATGATTCACCCACTTATTTAATAAACGTGACTCAAAAACAGCATATCATTATTACCTGTGAAAAAATCAAATCCCCTTAATCGGCTAAGCATTTTACTCATTAGGGAAGATAAGCCCAAGTGTCCAAGTCAAGTGAACCCTGGTCCAGACCCTAAAAACCTCTTTACTTTTCGGACCCTAAATTTTTCCCTGGATCCACAGCCCTGGTTCCAACCAACTTAAAATTGCAATTTTCAAGGGTTTAAAAAAAAATGAAAGAATCACATAACATTATTAAATTCAACAAATGTCCAAATTAAATTGATTCCCATCAAAATGCTCCAGTGTCAGGCTTTTGAAATTAAAAGAACGCTTCCACAGAGCAAACGCTTGAGTAAAGACTTAATGTTTAGGCTTAAAGTACATACTAATCTCTAAAGACCGCTGATTAAGAAATTGGATCAATAATAAGGGGGAGATAAAAAATTCCAAATTTAACTATCTGTTTTATAGTCATTAGGAAGGAATGTTCTTTAAACTAAGCGCAAAAGAGCCCTAATGATCTAACTGAGGGAAGAAAATGATAAAATTTGCAAATTCCACCAAAAGTATCAGTATCAATTGCTGAGGTACTATTATTATTAGCTAATATTATTACTAATATTAATATTACATTATTGGTAGGTCTGTGCAAACCTCAATTTTTGATTTCAAACTGAGTTCGAACCAAGCCCTAAGAAAAGGTTCTCCTACCGGAACCTGTGACTTAAAAGAACAGGAAAACATTGTTCCAATAATTTGGTAAAAGTTCAATTTTTTTCTTTTTATAATTCATCTCTTATGGAAAACTTGAAAACTATCAAACTATCAAAACTTTGATACGTCCCTTTTAGCATTAAAATTCTAAAAAGTTTCAAAGCTGTAAACTTCAAATTTTGCAGAGCCATTAGAACAGGCTGTGTAAACAAGTCTGCCAAATTTTGTTCCACTTTTAATTCATTTATCGACTTTCTTAAAAATAAAAAGTATCAATTAATTGAAAATTGGCCGTGATTTTGGAAGTTTTTGAGGTATTGATTTGAAATGTTGGAGGGCACAACAAGCTACTCAAGGTACCAGTTTACAGTAAAATCACACATCTTTTCTGTCTGAAAATTATGTTTCCAAATCGAAATTCAGATCTTGAAGAAGAAAAAAAAATTAAAAGAAAAAGAATTTTTTTATCACGCTCAAACCAAACCCGAGCCAGCACAGAGGTTCGCACAGTCCTTATTGTTAGTAACAATCCAATCAAATTAAAACACCTCACCAGTAAGTAACTTTTCTATTCTTGAGCAAAATTACTGCCTTTGCTACAGGTTTCACAGCAGTGTCCTTACTATAGTGTTTTTCAAAAACTTTTGATTTATAGTGACTGAGAGCTAAATTTGCCAGGAACACATGCAGTTTCTGAAGCACTAGGAAATATTCCAGGCTAAAGATGACAAATTGATAAGATGAAAGTGAGAGAAATCAAAGGAAAATTTCAGCTAAACAGAAACCTTTCGGACGCCAACTTTGAATGGAGCCTTTATTCTTAGGCGCCTGCTCGATAAGAACAGTGGATCAAACGTTCTTTTAACTCAAACGACTTATGACTTTATGAGACAAATTAAACTCCTTCTTTAGCAAAAATATGGGAAAGTTTTCATTCATTTTCTTATCGATGGAACACAATCTAAATTTAATATTCAATATCGTGAGATCGTTGCAATAGAAAAATATCCAAAACATTATACAAGACATAAATTAGATATGGCAGAAAAGCAACAAAATATAAACGTAAAACTTCAGGGCCCAAATTTAATTTGGTACCTATGGTACTTTGAGCGTGCAGAAAAATGGTGGACCTGACCTCACGTTTGATTAACGTAAAGCATCAGAGACATACGTTAATCAAGGCTGGTCAAGACCTGTCTCAATTCTAACCTCACTCAAAATAGTAGTTGTTTCTTATTGCTGCTCTCATAAAAAAACAAAAGTGCCAACTATGTTTAGGATTTCCCACATTTATGATAACACCGGTCGGTCATACTTGGCCCAAAATATTCAACCTAACCTCTATTATATTCCAAAAAAGAGGACCGTTTCAAGATGGGCTTTTAAGTCAGTTGTTGATTGGTGACCGACAATTGGTGCGGGGTTTGTGCACACCACAAGCTACGTTAGTCCGAACATTGTCCGTCCCTTACAAAATTTGGGCCCAGACCCTAGGTTAAAAAACAAATAAAAAAAAAATTTACAGGCAATTATTAGATAACAAAACATAATAATAACTTGAAACATATCCTCCCACCCAGCCACAAATAAAAATCACAAACAGCAGTGTGCATCTAATCGTAAATTATGCATGGCAAACTGTTTCTTATCCAACTATATGAGACAGAGGTATGTGGAGAAAGAGGAAAATATTCACCATATTTCTTCTAATTTACATTTAGTGTCCCACTATTGGGTAACAAATTGAAAGTAAAGGTCAGAGATAAGAGTGACATGATTTTTAGATGATTATCTAGGTTCATCAGATATATTCTGCTAGTATCGCTCTCTCCAAACAAAATTAGGTATTAGAATATTCGATGTTTGAAAGGTTAAGAGCGCCAAAATTGCCAATCACATAGTTCGCAAATCATCACAAATGTTGAAAAACTTGAAATTTCGAGGAAAGTTGAGACTTGAAGTAAAATAACTTTGACTTGCAAAATGGAAATTTTAGGATTCTACAAGAAAAAGTAGGTAAATAGTGAAATAAAGTATGTGCGTGAGTCTGAATTTTAGTTTTTTTTTATAAATTGAAAACAAGCAAGGTTTCCCAGGAACGCAATCCTCAAGAACGACAGCTCTGCCCCATTGGCCATTGCTAAGGAAAGAACTTGAAGCAAATTCTGCCCTTGGACATTTTGCAGTTCTGCGCCCAGTTTAAGAAGGACTCAAATTGAACATATTTGTGATTGGCAACAAAATAAAAAGTGTTTTTCACAGGGGGGGGGGGGGGGCACTGCTTAATTTCTATAGAGTGACACACTACAACTACTACAAGCCATATCATGAGCCAATACTAAAAACGAGTACATTATTAATTAAGAATGTATACTCTCAAAGATGCCATTTTTACATAAAAAGCAAAGCATACAGGCGATTGGCGCTATTTAATTGGTAGAGTTCATTTCAGAAGTGTAGGCCTAGTTCGACAGAAATCTTTGGCAAATTTTCAATTTTCACTCTTTCACATCAAAACAAAACCTGCCTACGATTCAAACCTTTTGAAAAATCAACTTAAAAAAGTGTCTCAGTGAAAAGCCAACGCTCAAATTAATTTTCATTCATTTTTACTGTGTATTATGACTGATAAGGTTGAGAAACTCCATATGTTATCGGTCTAGGTGCCCCTACACTTCTGAAACGACCTCTACGGGCACTCACTAAGAGAAAAAGGATGAGAGAGTACTTACTTTACTTATTCTGTAACACTGAAACTCAATACTTATCAATAGGGCTGATGCATGCTTTTGCTACAAGCGCTTTAATAGGTCGCTTATAGTGTAAAAACCTGCAAAAATAATGATGGCAGCACTAAAATCTTCCGAAACCCACTCCGAAACTCAATGAACGCTTTTATTTGCAAGCGTAACGGTGGCAAGGGGCAGTAATAATGGGAGATTCCTACCTTAATTTTGTCAATCTCTCCATGCTGACAAGGATGACTTACAGAGTAATTAGTCACCAGAGTAGTGATCCACATCCGATGAATGGTACCGTGACACCAAAGGTAAAAGGCAAAGTCGTCTATCATTCGTCACTTCTTGGTGGAGTTACAGTATTATTAGATGGGAACTTCCCATTATTACTACCCTATGCCACCATTATGCTTGCACAAATAAAAGCGTTTATTGAGTTTAGAAGTGGATTTTGGAAGTTTTTAGTCCTGCCATCGTTATTTTCGGAGGTTTATACATAAGAATCGACTTCGACTCTGTTACAGCAAAAGTGCGCAACAGCTCCATTGAGACAAAGACCGGCTGCTTTGGTCAAAAATTGACTAAGTCACAAAAGTATTTATAATTAAAAATTATTTAGAAGCTAATCCGTTCTTTTCCATAGCAGAGCTAGAACATGCCTCTGACTAGCAATATTGTTAGTAATTTTCTTTTCGTTTTTAACATCTTGATTTGGACATGTACCATAGCTGTAAGGCTTCTTTGTGTAAATGAAGATTATTATTATTATTATTATTTATGGATGGCAACAACCTTCGGTACCTAGTAAGGCGTGCGTTAAGCAGTAGTTTTAGAGATACAGCAGTAAGAATAAAAATTTATTAAAAACCATACGCTGTTATTGAACTCTCTTCACAAAAAATACCATAAATTTGTTAATTTTTGACCAAATCAGTCTTGGTTCCAGTTCATAGGTAATGAGTTAAAAGTTAAAATGAGACTAAGATCAGCTTGACAGACAGCTTCGTTGAAATCAGTAATCCCGGTACTTTTGGGACACCCTATGTAAATAAATCAATTTTGATTTTCTGATCACAAAGCAAATGTTTCCTGGTTGTAATCGGACAGCTCAATCAAAGAATAAAAAGGGGCGATGGAAGTTGGACTCGTTACGTGCCATACACAATTTTTGATGACATGACTTGGCGATCACACGAAAATGACTTAAAACTTGAAGAAAATCGTGAAAGAGGGGGGAAAAAACATTATGGCAAAGATGAAATAATGAATAAAAATTATTCCTCAGTAGATAAAAGAAATTAAGAAAGTAAGTAACAAATAAAATAACAAAAGATGAGACAGATAATAGAGGCTAAAAATTACTGAAAAAATCAAAGGAACCTGATTTCTTAAGAATGAAATATGCACATGACCAGCATCAAGGTTGTAAAATACACTCTTGAGAAATTAAAGTGAAGCGTACTTTGACAACGGAAACAAAAAAGGATGAAAGAAAGAAAGACTATCACAAGCGACTTCTAGGTTGAGCGGCTGAGCAATGAAGGGCATGCAGCACTCCGTACTTTGACGCATCGCATTCAAACAATTATGACACATCAATTCAGACAAGTGTGACAATTCTTAAGTGGGGCAGAGAACTGGAACAAAAAAAAAGGAACAATAATAATTAAGAAACTTGGAAAAATTTGGGTAAAACAGCTAATCAAGACCAAATGAGCATCTTAAAAGTAAACAAGTTCAAAAAATGAGGATACATTTGGAAACTTGAAATTGGCCTTTCCTACAAAAATTTGGACGACATTCCTAGCGACGTTCAAAGGAATCTTGAAACCAAGGGGGTGACCATGGTGGATTGAATCCTTTTATGGTTGTTGTTAATAGATCAAATTATGACCAAATACGTTAAATCAAAGGGGCTTGCTACTGTGCAGCTCAATCGCACGGGTAACTAGTTGTAGCCACTTCCTCACCTCTTCGTACTTCAATCGACAGAGATTCTGAGCAAAGATCAATCTGAATCACTGCCAATTGAAGTTCGAATAGGTGAGGAAGTGGTTTCGACTGGTTGCCTGTGCAATTGAATTGCAAAATAGCAAGTCCAACATATTCAATCCAACTACCATTACCATTCAATCCTCCGAGATCACCCCTCCAAGACAATTCAGGAAGTGATGATGAGAGGAACCAAGTGACACAAAGAAAAACTTCAAAGTCATCCCGACCTTGCAGATGGCATACTGCTTTAAAATGAAAACTTGACCAAGATTAGGAATCAAAAAGCTTTTAAAGAAAGCAAATAGAACACCACTCTTTTGTAGTCTTGCACAGTTCTTTATCAGCAAAGGATTTAACCATACAAACGAACTTTTAGCAAACAAGTGAAACAAATATTGCAATTCTTCTATTTTCACTTTGCTTCTGTAATAGTCCCTAAGAAGTGTAAGATTGTATTAATGCATGTTTGTGTTTCCAGCTTTGCGACTCCGACTTGTTACTATAGCTGTTTTTGCCACTCGTATGTACCAATACAATGAAGTAGTAGTAGTAGTGGTAGTGAAGTTCAGCGGCCCAAACCTTGTAATAAATAAAAATAACAAAAATAAATAAATGTTCCATCTTTTCTTCTTTCCGCATGGGTAGCCATAACTCACAGATTCACACTCGATAACAATGCATGATGCATGATTTGCACAATAATGTCAGATAAAACTTAGGGGAGCCATGAGAGAAGTTACGTTATCTCCTGCTCTGGTCTGGAACTTACAGATTTCTTTCTTAGACTCCTTTCATTCTGTGATTGTTAACAAGTTAGAGAGAGAAAAAATGAAAAAAGAAATGGGGCTCTTGCTTACGTTTGCTACGAGTAATTAAACGGTTCATTTTTGAGTAAAATCCAGCTAAAATTACGATGAGCATATTGAAAAATCACGAAATTCACTCCTAGACTCACAAAATGACTTTTAAGTTTAAGGCATAGTGGCAGAACTACGCAGGTACTATGGAAGATTCCTATCTAATTTTAGGCTTTCCTCTGTGTGTTTCCATAAAGAAAGAAAACTTAGACAGGAATCTTCTACGATACTTGCGTATCTCCACCATCTTTGCTTTTGAATGGCGGAACTACAAAGCTGTCATGAGGGATTCCTTTCAAAGTTTGTCACTCTCTCTACAGAGACACACAGAGGAAACCTTTAAATTAGATGGGAATCTCCTACGATACCTGCGGAACTTAGCCATTACGCCTTCAAATTTAGTCATTTTTTGAGTCTGTGAATGAATTTTGTAATTTTTTAAAGTGCTTATCGTGATTTCTGCTTGATTTTACTCAATTGCTTGAAGCGAAAGTTAGCAAGAATCCCAATGCCAATTTAAAATGAGTAAACATTTCATGATTTTCAAGGAGGATCACAAAACTAAGGAGTGCAAAATAAATAAATTAATAAATAAATATTTAATTATATAAATATAAATTAAATAATTAATTATTTAATTATAGAAATATTTATTTTTTATTTATTAATAAATTAATATTTAAGTGGGCAAAGAAAGAAAAATTACCTTTCAGAATGTAATCCGTAAGTAATGTAGGTACTGTTGGACTGTCTTCATTTATAGCTTTCAAAACTGAAAAAAGAAACGAATCAGAATTAGTCCAGACAACTTGTAGCAAATGTAAGAATCAAGAGCTGAAATTATTGAACGACGAACACATATTACGTAAAGTGGACTGTACATTTTGCATGATTGGCGACTACATCATATATAAGGAGAGTTCAAGAAACTAACCTGCTGACAGATCATTTACTTCATCGTTAAACCAATCGTTAAGACCTATGAGTGACGCTATTGGTCGAAAATTGTAAAACTTGGCTCTTGCTACGGTGACCATCAATAAAATGCTCGTTTTTTATAGTCCATCCACGAATAATTAGCCTTTAGAAAATGAGCAATTTAACAATAGTTACCATAGCAACAGTCAAGTTGGCCCAACCTGAGTTGGTGTACCTACGTAGAGAAGCCTCTTATAAACTAGGCTAGTATAGGAATGAAAATAGCCCTCAGTGGGCACTGGCTGTTTAAAACACACGATTTCTTCAAGGGATTGTCTGGATTTACGGGAGAATTTTGAAAATTTTTGATGAGCGCAATCTTATTTTCCGGAAATTGACATTAGAATCAATGTGACTCATGACTGCAGCAAAATCACGGAGCAAATCCATTAACTGGAAAAATGTCATCTGTGATTAAAGACAAAAAACCATGCTTTTCACTACCCGCTTAAAATAATGCATAGAAACATTCCAAACATCAAAATCATCAGACAGGGAATCATAACAAAATTGTTTGATTTTTTTTTCAGGATAAAGCTTGTACTCATTGACACTTACTTTTGATGAGAACTTGCAATGCTTGATTGTTCAAAGGTCCGCTATCTAAATGATATGGAATTACTGTCGTGAGGTACTGTAAAAATACAAAAAGTAAAGGTTAAAATAATTCCCGTTTTTCAAACCACTTGCAAAATATACAACCTCAGAGCTCCTTTTTCCATTATGAGCTTTTAAGCTCTGCCAGAAATTAAATTCCGCTGTTCTAATGCAGTGCAAAGTACGCAGGAGCACTTATGACATCAAGTCCTGCTTACGCTGGACTCCACCCATTCTCATCATTCTACCTGCTATGAAGGTATTCTTCCCTTCTATCCTTTCTTCCATGGCCTCCTGGTGCAGCACACTACCACTTTCTCTCTCTGCACTAATGCCGTTGCAATTCTGCCATTTTCTTTCTCCATCTTTCCTTCGGCACTAATTCCGTTGCAATTCTGCCATTTTCTTTCTCTATCTTTCCTTCGACACTAATTCCGTTGCAATTCTGCCATTCATCACTCAACATAGTCCTCCCATTTTGAGGCTGCAATTATCGGTTTTCATTTCTGCCGATCATTTCATCCACTATTCTTCTATATTCGAAAATATGGATCCAATATCTAATGGGTAACTTCACAAAAATGAGCGAGATGAGAAATTTCTGCTTCGTGCTTATATTATGTTCCTACTAATAATCATTAATCAATTAACCTGTACAATTAGCCTTATTGTGCTTGTTAAAAATGTACCAATTTTGAAAATAAATAAATAAATAAATAAATAAACATTTGTTTGGATCCAACTTTATCATTGATTAATTGACCTGTAACAATTAGCCTCATTGTGCTCGTTAAAAATGTACCCATTTTCAAAATAAATAAATAAACATTTGTTTGGATCCAACTTTTTTCTTGACATCATACTAAAATGGTCTGCAATCCCAAATGCAGGCAAGTTAAAGCCGAGCATTGATGCGAAATTCATTATTGCCAGAATATTTTTCTCTCCTCCCGAGTTTCTTGCAAGTTTTATGCTTTGAGCACGACCATGAGAATAACAGCTGATCATCAAACCAATTTTCTCATCAAAAAAGTGATAAAACAAAACTTAAGTAATAAAACTTGGCTTTATTTCATATTTCACTCCTTTTCACGATCAAAAGATTGGAATTTAATAAATCCTTGCAAAAACTTGGTTTGTTTTTCACATTTATGTTTTTGCTGCAATTTACTCATTCAGCAGTGAAATGTAGAGAAATAAACCAACTCACCTTCGGATCAGCGCCGGCTGATTTCATCCCGTTTTTGCCTTTCTTCTTATCTACATGGTACTGGCGTCTCCTATTTTGTACAGCCAGGAGTAAGGAGATAAAGGAATTTTTCAGCTCTTTCTCATACTCCAGCTCATCTCTTAAAGCCAGTTCTGCGATGAGGGTTTCAGAATAGTCTCGGATCAGAAGCTCAAGTTCAAGGTAGACTTCATTCAACTGAGAAACGCTCAAAGTTTTCAACTCTGAAACAAGCAAGATTAAGTGTGAGAAATAAAAGCCTTGAAAATGGTAGACACAAATATAACAACGCAAAAACACGTTGTGAATGGGGTGAAGATTGTCTCAAGAAGTGGGGCCTATCAAACATGAGGTAAGCTCATCTAAACCCATTGACATGTGCCCACCTCACTCAGAAATACTAATTAATTTTTGGGTAAAATGCCCATTCTTGTACTTTATGTTATTTTCAGTTCCCAACCGTTCCCCTGCCAACTTTGGATATTTTTTTATTTTCTTTTTAAATTTTTGACTTGTTTACTTAAGCAAGATTTATCCATAACATTGGTAACAGAGACACAAGCAGGGCCGGCCCATAACAGAGAGACGAGCAGGGCTGGCCCAAGGGGGTGGCCAGACTAAGCCATCACCTGAGGGCGCGACGTTCTAAGGAGCGCCTGAGAAATAAATGTTTTTGTTTTATTGAAAATTTTCAAGCCGAAATATGGGCTACACGTAATTAAAATCCTTACTTGTGAAAGTCAAACAGAAAGGATAGCTACATTTGTGTTTTCATGCAAAAATCATCAAAATATTATTTTTAAAAGGAAAATTGGGACAAATCGATACACTTTTACAATCAAATTTTTTGGAAAGCACCTCTTAAAATTTGATCACAGCAAATCAAAATTCTAAAAAACCCAAAACTCCCATTGGGGCGTACGTTACTAGGGGCACTGTCCAGAAATTAACTTGAGGGCGCAAGGATATTTCGATTGAGTAGAAATTGCAGGCGTGCTGTTTAAATTTAAGGATTCTAAAAAGCCATTTACAACTTTATGAGTGGATTTTGCAGGTAGGTACCTACTTTGGATGTAGATCGATATTTTTTGGGCTGAAATCCATGCGAGTTCGTGCACCATGTTTTGATCGCACAAGAGTGCAATAGCCCCATTGATTAGTCCACCAATGAGGTCACACTATGATCTAAGTTAACAGGTCAGTCTGGTAGTGATTCACCGGGAACGGTGACCTCTATGTTTGAACTATAGCAGTTTCCGCAAAGAGACAATTTTTTTCAAATTGAAGCTTATGGAGAAATACCACCTAGCTGCCTTTTAATCCAAATTTCTTTCTTATGGTTGATCAAAGCATCCGATTTATCATTAAAACTTGGTCACTAGGATTTTAGGAAGATTTTCATGTCACTTCAGAGATTTTCTTAACAGCTGCAGTTGAAATATTCCGTTCCAAGGACACTCGCACAGTGTTTCTCCATGAGCCACAATGGCAAGAAATCATTGTTTTGGCCAAACCGCGAAACCTACACGCATGATTGCATTATGCGTTGAGGCACACTCAACCCCATTTCTGGTCAGGACAGACTGACCTGTTAACCTAGATCATGTGTCACACTAAGCAAACATTAAACTGACGAATAATCTATTACAAGACAAAGTAACTTCTCATTAATACCGGCGTTTTTCTGATAAAATTCTCGATGAGAATCAAGCCGTAACTCCTTAGTTGGGGGTGTGTTCAAAAAACCCATTGAGATACTACAAGGAGAACTTATGAGGAAGGTATGATGTGCATGCAGGAGACAAACTCATTTTTTAAGTTTTAAAATTATTCAATTCAAATGATCATGAGAGAGTACTTACTGTCTTGGTACAGGGGAGACTGAAGCACTTCCTTGCCTTTGTGATGAATGTCATCTGGAGATAACTCAGAGTCAGGGGAACACTCGGGTGATTCCTGAGGAAGGAGAAAAATATAATATAAATGACAAGATAAAGAGCAACACTATACCTAGATGCATCTTGAGATTTGGAGGGCCAACAAGATGACAAAGTTTAAAATTAGACTTAGAGAAAATTAGAGGTCATTCGATCTAGAATTTGAAAATCAGTATCAACCTCTAATTTCTGCTAAAATGTTCAGTTTTTAATGTCCTTTAGACCGATCTATAACACAGTAGAAGTCATCAGACAGAATTTTTGAGACAGCCTATTTGAGGGACCAAAACATTATAAATTTTGGGGGCGCTAAATCCTAACTTTGACAAAATTTGTGTCAAAGGTGTTTTTTTTTCAAAAAAGTGCTCGCTTTTTTAAGTATTTTGGACTCCTAGATTTTTAGACGTTGACTTTTCAAACAGGAGTAGTAATTTTTTGAAAATGGGTCCAAATCGAACTTTGACCTCCGATTTATTGAAAACAAAAACTGATATCGACATTCCGGTTTGCGGAAAAGTTTTGGGATTTCTGCCGCAAACCGGAGGTTTATGCGGAAGGGGGTTTTACGCTTTTTCGAATGATGTATCACAAGATAGGGGGTGCCATTTGAAAATGTTGAGTTGGGGGTTGGTTCCCGCTTCAGGTGAGTCTAGGTAAAACTTTTCCAGATTTCAATCCGATGGATAGCGCCACTAGTCGCTTTTTGAAAAAGGTGTGTTTTTGGCGTTTTAAACTGAAATCATAGAAAAACGCTAAATCCCATGACGTCAGCACCTGCAAAATTTTTTTATGGATTTTTTAAGCCCAAAATGAGCGAAATTGGTTTAAAATGAAAGCCGTAAATTATGAAATTCGTTTCGCCATATGCTTGTTGAGTGAGAGTGAGCGCGAGTGATGATACGTCTATCTGCCTCACTCGCACTCATTGCGGCTTATAGTTATGGGAAGTTTCGTATTTCATGATTTCCGGCTTTATTTTTGAGTGTTTCGGCCTGAAACTTTCAGAGTATCTTCCTGAAGTATGCTCGCAGGTGCTGACGTTCCTCAAATTTGTGTTTTTACCGTGAATTCGTCAATTTAAGCCAAAAACTGTTGACTTTTAGAACAGCGCGTTGTGGTGTCCAAAGTTGGAACTAATCGACCCTGGAATCACCTTAAGGGGAGGACCCCAAAATGTTGACCCCCTCAAAACATAGTTCCTTATAAGTTATAAACATCCACCAAGTTTTGTTTTTTATCTGCAGCTGATAAAAAGTTATGGAGCCACTCTGGGACTCTTGGCTCACCCTGTATAATGTTCCTCAATAATGATATGGTGTCATAGCGCAGTTAAAGGGTTTCATTCTGCAAACTCACCTCCATTATATCATCAATTTCACGGATGACTTCTTCAGCCGTTTTAACGGGTTCGTTTTCCTGAGAGAGACCAGAAAGAATGAGCGAATGCATATCCAAATCACTTGCTACCGCCTCGTCTTCACTGCTCAAGTCCTCTGGTACAAATTTATCCTGAAATTGATGGATAAAACAATTAATTTGAATCAATGCTTAAAACAGAAATATAACAGCACACGCATGAATTTCCATGTTGAAAAATAAGTAGTAGAAGTAAAGTCCAGCCGCCCAAACACGTGGTTCGTTATGCTGATATTTCACAGCGAACGACTGGACTGCATAAAAAAAGAAGGGGTAGGAAAGACAATTAAAGTATTCTCAAAACAAAATAACAAAAAATCCAGTTTTTAGATGTCGGCGGAAACAGGGCACACCATCACTGCCCTATAACTTTCAATCAACTTTCAATGTTGGTGCTTGGAGCACACAGATAACGGCCCCCTCTAAACATCAGGTTTGCTTCTTGACTGCGAAATCAGCGTATGTGTGCCTAAAAGTAAGAGTGTGCTGATTTCAACTGGGCATGGCATGCCTAGTGCCTAGGTACCAGAGTAGGGCAAATAAAAGTTTCATCGATTACATGCAATTACTTACTGGGTAATCGATAGTTATCAAAACTTTGGATAGTAATTAAATGGAATCTTCACAGATTTAAAATAAACTTTAGGATCATTTCGATTAGATCGAATTTATCTGCAACTACTTTGATGGGGGAACTTGTAAAAAATCATCCCACAAATTTCAGGGGGGGGGGGGGGTTTCAAAGGTAATATTTTGGTGAAATTTATCTGAAAGCGCAAAAATGGACATTTTTTAAGGGCAATTTTAAAATATATAAAATCAATTTTTTGTCGGAGGGGGGGGGCGCACTTGCCCAACTCTGGTACTTACGTATTATTTCGTGGCCCTTAAGCGTCAAGATTAGACTCAACAAAAATTGAGAGCATGCTCCAGAAATGCCGACAATTTTCAATTTGGGGGGGGGGGGGTTAAAATAATCAAATCAACTAAATCAATCTAAAAATCGGCAATCCTTCGCGATTATACTTAATGCAAATATTGTTTTCAATACCAAATTAAGTCGCTGCTCTACAGTTCAACAGGTTAGATATTTGTAGATGCAGCAGTAATAATCATTTTCTACGTAACCCTAGTTTGATTGATGAAGCTTGCTCGGATCGCAAAAGTGGCATCTCGTGTAATCAATCAATAATGTTTTTCCACCATTTGTCTCAAAATAAAACAATCGATTCGATAGTGAAGCTGAAGTGCAGTGCTTCGCCAACCATTTCAATGTTGTAGGTAAGTACAGTCGGCGAATTAAAGAATGTCAAACGACGCCTTAGATTTTAGTTGAGATAGACAACCTGCAATACTTATATCACAATGAATTCAAGCATTGCTGGTGGCCTACCTGAGCCAAAATCTATGGCGTCGTCTGACATTATTCAATTCGCCGACGGCACCTAGATTCAAAGGAAGGGAAACCATTAATGCCAAACTGCACGATCCGCCACTGGATCGTATGAAAACAGCAACAGTGGAAGTCAAGCCATACTTCTCAGCAAAACTAACAATCCAATAATATTCGAGTCTTGACATGAAATCCCAATCTTTCTCGGGATTCTTACTCAATATCCTTCATGTAGACGTGCGCCAAAACCGCAGAAATATAAATATTTTAAGGAATCCACCTAGTAAACGCAGAAAGCAATGATTTAGATCTCGGACGTACGAGGTTCTAAGGGGGGGGGGGTTAGGATATCCGTGCAGTTTCTTACCTCATTTTCATACAAATTAAGAGCTGGCATGTGTAACTTCCTAGCGTAAGATTTCGACCAGTCTATGGGTAAAATGTTTCCAAAATTTCCTGTGATAGTCCACCACATCCTAAAACAAACAAAGCACACGGAGTTTTAAAACATTTCAATGAAATTAAAAGAGAACACAATAAATGACCGAGGTATAGATGCCTGACGAAACAACGTTCAATTGCAAATCGAAAATAGGCAATTTACCAATTATTTCGACTCGAAAAAGTTGGTGCGGTATCGCGCTGAATTGAAGGTACTTATTTGATGATAATACACGCGTATTTGCAGGCAAACCTCGTAAACCGGCATAGCAGGGGCTGAAAAATGTTGAGACAAAATGGTATTCTCCAATCTTCCTATAGATGTATGGTGAGGACATGAGCTATCTAATAGCATGCTCAAGCTCTCACCATCCACCTGTGTAGAGTGACCAATTCGTCCCAACATTTTTCGGGCCCAGTATAGGCCGGAGAGACACAACGAGCTATAGCCTCAAGGGGTCTCTCCAGCTACGACTTTAAAAGCACGAATAGGCTGATTGAGCCAATGAGCTGCCTTGAAGTCGATAGGTAGAGTCCAAGGTTATAGATTAAAGAGGTATGCTCATCTGACTTCGCGCCACAAAGTCAGTAGCGCGCAGTTCAAAATCCAGATCCAAGATGGCCGGCAAAAGCAGAAAACATTGTATACTCTTTCCAGAAAACATCGGACTATTTTCTGATTTTGTGGAGACGGAGCCCAATGCTTTCTGGAAAGAGTATACAATTTTTTCTGCTTTTTCCGGCCATCTTGGATCTGGATTTTGAACTGCGCGCTACTGACTTTGTGGCGCGAAGTCAGATGACCATACCTCTTTAATCTATAACCTTGGGTAGAGTCCGATGTATCGACAACAAAGAAGCGCATTGGTTCAAGCAGTCAATTCGCGCTTTTAAATTCGCAGGTGGAGAGACCCCTTTAGAGCGGGCCATACATGTTGTAAGTTCTATCTCAAAGTGCGACGGCATGGGTGATCTGAATCTGGTTTGTTTGCCTCACTTTTCTTTTTTTCACCTTAAATCAAAAATGGGGCTATTGCACACTTTTGCTGTAAGCGATTTGATAGTCGATTATGGCGTAAAAACCTCAAAAAATAACGATGGCGGCACTAAAAACTTCCAAAATCCACTCCTAAACTCAATAAACGCAGTTATTTGCGCGAGCGTAATGGTGGCCGAAGGCACTAACAATGGGAGATTCTTATCTTAATTTCGTCACTCTTTCTATGCTGACAAGGATGATTCACAGAGTAATTAGTCATCAGAGTGATGATCCACATCCGATGAATGGTACCGCAACACCAAGTGACACCGGTGTCAAATGAAAGTAGTCTCTTATTGGTCACTTCTTGATGGAGTTTCAGAATTGTTAGATGGGAATCTCCCATTGTTAGTGCCTTCGGCCACCATTACGCTCCCGCAAATAACTGCGTTTATAGAGTTTAGGAGTGGATTTTGGAAGTTTTTACTGCCGCCATCGTTATTTTTTGAGGTTTTTATGCCACAATCGACTATTAAATCGCTTATAGCAAAAGTGTGCAATAGCCCCATTGTAATGAATCCACTGGAAATTGGTTTTAAACGAGAGTGCAAGTGTTTAAGAGTGGCTATATCTGGACACAGAATTCCAATACCTAAAACTATCCAGGTGAGAAAATTTTGCATAGGTATTTCTGTTGTATGTCAGTTTCTTTATCGTGCAAATCCTTCCAAAAGAAAAGGTTATATCGATTTCAGTGTCCAGATAGCCACTCAAAAACACTTACACTTTCGTTTATAACCGATTTCAAATGTATTTGTCTCATTATTTTTTTTTTTTTTTTTTTTTTTTTTTAAAATTTAAAGGTTAAAAAAGTGAAGCAAATAAACCGAGCCTGTGTGAAGGACGTCCATAAGAGCTCTCGATCATGGCTGCCTTTGTGAAGTTTCAATATCACGCACCACAAATCCTCTCTATCTCTATAGCTCGTTAGCGAGAGACAGAAAGATACAACGAAAAGTCGACTTAAGCGACAAGAAGAAATTGAAAGAGTGAAAAGTGAGAGAAAACGGGAGAAAAACAAAAAGATCAAAATAAACTGTTTCAGTGACCGGGAAATTCAAAGTTGAACGATCTGATGTCGAATGGGTCTGTTGAATACTTTTGCTACAACAGAATAAAGCCTCGATTCCTACGTAAAATTCGGCGAAAATAACGATGCGCACATTAAAAAAGTTCGAAATCCACTCATTAACTCAGGAAATCACTTCAATTTCAAACAGCCCGCGCTACACTAGACACTATTTGCACCGGTATACTATTACATAGACGGAACCACCGTGCATAAGTGAACAACATCGTAACTACAAAATGATGGAATTCCCTTCTAAATACATGAACTATTGGCTGCATTTGCTGTCTGGTCTTTTCGGTTTATCAAAGATTACAAAATAATATAAGAAATGTACGCATCTAAACGAAACATTCCAATGTTTGTAAGTTCTGTTCATGTTTACATAAACGAGATGGTTCCATCTATGTATAGTCATAAGTCGGTGATATAGTGTCTAGTGTAGCGCGGGTTGTTTGAAATGGAAGGTATTTTCTGAGTTAATGAGTGGATTTCGAAAGTTTTTAATGTGCGCATCGTTCTTTTCGCCGAATTTTATGTTAGAAACAATGAGTTAAATTGATGAAGCAGAAGTACGCAACAGACCCATTCAGGTTGAAAAGTTATATCTATTTGTAAGCCGATTACATTTCTGAATTTGAAATCTTCCGCTCGTCAGAAAAACAGTATGTTCAGAGGCAGAACGTGATAGCAGGGCTGCCGTTTTGCGTAGAATCAATGCTACTTTTTAATTCACCGATGATTCCACCGGTTGAGAAAAGATTACACAGTACAGTTCAGTGCATGACTATGATAAACTGAAATACTCGCATCTGTAATATTTTCTCAACCGGTGGAGTCGTCGATGACTTTAAAAAACTTGCGGATATTTTAATTAATCAACGGAGTTTCCACCGATTAAGGAAAGATTACAGATCAAAGTATTTTCGTGTATTACAGTCATACACTGAACTGAATTGTGTAATCTTTTCTCAACCGGTGGAATCATCGGTGACTAGAAAAATAGCATTGATTATACGCAAAACGGCAGCCCTGCGTGATAGTTAGAGAGTTGAGACGGCCGTATTATATTTAATCAGTTTGATCGGCGGTAGGCACCACCTTCGTTCGGTACACACGCACACATCTACAGACTATGGCTGCTGATGTAGATCAAAAGGATACGGTAAAAAAGTAGGCGTTCAGGAATGTTCGATTCCTCGCTTTGTTTTGGTGTCGCACATCGGACTGATCCGGTTGAATCGTGGTCGATGATACAGAGACGTGGGTGTGATTATGTGTCATGTGATACAGACATAGATGACAACCCGTCAGTGGTGTAGCGTGCAGTTTGTCAACGTTGTAATTTCTCCATTAAATCCCACTGAAAATATCGAACTATTGGGTGTTCGGAGAACACGCTCGAATTCGACCTTTTATTCTGGTTTAAATACACAGAATTCAACATTGCTAAATCGCACGCTGAGCCATTGCATTCGGTGCACATCATGAAACCAACCGCATGAATCTGAGGAAATATTTTCTGATCGATGTAAAGCGTTTTTCCGCACAAGCATACACAAAGATTCTGGGCAACAGTCTCGTGCAAGGTTAAATTTTTTGTTTTTGTTTTGCGCTAGCTGATCAAAAAACACAATCAGAATGAATGTGAGCGTTAAGCTCACGCTCAAAATGGAGGTCATCGATCTTGATGCAACAACAACAGCTAGAATTTTTCTTAACACGTTCTCTCTCTCTGTATTACGTGCAGAAACATCAGCTAGATGACACATTGCCGATGAGTCTGATAACCCTCGATTTGATGTAACTTCAAATGCATCGTCAAAGTGAGCAAATTTTCAGCTTGCAAACGGAATAGACTGTTTTAGTAGAGCGATATATCGTATCGATTGCCGTCCGAGACGGCCTCTGGTTCCAAACAAACTCTGATTCAATGCATTTTCCCCATAAGCGGATTTTTGAACGGAAATTTAGGGTATTTAATCAAACAATTAATGCGACCTTTTTACGATTATGAATTCTACGTCCTTGAAAATGCTTAATTTTGCCTGGTTCCACCCGTCCAAAACCCGTTCCAAAACTGCCGGAATCAACAAGATATTACAGATTAAACGATGCGTTTGCAGGTTGGAATCACCCAAATGTTATTGTTGTTGTTGTGGAATTGGCGAGATTTCGGGCGATTCTAATCTACAAATGCAACAGTTGATCTGTAATATCTTATTGATTCCGGCAGTTTTAGTCGCAGGGAACCAGGCATAATTATGCATTTTTGAGGCCGTAAATCTCATAATCGCAAAAAGGTCGCATTAATTGTTTGATTTAATACCCTAAATGGGGCTATTGCACACTTTTGCTATAAGCGATTTAATAGTCGATTATGGCGTAAAAACCTCTAAAAATAACGATGGCACCACTAAAAACTTCCAAAATCCACTCCTAAACTCAATAAACGCAGTTATTTGCACGAGCGTAATGGTGGCCGAAGGCACTAACAATGGGAGATTCCCATCTAACAATTCTGAAACTCCATCAAGATGTGACCAATTAGAGACTACTTTCATTTGACACCGGTGTCACTTGGTGTTGCGGTACCATTCATCGGATGTGGATCATCACTCTGATGACTAATTACTCTGTGAATCATCCTTGTCAGCATAGAAAGAGTGACGAAATTAAGATAGGAATCTCCCATTGTTAGTGCCTTCGGCCACCATTACGCTCGTGCAAATAACTGCGTTTATTGAGTTTAGGAGTGGATTTTGGAAGTTTTTAGTGCCACCATCGTTATTTTTTGAGGTTTTTACGCCATAATCGACTATTAAATCGCTCATAGCAAAAGTGTGCAATAGCCCCATTTTCGTTCAGAAGTTCGGTTATGGGGAAATTACATTGAACCAGAGTTTGTTTGGAACCAGAGGCCCTCGGACGGCAATCGATACGATATATCGCTCTACTAAAACAGTCTATTAAAATCCGACAGAAAAAATTTAAGTAAAAACAAAGAAACAAAGAAACAAACAAACAAACAAACACACAAACAAACAAACAAACAAACAAAATAATAATCAAAATCGTCATTGCGATGGCGAAGCAAAATAAGGCTATAGGTATATGCATGTTTCTTTGTGCATTTGTTAATTTTATTCATGGCGTACATAGCTTTGAGCGCTAACGTGCGCGCGCTTTCAAGCTTACAGGCTACACGACAAACGCAATATATAAACATTCTCACCGACGACGGAGGACGTATCTACAAACATTAAACAAGCACGCCTTCATTACCGGCGCGGCGCCTTCCACCGGCTCTGTAGGCAACCCGAGCGGCGCGGGCGTGCGGCGTACAGCGCGCAACCCTGCAAACGTATATGAGAGTGCCTCTGGCGCCAGCGATAGAAATGTCGCGGGGGTCAAGTCGAGTCGCTTGTTGTGGGGTGAGGCGGGTTGAAAGCTCATAGCACCGACTATGGATTATCTCTCGACGTGAAGGGATGGGGAGAATGATTGGGGGGGGGGGGTGAAATTGTTGACTCGTTCTTTTATATATACAGTGTCATAAGCACTGAGTACTATGCATTCAAGTTCAGATTAAAGACGCTTTTAAGTTTCAGGTAGTGTGAGAGCGACGCAGTGCGAATCTGTATCGGATGTGTAAATCATTATCATTACATCGCAACCTCTTGCGATGTATAAATGTTGAGACAGGGCTGCCGTTTTGCGTATAATCAATGCTATTTTTCTATTCACCGATGATTCCACCGGTTGAGAAAAGATTACACAGTTCAGTTCAGTGTATGACTGTAATGCACGAAAATACTCTGATCTGTAATCTTTCTTTAATCGGTGGAAACTCCGTTGATTAATTAAAATATCCGCAAGTTTTTTAAAGTCATCGACGACTCCACCGGTTGAGAAAAGATTACAGATGCAAGTATTTTAGTTTATTATAGTCATGCGCTGAACTGAACTCTGTAATCTTTTCTCATCCGGTTGAATCATCGGTGAATTGAAAAGTAGCATTGATTATACGCAAAACGGCAGCCCTGGATGTGTATCATTATCATTACATCGCAACCTCTTGCGATGTATAAATGTTGAGACTCCCCTGTTTTCGCTCTTGTGCGTTTCAAGGGTAGTTTGAACAGCTTGTTTGGAGACCCCCTTGTGTAATCTCTAACGAGCTCTGGGATGCAAAAGTGTCTAGAGTCGCATCTCCGACAGGAAGATGGCCCGCGGGGAGAGGGGGATGGGGAGGTTCCACTTGCCCTCCGTTATTCTCATCTTATTTTATATTAATTTTATATAAGTACAAAGCGGTTGAAGACAATTCTTGGGCTTAGAATTCAGATTCTTGACGTTCAGAACTTCCGATAAACTCAACGGATTTCAAACAGTTTGGGCTTAAACGGAAGTTTAGACCTTCAGCTTTCATTTGAATGATCACATCATACTTTCAACATAGCAACAAGCTAAAAAAAACCAATATGAAAATAAAAACAGATGTTCCAGTGACACCCCCAAATAGCTGCGCACTTGTAAGGACTTTTTCGTTTTGGTGACAGAAATTTCCTTGTAGATTGTCTAAATTATTTCCTAATTTTTCTGCCTTAGAAGACAGCTCTTTGAGACATAA
Source organism: Trialeurodes vaporariorum (assembly GCA_011764245.1). Lineage (NCBI taxonomy): Eukaryota > Metazoa > Arthropoda > Insecta > Hemiptera > Aleyrodidae > Trialeurodes > Trialeurodes vaporariorum. Next base: position 54,718,347 of record VMOF01000001.1, read on the forward strand.
TATAAGGTCCCTACACCTGAAAGCTTGGCAATTTGGGATTGTCCCTAAAGAGGTTCCGTTAAAAAATCAACTGGAAATATGGAAATAATTGTTTTCATGAGGTGACTTTATCTATCCTTCAATCTCTCAGGTTTGCATCAAAACCACAAAATTTTGCATTTAAAGCAACCTGCAAACTATATACCTGAACTGCTCTAAAAATAACAAGCCAAGCAAAATGATCTCAGATATCTTATTATTCCTGGATGAAAAAGGAAAGTGTCTAATACTGGACCGGTGCAGGTGTCCGTTACCATACAGGTGCGTCACCTTAAGATTTCCTTGACTGGTTCTAAATCTAGTGATTTCTGCAGAGTGAGTTTCCATTTAATTGAATCTTTTAAAGCGACAAAAATTTTCAGATCTAAATTTTGACGTTGTGCAAGTGATATTAAATAATCAAGTTGTATAAGTTTCTATAAGTCATGTACGTAATAGTTTTTCATCCCTGAACTACGTACCAGTGGCGTAGCGAGCAATTTGGCAACGTTGCAATTCGTCCATTTAAAGCCATGTAAAAAGTCGAATGCGAAGATGTTCACCGAACACCCTACTGTTCGATCTTTAGCATGCATTTAAATGGACGAACTGTAACGTCGCCAAATTGCTCGCTACGCCACTGCTATACGTACTATCGACGAATTAAAGATTGTCGCGAGATTTTCACACTTTTTCAGTTATGAGTGTGATTGGGAGACTGATCTGCAACGGCTTTCCCACCCCACCCGCACTCGCACTGGCCTCTCACCTGCAAGGTGTAAAAAGTATGAGGAGTGGCCGAACCAGAACCTTGAAGGCGAAACTTAGCTCGTGAAAATCTCGCGACAATCATTGATTCGTCGATAGTACATACGTCCATCTAAAAAGACAGACGCAGACGAATCCACGAAATTCGGTTTTCTTTTCCCAAGCCACACTAACCTTGAAACAGATTTTCTCTGTTCCATTGCAAGAGCCGACAGCTATACACTCTATACAGTTGCGCAAATTGCTCCGCTCAAAACTCGGTTCTCGTGAGTGGAGCGGTTTAAAAATACGGTGCGTCGATGTTCTCGCGCACCGAGACTGGAGCCCCCCCCCTCCCCCGCCATTCAACTCCCCCCCCCACTATTAAGTTGCTGGATGCTATGAATGCCAATTAAGAAACGCATAACTAACACGAGCCGCTGTCTTGTCTTGTCTTGTGTGCGAATCTTCGAGATACCAGACGGGAGTCCCTGAATTTAATTAAACTTCGCTCGATGCTCTTCCCGCAATGCACCGCGACCAAACGATCCAATTCGACACAAAACTGACGTCCGGCGGTTGCGATCATAGCCGTAGCAAGGATATTTTCTTTCTCTCTCTTAGCCCATTTAAACGCATGAGTTAGAAAAGGACAGAAAGAGGGGCTGAAGTCACGTGATAGCCCCTACATCCATCCTTTTCTAACACATGCGTTCAAATGGGCTAAAAGAGAGATAGACAATATCCTGGCTACGGCTATGGCTCGCGATCACTGCAAAAATCTGCAGAATGCGTCACAAGGGAGGGGGCAGTTGAAAAAAAAAGGGGGGGGGGGAATAAAAAGAAGAGCAAAGAAATATTAATAAAATATGCAAGGGAACGGGTGAGTTCGGGGGTGGAGGGGGGTTCGAGGGGGTTGGAAAGAGGGGGCAAGACAGTTCAGCCTTTTCATCGCCAAGCTTTTCTGATGCGACTTCACAGACGCAGAGCTGTCGTTTCGCGTATACATATTTAATAGTATTTTCAAATTCACCGATGATTCCACCGGTTAAAAAACGATTACACGCTTCAGTTTATAACCGAAATTCTCGAAAATACACTGATCTGTAATCTTTCCTCAATCGGTGGGATCGCCGTTAAATTAATAAGTCAAAGTCAATGATGACTCCAGCACCAATCGAAAAAATATTACAGATCAGAGTATATTTCCGTGCTTTAATATACAGGGTGTATCAGGTTCAACGTCGGAAAATTTTTTGGCCGATTAATCAAGTAAAAATAAGACTTTTTTCCCATAAAAACATGGCCCTTAAAATGCTTCATTTTGGAGCTACGATTTTTCAAAGTTGTCCAAAAATTTTCTTTTTTTTTCAATTGTGGCGGAAGTTCTCAATAAAGTTGCACCAAATTTGGTTTTAAGGGCCATGTTTATAGGAAAAAATAGTCTTATTTTTACTTGATTAATCGGCCAAAAAATTTGCATACTTTTTGGTAAAAGTATCATTTAGCCATATTTTAAAACAGTCCTGTGCTATTCCTCCACAAGCCGCAATGTTAATTTGGTTCATACCTCCTACATTCAGGACAATAACCGGGGACATTTCTGAGCGCTTTAGTGCGCCGTCTTATACGAAAATGTCTTTGGTCTGCAGACATGGTAGATACTAACATAGTAATCTAAAAACATTTTTTTTACCAACTTTTTCGTCCAATTTAAAGAATTTCAAGATACCCGCTTTACCAAATTCAATTGAATCTTTCCAAAAATGTCCGTTAATGACTCAGTAATGACTTCAACATTATCTCCAACATACCCTCTTTTTCTATTCCCAACTCAATTGAGTTTGAGAAAACTGACAAAATACAAAATGTGTGGCAGAAATAAAATAGATTTTGGTGAAGTCGCAATTCTGGGTACATACTGTTTTTTCTGTCTCAACCAACACTAAGAGTCATCTTTTTTTAGAGCCTCTTGTTTACTGAGAAGGAGGATAATCAATGGTTCCTCCTAACTGGCAGTCAATCTATCTGTCAACTTAACCAAAGGCTGAGTGCATGTTAAGAGTAGAAACTCATCGCGACAGGAGGTTTAACAATGGATCATACAATTTGCATCCATCGGTCATCTTTCTCCTACTACTTACCTGTTATCTGTTCAACCGACAATTTTAAAAGTGGCCCTAAGTTAACTCATTCCCCTAAATTTATTATTTTTAATTTTTTTGCAGATGAAATTCTTTTCTTTGCGGACAATGTTTTTAATGAGCTCGTAAAAGCACGAGATCGTCTACAATCTCACGATATTCATCCTCTTTTATGCAGCCTACAAAAGTTGGAAGAACAAGGAAATATTATCTTCCGTATCTTATCCTACATTGATTCGCTCTCTCCTCTTAGAACACAGTTGTGCCGACTATTATGGGAAGTGCTGCAATTTATTGTGGAAAACGATGGAATCAGTGTGAGACAAGAAGATCACAGTGTCATGCCCAACCCATGTCCAATCCAGGTTTCGCATAGAGGAAGAGGCTCATTCATTATTGATGAGGAACAAGTCAAAGAATATCGCAGGGCAGGTGAGAACTTAAATGTTAAGTATGGCCATTCTGTTTTGACAAGATGAATGTTAGGAAGTCGTAAGGAATTGAGGCTGGGGTTGCAGTAAGGGCACATCTGCGTATGTGCAAACATTACAGCCACCGCCTCATTTGTACTCCTAATTTTCATCTGATGCTGCATCATTTTTCTCTTCCTTTGCTTCATAAATGATTAGTTCAGTTATGCAAGACATGCTTTCTACAATATTGTATATCTGTTCAGATTTGAATGTGTTTGCTGTTACCCAGCCATTTACAATTTCTTTGGGACTGATGAGAGGTAAACTGCTGTTCAAAGTACTGTGACGTGTTTTTCAGACATTTAATCACTCTTACAATTATTACTTTTTTGAAAAGCTGATCTTCACTTGTACCTGTAAAAGTTGTACAAACTTCTTAGGCGTAATTTTTCGCAAGAAGTACTTTGGTGAGAGTTACATGAAGTTATATAAATTCAATTTTTTTTTTTACTGTTTGTAAAAAAAGCAACATGGAACAACATTCTTAGTTTTTGAATCCTAACTATAGACTACTTCCAAATACATTTTTGCTCGGTTCATGTAGAACCGTTTGATTGTATCTAAGTAACAGGCCTATGCCTCTGGGGTCCTCATTTATGATTTTTATTTGATATTCTGATTAATAGGAATGTCCTGGAATGATATCTCATCAGCACTTTGTGTATCTAGAAGAACGTTGTTTAATCACCGGAAGAAAATGCAGCTGGAAGAAAATTTGTCTAATTCACAAATTGACAAAATAATTGATGAACTAAAAGAAGAAAATCCCCTTTGTGGTGAACCATACTTGAGCGGCGAAATCAGAGAAAGAGGTTGTCGTGTGAGCCGTGAAAGAGTTCGGAAACGGTTGCGACTGAAAGATCCTTTAGGTACTGCTCTGAGAGTCCGAGACAAGACGATAAGGAAGGTTTATCGCGTAAAGGGCCCCAATTATATGTGGTAAGTTGTACCTCCTGTGCACTTGTTAGTTCAACATGTCAAACTGGTGTTTGGTTGAAATGATGAAACCGTCAGGCGTCCTCAGAAATGCTCTACAAGCAGGTCATTACTTGAAGGTGGAATATTCAAAGTAATTGTCAAAATTAACATCAAGTTTCATGAGTAACATGATGGATCATCTGAAAATTTAAAAAGAAAAAATTCTAAAACCAAGCAGCATTGTTCTCTGAAACGAGAAAATTTGGCTGTTTAAAAACACTGGCCTTCAATTCCACAGCATCTGACCGAGTGTCGTCATGTTTTGTGCTGACAAACTTTAAGTATAGGCGGAGCAACTGCCTTGCATGATCAGCCAGCACAGTTTCCAATGTCTGGTGGGGATTAAAGCAAAGAAGAGGGGATGAAATGATGATTTCTTGTCAGATGGTATGGATCTCCCATTTCCCTCACAACCCTCGTAGGCAGCCTTTACTTAGATTTATGACCTCCCGCTCTACCCTCTTTCATCCCTAGCACATCACTGAAATACTGTACTTTGGGAAATGAGGCATTGGGGGTCAACCGCTGACTGCACCGAAAACACTGGACTTAATCAGGAAGGTCTCGCAAAGAATCAGGGGTGCAGAAAGTTCTCGACTAGCGGTTGGGTAGATTTTCGACAAAGCCAATCTGTTTTTCCGCATTTTCTGCTGTGTTCGATTCTTCAAAAGTTGAAGAACTCAAAATTCAAATAGAATACATCGTTCTTTTTTTATTTTCATTTTGCTTCTATGTTCGATTGTGAAAACTGTTCACGTCTTTGGTCAAAAAATGCAAAAGCTCGTTTCAAGAATGTAAAGGGAAGGAACCCTCTGCACCTCTGCAAGAAATCGATTTCATCATTGCTCCTAGTCTAATGAGGCTGGCAATACCATTCTGTTTGGCAGGGAGAAAATATATACATTTTTTTTTTGTTTTTTTTTTTTTTTTTTTTTCGGTTTCAGGCACATGGATGGCAATCTAAAATTATTCCAGTATGGAATCTACATTTATGGAATCGTCGATGGATTCAGTAGGAAGGTGATGGGACTCGAAGTGAGTAACAATAAAACTGCCTCTGCTGTAGGTGATTGCTTCCTAAAGGCAGTGCGTCGTTTTGGAGTTCCGGAGCGCGTAAGATCTGATAAAGGAAGAGAAAATTCGGATGCTGCCACATTTATGCTTCAAGTTCGGGGAACGGGGAGGGGTTCTTTTATTACTGGACGCTCTGTTCATAATACGCGAATCGAAAGATTTTGGAAGGAAGTAAATTGTATAACTTTTAGATTTAGGAAACTATTCTTCAATTTAAATTGTACAAACCAGTTAGATGTGGATAATGATTTAGACATATTTTCCCTACAATACGTGTATATACCCCAAATTCAAGGAGCTCTGGATAGGTTTGTGAGGAGATACGACTGCCACAAAATTAGGAGCGCTCATCATACCACACCCAACAAGCTGTATTTGTCAAGGTGCAAAGCCTCATCTACACCTTTCAATTTCCCTCCTTCTGATGGAGATCATCTTATAGTGCTGCCTTGTGAGGAAGCAAATGAGTGGCAGACCCATGCTGAATCGCTCATTCCAAATCCCTATGACACCAAATATGATGATTGTTTATCTCTTAGTTCCCGCTTGCGCTCTTCTTTGAACAATTTGTATCTCTAGATGATAATTACGAATTCACGATGAATTCATGAGGAATCTTTGTTATATTTGTTCATTTGTATTGAACAAATTTTAAGAATTCTTAGACAGAGAAATCGGAAAGTGAATGATTGTCTAAAAACCTCGCCGCTAGGATGGTTATGAAGCAGATTTAATATAATCCTGATCAGGTACCAATGAATGAATTCACTGGCAATCAAAGTTCTGCCCCACAGTACAATCTTGTATTTTAGTTGTTATATGATCTGTGCGTGGTAGATTATTGAGCTCCCTCCATCTTTCTGTGATCTTCTAAAAAATGCTCATTTTTCATGGTTTTTGAGGGGAACTGCAGAATCCCCTGGACACCATGATTTATAAAAATGCATAAAATCTTAACAGTGTCGAAATTTACCTTGTTGCATACTTGTATTGTATTTAAATCTAAGATTGAAATAGAAGTTTTTTTCCCGAAATATTGGGCAACTTTTAAGCTGGATCTCTGTTATGAAAGTATATTCTGACTCTAACTTCAACCTTTATGTCATCCACACACTTTGTTGACTGTTGAAACCTCTGAATCTTTTTTTTTTTTTTTTTCAAGTCTCACTCAATTCTCAAATGTTTCTCGTGTGAATGAAATGATCACTGTGATTTGTGGAGCTGGAATTTGTGAGTGAATGGTGACATTAACAATTGTTTTTCCTTACATATCATCGCTGTGGAAATTTTATATTTTAAAAAAATGTACATAGAAATACATTGATTTTAACAATTCCTATCTTACTCTCTCGTGTATTTTAGCCCTTCCCTAGGAAGCAATGTAAGCTTTTTCTTGTGTAAAAAAGACGTACAAGATTGAGAACATCTTAAAGGGAAGAAGTACTTTTCTTCCACAAGAGACTGTTACGCATAGGTAATGATTGACAAAGATTCATTCAACATTTTTTCACGAATAATACATTTTCATTGTTTTTAATGCGTCTTTGTTCAGCGGAAGGATTTGGATCCTTTATTTACACTGAGGGTAAAGCCTTTGAATCAGTTGAAAACGCTTTGTTCAGTTTTCTGGAGTCCTCTGTCAGCGTGTATTTTAGATGTGTATGATTCCGCCTCATTTTACTTCCAGAGCCTAAGGAATGGGATGCCCTAGTCAATCGGAAAAGAGTCTCTTTTCAAACAATGCACCTATCCATGTACATATTGCACGAAATCTACTGTTGCACGTGAACTAGAAGGAATAAACATATGGGTACGATTTTATAAAATTCTTATACTTCATTTACGGCGGGTCATACCATTATACCAATCATACGAATATAGGTATGCCGTCATGACGGAGGTAACAGGCGAACGCTTGCCTCTATTGTCTTTGGTCGCACCGAGCTGGTTTATTCCGTCCCCTTCACCGCGCACTAACTGCACTTTCATTAATAACGCCGGACCGCATCTGTGGAATGTCCCCTGTCTTTATTCCATGATGTTGATTGATGAAAATCTTCCACTAAATCTCGTGAAGGCCCATCCACCATTTTCCTTTCTTGTCTTAGGTTTGAGTACTGTTTACTAAATCTGGGTGATATGAAAACCTTGGTAGCATACATCAATGGGGGCTCGTGCAATTTGGCAACAGATTACTATTCCCTATTTCAACATATGTGAAATAATAATTGATTCCGACGGAGCCTGTCAGCCTCCGGAATAATCGATTGTCTCAATGTTCAAATGGAAGGTGCTACTCTGTTGCCAAATCGCCAGTGCCGCAACTGCGGGATACACTTAAAATGGACGCCACAGCCAAAGACAAAAAATTCACGTTCCCTTAGGATCCAACTCAATAATGGCCTTCATAGACTGTTTTTCGAAGGAATCGCGCTGAAGGGTATGGGACCGTGATAATCGAAACTTCCCCTCACCATCAAAGTCTCCAATGATTTTACAATACTTACCCTCTTTATCCAGACCGATACTAGGTGGAAAGCATCCGACCCAAAAAAACTTGCCTTAAGAGAGGATTCCTAGAAAAGAGGGGGGAGGGGAGTGCGAAGAGGACCGGGTTCCTCGTAGTTCGGTTCAGAATCCTACGGCCACGCCGGCATCTGCCGACCCTCGAGGCGGGAAAAAAATTTGGATGGGCTCTAAAATGGCACAGACCGTAGCTGCAGACACGCTCTCTTTCCTCCGTCAACCCGCCAATCGACAGCTCGATCCGTTCTCAGGCAGCGATTCTTGAGAGGGACGAAAAAAGAGCGCATCTGCCGACTGAGCGGAGAATTCGCGCTGAATCGGGGTTGGATCTTTATTACCGAGCCTCCCTCCTCTTCACCGAGGTCACCAAAAATTATAAAATGCATTTCTATCAAGACTCAGGTTCCAAGGAGAGCATCCGACCCCAAAAAATTGCCTATGGAATGGTTCATAGGGAGAGGGGGGGGGGAGTGTCTGGTTCTACTCGCAGCTCTGATCCGAATCGTAACTCGCCGGCATCTGCCGACCCTCGAGGCGGGAAAAAAATTCGGATGTGCTCGAAAATCGCACAGGTGCAACATAGATATACGTACTTTTTACTCCTTACTCGGACCGCTAAGCGATTGCTCGATGCGTACGCGAGCATCAATTTTTGAAAGAGCCGAAAAAAGAGCGCATCATGTCTATTTTATTCGAGGACTCCAGCTGAAATTTGTTTTCCAGTCTAATGAGAATAAATTTGTGGCTTGAAACATTTTTGGGCGCGACGCGGGAAAAATCACGTCGAGATTATTCCGGAATAGTCGTGGAAGAAAGCCCAAAAAGTCTGCGCGAAATATTCCTAAAATATTCTGTCCGGAATACTCCCAGAATATTCTGGGAGTGTGTCGAAAGTATATTCTCAGAACATTCTCAGAATATTCCGGCTGGAATATTCTGATCCGATTAGAATATTCTGAGAAGTGAGAATATTCTGTTGCCAGCAGGGAGCATTTGAATACTCATTAATGAAATTTAAAAGGTGGTGGGCCACCGTATAGGTGCATCAAAAATATGAGGGGTGGCCACCCTAGGTGCACGTTTTGCGCGATGTCAAAACTTGACTTTTTTTCAAACGCAAAAAAAACCCCCTAAAACCCCCTAAACCCCCCCTAAACCCCCTAAAATAAGAAAATTTAAAAAAAATCAAATTAGCATATGGAAGCCAACTGTCTCAGGAGTAAATTGACGTATTTGTTTTTTACTTTCTCACTCTAATGAAATTAGAAAAATTGAGAAAGTATTGCGATGGCGCAGAGATTTTCAAGGTATTTTGTTGCGATAGTTGGCCTCTCACGACAAAGTCAATCATGATTTATTCAAAGTAATGGCCTCTCATCATGTCTAATACCATCCATAAGAACATCCTTCCATCATATTTTCATATTTCTTAACCCTTTCTGACTTAGAGAGATTTATGCAAAAAAAAATCTGTGGCGTCTGTCCGTCAGTCCGTCAGTCCGTCCGTACCTTCCCATAACTTTTGAACTATTGGTCCTTATGCTTCCAGATTTTGCACAGCTGTTACTTTTTAGATTCCCCAGAGGTACTTTTTTTTGTTTTTTTGAGATTTCAACTTTTAGGTTAGTTATGGGAAAAAAATGATTTCCATTAAAATCAATGGTAAAATGGGTAAAATTGGGTAAAATTGGGTTTAATTCAAGTTTTGGGTGAATCAATTTGATGAAAGTTGGCAAATAAAATCTACATCCAGCCTACTATAAAATAAACGACTCATAGTTACAATATTCAACCCTTAAAACCGTTTGAAAAATCAAAATAAGTGCGCTCGAGCCAAAAAATGGAATTATCGTTAGAAATTAATCTTTAAACTTGGAGTCAATCAATAATGGCTTGATGAATTTTGATAAATCTTGTGTAAACACAATCCACTATTAGAAAACTAACAAATTTTCCTCTCTTAGTCACCATACACAACCGATAAAACCTTCTCAAGAGACAATGTAGGTGAGATTGAGAAAAAAAAATGGGAATGAAAGCAAATAAAAACATAATCCTACTAATTGGGATAATTCAGGTTTGGTCCAATGAATTTTGATGAAAACTAACAAATAAAATCTACAATTAGTCTACAAAAGAAAGTAGCCTTTATAGTTACAATATACAACAATTAAGAGAGTTTAAAAGTCATAACAAGGTGTTTGACCCAAAAAAAAAAATTAAAAGTAGGAATTAATGTTAAAATTTGGAAACAATCAAAAATGGGATGGATTTTGATGAAACTTTGCTCACACATAGGATGTTACCTACCAACTAAAATAGTTTTCTGATACAGTCAGCATGTAAAATCTTCAAGACCATTTTCGAGGGCAATATAGGTGCGATCAAGCAAAATCTTTGAAACTAAGCAATATAAAGAAAAAATAATATTTGGAATAAGTAATTCAAGTATGACTCAAGTATGAATTAAATTCAATGAAAATTAAAACAAAAAGTTTGCAATCTGCCTAGGCATAATTTTTTTTTCATGTATAGCTACAATAAACAACTCTTAAGTCTGATACTGTTTAAAGGCAATATAGGTTCGATCAAACCAAAAAAAGAACGTATAAGGAAAATTAAACGTATAAAGAAGAGTCAATCAAAAATGGCTGGATGAATTTTGTTGAAGTATTGTGTATGCAGTCTACAAACAAAGTACATCTTTGGAGGGGGGTTTAATCTACTGAACTAAAAAATTATTTTAAAGATCCACCGTTTGAAAAAAGGAACCAAAAATTGCATTCATTGGAGGAAATGCAAGAATCAATATCGATTTTGACAACATATAAAAACTATAAGGAAAAAAAGAAACTCCAATGAATAGAATAAATACAACTTAAAGAATAAGAACTTATTGGAATCTGGAATTAATCTAAAACTAAAACTTGTTGAAAGCAATAACATCAGAATAGAATTTAGGGATCTCAATTAGCCTTCAATTGATGAAGTAGGCAACTATTCGTACAGCTTCTCTACAAATTTGCAAACTCTTTGGATTGAAGGCAGAATTATGTCTAGAGATGAATCTATTTGAAATTTGAGGCGGGTCTGGGGGTCTCCCCCAGAATTCTGAAGGGGGGTCTGGGGGTCTCCCCCAGCATTTCAAAGGGGGGTCTGGGGGCCGCCATCATAACTCTAAAGGGGGGCTGGGGGTCTCCCCCAGATAAAAATGGTGTGAGAAAGTGTTCGTAGGGTATTCCCTACAGTTTATTTCTCTATCTCACTCCTTATACTTGTAAATTGGCCCCAAGCTTAGGTATGGCCACCTTTGGCGCACCTACCTTATGTGTATCAGACTTAAGGTGGTTCCCTCAGCAAATTAGTTAGGCAAGTATCGCCTCCGTTCGATTTATGATTGGAAGAATGGTCAGGCTTTGAGTAGAATTTCAGCCGGATATTATTGAGAATGACAAAAGTTTTGATTGAATGACGGAAAACACCAATGGGTCAGTTGCATGAGTTTGATTTTCGGCATTTCGTATTCATGAAATGATAGTTTAAGCCAAGCTGAATGGTTGAGTCACCGTTTGTCACTACACGTCTAATAGATCCGAAGTTCGACAAACAATCATAAAAAAGACAATCATTAAAAATAAATTATTGTTCCTTATGGGAGTTACGCCCAATGACATCACTAGGCGTACCGTTTTTTTGCAACTTTACAGAGCTTCATCTGCGCGGAAGCAATTTTCAAAACGACAAAAGAAGAAATACGCGTGCCCTATTATTTTTCTCCTAGTTTACGAAAATGAATAAAAAAAAATGCGTGCAACTGACCCATTGATTGAATCTATCAATCTGTATTTTTCGTTATTCAACCATAACTTTTTCAATTCTTAATAATCCTGGCTGGAATTTCACTCCAAGTTTCCGGAAGATGTTTATATTCCATCCCAACGAGCCGAAAATTTGAAAATACCATACCATTTTTCCAATTTTAGTCATAAATTGAACGGTGGCGATACTTGGAACTATAATTTGCTGAGGAGCCACCTTAACTATTAGCACAGCTATTAGTACTATTACCCTTTCTTAGCAAACCTCAAAGATCTTTGGAAATTTGGATTAAAATGAAAATAATGAATGTAGGGCCGCAGTATGGGCAAGTTGAGTTTCACACCTTGAGAAATTTCATAAAATTAAAAAAAAAAAAAAATATGTTTTGTCCAATTTTCCCCACATATTTTGCAAAAAGTGCTTCCGTTAAAAGTTAAACAAAAAATTGCTTTCAAGGGCCAAGATTCCAAAAAAGCACCGTCCCCTCCAGCTCGTTCGATTTGCCGGTTTAAATTACCCGCGAAAGTTTCGAATATTTGATTAGTCCGTTTCCACCGTTTCCGAGAACCGTTGACTTTAATTTGGCGCCTTTCGTCCTCGTTCCCTCGGCCCTCCCGTAGGCCATCCATTTCCATTATTATTATCATTGGTCGACATTTGTAGTTTGTGCTATCCAATTTCCATCCACCTTGTTTGTACTTGCTACACCACCTCAGTACACTCAGGATTAACATAGAATAAGGAGCGAAGCTTTCTTTACCTATTTTAAGCTCCTATTTGATCTGAGGAACTCGATTTCGATTTGTCTCGTCTCCAACCTTGGCTTTCGACGACGACATGAAAGAAAATTTTAATAACGTAAGTATTCAGCACTTAATTCCATACCTTCCCGGAGACCCGGACTCTAATGTTATTGACGTCAGGGAAATCGAATTAATCCTTGAGGAGTCCTGATCTGTAGTGTACAATCTCATGGGTCCTCCCTCTTTAATCGCATTACGGCTGCTGCGTTTCAAGAGAACTTGTTGAATGTATCTGATCACTGAAGTCCAATCCCTGTTCAGCGAGTATCCTTAAACTAAATCCTGGATGGTCTGTTGCCATGCTTTCAGGAAAATACACATGAAAGTGACGATCTTGAATGTCTTCTTTATTTCAGTAAAGATGCCTTGTGAGTCATAGCGAATAGCTAGCGCTAGCGAATGGATATTACCCACTAGTTAACCAAACTGTTGTCCGCAATTTTGCTGGTTCCACGCCACTTCTGTTTGTGGTCTCAGGAAAGATTGCCGATGATAGTTCTAAGCTGACTGATAGGGTTTCCACTGTTCAGTAAGCAACCGATGGTTTTATGTAAGGTGTAGAACTGTCATAGGCAATCCCTTTTGAGATAACTTAAAGTGCTACTTGAACATGGAAGCCTATTTCGAGCAACCACCCGAACTTGCTGCTTAGTGGACATTTCTGCCAGCTTCATTGTGGCTTTTGCTGTTAATTACCAACAATGCACCGGTGCAAGCAGGTAATAAGCCAATAAACCCACCAAGTGTTTGAGCGGTGACCGGTACTCATTTCTGAGTAACTATGCACCTCAATTAATAGCCAGCATATGAGCTGTACAGTGTAGCATGTAGACATGGTCTCAGTGAGAAGGCAACAACTACCCAAACGGAAAACACTATCGTAGGAAGTCCAAGGAAGAGCGGAGAAAAGTGATCTGGTCCATGGCTTGTGGTCTTTATGTGCAACTTTTGATATGAACCTGTGGAGTACTGCGAAAACAGGCCAAAGTCCGTAAAATGGCGTCTGAAAACAGTCTGTTGTTGCGATGTCATGCGAGTGGTCCTCAAAATTCATCTAAACCTGTAACGCGTTGTAACTGATCATACGAATTTTGGAGAATAAAATGGTGCGTACATTTCATTATTCAATGTTTAACTAACATTGGTCAAGTTCAGTCTTGTCCATGACTCCATGTCAATATGCCCTGGAGTTCACTGAGTTACTAAGTTGTACATGCGTTAGTCATGCAGTTCCAAGTCACAGATCAAAGGAAACGGAAAGACGGCAAACACATAGATTTGGTCATTGCATTTTATCAATTGATACTCAATCAGTTTATTCAGTATACTAGTTATTAGTTTAATGTCATTTTAAATCCAATTTACTCAAAATGTGGCAAAGCAAACGGAAAGATAAACAACACTCTGATCTGGTCACTGTGTAACATTTAATGATAGTTGATCAGAAAAGTTGATTATTGCACTGCTTCTGCTGTCTGTGTATCATCTGTTTTAAAGGGTTTAAATGGTCTTCCATTGTAATTGAATCAGTGAGCAAGAAAACAAAGCTGGAGCTTTAAATTGCTCTTCCTCTGTTTACAAAAAAAAACCAAACCTCTAATTTCTCAATGGCAGTTTACTAACATTCACTACGAACTGTTTCCAGTCTCTGCAATGCTCCACCAGTTTTCAGTTTCGGCTTTCTTAGGCACGTTTTATTTTGTACTGTTTTTTATTTTCATAACTAGCAATTCAAATTTCATCATGTAATCTGGTAGAGCTCGTTTCGGAAGGGAAGGTGGTGTTAACCCGTCTATAATCTTTGGAATCTTCGGATTATTTCTCATTGAACTGGATGAAGTAGAGTAAAAATCAGTTTGAAGGATTTTCTATTTCAAATTGGATACTAGGAAAGAAAAATTCAATCCGCAAGAAGTCTCGTTTTACGTAAAGGGAATTTTAAACTGAAAATGTGCCAAAGATTAGCGGTTTACTCCGTCTTCACTTCTGTAACGAGCTCTATCAAGATATCGTTGATTTAAATTTACTTAGATTTTCCTGTTCATAGTCTCTATTAAAAGTTCTCTGGTTGTTGAATTGGCTGATACTGAGTGGTGAGCTTTTTTTGTGTAATAATTAGTATTATTAGCTCCTGACCAAAGTATACAATCTTTGCAATTGTTTCATGGGATTACAAATACTTTTGAATGTTTATATCTTATTTTCTTGGAAGAATAACCGGGTTGTCACCGACTGGGAAAACCTGCAAAACCGGGAAATATCAGGGGATTTTCCTCAACCTGGAAAAGTCAGAAAATGTTTGGGAAAATATTGAGGTCAGGGAACTGAAGTCTCAAAATTTGATTCTGTTAAATTGGAATTAAACAAGTTCAATTTTTCGAAACTTAACAAAATTCAGAAAGGATTTTCGACCAGGTATCGTTATTTCATCATCAAATCGAATTAGTCATAAAATAGAAATTAAAACACAAATAGCGAAAGAAGCCAGAGGTTAATGAAAGTCTTTAAAGTCAGGGAGAAAAATCAGGAATAGTCAAGGAATTTAATCTTAGGAAATTTTTGGAAACCCTGCATAACTTTCTTGGCTTGAAATTGGGACAATGGCAATTGGAAGTGCACTGGTCAAATCATGTTTTAAATTGTCAGAATATTGGTAGAAATGGTATCTGCAATCTTAATGAACCAAGTTTTCATGACAGAGAATAAATTATTTTCTAACATGTGCTTGGAAATGACTGGTTCTGGACAAAACGATGTAAAGCTCTCATTCTGAAATTGCTTTAATCGGGGGTGCAGAAAATCCTTGATTCCACGATCTGCTGCGGATCGCATGAAATCTTTGGAGTATGGAACAAATTTATGAGGGCTCATGAAGGTATTTTGAGTTTTTCAGCATTAGTCACATTAATTTCTCTTTCGTTTGTTTGCTAATCTCATCGAAAAAATTAAAATATGTTCAATTTTCGCGTAAACTCCAGATCACATGCACGTATCATTTGTTGAGACCCTTTGTTTTGGCTGGAGTGCAAGCAGAGAAAAACTGACCTGTTTTCATACTATATCTTTCAACCATTTCAGGAGTCTTCGCACCTCATATCTCCCTCATTGAAGAGGAAGAAAATATGAAGTTACTCTTAAGGATCGCCCTTTTGGGAGGCGTTCAAAACCTATTTTCCTTCAACGTACCTTGAGTGATTTGTTGCCGCTTTTTGATGTAGTATCCGGGGAACCATGAATCTCCTTCAAGCAATAATTGTACGCCACATGACCCATGACTGCTGTGGATAAGGTAATTTGGGAGTGTTTTGGCTATGGATCTCAGAAAGCTTGCTTTCTGGTCACATGAAGCCTGACAACCTCAGCACTGTAATTGTTGTAGATGCAATTTTTTTTAGTCGATTTTTCATAGAGTTTGTATTTACTGGTTCTCTACTCCTTCTATCATGGGCGCCTGCAGAAAAATTTCCAGGGGGTCAAAATTGTTAATCTTCAATGGAAGGTCTAGGGAACACCACCCAATGATAGGCAAATTTTAGGGGAACCCCCCCCCCACAAAAAAAAATTTCTTTCAGATAGACAGTACAATTTTTTTAATTCCACCATCGCGCGACGCGGCGGCGAGCCTCAATCTCGGACAATCTTTTTCCTCTCCCGCCGTACTCTCTCTGGATGAGACTTCACAGCTCGGTAGCACTAACATTTGAGAAAATATGCAAAAATATATGCCCCTCCCTCTCTTTCTTTCTCTCTGCCTTTTGTCAACTCTTATTCCCTTTAATTACTAGTTTTTCTTCTTTCGTTTCCTTTCATTTTTTATCATAAATATTTGATTGTTCTAAATTCGAGGGGGGGGGAAGTTCCCCCTTGTCAAGAATGTGGCCTGGGCTGAATAATATGTTTCTCTAACGATTTCACCTACCACAACTGGTTTAAACCCTTCATTGGTCGCATATGTTTTTGAACTCTGTTGGTCTGCGACCAACAGAGTTGGTCTTTTTTAATACCTTTTTCCTGTTGAGAAAAAGATAGAGAAAAACCACTAAAATTTTTAGGATAAGAACTTCCAATTGCAAAATTTTAGCCACATTGTTAAAGAAAAAGGTTGACAATATGGATAAACAAATAAAAGTAGATGAAACACGTATGTTCGTTTGCGCAGCAATATATTCCGAATAACTCCTCTGCGGACTCGGGGAAAAAGTAGTGATGTCCTTGGTCGCAGGGTGAGCGCGGCGCTCGCCCTCAGCTTTGGCCTCCTGCAGTGAAGACCAGATTAATCAGATCCCCTCAAAAAATTGTGCGTACCTTGACAACAACAAGAAATGCAGCTACCAGAAAATTCAAGAGTATATCTCAAAAAGAACACATGTTACGGAAAAAAAATTGACAAGGGTGAGCGATGCACTCACCCTGCGATCATCGGAGGGTTAATAATAACAGTGGCCAACTTCACCCCTCAGATTTATCATAGCATTTTTTTGTATCTTTCTACCTCAATCTGTGTCTTTATCTACATTTCGTTCCAAAGGAACATTTTCAACTACAACATAGCTCATTACGAAATGAGAGATGAGATGGTCTAGTCTGACAGTTTCATTAAAGAAATCAGACATAAACACATTCTCATAATCTCTCATTTTTTAAATTTGACTGTAAAGGTGAGTTGTGAAACTTTTTCCTACTCCAAGCTATCAGGTTCAATTTTTGGATTTGTCTCTCTTCAAAAAACATAGTCTTAACTCGAATCATTTCTTTCTTTTTTCTACCAGCTTGAATTTGGTTCATTATTTAAGTAGTTAGTTCCTTAAAGGGCTCCACCGAAAATCGTTACGTATCCATTGTCATGAATTAAAATAATGCCAATCAGAGTAGTCAACATACCACTTTGTGGTCACGGTTGTCTGCACTCCATCATATGCTGAGCAAGTTCCTCAAGATTGATTTAACAGGTAGGCTGCCTACCACAGCAAATCTCTAAAAAGTATAGTAAGGATTTGTACCACTTTTACCCCCAGTAGTTTTACTCCTCTTTACTAGTCTCTGCCTCTTATTTTAGATTTGTAACTTTTTTTTGTGACGCCCTTCGCTTATTTTAATGAAAAAAACCTCAAGCTCGTCCCTTAACTCTCGGCCAGGTTCTTTTTTGGTCCTTCTGTTTGGGTTTTTTCCATTCAATAAAATTATCATTTATTTATTTTTCCATTTTGTTTTTATTTTTTCTACCGGTAACTACGTACCCTCCAACTAGTTTGTTTGTTTTGTTTGTTGTGCTGTCTTTCAATTTATTTTTTTCTAAAACAATCCTTTTAAGGAAAGTTGTCCATCAAAGAGAAGAATTAATAGCGATCATTTTGTGAAAAAAGAAAGGGTCAACCATGCTGTTTATTTGAAAACTTTTTTTTTTTTTTTTCAATCATGAGTAACCAAAATTGACACTTTATTTAATAGATTTGACTTAAATGGGATTGTTTTAATTGCTTTAATGGCTAAATTCATCCTGTAACAATATCATAGTGTTTGTCCATGTTTTCAATTTGTTTTTTGACTGATCTCACATCATCTTTGAAAAAAGTCAGGCCCAAAAGAAGAAAAAAAACTTTGTTACGCAATGTAGGGTGGCTGCGGTCAGGGAAAAACAGGAAAAGTCAAGAAAAAATACAAAGAACAGTGGAAAGTCACGGGAAATGGATGTTTGAGCTTCAACTTCTGAGTTCTGAATTTTAAACTGAGTGATGACAAGTTCAAGTTATGGTTGGTCACATTCTTTGTTGATCGGGTTTATAAAATTCAAGTGAGCCTGTGGTGTTTTCACGATCTGAACTTTCTTCTGGAAAGTTATTTATGATTTGTTAATTTTACTTGTCCTGTCAACTCAAAAAAGTCAGGGAATTTTCCAACAATTGGTCAGGGGATTTCATTTTAATATTTCTGTAGCCACCCTGACAATATAATAAGATCTGATCCGCCAATCTAATTGCATCGTTAAAGAAGCAAGGACACACGCAAATTCATCACTCACAATCAGTAGCCAAACATGGCTGAAGTTGCGAGCTGTGAACTTTGTTTTTGTCCTAGTAAAATCATTATTTGGATTTGCTTTTTTTTTTAGATGATGAGTTTAACTTGAATCATTTTTTCTCTCTTTGTCTATCACCTTGTATTAAAAATATCTATCAATGAAACTGTTCAATACGTACTTCTTCTAATTTGTCTTTAAGCCCATTTCTCTATTTGTTGACTGGTTTTGTGGGTGGTAGTTTGGGAAACTATATGAGGTTCTTCATTTTGTTCTCTAGTTTTGTTTTTCATTTGTTTATTTTTTCTCTTAACAACTATTTTGATTCCTCTTATTCCCAAGATGAATTTTCACATGAGTAATTGATTGATATTTTAGAGGATGAGTGTTTCGCTTCTTATGAAGGTGTTTCCAATTACAAAAAGAAAGCTTTTGTTAACATTAAGTATCTTGTTTCTTTCTTTTTTTTTTTTTTTTCAAACTTTCACTCATGCTTCCTACCAGCTTTGTCTACTGTGCTGTGCAGCAGTCACTAGTCCTGCTTAGACGTAGGAATACCGGCCTGATCGCAAAAATTGTATGTGTAAACAAAATTAATATCTTGCTCACTGCAACGTCCACATAATGTTGTCATAAGTGATGAGATTTTTTTCTTTCCCTTTAGCGCGCTCGCTCTGTTTTCTGCATTATTTAGTGCGTTCGCTATATTTCCTGCTTTATTTATCACGCTGGCTCTGGTTTTGGCTTTATTTAACGTGCTGCTCGCTCTGTTATTTCTTTCTTTTACTTGCGCTCACACATCTCTTCAGTTTCTCAGATGTGCTCCTTCAGCCTTCAATAGCCGAAAGCGAGGTTATGATACATTATTGATACTCCATTGTTTACAACCAAGCTCCCGATCAGGTTCCGACCACAAAACTTCAAGGAAATGTGATGTTTAGCTGCCTGGCCAATATCATCAGAATCTTCAGATAAATAATGTGTTACAGAGTGTTAAAGCACACCTGCCTTGACATTTTAGCTCTGTCAAACCACAAACCTTGGGTAAAGTTCTAATCCGCAACCCTACCTGAGTCTATGTTTGCGGAAGTTGGTCATATCCTTTGATGTACTGGTTTTTTATTATTTCTTTTGATTATTAATGGACCCGACGGTGAGGAGCATCATATCCGTTACAGACAGCTTCCAAGAATCTCCTCCTATATGTCTCATGAATTTTGTATCGTGATCAAGCTACTATGCAGGGAGTTTTTGCCAGCACACGAGATTCCCTCTCACAATTTTGCATGCAGGTAGTCAAAGGTCCCTCATATTTTTTTCAACAAGTTAAAAGAGTGGACTCATTTTTCTCTGTGTAGACTCCTCGATGAATTGGTGAGAATGATTCTGCATGATTAAAAACCGCCTTAGGTGGAAACCCAGCATAATGTTTTCGAAGGTTATTAAGCCCCGAACATTGGATACATGCACCATATTTTAGTTGTATCTTATTGTTTTCATTTTTTTTTTTTTTTCAGGTCAGTGGATATCCAAATTCCGCTTTGGGAGCAATCATCGCAGATGCAAATAGATCTATTTCTAGTCCAGGAAATCGCAATGACGAACCAAATCTCATGGGCCAATCAAACAACAGTAATCCAATGAAGCAGAATGTTGCCAGTGTAAGATTGACTTTCTCTTAAGCCTCTTTTTTGACCGGAACAACTTGCTCTGGTAAATTTATTGTACAAGGTGTCCCAACTAAGTGGTTACAAACTTTGAGGGGTGATTTTGGACAAAAAGTGTTCCATGCAATCTTCGCTAAAACTACAGCAGTTCACCATAATGAGGGCTCAATATCTGGCAAATTAATACTGCATTCCCGGAAAAATGTATCATTACAGCCATATGAATATAGGGATTTGGTTTGAAACGCCACATTTTTGTAGGATGTTAGGATTTCGATTTATCGTATCAACTCCTGCTTGGGAGGTTACAGTTCAAAATGAATGTAAATTGAAAGAATGTGAGCTGGAATAAACGTAAGTTGAATGTAATTCTCCGTAAAAAGCATTTTCGAACGGAAATTTCGGTACTTTAATGGAAAAATTGATGGACCTTTATGCGATCATGAACTCTGCGCCCTCGAAATTGCTTTTTAAACTCTGGCTGCATTACGAAAACTGCCAAAATCAATGAGATAAAATGGGTTTTTCAGTGTATTTGAAGGTTGGAATCCACGAAATGTTGGTGTGAAATTCGCGGGAATTCGGGGAGCTCCAACCTACAAACGCTCTGGAAAACCTATGTTATTTCATTGATTTCAGCAGTATTCACACTGAGATCAGACTGTTTGAAGCAATTTTGAGAACGCAGAATGAATCCGTAATCGCTAAAAGGTTGTGTCAATTTTTCCGCTGAAGAGCCAAAATTTCCGTTCGAAAATGCTCTTGTGGGAGAATTAAATTGAACCGCAGTTTGTTTGGGATCGTAGATTCCCAAGTGGGAATCAATACGATGTATCGAATTTTAAAAACAGTCTATTGTACTCACCTGAAGCAACATAAAATTAATAACGTATTTACTTATTTATTTATGTATTTCAAAGTAAACTGGTGGAGCCCAGTATATAAAAATACAAGTAAAATGATGAGAAGAAAGACAGCAACATGATTCCTAAGATTAATCAACATTGTATAAAATAATTTAAGTAAGAGAAGGAGAAAAATTTATTTAATTAAAGATTTTAAGAAAATTTGACTTAGAAGAAAACATAGTATGTCGGTGAACGAAACAATGCAAAATTAATAACGTATTTTATATTTAATTTATCTATTTTGTTTATTTATTTCAAAGTAAACGGGCAGAGCCTAGTATATAAAATTACAAGTAAAATGATGTCAAGAAAGACATCGACATGATTCCTAAGATTAATCAACATCGTTTAAAATAAGTTAAATAAGAGAAATAGAACAATTTATTTAATGGGTCAGTTGCGCACTTTTGCTACAGCAATTTTAGGTCTTGATTCTTATGTAAAAAGATGATAAAAATCGATTGCGCGCATAAAAAATTTCTAAAATCCACTAATAAACTCACAAAATGCCTTTTTGTGACGCACTCTGCATGTTCCGACCACGTTCACTATTTGCGCGCCACATTCAAAATCCGGGATTCCGCTATCACCACAAGGCGTAGCTTTTGACTCAAATAACACGATGAAAAGTCATTTCCGTGCTTATTCAACAATATTTATTGATTCTTCTACTTTCTAGGGGAAAATTTGCGTGATCTTCCCCATTTATTTTCGCGAGGTTTGCTTCGAATTGAACGTTATCAGCAACCCTGTCGAGATGCCCGGCCAAAACAGCTGGACATGTTTACTTGTTGCGTTGGAGTTTTTCATCCATTGTGGAACAGTACGACAAACAAAATAAACACTTCAAAGATATTAGTTGGGTATCACACGAAAAATAAATAATACTTTCGAACAACTAGCGCAATTTTAAAGAACTTCACGTTCACTACCAGCAATCTAACAGTATTTTAGGTTGTTGTTTATCTTTTCCTCGTGATCCAGATCCAGCTGCTGTGGCCAGACATCTCGGTAGGGTTGCCGATAACCGTTCGATTCGAAGCAAACCTCGCGAAAATAAATACGGAAGATCACGAATATTTTTCCTTAGAAAGTAGAAGGATCGATAAATATTGCTAAATAAGCACAAGAATGACTTTTCATCAAGTTATTTGAGTCAAAAGCTACGTTTGCGGTGACCGCGGAATCCCGGATTTTGAATTTGGCGCGCAAATAGTGAACGTGGTCGCAACATGCAGGGTGCGTCACAAAAAGGTATTTTGTGAGCTTATTAGTGGATTTTAGAAATTTTTGATGCGCGCAACCGATTTTTCTCGTCTTTTTACATAAGAATCAATGCCTAAAATCGCTGTAGCAAAAGTGCGCGACTGACCCATTAAAGACTTTAAGAAAATTTGACTCAGATGAAAACATAGTATGTCGGTTAAGAGATGCAGACTAATTAAAACACAGGAACCCATCGCAGGAGATAGTTTTGAAAGAAATAGGGTTGGGAAAAAAGATATCAATGTCATTTATTTTATTGGCGGTAGCACAGAGACGGTTTATAATTTGTTTATGACTTCAGACATCAGTACTCGGTACAAACAGTATAGCAACAATGGCATATTTTTGGTGTACAATAATTGGGTCAGATTCGTGATGTCGTTTCAAACCCAATCTTGCTGAAACAATTGCAAAAAATTGAGTCGGGGGTTAACCGAAATCCAGCTTGTTTTTTTTAAGCCCATTAACATCCTGTAAACTCTGTTGAAATTTCCATTCATCCATCCAAAAGCCGAGTTCTAGTAGACTCCATATTAGCTTTTCCCTGAGAACACCGAACGTCATCAAACTTCTTACCCTGTCTTCACACGGGGATTGAAAGGTTATTTTTAATGAAAGTTATTATATTTTCTTTGCAGATGCCATCCCATGATGAGGAGTTTAATCAGTTTGTCAATGAATCTTGGAATCAGTGGACGCACCGAAAGAGTGACAAGACCAGGGAAAATGTGGAAGAAGAAAAGAGAAAGCTATTCTCACCGTATGTAGAGTCAACATCGCGGAAAAAAAGAGGCGTCCAGCCAATGGAGCAGTGCTTCACCATTAAACAGGTTATTCTTCTCAAAAGGAGCAACAAACAAACTCCGCCAAGCTTATCCAACATGCATTTCTATTATAATGCTGATTTAGTTCGTGATTCGGTATCTATACCAAAGCACTACACAGCAATCCAGGTTAAGACCCTGCTTGCAGCAAAATTTGCTCGGCACCTACTTCGGGATGCCGAATTCTCCATCTTGAAAAAAGAGGGCCAGAGGCTGGTCGTACCGAATAACCGTGACCTCAACGGCTTGGCCGTATCAATAATTTTCAATCAAAAAAAGATGTTTCTCAGACGGAAGACTGACTTGTTGCTCCTAGAAGATGAGCTTTTTTACTCGGAGGATGAGTTGGATGTAAAGCCGCAGAAGGTAAATACTGGGCTAAAAAGAAAATCGAGTTTCCCTGATTACCTAGATTTTAATTTCGACTGTGAATGGAGACCTGTGTCTCCTCTAAACGTTAATGACATTTCTAGAGATCAACCTAGAACAAGGACCAACTGTACTTATGTACCACCGTCAAGTTCAATGTCAGAGGATGAAAAGGAGGAAGAGACTGAGAGGCCCTTGCTATCAACCCTGGTTTCCAACTTAGCAGAACAAGTTACTGATGAGGACCAGGCTTCTATTTATGTTTATAGATCAAACATTTTCCACTCCTCGGCCATCGGACTGAACAGTTCTTTATTTTCAGCGGATAAAAGGCTATATATTGTGTTTCTGGATGACCTAGGCAAACGGGAAGAAGGAATTGATGCTGGTGGACTCACTCAAGAGTTCTTCGCCTTAAATTTAGAATATGTTAGAAAAAGTGATATGCTGAGCGGGCCCGAATTCGAAAGGGATTTAAATTTATGCGAGAATCACCTGAGTGCCGGAGATTATAAAACTGCTGGCAAGCTTTTCGCCTTGTCATTTGCACACAAGGCATCCCAGCCTCAATTTTTTTCTAGTCACTTATACGACAGCATCATTTCTGGGAAATATTGTCGCAAACTAACAATTCAAAACATCCAGAACGTTGATGTTCGTATGGCAATCGAAACTCTATCTGCTATGGAATCTTCGATTTTAATTAAAGATTTTGTTTCTAACTCCCAACCCCTCAAAGAACAAAATTGGGCCGAAAAATTCTCAACCAAGGATGTTTTTATGAATGGTGAGTGCCTTTTCAACTTGTTTGTCTTACAATGCAAAACGCTTACCCAGTATTTTCTTTTTCATAATGTTGCGAAAGTATTCAGTGAGTCGAGTTAGGGGTATTTCTCAAAAATCACCTCTGTTCAAATTTTATGGAGAAAAGCTAATTAAAAATGACTTTGCAAGCGAAGTTTTTGTAATGATTATGCCACAGCTGCATCGACGGAGGCCAAGCTTTTCCATTAAAAAAGGAAAGATTCGTAAAGATGTCTGGAGTGAGGATCCTTGAGTCTTCTCCAAAAGAATGTAAATTCTAAATAACTCCGGAATTTTTAAAAAAAATATGTTGATGATTTTTAATTTCCTTCTCCCCAAAAAAATTGTTTCATTGGAGTGATGCTCTCAACTGAATGAGAAAAAAAATTGACACCTTACTGAACGACAACTTTAACTGACTTGTATCTTGTGACCAAGATTTTACCGAGTGTTTTATAATGATTAAATGTCGTAGTTGTTTTTGATGTAAAGTTTTCGCGGGTGTGAATTCGACAATTTTTTGCAGAGTTGTCATTTCAAATTAGGTGAAGACAGGCTTTCTGTTGGCATGTTGCTGTCTTTGAAAACAATTTATGATTTCTTGAGTTTATAGCTGAAATCGGGGTTTTATACTCAAAAATTAAAGAACTGAAGCCTACTATCTGTATCTCTTTGTTCGAATGAGTGCCAACTTGGAGTCAGCCTTCCGTTTATGTTGGTTGTATGGTTAGTCTAAACCAGAGTCGGGCGCAACAAGTGGGATGACGGAATGAAGAATCGGAATACGGAAATTATGGAGCAAGCTTGTTCCACTGTAATGCGCTCAACGAATGAAAGAAAGTCTGATTTTCGAACTGAACTAGGAACTGCTCTGGTTTCAAGTTTGAAATTAGGTAATACATTTGCATAGGCTTATTTATCAGATAATTCAAGACAAGATAGGCTCTCCACAAACATTTAATTTTGGCTTAGTTCAGTGAACTATCAACTCAGTCTGTGACAGAGACAAGAAGAGACCGTGCACTCCCTATTCTTCCCGTGGTTGCGCGCGATGTCCACTTTTCGTGAACTACTTTTGTCGGGACTCATCGGCCTCAACAATCAACGTTCGCATTATGTTGGATGGTGAGCTCAACAAAAGGCTGTGATTGGTCCGCGAACCCGGAAACGGAAACAGGTTTTGCTTGGCGAATGCAAACTACGCGCTCATCAGTCAACATTATGCGAATGTTGACTGTTGTTCCCATTAGAGTTCCGATGAGTTCCGACCAAAATTGAACCAAAAAAGTGGACACCGCGCGCAGGCATAGTGCACGGTCTCTACTCGTCTCTGGTCTGTGATATAGTTTAGAGACTTGATCATGAGTTTTATTCTGTCTACCTGGAATCACAGTGTCAAATTGGTCGATTTAACACAATTTTTTTTATTATAG
This sequence comes from Trialeurodes vaporariorum, assembly GCA_011764245.1. NCBI lineage: Eukaryota > Metazoa > Arthropoda > Insecta > Hemiptera > Aleyrodidae > Trialeurodes > Trialeurodes vaporariorum. The sequence goes on from VMOF01000001.1 coordinate 54,744,216, forward strand.
TGGTGCTGGCAGAGATCAAGTGTTGTTTCTATGTTTTTAATTGATTACAACAACTCTGAGAACCATGAGAACGAAATGATTCTTAGTTTTGGCGTTTTTAGAAATTTCTTGTGTAGGTTTGAAATGTTTATCATGTAAGCACTGATCTTGTGTAAAATATAAAATATGCCATGAAAATCCTTGCTGATGAACCATGATACAGTATTCACTCTCGAAACATCATTAAACGGAGACCTAACCTAACCATCAAGAGGTTTGAAATGAAATCTCTGGGAAGAATGGTTGAAAGAGAGCTTCAGGTCATTCAATCTTAAACAACTCTTAGACTCAAAAACCATAAAGTAAAGTCTTTTTAAGTGGCTATTTGCGAATAAGATAAAGTAGGGTTGCCACTGACAGGGAAAATGGGAAATTGTCAGGGAATTCTCCACAACTGGAAAAAGTCAGAGAACCTAATTTTTTAAATTAAATCCCTTCAAATGGAAGTAAAAAAAATTAACTTGACTAAATTCATCCAAAGAACAGAGTATCGTTATTTCACCATTAATGTAAATTGCTCTATAAAATAGAAGAAAAAAAAAAAGAAGCAAAAACAGGCGGAGGTTAAGGGGATTTGGGGAGAAAATCTGGAAAATGTCAGGGAATTCGTTTTCAGGATATTTTTGGAAACCCTGTTTAAAAACTCAAAGTATATTTTATTTTATTTTTTTGTTTCAGATCTCCTTGAATACTACATAAATGAACAGCTGCAAGCTCCATTTCAGGAGCTGATTGAAGGATTAGAAACCCTCAATTTTTTAGAAATGTTAAAATCAAATCCGAGTGTTTGGAGAGAATGTTTTGTGAAAACAGTGAAACCCCTAACTTCCAGTAACGTCCAGAGTCTCTTTGACATAAAATGGAGTCAAGATGCTGAGGAGAAAAAGCGGCAGTTACCTGCCTTAACCAAGCTTTTTTATTTCATGAACGAATTGGAAAGTAAGTACCCTCTCAAATGAAACCTTCATGATTGTATAATTACTTAAAGTGTCTTGAAAGGATCTGGACTGATGCTGTCATTTAAACTTTTTCTACAATGTTTCATGGAGACACTGCAGAATAGAAATGGCCATGAGAGATCGTTGAAACCAGATTCTGTCGGAACTGTTGCCTACCAGCAAGATGGTGGACATGGTTTTACATCGGAAAGAGCACTTGCTGGCCCATCCTTGCAAGAGCTACCCATGTACAACTAATGTGTCGCTTGCTAGCATGATTTCGGAAAGGAGAGGTTTCAATAAGGGCTTTTATGCCCCCCCTTAGAATTATTACAATTTTTCATACGGCCATCCCCCCCCCCCCCCCAATGTGTGTGCCCTGGTTGCCGAACCATGGGTCTGAAGGCGGATTTTAGCAAAAAATGCATATTTTTCAACATGTAAGGGCGAGTTTAGTATTGAACGCATTTGTGGAATATGTTTTGCCTCAAGCTTGTTCATTAGGAAGGTAAATGACACATTTTAAGCTATGTTTGATTGTTTGGTTGTCTTTTTCGGAAGTGCCCATAGTTAAAAATAATCTTTTTCAATCTGCCTTTACATGTCTTTTACTCCGCAGAAAATAAGGCGTTCTGAGTTGATGGATTGTTACTGTAGGCCAGTGGCGGCTCATGCGATTTGGCAACAGTGTAGTTATCTCCATTTAAACTTATGTAAAACAATCCATTCTCGTGGAGGCTGACAGCCTCCGGAATTATCGAATATTTTCTGTATGTTTAAATGGAAAAATCTACACTGTTGCCAAATCGCACGAGCCGCCATTGCTGTAGGCAGAGGTATCCATTTTTCGCCCATTAGGTAAGCTAGCGGGTAAATTAAATGTTGACTGAGTTTACTGACTTGAAAAATAGACTTTTGCAGACAGAGACACCCTGCATAGACCCTGCTAACCTCTGAATGTCTCAAATTTTGCCATGTACATCAGAGTCTTGATTCTATGACCCTGCGTTTAAATGAATCTTGCTGTTTAATTTTTTTCAATTCAATGTACAATTTTTCGGCAAAAAAATGATGTAATGGAGTTACCACGGTCCTATGATCAAAATTAATGTTTGTTTACGGAAAAAAGAAAAAACAAAGAATGCCTTGTAATTAGGAAAAGTAATGCATTCCTGTGTTCTTGGAGGTACCCTGACACGGCACAACCAAGGATGGAGAAAGAGGAAGATAAGATAGAAGTTAAATTAGAAATGTTGCATACGGAAGTAGCATCGAACTTAATAATCTCATACTAGAGCCACCACCCATTTCAAGCCTTCTTTTTCCCCTTACAACCTCTTTGTTTCCTTTCATTTCCTCATTTTCCCTTTATTGCCCATTTTTTTCCTCTTCTCTTTTTCCTTCCCCCCCCCTTCTTTATGTCTTTTTTGGGGTTCCGGGGGAGGTTGTTTCCCAGCTACAACATAGTGGCCGGTGATGAGAGTAGTTGGGTCGTTGCTACCATGAAGATGTTTGATTCCATATTAGTTTTACCTGCTCTTCTCCATGGTTCAAGGCGCCTTGAAAAGTCCTTGAATATCCTTGATTTTTTTTTTTTTTTTTTCGGTTTTCATACGCTTGAATCTCCTTGAATATTGACAAAGCCTTCAAATGTACTTGAAAATCCTTGAAAATGGCCAGCTTCAGCTTGTGAGCTTGCCATTTCGTTTGTAATTTTTTTTTGTGCCTGAAAAATGTCGTGTCGTCTTGGTCACGAAGGTGCGAGTAATAAGAAATCAGGTGTCAGTAGAAATTCGGAGGTTGCGGAGTGCGTGCTTAAGTGAGAATCACCAATACTTTTTTCTGCCTCTGGAAAATTGGTAAAAAAGTGTTTACTTTCTAAAAAACACCTAATTAACCCTTTAATTATTCAAACAGAATTTCAAATTACCATCAGAAATAATTACCAAAACTTTATTCAATACTACACTGATGGCTCGAAAACAGATACTTACACCTCTGCTGTTTTCAACACGAATAACTTTTTTAAGTTATTTAAGTTATCTAATTACTCAACTATATTCGATGCAGAAGCCCTAGCCATCAAGGAGGCTATTGTTTACTCATTAAATTTAAACGAAATAAATATAGTAATTTGCACAGACTCCCGAAGCGTCCTCCAAAGTCTCATTAGTCAATCTAATGGCCTACACCCAACTGTAGAAGAAATTAAAAATTTACTTTTTCAGAACAAGGAAAACAATATTCACCTCCTATGGATACCCAGTCATGTAGGCATTCCAGGTAACGAGAGAGCCGATTCCCTTACAAAATTAATTCTTGTCGCTCACAATGTCCCGAATAATCTCTATTTCAAACAATTAATACCATATGTTAAATCTCAAATGTTTAAAAAGTGGAACCAGCGTTGGATAGACTGTACCTGGAAAGGACAAAAATTAAAAACTATTATGCCTTCGTTAAAACCCAAACCCTGGTTCCACAATTTAAATTGGAATCGGCAGGATATAAAAAATATAATCAGATTAAGAATAGGACATGGTCTCTTTCCCTCTCACCTCTTTAAATGCCATCTTAAAATCAATGACCTATGTGATTGCGGTAAAATAGGCGACCTCAATCATTTAATTTTAGAGTGTAGTTTATTAAAAAATAGAGATTTACTTTTTCAAAAACTTTTAGAACTTAAATATACCCCCCCCCCATTTAATATATCTTATTTACTTCACAATCCAAACCCACAAATTTATAAATTAATAGCAAATTTTTTGAGAATTAACAATGTAAGTTTATAATTTTCCTTTCAGCTCCAATTTCAACATTTCACATCTTTCACAATACATCTATCCTTTCCTTCAAAGTCCCTTAGTTTGTTTACCATGACCCAGTCAATTGGCTTCTTCCAAGTCGTCTTGAAGGGTCTCAAGACGTGAAACGGTGTTAGATTTTCTTTTCTTACTCTTTTCCATTCATTTTTCATCTAATCGCTACTCTAACCCGCCCTTATTAATCTACTCCCTCCTAAATTGCCCTTGATTCACTACATTTCTGTCTATAGTTGGCTGTAGGCTCCTTGGTTGGAGTATAAGCCAGTAAACAAGCCAAAAAAAAAAAAAAAAAAAAAAAAAAAAAAAAAAAAAAAAAAAAAAAGTGTTTACTTGTTGGAAGTCCTTGAAATCCCCCGAAAAGTCCTTAAAAAGTCCTTGAATATCCTTGATTTTTTTCCTTAAAATCTGCCATGAACCATGTTCTCACAATTCAAATAACTTCGTACCTCTTGTTAATTTTGACTTATCTTGAACTTTTAGGAGGGGTTGATGGTTACGGCTTATCAGATCTGTTAAGCTTCGCAACTGGCTACACCTCAGAGCCTGCTGGTGGTTTTGACAGAAAAATAACCATAAAATTCGTGGAGAATGATGACCACATCAAGAGGCGTCCTGAAGCAGCTTCTTGCGCCTTTGAAATGTATCTCCCAACATGGAGTGCAACATCCGAAGAATTCAAAGAGATCTTTTATCAAGCATTTACCGCAAAGGGATTCCTCAAACCTTAAAGAATCATATCTTGACGGGTTTTTTTTTTTTTAAGAAATATTTTTTTATTTTTATACAATTAACTGTTGTTCATGAACATAGCATTTTATTGAAACTTTCAGAGTGACAAAGTCACCTTTTTCTGAAATCATCTTATTGTTCGAAAATCCTTTTTTCATTAATTTTTTTACTTGAATACTATTTTTTATTCTCCGTATTTTCTCACCTAACGTTTATCATCTTCAGTTCTTATTTTGAATTTTCTTGGGTATTTTTTTTTCAAGAATTCTTTCCCAATTTTTACATAATTAATTGTATTTCCTCAGGAAAGCAGTTAGTTCAAATGTCAGGATCGACTATGTCAACTTTTTCTGGAATGATCTTACTGTTCAAAAATCTTTCTTTACATTCATTTTTGGACGTATGTACATTTTTTTTATTCTCCATATTTTAGCATCTGACATTCACTTTCCTCAGTTTTTATTTTGAATTTTATTGAGAGATTGTGTCTCAATAATTATTTTCTTACATTTTTCCAATTGATCGTAATTCCGCAGCAAGGCAGTGCGATGAGAATTTTTTTTCCGGTCTCTGATTGCGCGAAACGAAAACAGGTCAACGATTCATGCTAAGATGAGTAGAAATAATTAGTCGCTGCAATGCATGTTCAGCCGCGTAACTTAATAAACATACTTCCATTTTCACGCGTGGCTTTGACAGTGTCTCGCCGTTTCACGCAGTGCGGGGGACCGGAAACCGCTGTTATGATACTGTTTATTTATTTGTTTCTAATTATATTTGTTGTGAAAGCACCAGCTCGTATAATACAGGATAAAAACCTGAATGCATGCGGACAGCTTAGAATAGGTTCACTCTTTAGTAAAAGCTAGTCCAATTATAACACAGATAAATCAGGACCGACAAGATAAATTGAGTATCCACTTAAGTCATAAAAATAAACTTTTCAATTTTGTCTAAATTTTTAGGTTTCTCTCTTCCTTGAATGGGGCTCTTGCTAACTTTTGCTACGGGCGATTGAATAGTCAATTCTAGCGTAAAATCCAGAGTCAATTACGACGAGCTCATTAAAATATTACAAAATTCACTGACAGACTCACAAAATGACTTGTAAGTTTAACCCCTTATGGACCAAGCCCGAGTTTACCCGTTATTCTACTCTAGTCCATTTCACATCGTTCCAGTCAAACCAACGTGCAACTGTCCCATTGGGCAACGTGCAACTGCCCCATTGGGCAACGTTGCAGTTCGTCCATTCAAATCCATGAAAAACATCGAACTTTTGGGTATTCGGTGAACACTTTCGCATTCGACCTTTGACATGGGTTTAAATGGACACAACACAACGCTGCCAAATTGCACGTTACGTCACTGCTGGCAACATCCGTTGATAAATATCGGTTGGCGACTGGCGTTATTAGCTGTCTTGAGTCGGACGATCGCGGGCAAAGCGCCATTCCACACCATTGTTATAATATATGTTGGCGCGGATGATACCTAAAAAGGTTTGAGAATTAACCTGTTGTAGTTGCGTTGCCGTTGTTGCCTCCCTCCAGCAGTTGGCGATGGTCTATTTTCTTCCTTGCTGCAGCACAGAGGATCACATCATGGCATTTCTTGGACATAATTTTACGAATAAAAATCTATAGATTATGAACCAGAAATAGCGAGATATGTTATGGGAACATTCGTCCAATGATTTTCGTCCATAATACGATTGAACCAATTATGTCTAAGCAATGAGCTATAACTTTAGAGTGGCACATCAAGGAACGTTCCGCTGGTTCATTGTTGTCACCTAGAGCGCCGCCATCTTGCCATAAAAATAGATTTTGAGGTTAACTTTTGTAGGTTGTTTCCGGTCGTTTCGTAAACAAACTCGGGCATCGCCGGAAACGACCTACAATATTTAACCTCAAACCTTGGAATCTGCCGTCCAGATTCCCGCCAAATTCCGAACGACCTACAAAATTTAACCTCAAACCTTGGAATCTGCCGTCCAAATTCCGCTTTTTCCCGGGATTCCTTCTACCCGGTGTGGCACAAGGTGGACCAGCCCGATGCCACTCTAAAGTTATAGCTCATTGTGTCTAAGAGGATATTTCAAAAAATGTCGGTAAAAAAAAATAGGACGGACAAAATTATTGTGTGGTCATACTATATTATTGGGCAGACGTAAATTAAACGAAAGTCGTAGGACGAACGTTCCTGAAACCGCGAGATAACTTAAATTTAAATTTTTAATTAATTTTTAATTTAATTTTTTAATTAAGTTTTTTAATTTTTAATTAATAATGTTTAATTTTAATTAATTTAATTTGATTGTTGGTTTCGGAGCTTAAAATTGGTTAAATATTGTGATTTTAGCTCGAAGAAAATCAACTCTATAAATTTTTTTAAAGCAAAAAAAAAAAACAAAAAACAAAAAACAAAAACAAACGAAAAAACAAATTTTCATGTCCCGAAAAATTCATGTTTCGAAAACTTCATGTTTCGAACCAGTGTGTGCATCATGTTGGCCGACGCGACACTCAGGCTCTCATCACTCTTTCAATTTCGTCGGCTTGATCTCGATTCCTTGGTCACTCTCAATCTCTCGATCTCTCGAAGACCGTTCTAGCGAATCTCGATGAGATGCTGCGCTCCGACTGAAGTAACGCTCAAAAGAAACGGAAATAATGAACGATGAGAATTCTTTTACTTCTAAAAAAAATCTTAAAAAGAACTGGTAAGTCCATTCCCGAGAGCAAAATCACAAATGAGGCTACCTTATACGAGGGTTGTCCGTAAATTAAGGTCTCCAAAGCTGTTTCACATAGAAAAAATCATTTTATTGAAAAAACAAGTACAGATTCTGAAAGCTTGAACTTTTAGCTTTTTTCTTCGTAGTTGTCATTACAATCAAAATATTTTTCATGTCTCTCAGAAAGCTTTTTCAAATTCGCGTCATACCCCTCTCCCGCCAACTCGCATGGTGAGGAATTGACTGCTTCTTCGAGCTCCTCAAGACCCCCAAGTGTTGTTTCAAGTTGGGGAACTAATAATAGTTGCTTGGGGCCAAATCTGGACTATGTGGAAGGTGGTCGATGGTTTCCTACCCGAATTTGGCGATGCGAACTGTCGTGACGAGGAGGACGTGAGTGGAAATCGGGCGTTTTCTTGGTGTAAACGGACTCATTTGGTCAGCCAACCTCTCCTTTTGTTCTGTATGGCCCTGTGGCCTGTATTCTTGGACTAAAAAGGCGTTTTGCTGGTCGACTGCCTTGAAAAAGGTACGAAAATCAACGAGGAAAGGTACTGCAAGACATCAACAAAACTGCGCCAGGCCATACAGAACAAAAGAAGAGGTTGGCTGACCAAATGAGTCCGTTTACACCAAGAAAACGCCCGATTTCCACTCACGTCCTCCTCGTCACGACAGTTCGCATCGCCAAATTCGGGTAGGAAACCATCGACCACCTTCCATATAGTCCAGATTTGGCCCCAAGCAACTATTATTAGTTCCCCAACTTGAAACAACACTTGGGGGTCTTGAGGAGCTCGAAGAAGCAGTCAATTCCTCACCATGCGAGTTGGCGGGAGAGGGGTATGACGCGAATTTAAAAAAGCTTTCTGAGAGACATGAAAAATATTTTGATTGTAATGACGACTACGTAGAAAAAAGCTAAAAGTTCAAGCTTTCAGAATCTGTACTTGTTTTTTCAATAAAGTGATTTTTTCTATTTGAAACAGCTTTTGAGACCTTAATTTACGGACAACCCTCGTAGCTAACTTTTGCTACAAGCAATAATTGAATAGCTGCTTCTTGCCTATAAACCAGCGAAAATTACGATGATCACTTTCAAAAATTACAAATTTCTCTCACAGACTCACAAAATGACTTTAAACTTTAGGACGTAATGGTGGAACTACGCTGGTACCATATAGTATAGATTCATATCGAATTTGAGAATTTCCTCTGTATGTTTCTATAGATACAGTGACCAACTAGACAGGAATCCTCCCCCCCCCCCCCCCATTGTACCTGCGTATAGCTTCGCCATTCAGGAGCAAAATAGCGAAGCTAGGGCAGGCATCACAGGAGATTCCTATCTAATTTGTTTCTGTATCTATAGAAACACACATAGAGGAAAGTCACAAATTAGATAGGAATCTATAAAGAGGTGGTCGTTTAAAAGTGTAGGCGCACTTAGACTGATAATCTTTGGAATTTTTCAAAATTATTTCTCACGTTACAAAACGAAAATTAATTATTATGAATTAATTTGAACGCTGGCTTTAATAGAGAAACGCTTTAAAATCAAAAGTTTAAAGTCGGAGGCAAGTTTTCTTTTGATTTGAAGGATTAAAAATTGAAAATTCGCCAAAGATTATGGTCCAGGTGCGCCAACACTTCTGAAACAAGCTAAACCATGGTTAATACGTAGCTTTGCCAATACGCCCTAAACTTCAAAGTCATTTTGTGAGTCTGTGAGAGAAATTCGTGATTTTTTAATGAGCTCATCGTGAATTTCGCTAATTTTCAATCAAGAACTAACGAATCAACCACTCATTGCAAAAGTCAGCAAGAGTCCCATTGTTGAGAAACATAAAAATCAATTTGATTGCACGATGAACGCAAGAATTACAGTGCTACACCCGCTAAGACTATAAGAAATCTTTGGTTGGACCCCGAATCGATGAACCTTTACAGTTTTCTCGGAGGTGAGTCAGTAAAGTACAAAATAATATGTTATATTGCACGCGGTCAGGTGCGGTGGTTGTCGACGTCGCCATGGAAACCGCAAGGTGTTTGAACGGTGGAACGTCTGCGGCGCGACGCGGTACGGTGCGGGTTCGCGGTTCGGTGTGCCGCATTATACAGGGTGACCCTAAAGTAACTGAAAAATTAACGCTCCGGGGCGGGAGCAAAACTGCTCCTCATTTATAGCCATAACAATTATAGCTCCTTTGCAAGATGAAGAATGGCGCACACTGACCCCAAAAAGTATCATTTACTTAAAAGTTATGATCATATTGCAGTTACTTTATTTTAGGGTCACCCTGTATGACCGGAGCAGGAGTGAACGGGATTCCTTGGGGTCTGAGTTTGAGTTTGTGAGACACAAGAGTATATAGTAGAGGCTAGAGAATCTGCAGAATGGAAGGATTCAAAGACTTAAAGAAGTTCCGATGAACAGAGGTGAGGGAGACGGAACTTTCTCGCCTTCGCCACACAACGGACCTAAAAGAGGAATTTTCAGGACAAAACATAAATCAAGACGTGGTTCCTACAAAATTTGAATAAAAAAAATTCCCTAGCTTTACTAGATTTTTAGGCCTTTGTCGGACTTTTGCCGAGGCTTTTAAAACTCAAGAACGTTCACTGAAAAAAATAATTCTTCAATAATTATTTCTATAGCAGTGGCCGCTCGTGCAATGTGGCAACAACGTAATTTCTCCGTTTAAACCTATGCAGAACAATCGATCTTCAGGATGTGCAACTGCACCCCCGTGATATCGATATTTTTGCATAGGTTTAAATGACAAATAAGCATGGTTGACAAATTGCACGAGCCGCTACTGGTCAGGGGAAAATAAGGGGCTAACCCGGAATAAATTGCAACAGAAGCTTTTATGGCTGGAAGTTGCTCATTGGTACTATCTAAAGAACATATAAAAAGTTCGCCAAAATCCGAGTATGGGAAAGGGGGTTTTGCCCCCCTTTTTACCCCAAAATAGAGGATTTTTACGTCTTTTTTCACGGTTTTCCTCAACTTGCGCCGAAACTACCACTCCAACGCAAAAATTGGACTGAACTAATTTTAAAGAAGGTAAAATTTCCTACAAGATGGTTTAATCAGATCAAAATTTCAGTCACCCGGAGGGCGGGAAACAGCTGATTTTCATTTCGCGGAAATTCGAGAATTCGCGGAAAAAACGCGTTTTCGGCGACGAGTAATTTGACTTCCGCAGCAACGAATGCGGAATAACCGTATTCTAGACACCAAATAAGTATTAAAGGGGTCTATATTGAATATAATGGAGGTGCGGAGGGACCAAGGTCCCACTTGATCCCCCCCCCCCCCCCCCTGACCCGACTCTCAATACAGAATGAATAGAGCACAAATTCTCCATAAAGTGTGAAGTAATTAACTTTTTTCTCGCCAAATGTCTTGTTCATTTTTTGCCCTTGCGTATTTGGACCAACTACCCCCCCCCCCCCCTTAAGAGGCCTGGCATTCGTGAATGCTCAATTTACCTCATTTTTCCTCATTTTCGCACATTTTTGGAATTGGCAAAATTGCCCCTTACAAATGACTTGTAACAGTTAATGGAGAGCTGCAAAAATGTGCTGATGTATTTTGTGCCCCGAAGAAAACTCATTCGGATATTGAAAATGCAGGTAGATTGGTGATTCTTCAATTTTATGGAGCCAGAAAAGACGATACAATAGAGCTTCTGCGTTTTCGTCTCTGTAAATGAAAGGTCGCCTCAACCAAGACTTTCGTCAAACCGGAAAAATTACCACCCACTCCAACAGCCGTCAAGTATCACTCTTAGCGAGCTTACTTTCAAATTCAGGAGTGGATGGGCACAAACGACCTGGGCCTGGATGCCATCTAATGAGTCATGGGGATGGATCACCGAGTGCAAAAAATATCTACCTAGACTCACGGATAGGCCTTCGCCCCTCTGCTCCTTAAATTCTTTCATCAGTCGACCACCGTAAGTAAATGTTAGAAACAGTGTGACACCATGCATTGCAGCTGCAAAAAATTGGTTTGCCATGTACTGACGCGACGTTTGTAGCGGTTGCCAAGACCATGGGTGATTCCTACTTGGTCAAAAAAGTGAATGTTTCTCCCCGGAAAAATGAGGTAAATTGAGCATTCACGAATGCCAGGCCTCTTAAGGGGGGGGGGGGGGGGGGTAGTTGGTCCAAATACGCAAGGGCAAAAAATGAACAAGACATTTGGCGAGAAAAAAGTTAATTACTTCACACTTTATGGAGAATTTGTGCTCTATTCATTCTGTATTGAGAGTCGGGTCAGGGGGGGGGATCAAGTGGGACCTTGGTCCCTCCGCACCTCCATTATATTCAATATAGACCCCTTTAATACTTATTTGGTGTCTAGAATACGGTTATTCCGCATTCGTTGCTGCGGAAGTCAAATTACTCGTCGCCGAAAACGCGTTTTTTCCGCGAATTCTCGAATTTCCGCGAAATGAAAATCAGCTGTTTCCCGCCCTCCGGGTGACTGAAATTTTGATCTGATTAAACCATCTTGTAGGAAATTTTACCTTCTTTAAAATTAGTTCAGTCCAATTTTTGCGTTGGAGTGGTAGTTTCGGCGCAAATTGAGGAAAACCGTGAAAAAAGACGTAAAAATCCTCTATTTTGGGGTAAAAAGGGGGGCAAAACCCCCTTTCCCATACTCGGATTTTGGCGAACTTTTTATATGTTCTTTAGATAGTACCAATGAGCAACTTCCAGCCATAAAAGCTTCTGTTGCAATTTATTCCGGGTTAGCCCCTTATTTGAGCTATTTTCCCCTGACTATACTGATTTCTAGTAACGTTACCAGAAGCACAACGATATGTGAACCACGAAGAGTCTAATCTTTTACCAGAGATTTCTGGAGTTACTTATTAGAATATATGGTCACAGTACCAGAATTTCCCAAACGTTCAAGCACTATGGTAGGTACAAACATTAGAAATTCTGGGAAACGCACCATCCCTTACATTAGTTTGTGCTCCTGGTATTTTGGCTACCTTTTTTTTTTTTCCCCCAGTGTAAATTGCTGAACGATCGTGAACAAGGAAAAAGAAGATCTATCATCCGGAATCCGGAAGGCTACCATTGACTAAAGACAAGACTATAAACCAGATGGTAAATTTTGCCAGAGTTTGTAGTCAAGTGAATCAGAAATCTGGTGATCAATCTCAAAACTGTTGAATCTACAAAATCGTCTAGCTGCGCGCCCATTTTGAGCAATCCGGATGGTAATTTATACATCAACCTTTTTTTCCCCCTTTTCCTCCGTGGAGATGGAAATTTGTCCGAAATTCATGGAGGAAACTTGCGAAAAACGTAAAAACAAATACTGATTGTAAATTAATTATATTCATGTAACATAAAGTGGGATTTCTGATGAGAAATGAAAAATGACGACAATACTTTTCAGACTTAAATTTAATTACAGTCTAACTTTGACTTTTTAGACTTTTTTAGAAACTTAAAAACTTCCCGAACGATTTCCAGGCCCAGAAATAAGAAACTTCCCTGTCATTTCTAAACATTCCAGGTTCTTTCAAATTTACGGCAGTGGCGCGTAGCGTGCCATTGAGCAACGTTGTATACTTTCTCAATTTAAACCCATTAAAAATATCGAACTATTGGGTGTTCGGTGAACACTCTCTAATTCGACCTTTTACATGAGTTTAAATAGAAAAAAATACAGGGCTACCAATTTGCACGCTACGCCGCGCCGCTGATTAATGGCTACCCTGAATTAAATTATGAGCAATAAGTGGTAAGATAGCTGACAACTGAAATCATCCATTAAATGTTTCACAAATTATAACAGGGTGCAGTGGCGGATCCAGAAAATTTTTCTGAATTGGGGGGCACGCCGCCTGTGAAATTTTGAAATTTGAAGCGTCGCGTCGGTGGAAGCAATTTTGGGCTATTTTCTATTGAAAAAGGCAAAATTGGAGGCTTCAGGAAGGGACAAGTGCCAACGTTTTCCCCCGTTTTTCCTCTGCAATAAATCATCGATTTTAAAGAAATTGAGGCAAAAACAAGGAATATTTCAAGTCCAGATAAACTCATTTTTGGATCCACAGTGCGCCGCACCGGAGCAATGACAAAGCCAGTGGCGTAGCGTGCAATTTGGCAACGTTGTAGTTCGTTCATTTGAATCCATGAAAAAGATCGAAGTATTGGGTGTTCGGTGAACACCTTCGCATTCGATCTTTTACATGGGTTTAAATGGACACAATACAACGTTGCCAAATTGCACGCTACGCCACTGGACAAAGCTCGCACACGCTCACAGGTGCGCGAGAGGGCCGTGAGGCGACCGTTGCGCGGGTGGAGTTTCAAATTTTTCAAACAATTACTTCAGACTTTCAAAGAAGGAATTCGGTAAAAATGAATAGTTACTTTCTGTCTCCTGAAATCAGTGGCAAAGCTTGCAATCTCGCAATGCTGAATTTTGTCCATTTGAATTCAAGCAAAAGGTGTAATCCGAAAGTGATTACGATTCTTTGGCCCAATAAATGGTCGGGACGGACGGTCTTGCTCGCAGATGATTAATGGATACACAGATGATAAGTCCAAATTTTTAGGTTCAAAACTTCGAAGTCCAACAATTAATGTCCAAAACATTAAAGTCCAAAAAATCAAGTCCGAGGAGGAAACGTCCAAAAGAAGAAAAGGCTAATATTAAAATGTCCAGAGATTCCAGAGAAGTCCATAAAGCGACGTGAGACAGCGCTTTACCAGCAATCGATTGTTGAGCATGGATTCAAATAAAGCATTGACATGATTGCCAAATAGCACGAGCCGCCACTGGGAGGTGCAAGTGAACCTGCATCACCCCCAAGGCATCGATACGTTTGCATAGGTTTAAATGGCAAAAAAGCACGGGTGCCAAATTACACGAGCCGCAACTGGAATCAACCCTCGATAACGTTAAGCAAAAGTAAGCAAAAGACCCACTGGCAGCCTGCAAGAAGTGTAAGAAAGTTCTACGCTCTAGCGAATGGAGTGGTATGGTCGTGGGTCAATAATATTATTCTTCGCGTATCGCAAATGCTCTCACTCGTGGTTTCAATTGCGAAATCGTCTTGCGTGCGTATCACGTGACTTACGGCCTATAGTGCAGCGTATATGGAGGACCATACCTACCATATGATGATACGCTGTACCGCATACGGAGGACTTCAATACAGTTTGCCAAGCTCGAGGCGGGTTGGGGACTTGCGGAGGGAGGTGTGTCGCGGGCGTCACATCGCGTGGAGGGTCGAGGTGGGTGGGGGAGGGGGAGGGGAGGGGGAGGGGGAGGGGGAGGGGGAGGGGGGAGGGAGGAGGGAGGAGGGGGGAGGGGGAGGGAGGAGGGGTGAGCAAGTTCGACGGGCGTCAGAGTCTAAGCTGAACCGTATATGCTCGAGTCCGTTGACTGGACTTTCCTTTTTAGGTAACTAACTTTAATTCTTCTTTTTTTTTTCTTTCTTTCTCTGTCTCATTCTTTCATTTCTGTCGGCATCTAAACATCTTTCAAACTGCCGATAGGAGTATAAAACTAGAATGATCACAAAACACATCGTACCATTGCCAGTTTTACACGAGCGTCGAGCGGGAAGACTAAAATACAATGGCGGCAGGGGCGGATTTGCCATTACGCAAAATACGCAACTGCGTACGGCCTCAGACCTAAAGGGGCCTCACTTCACGAAGGGAGGAAGAAGAGAAGAATAAGAGAGAAAAAGTGAAAAAAAGGAGAACAAAATAAGGCACAAAGATAAAATAATAACATTTTTGTTGGGGGGGGGGGGGGGCTTAAAACTGCATTCCAATGCCTTCTTTAAAAAAAAAAAAAAAAAAAAAATAGCCCCCAAACCCCCCTTCTTTCCGGTGGATGCCCTCAGACCCCCAGGCATCCTACCCTTTCTCTTGGGGGCCTTAAATTCAAAATTGCGTAGGGCCTCAAGAGATGTTAATTCGCCCCTGAGTGGCGGATCTATCCACTATCCAGTTGGACTTGGAGACAGAGTTGGGCAAAAGGGCCGAGTCCCGAGGTTGCACTGCCGGGTACTTTTATAGTTTTCGAGCTGACTCTCTCATCGGAAATTTTTCTAATCGTTATTAAAGGGTGATCCGGAACTACTTTTTTTTTTTTTTAATCAAGAGCAAAGTTGTTTTATCATACTACAAAGTAACCAAAAATAATGTTTACTTTTTGAAAATCATCGTAGATTTTTAAATTGGAGTTTGAAAACTGCTCTCTTCTATCTTTCAAGCGGAAAAAGATGGGAGAATATTACTATATAGAAGCACCCCCCCCCCCCCCCACTTGAGTATCAAGTTGGCCCGTTTCCGTTCTGATTCGCGTTATCTATACTGTTTTAGTGACAGACGAGAAGGAATATAATAATATTAAAATCCAGCAGGAATCAAAGTGGCTTCGCTGCTTTTTTTTAAACGTGAAACCGATATCTGAGTGGTTAATTTTTTACTTCCCGCTTCTCCATGAAACAGTCTATAGGCTGTTTTAGTAGAGCGATATATCGTATCAATTGCCGTATCGAAGGCCTCTGGTTGCAAACAAACTCTGGTTCAATGTAATTTCCCCATAAGCGCACTTTTGAACGGAAACGGCTATTAAATCAAACAATTTTTGCGACCTTCTTGCGAATATGAATTCTACGTCCTCGAAAATGCTTAATTATGCCTGGTTCCACAACTCAAACTGCTGGAATCAACATTAAGATATTACAGTCGATGCATTTGGAGGTTGGAATCATCCAGAAGTCATTGTTGTTGTTAAGGAATTGGCGGGATTTCGGGCGATTCTAATCTACAAATGCAACGTTTAATCTGTAATATCTTATTAATTTCGGCAGTTTTATTCAAGGAACTAGGCATAATTAACCCCTCCAGGGCCAAGCCCGAGTAAACTCTTTTTTTTCCCTCTATAGTTTATTTCACAATGTTTCAGTCTTCATTCCGGATAAACGCGATTATCGATAAAAACTCTTACAATATGAGATCTCTTTGGGCGCCTTCAATCTGTAGTATAGGCAATTCCAACTCTCCCGAGTACGAACAGTTAACTACCTGCCCTAAATAAACAAAGGAGTGGCGTTCTTTTGAACTAACCTCTAGCCCTTAGAGGGTTAAGCATTTTCGAGGACGGAAAATGCATAATCGCAAGAAGATTGCAATAAATGTTTGATTTAAAACACTAAATTTCTGTTCAAAAGTTCGCTTACGGGGAAATTACATTGAACCAGCATTTGTTTGGAGCCAGAGGCCCTCGATACGGCAATCGATACGATACATCGCTCTACTAAAACAGTCCATTCAATCGTTTGACCGCTGCCAGCTGAGGCTTCGAAAAAAATCTGAAATAAAAATTCGCTAGATGTATGGGCTCATTGACCGCCTGCCCATTACATTTGCAATACAATGTTTACAATTCACCTGCACTTGTTGTTAGCACTGCGGTGCTAATTATTACAAGGTTCCACCTGAGAACTTTGAATCAAAGCATAGCGTTGATCGCTACCTATTATTATTTCCCCCCCCCCCCCCATTTTATTTTATTTTTTTTGTGGGAGTAGTTTATGGTGTCTCTTTTACACTAGGCTCTTGCGTGTGGAAACGAATGCTGTCTTACATACATCACACTTTTTTGACACGGTCCACATGGAGAGAAAAAAAAAACACTTTGGTAGCGCTTACAAAACCTTTGGTAGAAAAATGAATTTAGTTGAGTCAACCAAATCTTCGATTCACTCAGCGAAACCTATTTAGTGAGGAGTAAAGAACCTTAAATTAGCTCTACTGCTCTACAATCGTAATGCTATCGACACTGGCGTATCCAGTGGATTGTCTTTCTCTCTCTCTCTGTCCACTTGAACGCATGTGATAACAAAGGATAGAAGAGGGGGCGAAAGTCACGTGACTGCCCCTTATCTTTCCATTTCTAACACACGCGATCAAATGACCATAGAGAGAGAAGGAAAAATTCTTGGATCCGCTAGTGGCTATCGAGTCGATGATCGAGTACGTGTTAGGGTGGAGGCATTCCGATAGGTTTTATTCCGATAGAGAAACCCTCTCATCTCTACGGAAATTCGCCGAAGACTCCTGAGCTATCGAAGAATTTCCACAGAGATGAGAGGGTTTCTATCGAAATGAAACCTATCGTAATGACAACACCCATAAGAATAACACGTACTTGAACATCGACTCGATGGCATTACGATACGATTGCTCATAATCAGCCTGCTGACGTCTTTTTCTGGGCCACTTTACTATACTTTAAGGTTTTGTCAGCGCTACCAACGCAGTTTTTTCTGATTTTCTCAGCAGTAAACAGCATGAAAATGGTCAATTTTAATATTTGTGTAAGCCTCTTTCATTCATCATGTTTAAAAAAAAAAAAAAAAAAAAAATCCAAGGTTTGTGAAGAAAATTAGCGACAATCCCAAAGATACAAAAATATTACTAAAATTGGTGGCATATAATATGTCAGAATTAGAATTTAGCCAATACTACGCCCTAATAATTGCACGCAACGCCTACACTATGAGGGAGACCCAGGCCCCGAAGGCAACGCTGAAATCTAATTAGCCCGCTTAAAATCGGTGATAGTTGCAACACTGAGAACAATCAGGCATATCTTAAGAGCCTAAGAGTCTGGAGCCGCCGATAGAATGGAAGGTGATTATTTGAATTTATGTGACACATCACGGACCACGGAGTTGGTTACCGAATGGTTGAAAAAAAGTCGAGCGGAGGCGGTTTGGCACAGGCACAGTCACTGCAAGTGCCACAGGTTGTTTGACCTTGACCGAAAACAAGCGTCATAAAAACGCGACACCGTTATGAGATATTTTGTCTTTCCTGCAGCTATACAGCGAAATCACTTTCTTTCGGCTTGAGGGAAGCGCAAACAGTGACAATAACTTTTAAATACTGTTGAAGTGACGAGCTGCAACTTTAACCCTTTAACTATCAGGTAACAGAGAAATCAACAGTAGCTCGCTCTAATTTAAAGGGTAGTTGAATAATCCTACTCTGCTGTGTTAATTTTGTCAATTCATTAAATTGAAGACGCTGGACGAAAAATTATTGAGCAAAAAACTACTTGAGATACCTTTTGCTGTGGTGGCATAGTTCATGGAAAGCTTTTTATTTAACCCACATAAGCCCATTGGGTCGTTTACGACCCACTTAAAATGGTTTTTTTTTTTTTGGACCAAATTACAGTAAATTTGGGCAAATTTAACTCAAAAATCAATGCTGTGATCATTCAGCACCTATAATTTAGCTGGACCAGAAAATTTCACAACATTCAAATGTTAAATTTTTTCAACTCTAAGGTGGTGTTTTTTAAGAAAAACACCAAAAAACACCCAATATGTTCAAAAAAAGTTGGGTACAAATGGGTTTTAAAGACAAATCGAAGATTTTCAAGGACTTTTCACAGGATTTCAAGGACTTTCGACATGCAAAAAGTAGTATTTTTTCAACCAATTGCTATAGGCAGAAAAAACACAAAAGAAATGAAAGGAAGAAAAAGTTCATGCTAACTCCTGCACTTTTTCCCCGCGACTTTGCAACCGAATCGACACGACATTCCTCAAGCAAACAAACAAAATTATCAACAAAACGGCGAGCTATAACGAACTGCAGCCGCTCATTTTCAAGGATTTTCCAGTACATTTGACAAAGTCATCAAAATTCAAGGATTTTCAAGTATATGAAAAACGAAAAACAAAAATCAAGGATATTCAAGGATTTTTTAAGGCGCCACGAACCATGTGGCAACAATGTATTTGCTCCCCTTGAATCTATCAGGGGCGTGCCGTGGGGGGAGCATGTGGGTACCCTTGCCCCGGGCGGCACTCTCGGGGGGGCGGCAAAATCAGGGTGAACAACCGAAAAAAAAAGGTTATCAAATTTCAAAATTAATCTCAGAGGGCGGCAAAATCAGTGCGTAACAAGCAAAAAAAAAAAAAAAAAGTCATCAAATTTATAATTTTATTCGCGGAGGGCGGCAAGATTGCATTCTTGCCCCCCCCCCCCCCTCTCTGGAAACCACGGCACGCCCCTGGAATCTATGTTCAACCATAGATCGATGGCTTCACTTTCGGATCGATTGTTTTTCATACAATTAAATGGAGGCAGTGGCGTCGTGAGCCATCTAGCAACAATGCAACTGCTCCATTTAAACTCATTAAATAATTATATCGAATTTTCCTTGTGCACTGTGCACCCCCTGAATTCGCCATTTTACACGAGTTTAAATGGATAGAATACATTGTTACCAAATTGCACGCGACGCCTCTGAATGGAGGAATAACATTGTTGCCGAATTTCACGAGCCGCCACTGCAAGAGTCAGACTTTGCAGTTCGATAACCGTGGCATCAAGGCATCGCGACAGTACTTAATGGTAATGACACACAATAATTAATCAATTGCCAAGCTCACTCCACTTGAGAGTAAAGACTGAAGAGACTGAAGCGTCGCCGTCGCACTTTGGTCAGAGATCGACAAAAAAAAAAAAAAAAAAAAAAAAAAAAAAAAAAAATCAGTGAAAAAAAGTCATCAAAAATCAGAGTTGTTGACCTTTCAAGCCTAATTATAATGTTCCAGTGATATTTCTAGGTTTCAAGTACTTGTTTAAGTTTACAGTGTTTGTTAAATATGTGATTAACCCTCTGAGGGCCAGGTTAGTTCAAAAGAACGCCACTCTTCCGTTTATATAGGGGAGGTAGTTAACTGTTCGTACTCGGAGGAGTTGGAATTGCCTATACGATACATTAAAGGCGCCCGAATGAACCTTATTTTTTGTAAGTGCTGTCATCGAGAATCGCCTTCTTCCGGAGTGAAGATCGAAACAATGTGAAATAGACTAAAAGAGTAAAGCGAGTATCAGCGGCGGCTCGTGCAATGTGGCAACAATGGATTTCCTCCATTTAAAACTGTGTAAAATAATCGATTACTAGGTGAGGCGTAGCGCCTCACCTAGTATCGATCTTTTTGCATACGTTTGAATGGCAAAAGTGCACGGTTGCCAAATTGCACGAGCCGCCACTGGCGAGTATACTCGGGCTTGGCCCATAAAGGGTTAATATAGTGGTAATGTGGTATTGAAACTTTACAAATGATAACTTGATGAGATTATATTTTCTGATTTTTTCCCAATTTTTTGAAAATCTCAGACCACGGTGGGTCGTGGCGGTTAAGGTTGTGCGAATGTGCGCCTGGATATTCCTTCAAAATGCTCCAATCGCTTCGTCAAACGAGTGTTGTCGGAGGGGGTCACGGGTCTATCAAGTTGCAACTTTGAACTTTCATCGATGCAGGCACAGCAAACTGAACTGATGCCTCGCTCTCGGTGCCTCCTCCGGGCTTCGCCTAGCCGCGACGCACAGTGGAACGAGACAATGAGATAGGTGGGTTGGACAAGGGATTTATGACTAAAAATGCAAATTTGAATGTTCTTATCGACAAAAAAACAAACTATACGGAGTGATTCTGGTAGGAACTTTTGCAATAAAACCAAAGAAATTACTTTCAAATATCTACGTTGCGTATTGATAAAAATGAACGCATTTAAATTTTAAAGTCGCCACGCTATGTCCGCAGCCTTTCCCATTAACTCACTCCACTGTGCGCCGTATCGCATATAAAATAAAAGCTCGCCCTTTTCAAAGTTCCCTCTCAGACACTGCTTTTGTGTTATGACATTCTCGCTGCTTGTTCCCTTGTTAAGTTGGCCGGAAAGTTCTTACAGTGTACAAGTCAGGAGTGGATCATTAATTCTATCGTCGTTGAGAAAGTGGGGAGGGGGGGGGAGGCCGGAGGGTACCGGTACGGGGGGAATTTAATACTTATAAGTTATATTCTGAGACACTTTTATCGATTCGCGTATATAACTCTGACTACTCAAGAGTCGAAATAGGCTACAAGAAGTTCGATGTTTCGTTATTTTATGAGATGTATCCTAAACTGTTCAAGTCATAGAAATATGGATAGTATCGAAAATATCAAAACGTTTGATAGTTTCTATCGAAAGTTACAATGAAAGTCGATTACATGCGGAAGGACTAGAGAAACACCGATCGCATACTTACTATAAGCTCGTGCGATGCGTGGCCGCAGGTATCAAGTAGCTACGATGCCCATTGCAAAACACCCAAAAACCAAAGGGGTTCTGACTGGTTATTTTCCGCATGCATGGAAATTAAGGGGGTAATAATATGAGCTTTCCAACAATGCTTCGCCCTTAGTTTCCGACATTCGATCAAAATTATCTAAACTTTGAACACTTACGGAGCACCAAAAACGTTTACTTTCTAGCTGCCTATAGGCCCTTTGAAGGAGTGTTAGGGGAGAAAGAATAAAGATATCATAAGATATTTAGATGTTAAGTGCTTTCTTTGAAAATTTGTCGGCAAGTCATGACCCACTGAACTCAAAAATCAAAATCCTAAAACGTGTTTACCCGTCCGTCTGTAGACTGTGCGTCTAATGTGACATCACGTAACCGTCGTAACCTCTTGATTTGACAACTATCTCTAATCCTTCTTGGGAAGCTTAAAGTCCTGAACCTATAGGTACAGAAGTTGTCTCATAGTCAAATGTTGGCTTACGACGGGTACAAAAACATTTAGACCGAAATAATGAAAAAAAATAAAATAAAATTTAAAAAACAAAAAAACAAAACAAAAACGTGCATAGTCATCAAAGAAAACCCCAGTCGTGGAAGATCTTCAACTTTCGCAAAAATTGAGAAAACGCGCACGACTCGTTCTTGGGACATCAAAAAAAATGTGATAAAGTCCACCCGGAGGAGGAGGGAGAGGGCAGAGAGAGAGAGAGAGAGAGAAGAGAGAGAGAGAGAGAGAGAGAGAGAGAGAGAGAGAGAGAGAGAGAGAGAGAGAACGGACGGACGGACGGCCGGAAATGAAGCATCAAGCATTCTATCATCAATTAATTAAGACGTTTTTCGCTGAATCACCTACGAGTTCAGCACAATTGCTTGGAACAACGCAAATATGATACTTGATACCGCGACTGAGCTGACATCATCCAAACAGACCAAGGTCATCGTCATTCGTCACAGTACACAGGAGAAATTCAAACGATGAATTAGTTTGATGGGTGCTCACACTGCACTAACAGTATCGATGATATGGGTCAAGGCAATGGCTAAAAAGCTTAACCCTTTGAGTATCACAGGCGAACCTTGAAATCTAGCAACGTTGCATCACAGAGATGAAGCGATCTCTTTGGCAACGTTACATTTTTTCCATTTAAACCCATGGAAAAGATCGAAATATCGGGTGCGGAGAACTCCCTCGAATTCAGTTTTTTTGTATGCATGTGGTTAAAATGACAAAAATATAAAACGTTGCCAAATAGATCGCTTCATCTCTGTTTAATACAGTCCAAGTCAGTTCAATTCAGATCTGTTCTGTGATTAGTGAAAACTCTGATCAGAATAAGTAGTAAATGCAAGTACATAGTCACTAGAGTCCCTATATATGAAAGAGTCTCGCCATACGAGGTTCCATCTCTGATTGGCTGCTGAAAAGTGAAGAGGAAGAAGGGGTCTATGAAGCCTTAAGGCGCGCCTCTTGTTTACATCTTCATGGACCCATCTTCACTGCTGCCCAGCTATGAGGAAACTTTCGGCATTTGTAGCTGGTATTGTTGAAATTTGAATTAGAAATTGATGAAAATATGTTCAGAACAGAATAAAATTCACGCATTACTTTTAAAACAGGTAGTGAAGCCAACGGGTATTGGAGGTTAGGTTGACCTAACAAAGATTACTTACACACGAATACATGTATAAGTAATCTTTGGCGGAAAGATCGTTGGATAAAAATGTAAACAAGAGGCGCGCCTCCAGGCTCCTCAGACACCTTCTTCTTCTTCACTTCTGTTCACGTGTCTTGACTCTTTCATATATAGGGACTCTAATAGTCACAAGTAGGAGCAGAGAAGAAACTCAAAGAAAATCACGTAGCGGTCAGGGGCACAAGGTACAATGCACATCCTCAGAGCAGAGCCATGCCTCATATTATGTATGTGCGGGAAATCTTGTTATAGGCCGAAGTCTTAGTGGCATAGTACTCGCGTTTATGTATGCATGCTTAAATAGCAAGACGATGCGATACTAGGCAACAGTTTCAATTGCAGTACTGTGACATAATTAGGAAGAAACCGCACGAGTGCTACAACTGTGCGGACTCGAGATGAGAAACAGAGCGTAGGATAATGAGAGAGGATCAACCAATAATTAATTACTCAGCTCGAAAGTTTCCACGTACCCCCTCCCCCTCTTTCTCTCTCTTTCCCTATTCCTTTCTCTCTTTCATACCAAAAATCGATGCATATAGACATAGTTGAATTCAGAAACCGCTGAGCTACATCCGAGATCTTTGAGGACACGCCGGGACATCTTTACCAGAGCTGCCGTTTTGCGTATAATCAATGCTATTTTTCAATTCACCGATGATTCCACCGGTTGAGAAAAGATTACACAGTTCAGTTCAGTGTATGACTGTAATAAACTAAAATACTCGCATCTGTAATCTTTTCTCAACCGGTGGAGTCGTCGATGACTTTAAAAAGCTTGCGGATATTTTAATTAATCAACGGAGTTTCCACCGATTAAGGAAAGATTACAGATCAGAGTATTTTCGTGCATTACAGTCATGAACTGAACTGAACTGAACTGAACTGTGTAATCTTTTCTCAACCGGTGGAATCATCGGTGAAAAGAAAAATATCACTGATTATACGCAAAACGGAAGCCCTGATCTTTACACTCGCAGGGCTGCCGTTTTGCGTATAATCAATGCTATTTTTCAATTCACCGATGATTCCACCGGTTGAAAAAAGATTACACAGTTCAGTTCAGTGTCTTACTGTAATAAACTAAAATACTCGCATCTGTAATCTTTCCTCAATCGGTGGAAACGCCGTTAATTAATTAAAATACCCGCAAGTTTTTTAAAGTCATCGACGACTCCACCGGTTGAGAAAAGATTACATGATGCGAGTATTTAAGTTCATTACAGTAATACACTGAACTGAACTGTGTAATCTTTTCTCAACCGGCTGAATCATCCGTGAATAGAAAAATAGCATTGAGTATACGCAGTAGCGCACCGAGAACTTTAGTTTGGAGGGGGGTTTCACCGCAAATGTTCTATTTTCTGAGGCCTTGTGGGGGGGGGGGGGGGGTTGAAAGCAATTTTGGCCGAAGATGACCTTTTATAGGACACCATCTTGATGCTTAGGGGGGGTTTCGACCCTAAAGCCTCCCCCTTCGGTGCGCCACTGATGTATACGCAAAACGGCAGCCCTGCTTCACAGACTGCTGCAACATTGATTAGCTCCCACAGTTCATCATTAGGGTACAGCGTATCGCATAGGAATAAAGGCTAGTTTAAAGCCTCAAAGCCCAATCGTGTTGATCAACAGAAAGTCATAGGTGGTTTTTAATAGTGTACTCAAAAACGATCATAGCGTTTCAGATGACATCTTGTTGTTTCTTTGTTTTTTGTTGTTTGTTTTCTTTTTTTACCAATATATTGAACCAATAAATTATACATATGTTCAAAGATGAGGGACAACGGGCGAACAACGTGGTACGACCTCCAAAACTATCTAGTTTGATCTAGACTTGACTATTTCATCACGATCAGGCAAGTCCCCCCCCCCCTCCCCCGATCAAAGAGATTCTTTCCAAAACCTTGGCAGGTGCGATCACATGCGTTTCTCAAGTTCATAAAAAATTAGCAAGAGTACATTATTTCTCATAAACGCTTTAAAGAGTAAACATTTAAAAAACTTTTAAAAAATGAAAGAAAACGAAAATTATGCGAGTAACATAGATTCATGGAACGAGAATATGTTCAAAATAGAAAACAGTAAGCAATTGAAAAGGCTCAAAAATCAAAATTTTGCTTGGTCTTGGTCTCTCCCATACCCCTCCCCAGTGCGACCCCCCTGCTGTTACGCCACTGATTCGATCGTGCTTAGTGTGCTTTCTGGTGTTCCCACATATCCGTCGAATCTCCATCCATAGAAGAATACAGGAATAAAAAGTATAACATGGCCATTGTTCCTGCTGGAGAGTGAATACAACCACTGACGATTTAAATGTTGAATGAGCCTCGAAACGGCCGCGAGAGAGGCGCAGTTCAAAATCGATATGAATAAAGAATCCGATCCGGTATCCTGTATTACTTCAATGCTTATCCCTAGAGTGGAGACATCCCTCATCCCTTCACGCGCCTTTACTTCACTCACTGCAATGACTCACTAAGGGATGTTCGACCGCGCTAGTTCAATGGAACTCAGCTCAGCTGCTACACATCGAGTGAGTCACGGTTTCGAAATGATATACCCAATTCTCAATTGCGCAGTCAATTTCTCCTTGACTTATAGAGGGTTTTAGTATAATGGCGGCAGCCGGTGATGAGCGTTCCAAACAAAGATAGATTGTCTCTCACGTGACCCCCATGTACTGCCATCTCACTCTAATTTCAAAAATCGTACATAGAGACATCTTTCGTGATTTTTTTTTACTGAAATGAATTCCTCGAGGCATTTTAATGCGCCTCTGTTAGTAATATGTCGTAAAACAAGGTCCTGTACACGAATTTCAAAACTAGAAAGATATGGGTATACATGGGGGGTCACGGGAGAGAGAGTGAGATAGTTTGGAACGCTACGCGAGTTTCATCACAACCGATTGCGACCGATGAGTGCATTGTTGTAGTTGTTGGCTAACCGTTGAATTTGCACTAAAACCGTAACAAGAGTTCTGCTCGTTAGCTTTGTGGTTCTTACAAAGGCGGATCCAGCAATCTGCCAACTATGGATTCTTCCCATTTGAATGTATATGAAACATGAAACAATCGATTAGTAAAAGGGCTATAGCCCCCCTCAGGGATCGATTGTTTCTCATTCTCATACATCCAAACGGGAAGAATGCAATGCATGGTTGCCAAATTTCTGGATCCGCCCAAGTGATCGCAAAGTTTCTCACATAAATTGATAGACGATTCTGCTGAGCAACGCCAACATTCTAACAAGCAGATTCTTGTTTATCGGAATAAAGTACTTATTTTCCACCTCTGGGACATATTGATGGATTGTGACGTCACATGCGGAATGTAGAGTGCGTTGGATCAAATTGATTCAAACCTACGCAAGGAGAGTGCGAATATTTTACTAAAACAAATATTCGTATTTACAGGGACAAGTAAATACATCAAACGTTGCAGTTGTGACCTCGTCCGAATCAATCTAATTCTTTATTATCCTTGATATTGATTGATAAGAGAACACTTTCGTGACTTGCATTTTATCCACTGTTTCATGGGCGCACTTGCAGGACTTACACTGTTAAAAATCGACCAAAAAATTCCGGAGAGAAAATCTGAACGAACGTAAAAATTAGGGTACATTTTATTCTCATGCGGAGTAAAAGTATAGGGTGTACCGAA
This sequence comes from Trialeurodes vaporariorum, assembly GCA_011764245.1. Taxonomy (NCBI): domain Eukaryota; kingdom Metazoa; phylum Arthropoda; class Insecta; order Hemiptera; family Aleyrodidae; genus Trialeurodes; species Trialeurodes vaporariorum. Next base: position 54,771,006 of record VMOF01000001.1, read on the forward strand.
AGTAAGGGGCGAAAATTACTATCGAGGAGGGTATGCATGAACTTACGCCTCCTTGGTGGAGTATTATTATTTTTTAACCCCGAATAATTGCAAATAATGTCTATCTCTTTCCTCCTTTTCGCACAATTTTTCACTTTGCAAATATCTTACTCCGAAAACTAGACACTGGGAGAAATCAGGGCTTTTATATAACCGGAGTCGGAGTGAACATTTCTAACAGTGTACTAGCGGAGACAAAGATACCTAGCCAGGGTATGCAATAAGCAATACACAGCATCCCATCCAATGCGTGCATTAGGTGTGTTGCGTGTTGCATATACACTGGCCAAGTATCTTTGTCCCCGCTAGTACGTTTTGCGAGCGAATCGCTATTCATCTCGGGCTCTCGGCATACTTTTTTTTTTTTTTTGTTTTGTTTTTTTTTTTTTTTTTTGTTTTTTTTTTTGTTACATTCGGACGATAGTCTGCTGTGGAAAATTTTTGAGATCTATATCTCTATCTCCCAATCAGTAATTAAATTTTAGACAAGTACATTAAATCTTTTAAAAGGATCGTGCGAGGAATGTATCGATTGCGCATGTTTACTTTTCAATATTCGGCGGAAGTTTGGGTAAACAGATTTGATGAGTCGCTCCGCACACTCACTCACTGCGATGAGTTCGGACGGGAACATGAAAATCGTACATACATTACACACAAATTATGAGGAATCTTCCTCTTTCTCTCTGTAATTGAAAGTCGAGGCAACTGTTCTTGTTCCCATTCTATAGCACGTTTAGTTCACCCGGTTTATTTTAGGGCCTTCGTCGCTATCCCATCTGTATGACATGTGTTTGATCATCGTTGTCCGAGCTCGACGACATATGTATGAGTAATTTCATTATGAGCTGCGCCTCTTCCGATAAAAGCAGAGTTGTTATTACTTCTATCACCAAAGCCAGTGAACGTGAATTTTTTGAAAGATAACTATTCACAGAAAAAACTCAACACTGGTAGGACACCTAAAGCTGCAGTAGAGACAAAACACTTGCAGATTCAAATCAAAGACATTATATCATATAGACGGAGTTCATAACAAGATCCTTGAGGCAAACTTGCGGTACTCAGTCTTTGGCGGTACTTCGCATGTTCACCAAAAATGATCACCAGTCATCAGCCTGCCCAACGATTGCATCAAAACTTAAATTGGTAATCTTTTTTAGGTATAATCTTTGGCAAAACTGGTGACAAACAAACCGACGCCATTTTGAGAGTGAATGAAAGCTGCACACTATTTCCAATTTTGTGAGTTATTTGAAGCTAGTTTTGATCTTATATCATATTATTGTCAAAATGATGGTCATTAAAGAGTGTTTCATCCATCTTCGATCTCGATTTTTATAAAGTAGTAAGTTTGGATTCAGAGGTTATGTTCGTTTGTTTGTCACCAGTTGAAGGTTCCTCCCCCAATTTCGAAAGTGGACTCGCCCGTCTGCCTACTGTAGTGTACGCTAAGTTTGCCTCACCCAGCTCAATGTTACGGTATAGGATGCATTCCGTCTATATGATATAATGTCTTTGATTCAAATAGCTTCGCGGAGCAAGTGAGTCCAGTTCATTTAAACCCACGAAAAAGTTTGAAGTGTCGGGTGTTCGGTGAACACCTTCGCATTTGACCTTTCACATGGGTTTAAATAAACACAGTACAGCGTTGCCAAATTGCACGCTACGCCATACTGATAGTCTGAATACAAGCTTCGGGAATATATACCTCATACGAAGAGTGAAAAAAGAAAACGCCACCCAGAAGAGGTATCGAACCAAGGACCCATCATATTGGTGGCCAGTTCTAGCAAACGCATACGTTTTGGCAGTAAAGAGTTCGAGGTATGCGGCCAATCCTTGTATTGCGTAATCAAAGTCTCTATGCATGACAGAGCAATTGACCGAGTACCTATTAATGTAAGAATTGGCTGCTGCAATGGTAACCACTATTAGATTTCCCGTTAGCTATATGTATGTGTAGCTTTGGATTGGCTACTAATGGGTATAGCTGTTTCTGTTAAAGACGGGCAATTTAACACGATAGTAAGTAAAGTGTAGAGCAATTAACGACCAAGTCTCACAATTCTAGACCAAATGCGTCGCTCATAAAAAGTCTTAACGATCGATTCAAAGAAAAAGATCGGCCCGCTGGACCGTTTGCGGTTTGCATGTCCGGAGTTCACTTTGTTCGTATACACATCTAGGCCACTGCCCAGGTAGTTTAATAATGCAAAAAATGCTGGAAAGCTGGAGTTTGGCTTAAATGGTGTCTTAGGGTGTCAGTTAACATAACCTAAGTTTGCACTATTTTTGGAGGTCGGGAACCAGCCGCAATCTTGGATTTTGTGGCCTAAAATCGCTATTTTTCGGAATTTTATCGTGTACAGTCGACGCCTTATATTTTGGTTCAGGTAGGCAACAGTGCGGCGTAGCGTGCAATTTGGCAATGTTGCAGTCCGTCCATTTAAACCCATGAAAAATATCGAAGTGTTGGGTGTTTGGTGAACACCTTTGCATTCGATTTTTTTCATGGGTTTAAATGTACAGAATACAGCGTTGCCATATTGCACGCTACGCCACTGGTAGGCAACATGCAATACTCATCACAATGCACTTAAGAAATGCAAGTTGCCTACCCTACAAGATTAAGGCGTGTCTACGATTGCAGGAACCGAATAGGTGAGAACACCCACGCATCTTAGTCCTCTAACGTTTCTCCTTCCGTCCCTCAGCTTGCACTTCTCAGAGTCAAGGAGGAGAAAAGGCTCACTCTAAACATGAGTTGTGCTCTTCCGAAGAAATGCTGAACTAACCACAAAGCTCATCTTTTCGGAAGAGCACACACGTTGTTTTATGGTTTGAAGATGCGAAATAACGAGCACTCCGCATATTCAACCGGCCACGGCGGCAAATCGTCCGAGGATCAGAATTGGATAATGGATTGGATTGGATTGAATGAAAGCTAAACGCCCTGACCTTCCACATCCGCTGTTCAAGCGTTCAAGCAATATTGATTTTCTGGTCCAGATATAGCAAACTGCGAGCATCTCTCACCAAGCCGGTCTTATGTTCTGAACTCACGGCAGCTATACATACATTATTATGATAAGTATACTTTCATCGGCAAGCGGGCATTTGCACTCATTCTATGTCAGCTGCAGGTTGAATCGATTTAATTTGGTGCAAGGAAGTTTACATGATTCAGAGTCGACTGTCACAGCTTATCTACATTCTACATTCTACATTCTATACATGCCACGAAAATAATCCTGAGTATTTATAGGCTTTTCTGCAACGGTGCGGAACTTCGTGCGGTGGATAAAAAACGCATCGATTTCCGGGCAGTGTTGCCAGAAAAAGGAGTGAAAAAGCCGTACGTTTTACATTGATTTAAATGGGGATGATACGGCTTTTTACCCTCGATCTGGCAACACTGTTTCCGGGTCCTGAGTCGGCGTCACGACGTCGGTCATCGGATCCAAAAGGCGAGCGCGATTGAATCCATTTAAACCCATGCAAAAGGTCGACTACGAGAATATTCACTGCATACTCTGCATTGCGATCTTTTACACGGGTTTAAACGGACACAAATGCAACGACACCGGATTGCACGCTTCGCAATTGCATTCAACGGCTTAGGAAAATAATAAAATACTGTATTAAACATGCGCGCAATACTTACAAATCTGCTGATCAGAACTTCAGACTAATTTAAGAAATCGAAATTGTTGATACTCACCTGAAACACAGACAAGAAGAAAAAAACGATTAGAAGTTTGACGGTTACTTGATTTCAAAGGTGCAGAAAATCTTCGATCACGCGATCGTACGATCGCGTGAAAATTGTGGACACAAGGTAAAATTGTGGACACAAGGTAAAATTGTGGACACTGTCTGGAAGAAAATTAGTTTTTTTTTTTTTTTTTTTTGGCCAACCAAATAATGTCAATTGGGTTAATCCTACATGCAATACCAGGCTAAATTTCGATTGAGAGCGCTGTTTTAAGCCAACATTTTTGTTAGCTCGTTAAAATAAGCACAAAAAAAAGTTAACAAAAAGTGTGGACACCGTCCTCTGTGTGTGTGGAAATTGTGGAGGCGAAGAAGATTCTGCACCCCTGCTTGATTTTAGTTTTTCAAGATAGGAAACGAAACTGTGACGAATCGAAAAATCCCCCCCCAACCGTAAACCTTGAGTAGGGGGCCCCTACATTTTACACAATAAATGAGGGGTCTAGGAGGATACTCTTCCGTCATAATGCATCCTCGCACCAATAAAGGGATCGGGGGGTTCAAAAAAAAAGGAAAAGAGAAAAGAAGAAAAGTAGCAGTACTATCATTTTTTTATTATTATGAATTTAATTTAATGTGTTTTGGCATCTGAGGCAAGCAAAATGGAATTGTAGATAAAAGCAAACCGACAACCAAAGGAAATCATAAAAAGTCCCTTCTCCTACACATTTTTCTGAACACCCCTTCCTACAGCTAGATAAAGTGGGGGGGGGGGCCAAAAGGTCTTAAATTTTCGACCTCCCAAACCATCATAAAATGGTCAATCATGGTGGACCCTCTTGACCGCCACTGCAAGTTACGTGAAACACCCTGTAAGTACAATGTACATTTCAATAACATCAACAACAGTTTCGCACGCGTGTGCCCACCGCTATCCACTCGTTTAAATTCCAAATTACCATGACAGTAGACCACATCATGGGTATAGTCTAGACCCATACCCGTAGAAACGTCTGCAGTCCATCAACAAAGAGTATGAAAGCATCTTGTATCATACATGTAAACGGGAGATAATGGATGCTTCGTGGAGATAATCAGCTTGGATTATAGTCATTATTTTATTACTGAGCGGCACATCAAGTGCATGACTCCATGTACCTATACCTCCCTGTCCTCTCTGCAGCGCAAGTGTTCAAAAGACGGCATGAATGGTACGATTGAATTAAGTCGCGTTAAGTAACAATTCATGAGATAAATTTATATCGACCCTACTTCTTGATAAATTTAAAAAAGTAAAAATAAGAAGAGAAGAGCACATTTGAGATTTTGAAAAAAAAGGACGAGAGGATTTGATATACTTAGACGTGTAGTGCGTTATTTGGACTTGACAATAATATTTCCTAGATTCCTGAATGCTTCGGCACTCTTTTTTCAAAAATTGTAAGGAGAAGTATTAAAAAATTATTTTAATTTGTGCGCTTGTCCCATTCGTAACCATGGAATGACCCTAAAGCTATAGAGAGAGTATAACGAGAGGATTTGCTATACTTAAACGTAGTGCGTTATTCGGACTTGACAATAGTATTTACTGGATTCCTAAATGCTTAGGCACTCTTTTTTCAAAAATAGTAAGGAGAAGTATTAAAAAAAGCATTTTAATGTGTGCGCTTGTCCCATCCGTAACCATGGAATGACCCTAAAGCTAAAGGGAGAATATATTCAGGTGTAAAATCACTTGAAAAAAGTTTTAACCAATATAAAATATCGATCTCAGAAAGTTCACTATGCACCTTCAATGTTTCAACCCTTTCAACGAGTTGACATTGTGGAAATAAGATGTTGCCAAATTACACACGACTCCTCTGCAATAAGTCATGTATTGTTCATTTTAAAATTTTATTTAAGAATTTTTAGGATTGATAAAAGCGAGTGTGAGAGGAGAAAGTAGCGAAGCAACAGTTTTTTCTTTCTCCATGAGAGAGGGGTGATTAAAATCGATTCACACCTCGGGATGAAAGGGATTCGCACTTAAAGATGGTTGATAATAAATAAACAAAGAAAAACAAAAGAACAAAAAAAACAAAGAACAAACGCTCTTAAAAGCAATAAAGAGATGAGCTGAAGAGCAAATTGAAGATCCCACAGGATATATGCACGCTGACAGAGGAAATAGGGGAGGAGAAGGATTTGAGGGGAGGAGAGGGGGTGCGTGACCTTAAAATAAGGATTGGGGATTCAAAACGTGTCAAGGACGAGCACTGCGGAAGGTTAAACTTACGCCGCTCCGCATCTGAAGCGGATTCTTTCAAAAACTTTCCCTCTCCTTTTCAAACCCCTCAATCCCAAAAAATGGCGAATAGTAACTAAAATATAGCCAACTTGTTCAGAAGTGTAGACGAACAACGACCGATCGATAACCTTTGGAATTTTTCCGACGTTATTTTTCATATTATATGTACATAGTAAAAATGAATGATACTGAATTGAGCCTTGCCTTTTTATTGAAGGACGCTTTCAAATCTAAAGGTCAAATTCGCAGGCAAGCTTTGTTTTGTAGTAGTTAAGGATAATGGAAAATACGACAAAGATTACATCGGTGAGCTGGAGAGCGGTAAACGATTCGGATCTGATGATGCACTCTTACTTCTGATGTGCCAACCGATTCTGTACTAGAAAAACTTGTCAAGCTTTCATAAGTTAGACACTTATAGTTAAATTACTATAGATGATTTAAAGCTGCAAATTTTAAGGGGCTGGAAAGCGAAGTGTAAGAGTAAAATGCGTGAAAAAGGGTTATATCATAACTATGTCAGTCTCCTGAATATGATACAATCACAGAATACTAAACAATCAGAATGGAAATTTCGGTTCATTTTGAAGCATTATTTTCTGGTCCACCATCTTGAGAAGTTCCAAACTTTCCCCATTCAAAGCATTGCAAAATATAGAGACAGAGATACGTCCGCCATCTTGAAAAGTCGCCGAAAGAGACGGAAAAAATGTTTCCCATTGGCTCTTATAAGTGAGTTTCTGTTCTGACTGTATTATTCTGTGATGAAATAAGCGAATTTTATTATGAGGTTCAGGTGAAGATTTTCAACGGTTGTGCATTTTACCATCTCACCTGCGAACTGTTTGTTCGGCAGCGATGGATGGCATTGATGCTGTGTAAGAACCTCGGAATTTGCACCCGTCCCGCAAGGTGGGGGCTAAAAGAGGCCCGGAACTCAACCGACAATGAACAACGCTCCTGAGGGGCTAGATATTTTTTTGTTGAATTTGGCGTTATGTGTCCACTGTCCCCCGAAAAGTTCCGGGGCATCAAATCTTCACCCAAGCCTCACAAATACAATAAAATTCGCTTGATGAGTCCGCGCTGCGCTGGAGACGTCGAGGCGCGCGCACCCGCGAGCCCGCGACCCGCACACGCGAAAAACACGCGACTATATGACTGTGCACCGGATTCTTGCCGATTGCGACTTGACGTGTTCACCTTGCAACGCAATGGTGCCGGTTCGGTGAACTGAGAATGAGAAATTGAGAAATGACTCATTGTCTACTAAAGAGTAAAGACTTCGTATGAGACAAAGATGAAGGAGCTAAACTACTTTACTTACTAGGCGTTATTTCGGGTTCGCGCGACTGCATGTTTATGACAATTACGGTATTACAGTCATGATTTTACTCTCCACTTGACATCATATTCCCGGGTTCCTGAGCCTGAATATACAACGCCTACGGTCCGAACTATCAGGAAAACTCATTTGTGATCTCACTTTAGAACGATCATTATCCACGCAATTGAATTGATCTGTGCAAAAACCGGTTGAGTCCACTCCCTCTCACATATTCATTGACGGCTCTAATTTGGGGTTTCTACGGCTCTAATCTACCGGGGGTCGCTAAAAAAATCTACTGAGAAAAGTTATAAAAAATCTACCGTACGCATAGTAGATTGTCTTCTACCACGGTAACTGAGGCATTTCCAGCCAAGGTTATAGATTAAAGAGGTATGCTCATCTGACTTCGCGCCACAAAGCCAGTAGCGCGCAGTTCAAAATCCAGATCCAAGATGGCCGACAAAAGCAGAAAACATTGTATACTCTTTCCAGAAAACATCGGGCTATTTCCTGCTTTTCTGGAAAGAGTATACAATGTTTTCTGCTTTTGTCGGCCATCTTGTATCTAGATTTTGAACAGCGCGCTACTGGCTTCGTGGCGCGAAGTTAGATGAGCATACCTCTTTAATCTATAACCTTGATTTCCAGCAACCGTGCGGTAGGAAATTTGAAGAGTTCTGGGTCCTAAATCTACCGGCTTTTTTTTTGCGTGGAATTAACTGAACCTGCAATAAATCGATACTTTTGCACAAGTTTAGTTAGAAGAAAACCTACAATCGATTGTTCATCAACTATACCACAGGGCGCAAGTGAGTGATCGATTGAGCAATGATGATCACCAAAATAAAGACAGCGACGTAGGCAGGAGCAGTGGCGCGGCGCAGCGTGGGGTCCAATATTGGGGGGGGGGGGGGGGGGGGCTGAAACCTTATTTTTTCATTTTTTTTTTACTCCTTACATCTAATTTATAATTTTCTCACTTCCTCCGCCCCCCCCCCCAAGCCTGAATGACGCTACGCCACTGGGCAGGTGCAAAAAACAAAACAAAATAACAAAAAACAAAACGAGAAAACAGCCAGCCAAATTTTGAGAATGCCAATTATTGAGGCTTCCGAATAAAGAAAGGTGTGGGTTAAACGAGTGGTGCGGTGAGGAGGGACAGAGAGATCCGAATTCGAATAAGAAGGAAAATTAGAAAGAGGGGAGATGAGCAGATACAGAGGAGGAATTATTAAAAACGCTCCGGAGGAGTTAATTTAGAAGTGTGCTAAATTTACACCACCTACACCATCACACCAAGAACTGACACTAACACAGTCGCATCTCCTCGCTTCTCGACAGTAGCGCAAAGCGAGTTTCTTCATCTCTCTCTTTTCTCCATTAAGAAACGTATGTTAGACAAGGATGGGCAAGGGGATAAAACCCGTCTTTCTGTCCTTTTCTTACAGATACATTCAAATGGGAAATGAGAGAGATGGAAGAAATCCTGGTTGCGCCATCAGTGCTTCTCGATCATACACTCACAAAATAAGAGGCCACTGAACCTGACCTAATGAATGGGATCGATCATGGTGGATGCTGTAAACTAATTTGATTACACGATGAGGCACTCCAGAAGTCCAGAGGGCCGATCATTTACTTTATCGTTAAACCGATCGATAAGACTGTCTATGAGTGCTATTGGTCGAAAATTGTAAAACTTGACTGTTGCTATGGTAACCATCGTTATAGTGTCCGTTTTTTAAAGGTTACTTATGAGTAGCCTTTATAAAACGAGACTCTTAACGATGGTTACCATAGCAACAGCCAAGTTTTACAATTTTCGACCAATAGCATCACTCATAGACAGTCTTATCGATCGGTTTAACGATGAAGTAAATGATCGGCCCTCTGACCTGATGAATGGGATCGATCGCCGCGGTGGATGCCGTAAACTAATTTGATTACACGATGAGGCACTCCAGAAGTCCAGACCAGTGACGACTTGGGCGATTTAGCAATTTTTCCGTTGAATCTTAAGTAAAACAATCGATTCTAAGGAGGCTGAGCCTTTTAATTAGAGGATTGTCGAATCGATTGTTTTACATTTTCCATTGAATCTTAAGTAAAACAATCGATGCGACAATCTTCTAAGAGGCTGGCAGCCTCCTTAAGGATCGATTGTTTTACGTTCATTTAAACGGGAGGGAAATACTGTTGCCAAACTGTGCTAGTCACCACTGCGCTACTAACAATACTAATTATTCATACAACATACAACAATATACATGCTACTTTTTCGTTGCGTTGGAAACAGCTGCCGTCTATTCTAAAGTATTACAGAACGATTCTTTGAAAGATCCTTTTTCCGCAACAAAACCCTACAAAGACAATTTAGGACTCAGGATTCTTTCGTTACTTCTCGGCCATTTGAACTGTTCAACTTTTGAACCGTCTGTGAACCGGTTTTTTTGTCGGTTCACAGTTCACACCGTCTCAATTTTCGGTTCAGGTTTGGTTCGGGTTCAAGCCGTTTTTAAAATTAAGGTTCTCGGTTCGGTTCGGTTCGGTTCAACATTTTTCACCGGTTTGGTTCGGTTTTCGGTTCACGGTTCGGTTCGACTCCCTGTATTTATGTTCAAATGTAAGGAGAGAGAGAAAGACAAATTCCTGTATCCGCCCGTGTTCCCGAGTGAATCGTGGTTTTCCTATTTTTATTTACGTTACATTTAATTGGATTTACATGCTACCCAGACAAAGCTTCTTTAAAGTTGAGTCCTGCTTTTGAGAAAAAGCGGTTTTATCTGTATAGATTTCTATACATATATACCTATAGGCGACACACGCTTAAGCGCCAGCATAGAAGCTTATATCAAGACATTAATAAGCAGCGCCTGATGAATGTTCTTATGTACAGTATGTCCCACAAGTCCAAAGCCCGAGTCAAAAAATTCGTGTCTCGTTCCGACAATTAACAGACTTGCTCGTTAGTTTCAGATTGTTAGAATCGTCTGTTAATTAATATGAGAAATTCTACCGACCACAAGCTATCGAGCTGACCTTTTGTCTATCGAAATAATATAAACGGGTGGTTTTTTTTTTTTTTTTTTTTTTTTTTTTTTTTTTTTTTACTTAGGCTTATTGTTATACGCTGTCCTATGAATGATTAGACTTGACAACTGAAGGTTTGAATGAAAACATCTGCTTCCATCCTCATAATGGGCAACCTGATTGGTTAGGAGCAGTGAGAAGCTGATGTTTTCATGAAAACCATAGAAGTGTCAAATCCAACCTTTTCTGGGACAAGCTATTGTACGGACCTTTAAGACACACTGTAGTTGCCCCTGTCTTATAAAGCTTTTTACTAAACAAATCAGACGGGCAAACACCAAGTTTTGACCCACTGACAAGCTGGCTCGTAAAATAAAAAAGAGAGAAAAAAAGAAGAAAAAACTGGCAGTTGAATGTAAACCGTCAGAAAAATCCCGATTATGGACTGCATTGCAACGCATGATTCAGGCGTGCGCTTAGCAGTTAACAAGACATGGATAAATTACTCCAGCACACAGCGCTGCCACATTTGAGAGAAAAACTCAACTTTTTTTAAACAACCACTAAAAACGAGCAACTACGGCCAAAAACTAAAAAGAGAGAACACCATTTGATGTTTCCTCAAAATATTTCTCATCAGTCATTATATACGACTAAATTGACATTCAGATACCATCACTAGAGTTGTCTTAATTAATCACTACTATATAGCTTACTAGATTTCAGACAAACCTTTCATAACAATTAAAAATGAAAAAAGAAAAAAAAAAAACAATGCTAATTAATCTTCATCACATGAAACGACAAAACCGAAATGTTGAAAACTTACGTAAGAAATTAACAGATAAAAAAGAGACCTAACCTGTAGTTGGTTGGGTTGGCCCAGAGACAATATATAATAGAGACCACGCACTATCTATCTTGCCCATGTTTGCGCGCGGTGGCAACTTTTTTTTTCGGGGTCTCAACAGATCACCGCAAACATGGTCCATACGTTGACTGATGAGAAACGTCGTTGAGATTTTTGCCTAGTGAAACAGAAGCACCGAAATTGCATCAGTCAACGTATGGACCGTGTTGGATGGTGCTCCTTCATTCTCCCTATGTTAATTTCTGTTGAGCCCCGAAAAAAAAGTCAGCCACCGCGCGCAAGGCTAGTGCGTGGTCTCTATTATATATTGTCTCTGGGTTGGCCATTATTTGCCTTTTCCCGTGGATATTTTACGGCTGGAACCAAGCTATTTCAAAAAAATAACTTCACATACGTATGGTTGAGGGTTTTTTTCAATGGGGCAGTTTCAAGGGTCTGAAATGTTTTGTTTTTTATAAAGAAAATGAAAGTACTTGATGAGCTGAGAACAAAGATGCCTTTGGTTTCTAATTATGTCTCATTGTTGCGGAGATGAGATTTTGGCCCAAAATACATTGTTTTAAATGGGACTTCCGCGTAGTGCATGATGTCACTACACTCACGATTTTTTACAACTTTACACTTGGGCATCTCCAGTGATTGTAACTCATATGCGCCATTGCGCCATTCGCGCCTAAGAATTAGTTGATGGCGCCTAAGAAATTGAGTTGACGGTCAAGATCTGCGCCTAAGAAAATTTTCGCCGAAAAATGATTTTTTCCTCCCGTCGATTAGAGTCCACGCTCCTGCACGTTTGGTTTTTTGCTGATATGTTGATCGCTCGCAAAAAATAGAACTAGTTTCTTATGCGCGCTTTGTCAAAAAAAATAAATAAATAAAAAATAAAAGAAAAAATGGCCCCTAAAAAATACTTGATGGCTCCTAAAAAATGACGAGGCTGGCCAAAATGACTCCTAAGACTTACAAGGGGAGGCTCAGAAGTCGCCGCCTCCGATTTGGAAAACAATTGCACGAAAATGTAGCTAAAGTAAAACTATTAGACCCGTGTTTCTCACTTTTTGCCAATGGGCCTTCCTAAAGCGGCAGGAATCTTTTGAAAGTTGCCGAAATTCATGTAAATATTCGGAACGCTCTCCGCTTGGGGTTTTACGTGAATTTCTGCAACTTTCAAAAAATTCCTGACGCTTTAGGAAGGCCCATTGGCAAAAAGTGAGAAACATGGGTCTACTAGTTTTACTTTAGCTACATTTTCGTGCAATTGTTTTCCAAATCGGAGGCGGCGACTTCTGAGCCTCCCCTTGTTAGTTACAATGTTACCTGAGTTACAATCACTGGGCATCTCCAAAACCGGGACACTTGGGAAAAAACCAAAGGCACCGTTGTTCTCAGCCCATCAAGTACCAATTTTCTTTAAAACAAACTTTTAGACCCTTCCCATTATAAGGTTAAAGCAGCAGAAAGAATACGTTTGTTCGAATCGAAATCGGGTCGGGTCTATACATATGAAATTAATCGTTATGAGCGGTGTATTTTAGGTCTCCCCGGTAAGGATATATGATTATCAGCTCAACCAAGTCGATGTCGACTCGATCCGACACGTTTCAAACGTTTGTAATCACCCTGAAGAGCGCAATACTCGAAAAAAACATTTTTCTCAAATACTTAACTTATTAATGTCTTATTTCTTCACCTAGGCTAAGCTAACCCAACCCCTGTTGCGTACAGGGCTGCCGTTTTGCGTATAATCAATGCTATTTTTCTATTCACCGATGATTCCACCGGTTGAGAAAAGATTACACAGTTCAGTTCAGTGTATGACTGTAATGCACGAAAAGTCATCGACGACTCCACCGGTTGAGAAAAGATTACAGATGCGAGTATTTTAGTTTATTATAGTCATGCACTGAATTGAACTGTGTAATCTTTTCTCAACCGGTGGAATCATCGGTGAATTGAAAAATATCATTGATTATATACGCAAAACGGCAGCCCTATGGTTGCTGATGCCCAAGTCCTGCCCTGCCTCACATTTCGCGAATGTCGTTCTACGCGAGGGATTTCACACTCACTTATAACTTTCAAGACGCAATAATAAAATCCTTTTGTGACATTGTGTTATAGCCGTAGCCAGGATATTGTGTTTCTCTCTCTCTCAGCCCATTTAAACGCATGTGTTAGAAAAGGACAGAACCAGGGGCTGAGGTCATGTGACAGCCCCTATGTATCCATCCTTTTCTAACAAATGCGTTCAAATGAGCTAAGAGAGAGAAACACAATATCCTGGCTACTGCTATGATTGTGGTCAACTGGTCATGATCAGCGTGTAAGTAAATCAGTGATTAAGATTAAACAAAAATTAGAGACTTTTTGGAAAATCGAGACAAGTGTACTTAGGAGTGATCAAGGACATTTTGTGCGGAGAAAAAGAAAATGTTTTTGGGACTAGTCGGATTTCCGTATCCGCGGATCACGGAAAAAAATGAAACCCCGCGCTTTAAACACAGCCAAAAATAGATTTTCTGATCTGAAATCTTTAAATTCCATTTTTATGATAAAGTTGTAAAAGTTTGCATGCTGATGCGATTTGACAATGCCGATTTGAGTAGCGCGAGCCAGTGTTCATAGTTGATGGATGCAAGCTACGTGATAGCTTCATACATAATATTAGGCATTTATACGACATCAGCACCAGCCGTGGTCCAGCGTCCGACCATACGGCTGCCCAACCGACCGCAGCAGCACAACAGACACGCGGTCTTGATGGGCCTTCCGAATGATCATATTATAATTAATTAATCAGCTGACAGCTTGGCAGCTTTTGAATCTAAACCCACAATTCGGGGTTAAGATTTTGACCCCCGAGAAAGTAATTACGAGTTGTAAAAAAATAAAAGACAAAACTACACTATATCGTCTTCACTGCTTGCACAGACTCACATATACTTGACTGTTGTTAGAAAAGTTCACTGTTTTAATAAAGCGTGCTTGGTACTACTTCACAGCAGCGGCGCGGCGTACAATACACAGTATACTCATCCTACACAATAGCAAAACTCTATAGGAGCGCTTTGGCGAATGTCATTTTGCAACGTAATCAAATGAGAAAATTGAGTTGTTATACCCCGACTATACTTGAGGGCGCCACCGGCGCGTCAAATGCAAATCAAGTGGAAGATGTTAGTTCTATGCTCCGACCACCAGGGGGAATTTGCCGTTTTTCTAACATTGTGTTTTGCTACTGTGTAAGATAAGTATACTGTGGTACAATGTACTAGCAAACGCAAAAGTATTAACAGTCAAGAATGCATGCGGAGCACATAAAATTGCTTTGATTACTCGAAAATTTGCTATACTCATCTCGAATACCTGATTGTTAAACCTTTTGCGTTTGATAGTACTTACATCCATGGATACCCGGCAAAAAATGAATCTCCCGGTTTGGTCCTAAAAACCGCCTAATATTATCCGAGTGCGCGTCGTTTCGGTTTCGAAGCGAACGTCCAAATGTCGGCCTGCAGTGCAGGCGGATGTCCGTTTCTCGTGTATTTTTCGGAAGCAATGCAGACCTTAGCCCATTTGCATGCGTTAGACTTTGGGTTTTTCCCAGGACGTTTTTCGGCTCCGGGAAATAATCTTACTTATAATAGGGACGTTTTTCGGACAGTTTCATTTTTTGCCGGGTATCCAATAAATCAGTTCATTATGTAAGTACAAGTGCATTTACACTGAGAGAAATCACTTCTTTAAAAACAAGGAAACACGTTTACTTGTGACAGTTTTCCTTGCGCGAAGTAAAGTTCTGATCGCATGAAGGAGAATCAGGGGCGTGCCGAGGTTTTCAGAGGGGGAGGGGGCAAAAACCCCTGTTGACGACGTGGATGCGCGAGTATTGACATTGACTGCATTTAAGTTCAAACTATTAAACTATTAAGCTATTCAACTATTCCGTTGCGTGGGAAACTCAACATCCTTCATGGTGAAAAGAATGTGTCGCCACCGCACCGTCTCGGCCGTCGCACATATCGCCGTGAATTGAGATGCATTGCATTGCACTTGGCCCTGGAAACCCCTACGAGATACATCTATACAAACATCTCTACATCGTAAGAGTGTCTAGTGTGTATGTGTGTATGTGTGAGCGTGTGTCGACCAAGGAAGAAAATATGACTCTATAAATGTATAGTGACTTGAGTATAACGTTGCCACTTTGCCATGCTGAAGGCAGGGGCAGGGACAGTATGTGCAAAGTTACAAAGTGGTTTGACAATGAGAAGAAATGCAGTCTACAGTGTGTATTTTAAGCTGCAAAAGAGAACATGCACAAAATATGCACGATTCCGAATGGCCCTCGTCCTGTTGTTTTGTTGTTTTTTTGTTTTTTGTTTTGTTTTTTTTTCAGTTTTTATTTTTATTGTTTTTTCAGCAATTTTTACGAGTCTCCGAGTCTTGTAAAGTTACACAACCCCATTTCTGGTTTTTCTTTTTCAAATTGATGAAAAAAAAATTATAATGAGAATAGTATAGAAAAAATAATAATAATTTTGGCCACGGATTGGCCACGTTTTGATTTGCTTTGTTGTTTTTTTTTTTTTTTTTTTTTTTTGTTTCACCCCCCCCCCCCTCCTTTCTTTTTTTTCGGTTTTTTCTTTCAGAGATTTTTGCGAGTCCCGTAAAGTTACACAACCCTATTTCAGGTTTCTCTTTTGCAAATTGACAAGGAAAAACAATTATAGTAAAAAAAAAAAAAAAAAAAAAAAAAAAAAAAAAAAAAAAAAATAGTAATAATTTTGGCCACGGATCAGGGCCCAATACCCCCCGGTGGGCCATTTCAAATAAGTTGGCCGATGACAGTTCGCAATGTTTGTGGTCTGCTAATTAACAGATTCGCAATGTTTGTGTGGCTTTCAAATTTCCCGCCCAACAATAAAACAGTCTAAACAAGATCTGACAACGCTGCGGCAAAGTAATAAACCTGGTGGAGCAGAAAGTATCGAATCATGAAAGAGGACTTTAACAACACCCCTGATAACAATGGCACGCGCTCTTTTGTTGGTTGCGGATGCATTCTTGTAGAATAATTAATTCATCTTGAGGTGGTTTCAATAGGAAACGGTAAAACAACAGGTGTGCTCTTCCAAGGAGAGATTAATGTGACCGCAAGGCTGATCCCCTTGGAAGAGCAAATCTGATATTTTATGCATCTTCTTCCGGAAACCACCTCGTTTATGAAATATTGAGTTTCATGAAGGCATTATCATAGCACTAAAATAACAAACCAGGATTTGTAATTTTATCGTCACCAAAAAAAAAAAAAAAAAAAAAAAAAAAAAAAAAAAAAAAAAAATAGTAAATTAATAATAGGTAAATAAATAAATACATAAATATGCATATCGCGGTAATTTTATATACTTCCCAAATTAATAATTGTGGTCCCAAACTGAAAATTTCAAAAGGGCGTATCTCCGAAACCTTTCGATCATTTTCGCCTAAACCGGTGAGGTTAGGTTACATTAGGTTGGGCTATTGATAAGTTGATTTAAGCTACTGATAGGTTAAGTAAGGCTATTGATAGGGTAGGTTGGGTTATGTTAGATTAAAATGAGGTTTTTTCTTTTTGGGGACCACAATCGGGAAAGTATAAAAAAATACCGTGATTGTGGTCCACTGAATTCGCTCGGGCTCACAATCGCAACCGAATAGTATAGATAAATTGATAATTGGATAGATAGATGGATAAATAAAAAAAAAGATAAATAAATAAATAAATAAGTAAATAAATAAATAGAAATCTACACACATTAATTTCAACGTAAAGTAATTAGACTCGAATTTCGGTTCGACAGAAGTGAGACAAAAAATACTCTCCGTCAATGAGAGCCCAAACTAATAAGCGCGCGAGTGTCATTATGAAACAGAGCTTTCGTCTTACTTTCACTAACGTGAAATTTTTTAACATCGTGTCTCTGATCAACTCAGAAATACCCCGAGCGTCGAAATGTTGACAAACAGTCGTACTCATAAATAAAAAGTTATCCTACTGACGAAATACACGAATGCACTGGACAGAATATTATACGGACCGAAGCAACAAATTGAACCTCAACGAGACAATGGGTCTGTTGATTCAAATTTTTGCTGAAGGTTTTTGCTGGTACATCGATCCGGTGTAAAATCACGTTAAAATCACAGTGAAAACATCAAAAAGTCTCAAAAACCACTCATAAACCTACAAAAAGGCGTTTTAAGGAAAGCCTGATATGGCGGACAATAGGCGAATCGACCCTGCATAAGCATGCACCACGAGCACTAAAAGTTAAGCGACGAAAATCGTTTATATTGTTGTTTAGAATGTAAACAAACGTCTCATTCCCTCATAGTTTCTACATTTTGTGTCATTCCGTGCCCCCCCCCCCCCGGAAAATTTCCTTTCTCGTTATTGTTTATGATTATTTTGGTGAATATATCACGTTTTGTGTCGATTTGCCCGAATTCTGAAAAGAAAACGGTGGCAAGTTCCTACTTTGCCGAATGTAGGAAATGTAGGAAATGTAGGAATGTCGTCGGTCACCTTTTGATGGTTTTCGCGTGGAGCAAAAATAGCGAGGTGCGAGCTCACACGAAGTAGCTCATCTGTAAGATTGATGTCAATGGGGCTCTTGCAAACTTTTGCTACAGGGGATTGAAGAGTAGATTCTTGCATAAAAACCCATAAAAACGACGATGAGTGCACTAAAAAATCACAAAAGTCACTCTCAGAATCGGGCTTAATGGCGGAGAGACGCATGGTATCGTAGGAGATTCTTATCTAACATAAAAGATAAATCTTTGTGTTTCGATAGAGAAAGTGACAAATTAGACAAGAATCTCAACTATATGATACCTGCGTTGAACCGCCATTAAGATCTTGTCGTTATATCAATTATATGAGTTTATCACTAAATTTAAGACTTCCTTGGTGCGTGATTTTTGCGATTTTCGCTGGTTTTTACATCAGATTGCGGATTGTTCATTTGTTTACTCACAGCAAAAGTTTCCAAGAGCCCCACTGACTCACAAAGATCTATGGCCCGCAGAACTCGAGTTATCGATATAACTCAGTGGCGTAGCGTGCAACTTGGAAACGTTGTAATAGGATCATTTAAACTCGTGTAAAAGGTCAAATGCAAAGGTGCGTTCACCGAACACCCTATCATTCGACCTTTTTCATAGGTTTAAAGGACGAACGGCAACGTTGCCAAATAGCACGCTACGCCACTGCTGAGCACAACCATCGAAAGTCCGTATGGGCTGGAGATTATTGCGAGTCAGCAGCAACCAAGCTCAACGATATGATCCATGTGTGAGCTCTCGTGCACTTTGATCGTGGACAGCATGATGGAAATATAATGGTGGAGGCATCCCATTTCTGGCGGCCATCTTGCGCACCATCGTGGTACAAATTGAGCGCGGCGTTTGAAAATGTACCAGAACGTACCGCAACCAAATCAGGTGTACCTGGGTGTACCGCGACTAATTTGAGGCGGCGAATAGTGTATTTTTGAACGAGGAGTCAGATAAAGAGCTTGATCTTGAATATTTCGTTAGTACCAACGACAAATCTGCAGTACCACGATCATCGAGAGCGAGACATGAACATAACCTCAAACTTTGTTTATGTCCCCGCGTACCCCGCCGTACCGACTAGTACTACGTCATCCGCCAGTCATCGTGGTACAAATCGCGGGATGCCTCCACCATTATATTTCCATCATGCGTGGACAGACTACTACATAGAACTTTGATCCGATTATTTAGAACCGTTCAGAATTAGGACTTGCAAGAAGTAAACAGCGTGAGGTGAGGGCTATGGTGGGCATTTATTTTCCGAAATAACAACAAAATTAAATTACCGATGTGTTGCGTCATACACGGCCGAATTTACCCTTCCTGGCGCTTTCGGCTCAATCTCATTTGGCGCCTTATTTCTAGATTACAAAAACCCAATTCCACTCCCTTCCGCCTCCTGGTTATTGCGTGAGATCATGCTGAGGAAATCCGAGTTTTCTTTCTTATCAACCAGTCAGAGCGTACACAGAGAATACAGAAAAAAACATTTTGGTAGCGCTAACAAAACCTTTGGTATAGAAAGAAATGACCCAGCAAAAGACTTTAATTGGGCCGATCAAATCTTTGGCTCACCCGGCCTGCAAAATCTCTTTAGCTAGGCGTACAAAATCTTTGGTTGGCTCAACTTAAAAAGTCTTTAGTTGGGTCATTTTTCTGCCAAAGATTTTGTCAGCGCTACCAAAACGTTTTTTTCTAGCTGTGTATATTCTAATTATCAGATGATTCTAATGATTAATAAAACTCAATCTAATCTTTCATTCTCACACAGTAACCTTTTGAAATCAGGTTCTTAGAGCACGCATGCACTCTCTATTTTATCCGCCCTTTCACACGGAGAAAATTTTCTGGCTGAAATAACGGAACGTATATTAATAATAATGGGGTAAAAAGAAATTTCTTTTAAAATAATAATAATTTGTATTAATCCAACGATTCTTTCTTGTGATTCTTCTGAATCACCAGAACTTTCAATTGGACCAATGATAATTCTCGTTGAATCAATAAGAATACTTTATTATTTTAAAAGGAATTTCTTTTTACCCCAATTCCCAATATTTTCCGTAATTTCAATCAGAAATTTTTCTCCGTGTACACGGAGAAAAAATTTCTGATTGAAATTACGGAACGTAGGAAGAAATTGGGATAAAAAGAAATTCCCTTTAAAATAATAAGAATTCTTATTGATTCAACCAGAATTATCATTGGTCCAATTGAACTTTCCAAGAATCACAAGAAAGAATCGTTGGATCAACAAGAATTCTGGTTGAATCAATTAGAATTATTATTTTTTTAAAGGGAATGTCTTTTTACCCCAATTTCTTCCTACGTTCCGTAATTTCAATCAGAAATTTTTTCTCCGTGTAGTTACCGAAGTACTCCTCAATTTCTAACGAACAAATGAATCACTTTCTGGCTACAGAGGCGCGGGCCCAAATCAATTCTAACACGAGCTCCAGAATGGATGCGTTCTAATTTATTACAAGACTCTACAGCTAAAATGCACTTCAGCTTTTAACGCAGAAAACGATTCATTTAAACGATACGACTGTATTTCTCAGTATCTTTGACCATCGTTCCCCCGCTTCATCAGCGCAGCGCCCAGAATATCGTCGCTCATTTTAATTAAGTTACGCCTCTTAAAAGGTTGCGATCTGGGCCACGGTGGACGGTGGTTTCGGCGGGCTCATGGTGGCATAGAAGCGCGGTGGTGAAATACACGATAAATTGGTAAATCCGCCATTGTATGAACCAAACCTTTATGGAAAAGAATCGATCTTTAAAAGGGGTTATGTCGAACGCTTACGTAATCGGATACTTTGGCACAGTGGCATGTTGGGGAAAAAAAAAAAAAAAAAAAAAAAAAAAAAAAAAAAACACTTCACATAAAATTAAATGGAAAATGATACCTTTTCTGCCAAATTTGGCAGCACTGCTTCGCCATCGGTTCAAATAAAAAAAAATTACTATTGATGGTACAAAATACGCAATTTTTTACACATAAAACCACATTAGAACACGATGAGATTCGAGCGGAATAGGCGGGTTTGCGGTTTAAATCTCACATGTAAATCAGCCTATAATGCGGGGTAGTTGCAAGGGTCTTCCATTTCGTGTTTTTAATAAAGAAAATGGCAGTACTTGATGAGCTGAGAACAACGGTGCCTTTGGTTTTTTCCTAAGTGTATACTAGTTCTGGAGATACACAAGCGTAAAGTTGCAAAAAATCGTGTGCGTAGTGACGTCACTACGTGAAATTCCCATTTAGAACAATGTATGTTGGGCTGAAATCTCATCTCCGAAACAATGGGACTTAATTAGAAACCAAAGAGATCTTTGTTCTCAGCTCATCGAGTACTTTCATTTTCTCTATAAAACACAAACATTTTCAGACCCTTGCAACTGCCCCATTGCAAAGAAACAAAGTCAACCTAATCAACAAAACCAATCACAAACAAGCCCTTAAACAACAACAAAAAAAAAACCACATTCAACGTGATCCACCCCAATAACGCAACAACCTAAACAAAAGCGCAACACAACCACAACAAAACACACCATGCTATTCTTATCAAGGAACTATAAGAAATGCAACACCTACTGGTTTTTTTTTTCTTCTTTTTTTTGGTTTTTATTTTTTTGAGCCACGACTTTGTCCCTTGGTCGCTTATACCGAGCACAAAGAATGGAATCGGGGATAGGGGCCGAGAGACGGCTGGCTGAGCACGGCAACGTGAAATCTGAGAAGAGGTTTTTAAGGTGTTAAATGTTTATTAATGCGTGGATGGTGAAAAAAGCGATGGGAGCGGAAGGGGAGGGATATCTAGAATGGGGGGAAGGGGGGTTAAGGGAAGGGGACGTCTCAACTCCTAATTTTGGAACTCGGTGGAGTGAGCAGCTACTGTGTCGCTCTTCATCGCGTCTCGATTTCGGACTTTCTGCTGCTGCATGGATCAAACGTGTATCTCGGTCGTTTTTCAGCCTTCAGGTGCTCAGCTAGCGGAAGAAGTCGTTGAAATAGTGACAAACTCCGAGTCTCGCTCAGAGTGGTGTGCGGTACAGGTAGTTTCAGAAGTGTATGCGGACCAAAACCATAATCTTTGGTGAATTTTCAACTTTCATTCCTTCAAATCAATACCGAATTTGCTCCTGACTTTAATCTTTTGTGTTTTAAGTTTTCCTCATTGAAAAGTGAACACTCAATTTCATTTTTATTCATTTTCATCGAGTAATATCAGAAATAATGTTGACAAATTCCAAAGATTATCGGTCTAGGTCCGCCTACACTTCTGAAACTACCTATACCAGCGAGCAAGATACCCACTGCCATGTCCTAGGATTCTCTGAACAATCCAAGATGACCTTATAAACGTCAATAATGGGGCTCTTGCGAACTTTTGCTACACGGGATTGAGGAGTTGATTCATGCATAAAAAAAACTGTAAAAATGACGATGGGAGTACACTAAAAAATCACGAAATTCACTTTCAGATAGGAATCTCCCATGATACTTGCGTCGAACCGCCATTACGATCTTGCCATTTAAGTACCTATATAGTTATGTGGGTTTATTACTGAATTTTAGACTTTCTCAAAGTGATTTTCGTGATTTTTGCTGGTTTTTACATTAGAATGGACTATTCAATTGCTCATAACAAAAGTTTGCAAGAGCCCCATTGGAGCAATTGTAAGCAGAAGGCCCCTTATGATTAACGTCATGAAAAATCGAAAACAACGGAAAAATTTAACAGTAGGTAAGAATTCCGACCCGGAGTACTTTCTTTTGCAAATTATGGTACATACTTCCTGCTTCAAATTCATATCCACCGTCCATAGCCCAGCCCCTATCTCCGTCTCTTTCCAACACACGCGTTCAAATGAGAAGAGAGAGAGACACATAAATTCCTGTATCCGCCTATGGACTCAAGCCGCTCAAGAATCAACTCGAAGGTCCGTCATACGCCACTCCTTTTCTCAAGCCATCGAGGAAGGAAAATTTGATCATAGAGATAAATCCGAACTCATCCAGATTGTATCGAACAATCTAGAGAACAACGAGGAGCAATGTTCTCAAAATATCGATCAGCTAAAACGATCTGAATTTTCCCAACAATGAGCATGCATGGCGGTCGCAATAGGTGGGTACACTGCGCGCTCGCTTACCGCTGGACATTGAACCAAACTTCAGAGAATATTCAATACCCAATTTTCCGATCGTGCCTTGACTGTCAATTGACACACTTTCCGGAAGAAGGTCCAATGAAATGAAACATAAGGTGTGCTCTTCCGCAAAAATCAGCCTTGCGATCTTGCGAAGATTTCTTCGCAAGAACACACTAGATGGTTTATTCTCTATTTCTTCCACAAAGCGCCTCAAATGAAAGTCTTTCTTTCTATACCAGTGCACGGATCACGTAACATAATTCGTGCATTGAACGTCTATAGCTTTCAAGCCAAGTGAAACAGCCGCTGCTGCAGCAAGCACCTCATCTGTCAATCAGTGAAGGCAACAGTTTTCGTTAGCGGCCGTTTCTAATTCGACGTAAAAAATTCAAGAACGTTCAATATATCACGTATGAACCTCCCATCGAGTTAGTAGGTAGTACGTGGTTCGCTTCCTTCCCACTGGCAAGCGAGGGACCGTATGTATGTAAGTACATCACTACCCAGAGTACTCTTTGTCAGTATCTACAGAGATGCTTGTTGTTGCTGTTTTTGTTGAATGGTCGATTAAGTCACACACAAGCTAGCCCAAAATTCCATTGTATAAAGCGATTCCATTTTAACTTCGAATAATTTGTAAACTATAATTTTGAACAGACTTAAAAAGACTCCTTCTCTCACTACAATCCATACAGATCCCAAAATACATTTTAAACAAATATAAAATAAGACCAGCACCAATACTTCACTCTATTAGAGTCTGAAAAATCTAACCTGACCTATAAATTTATATTTAACCCTTTCAGTACCACGCCCGAGTATATTTGTGTCCGTGACTATACATATATGTGCCTCACGCAATGTCAGGTGTTTATTCATATACATTAAGCGAGACTTCAAATTGTTGAGATCAGAAAAATAAAGTTTTCTTGGGCGCCTGCAATTAATTGGTTATGCAAAATCAGCACCGTGGTGTAGGGATAATTAACTACCCACTCAATTTTAGTGGGCGAACATTGATTACACCTTCGTAACCTGGCAGTGAGGGTTTAAAGCGAACTTACAACAAAAAAAAACTTCAACATTTAAAGTACTAAGTAATCACGAAGAATGGCCTACAAGACATGCTTGGGTTTTACGGTAAGCCTCACATCAGATTCTAAACTACACAGCACAGCCTATAGACGGTTTTAGTGATGACTTGGCGATGAGCGTTCCAAACAAAGACAAACTGTCTCTCTTGCTCTCACGTAACCCCCGTGTACTGCCATCTCACTCTAATTTCAAAAATCGTACATAGAGACATCTTTGTTTAATTTTTTGGCAGAAATGAATGGGGCTATTGCACACTTTTGCTATAAGCGATTTAATAGTCGATTGTGGCATAAAAACCTCAAAAAATAACGATGGCGGCTTTAAAAACTTCCAAAATCCACTCCTAAACTCTATAAACGCAGTTATTTGCGGGAGCGTAATGGTGGCCGAAGGCACTAACAATGGGAGATTCCCATCTAACAATTCTGAAACTCCATCAAGAAGTGACCAATAAGAGACTACTTTCATTTGACACCGGTGTCACTTGGTGTTGCGGTACCATTCATCGGATGTGGATCATCACTCTGATGACTAATTACTCTGTGAATCATCCTTGTCAGCATAGAAAGAGTGACGAAATTAAGATAAGAATCTCCCATTGTTAGTGCCCTCGGCCACCATTACGCTCGCGCAAATAACTGCGTTCATTGAGTTTAGGAGTGGATTTTGGAAGTTTTTAGTGCCGCCATCGTTATTTTTTGAGGTTTTTACGCCATAATCGACTATCAAATCGCTTACAGCAAAAGTGTGCAATAGCCCCATTCCTGGAGGCATTTCAATGCGATTTTGATCACAATATGTCATAAAAAACAAGGCCCTCTATACGAATTTCGAAACTAGAAAGAGATGAGTATACATGGGGATCACGGGAGAGTGAGTGCGACGGTTTGGAACTCTATGCGAGTTATGTCACAACCGATTGCGACCGATGAGTGTATAGTTGTAATTGCTGGCTAACCGTTGACGTCGCACTAAAACCGTCTATTCCATGGATATCACAGGACAGGGGTATTTGACGGTCCGCCAAATTTAGGAGCCCACCACAAAAAAGAACATAACTCTCAGCCTTTGATACTTGGGCTACTTCTACTGCTACTATACCTTTCCTGATGCATGACTTTATACACGGGACATTTTCAACTCTTAGAGATTCTCCTTCCTTGTCTTAAGGTCTAAAAGTGGCAATTTTTACACAAATGCAACTTGCACATTTATACGACTTCACTTCGAAGGAAAATATTCACCAAGCTTCCAGTGCGATCAGAACTAGCTTGGATAGCGTTCGAGGGAGCTTGGAGTATTGACGCGTCTCTCAGTTGGGAGGTATAAATTATACAAAATACACTATAAATAATACAAGGATCGATAAAAGTTTCTTTAATTTATAGATAAAGCTATCTCGATCGATCGATTGCCGTTTCAAAGAGAGCGTGTTATTGGGTAAAGCCGGTAAAGGCACCCGCGCTGCCGATAAAGATAATATAGGGGAGGGAGGGAGGGAGGGGGAGGGGGTGCGGTCCAAAACTTGTGTTTGAAGTCGGAAGAAGCAACAAGCTACCGATGCGATGTTTGCAATCAATAACCTCGTCTCGCTTCCCTCTTTTCCGTAGGCTTTCCCTTTTTTCCTATACCAAACTTTGGAAGCGTCTGTAAACTATCGCGGAGTATTTTAGCTTCCAGGTATTTTAGCTTCCAGTCCATGATCTTACATGCGTCATGTCAACTACAGGAAAAACTACGCAACGTCCTGATACTGCATACTTATTACAATGAGGCTGTTGCACACTTTTGCAACAGGCAAATAACGATTCGGAGGAAAGAACCTCTTAAGTTCAAAAATAACAACGCCGACCAGTGGCGTCGCGTGCAATTTGCCAACACTGCATTCTACCCATTTAAACTCATGTAAAGGGTCGAATTCAGGAGGTGCACAGTGCACAAGGAAAATTCGATATATTTAAGGAGTTTAAATGGAGGAGCCGCATTGTTGCCAGATGGCACGCGACGCCACTGACGCCGACGGTGGCAATAAAATTTTACGAAACCCACTCCTACAAAAACGCATGAAATGGTTTCATAATCACACGATAGTAATGGCGGCGTAAGGCATTAATAATGGGACATTCTCATCTTAATTTCGTCATTCTTTCCATGCTGTCGGAAGAAAAATACACAAGAGTAAACTAGTCGCACCAGAGTAGTGATTAACAGCCGATTAATGGTAACGTGACACCTGTGCCGAACAGTGGCGTAACGTGTAATGTGGAAACCTTGTATTGTGTCCATTTAAACCCATGTAGAAGGTCGAATGCAATGATGTTCACCGAACACCCAAAATTTCGATATTTTTCATGGGTTTAACTGGACAAACTGCAACGTTACTAAATTGCACACTACGCCACTATAATGCCGAAGGGAAATCGTATCTTATTAGCCACTCCTTGATAGAGTGACAGTATTATTAGATGGGAATTTCCCATCATTAGTTCACAACGCCACCATCAATAGCGTACACAGGGATTTGTCTTTCTCTCTCTTTCCCCATTTGAACTCGTGTGTAGGAAAAGGACAGACACAGGGACTAGAACGTGTCTTCAGCCCCTATCTCTTTCCTTTTCTAGTACATACACTCAAACGGGAAAAGAGCGGGAGAGACTAATTCCTGCGTGGCTGCGTACGCCATTGGCCACCATACCGGTCGAACGTTCCAAAAGCATTTCATAGTTTAGTAAATAAGTTTTTAGAGCTATACCATCGTTATTTTTGGAGGATTTTACATCTGAATCAACCTTGATATCTCACCTGTAGTATAAGGGTGCGACAGCTCCATTGGACCAAGTTCTGTAGAAGGGAACTAACTACATAGAAAATCCATAGACAACCCATAGCATGCGCTGGCGGAGCAACCCCTGAAACAGACGACTGGCTGAGCTCATCGCGTGAATGCCGTGAATCTTGTAAATTTAGCTCCCCAGGAAGTCGATTACAAACGATCGAGTTGACTTATAGATATTAATATTACATCTTATGGAGGAAAGCCAAGTCGATCAATCCATTCGGGTACCAACTAAGCCACGGCGAGTGGCTCAATCTGCTCAGATTAGTGGAGGCACTTGCTATTTGGCAACCGCACGTTTTCTGCCAATATGGGTCTGTTGCAAACTTTTGCTACAACGAGAAAGATTGTTTCATCATATGTAAAATTGCCCGAAAAGTCCATTGGTGGCATCAGAAAGTCATGAAATGCGATAATAAACTCACAAGAGACGTTTAATGAAATCCAAGATGGCGGTAAAATATCGAGCAATCTGTATGCATACACCTTTAACATCCAGATTTTTACGCTTTAACGACATAGGTGTCCGCCCCCAATGAATACAAAACAAGGATCCCTAGACACAAACATGGGCTTTTTTCTTATAAATGGACCTCAAATCGCGTAGACTATGACGTCGGCGAAGGTAATTGACCTGCCGAGTTCGAATTTGGCCTTAGTTTTGATCGAAATATTCTAAATTTTCCACAATTTAAACTTTATCACGAACATTTCTTAAAAGTAGAATCTGCGTAAAATCGGGACGAGTTCAGTAGAAAATGATATCATTTTTGAAATCAGCGTCCCAAATACTATTGATTAGCACACTATTAATGTTTGTAATGCGAAAATTCATTGAAATACATTGAAATTTAGTTTAAAAAAACACTGATGTTTGGTGCTTTCGCGGACAGTTATGTCGTTAAAGAGGCCTACTTCAACATCCAAGGATTGCCAACGTTGACAACCTCACAGCTTCAGAGGTTATGTGTTTATTTACGTTGTGATTGGGTGCGATCGAGATTGTGAGGTTGGCTATCCTTGGATGTTCGTGGTGCATGCATACAGGTTGCTCAATATTTTACCGCCATTTTAGATTTCATTAAACGTCTCTCGTGAGTTTTATACTGCATTTTATGACTTTCTGGTGCCACCAATGGACTTTTCACGCGATTTTACATGAGATTGAACTCTCTATAGCGCTGTAGCAAAAGTTTGCAACAGACCCATTGAACTAATACAAAAGTATCGATATCTAGAGAATTCAATGCATCCCCTGAAGATCGATCGTTTTACAAGGGTTTAAATGGGGAGGATCTGTTGGCGCCACATTGCACGAGTCACCACTGACTTGGATTAATCGAATCGGCTTAGACGAAATAAATGAGTCGAGTGAGATAGAAGATAGTAGCTTTCCCATCGACTTATCGCGTCATTCCATAATGGCGCTGCTTCATGGCCTTCTAGTCCAATTTTTCTCTCAAGCCAAAAGCTAGCCGTACAAAACAGTAATCCCCGCCAGGCCTCCACACAAAATCAGCTAAAAACCGTTTCCGTTGATTTCAATAGAGAATCTTAACCATTTAAGAGCCAGATTAGTTCAAAAGAAAGCCTCTCTTCTATTTATAAAGGGAATGTAGTTAACTGTTCGTACTCGGGGGAGTTGAAATTGCCTATACGATGAATTGAAGGCGCACGAAGAGACTGTATCCTGTTAGTGTTTTTTCAGTCCCTTGATGGAAATATTGTATAGGGAGTACCGACACGAGCTCAACGAGTTGTGATTGGTCGTTGGTTTTAGGCTCTCACGGAGTCGAGCAGGAGTCGACGACATCGAAGGCTCCACACGAAAGGAGTCGATTCGCAGAGGAACGTATGGGAACGGACCGGAATGCCGGCAAATCTGCCAGTCCACCACTGGTCCACTGTTGAACTTAACCTTCGAATTCGTTCAGGCAGTCGACTAAATCGACTCCTGTCATAATGCATAAAGCGTCGTGTCGGTACTCCCTATACAATATTTCCATCAAGGGACTCTAGCGTTTTTCATCGATAGTCGCGTTTATCTGGAATAAACACTGAAATAATATGTGAAATACACTGGAGGAGAAAAACGAGTATGCTCGGGCTTGGCGCATAAGGGGTTAAAGTCCCCTCTCCTTATTCCCCTGACATTTGGCAACGCTGGCTCACGGTTCAATGCTGGCTTCCAAGACCAGTGGAAGATGATTCTGAAGACGGGAGCCCATGCTCCATAACAGTCAAATATCTTTCTTAATCACTCAATTCGTCAATCAATTGGTCATTAAGTAAATGTATTCGTATACTCCAGCTCCAGGTTATTTATTATCCGCGAGTGTGCTCTTGTTTATTTTTGTTTCGCCCCCCCCCCCCCCGGTTGTGATTACTCACTATCATCAACTTAGCGCACATTGGAAACATGGGCGGATACAGTGAATTGTCTTTCTCTCTCTCCTCCCATTTGAAAACGGGCGTTAGAAAAGGACAGAAGAGGGGGCCAAAGTCACGTGATGGCCCCCCTCTGCTATCCTTTTCTAACACATAAGTACAAATGGAAGGAGAGAGAGAAAGACAAGTCACTGTATCCGCCCATGATTGGAAAGAAGAACCTGGGGTTTTGAATGAAAATCTGGGAGTCTTTTACAATACTTAGGTTGTAGAGCTCGTTTCAGAAGTGTAGGCGGACCAAATCCATAATCTTTAACGAATTTTCAACTTTTATTCCTTCAAATCAATGCCGAATTTGCCCCTGACTTTATTCTTTTGTGTTTAAAGTTTTCCTCATTGAAAAGAGAACACTCAATTTTATTTTTATTTATTTTCATCGAGTAATATCAGAAATAATGTTGACAAATTCCAAAGATTGTAGGTCTAGGTCCGTTAACACTTCTGAAACGAGCTCTACCTATATGTTTCAAATTTTTCAAAAAAAATCGGGTTATGGCATTACACTGGACAATTTTATACTCGTGGAAGTGGCAGAATGATTAATGAATAAAATACAGGACAAAGAAATTGAGAGAAACTAGGAAGATACAATAAATTTATATTCCCCCTTGGAACTTCTTTCCGAGGGAAGGAAAGTCAAAAATGCACACGACCTTGCAATCTGCAGTTCATGAAAAACATGAGAAAATGTCTACATTTTTAGGAAAACTGATCTTTGAATAAGATGTGGAAATGTTTCGAAAATATTGAAAATTTCGGAATGTAGGATGGGAAATTGGTGATTTCTTCCGATCATTCTGTAACTTGAATGAAGCTCATACTGGTGTCAACTGTCTTGGCTTTACTTTTTCTTAAAATTCAAAATGAAGGTACATTGAAATCGAACTTAGGTTTACAATCTTTGCGTCCAAATTGGGAGGCTGTATAAATAAAATAATGATTGTTTTTCTACATCGGATGCTGTATACTCACACAACGAGATTACAGCAACAACGACACCTTGATCTTTGAGGACATAGATCTCACGTAGAGTAGAATGGGCTTCAAAAATGAGCTAAGAATTACTTTTCTGCAAAAAAAATTGTTTTTCTTCTTTTCAATCATCTTTTTACATCCTTCAGGCCGAGAGGAGAAGTAGTACTGTTCTCAGGAAACTGTTCCATAATACCTTAAGTTTATCTGTCAGACATTCTAATGGCTTAGCACTTGTACCATTTGCAGGCGCTGCTTATTTTTATTTATTTTCTGGTTTCTATTATTCCCTCTCCATTTTTTAATAAAGTAAGTGAATGATAAAAAAATTAATAAATAAATAAGAAAAAATCAACGAATTAATAAATAAAGAAATATTTACATAATAAAGCTGCGCAACATTGTCAGCTAAAGCAATTTTAAGAAGTTAACATCGGACTATGATAAGAGCATTATTTTCCTAAGCATTGATAAGAAGAAAAGGTAAGAAGTATGATTTGGCAACATAGCACTCATACCATTGATGCATAGAGCAGAGGCATTTTGAATATTGGGTTCTGACGGGTAGCCATGCCTGCTTCCAAAATGCGACAAGGCAAATTGGCGAGCAGTTAATTAGCGACAAGTCAAAAATCTGCACTAAGTAACCACTCACTGTTTGATACATTTCGGTGGCAGGATCTGCTACTTGTCAGAACCTGATACTCAAAATGCTTTTGCTCCATCAGGCGATATTGAAAAAAGGTAAGTGCAATCACATAAGATGGGATAGGGTCAGCTCTGGAACAACATCAAGACGTTGCTTTTTTCAGAAATGCATGAAGCGTTTACCGTCAAAAATGTAATTGAGACCATTTCTGGAAAAAAGGCCCATAAAACAAGAGGTCTGCTCTTCAGACAACATTTTTTATTTGATCACAATACTGATTTCCAAGAAAGAGCACAGCGGTTGTTTTTTGGACCCTTTTCGCCGGAAATGGCTTCAATTATTGAGGCATTTTCTTTTCCCCAGTCGTGCTTCAAGAATAGGGGAACACCTCCAGTGGAACAAAAACTCACAATGAATTGGCAAAGAATGCGCAGTGAACTTTAGCAGATGGAGCAAAGGAAAAGCTCAAACAAAACATGGCTGCTCCTTATCTCCTCAGCTTTATAGTCATCAGTGCTATCACAAGAGATGAAGAAGACAATGAACTTTGTTAAGGTGCAAACAGTTAGCAACTTAATAGGGCTTTAGCGCATCAGATTTACAGTCCAGTAAGTCTCCTTTCATTAAAGAACTAAGACAAACAGCCTGTCAAAATACCAATTGACAGTTACTAGCTTCATGTCCGAGGCCATGGGCGCCCGCAGGGGGGGGCAAGGGGGGGCACTTGCCCCCCCCTGGAATTCAAAACAGTCAACATTTCACGAAGGAAAATGAAAGGACCAAAAGAAAATGAAATGTGAATCTAAGGAGTAATAAAGTTGACGAACTTTATTATTAATTTATGTTGTAATTTTAACTCACTTTTTGCAAGGAATAGTAGAATTATACATTTACCTACCATTATTATCAACTGTTGTCCGTTTTTCATAATATCAAACACGTCAAAATTATTATTATTATTTGGATACACCAAAAATGGCTTAATAATTGTACACTATTTGTATGAAGAAAAAAAAGTCTTCCCTTTTTCCTCGGGGGGGGGGGCTAGACCTTCTATCGGGGTTCAAAAATTTTGCCCCCCCTTGGAAATTTTTCTGCGGGCGCCCATGTCCGAGGCAACCTCTGGTTTATTGATTACCACTGTTGCTGGAGCTAACAAAAAGAGGAGTTCTTAAACTTGACAAGAAGCATCAACGAGCCAAAAATTCATAAAGATGTATCAGTGACAAAGTGGTTAGCAACTAATCATAACTTTTTCTTAGAAAACCGTGTACTGATTGGTCTTTGGACATAGTCATTACTACAAGCTGTTGCAAGAATGATTGGACTTGACAAAAGTACGGCTGAAATGAAAACATCAGCATTTTACTGCTCCTGACCCATCAGGTTGTGCTATTAGCGGTTTGAAGCTAATGTTTTCATGAAAGCAGTAGAACTGTCGACTCCAATCTTTTTGAAAACAACCTATGATAGTCTAATTTTGAATCTCAACTATAGGCTGTTTTGTCTGGACAAAATACTATATGATCGCTAGTAAAGGTAAAATGTGAGCCCCATATGGCAAGGGCTACTTTGAGCGAATTTGGTGCCTTTCGGGCTTTAAGGATTCCAAATTACATCATCACCAAGGTGACGGAGCTCAACGCATGCTCATCATTCTGGCCAACACATGGAAGTTCCTCTGCCTGTTTCTGGGCACAATAAGGCTCCACGGCTTGCTGTTTCCGTCAAGGTTCTCCCTGCTTTTTAAGATGCATTCATCATAGAAGTAATCTGAACCAGCTCAATTCTCACCGTGAAATATCCTTACTTAAGACCAATTTACTTTCGTATGGAACACCATACAGAAAGATGAAACAGGTTACCTTTAATTGAATATAGTTCCTCTAGCTCTCTTATTTAAAAAAATAGGCTTCATCCAAAATTCTCCCAATCCGCTTTTGATGACATTCATGAACTATGCTCTCTATTTATTTTCTGTGGAGAGGCAGGAGAGGCTAAATTAATTTGTTTTCGAAAATAGAACTTGTTCCATACACAAGTTAAGGAACTCAAAATTTGAGGATCTCCTCAAATTGACAGGTTTGAGGTTATAATTCAGGGGAACACAAGCTACCGCAATCAGAAGACCAACTCATCTGAATTATTTAAGTGTTCCATTCCATTTCAATGGAGCTCTTGAACCGCACTAGCTAACGGCAGTAAAAAAAAGGGGTGTGCCGACAAAACAATTTCAATTATTTGCCATTTCAACCTTTAGGGATTTTCAAGTGCTCATCAATGATTGAAAGGAGTAAGCCCTTGCTACATACTGAGGTTACGCAGTAGTTGAAGCCCCACCCAGAATTCGGAATTTATCAAACTTGTTCGTCTTGGCAAGCTGGTGAGTTCTTAACGTGATATGCAAACTAAGCACTCACTGGAGGAAAAGCCTGCGGCATGGATGCACAAAAATACACCAGCCTACAGAATACGCTTGAAACGAAAGATCTGCAGATTACAAAATATTCTTTCGTGTTTTAGCGCATGTAGGCGTTTGAATAGTGTTAGTAAATATCTATACTTTCTACTATTCGGAGCCAAAGGTAAAAACACTAATCCAGTTTTCATATCATGAACACTGAACAGCCTAATAAGCCTACTGACCTCCATCACAACCCTTCTGGCCCTTACTTTAGCGACAGAGGGCGAACTTATCATTTTGTCCACTGCGTCTGATGTTTCGCATCCTGTCTTCTTGATGCAATACTTTAATGATTCCCTGTAGCAGAGTGCACTCTAAAGAGAGTACTTACTAATAAGTAGAAAATAATGATACTGACGGATATAAAGTAAATAGAGACTTACTGGCATTCGCTCATGATTTCCTCTTGTGTCCTCACTTGAACAGGTGCTAACTTTTCCACGGACTCATCGTAGTTACAGAAGCATTTGGTAATTTTCTCGTCGAACGTATTGACTAGATCCTCGAGTGACCCGGAAAAGGTTTCTGTAAAATTATCGGCCACAGATGACACG
Organism: Trialeurodes vaporariorum; assembly: GCA_011764245.1. Classification (NCBI taxonomy): domain Eukaryota; kingdom Metazoa; phylum Arthropoda; class Insecta; order Hemiptera; family Aleyrodidae; genus Trialeurodes; species Trialeurodes vaporariorum. The sequence goes on from VMOF01000001.1 coordinate 54,805,067, forward strand.
GACGCATTCTCTGCTGAGATTATATTATTACACTGATTATTCAATTCGCACTGTAACGCGTTATCGTTATCGCACAAGTTGCGCTTGGGGGACTGAGACTGTATACTGACAGTGTTTTTAAGGTTATTAATATTTTTCACTTCCTCTTGCTTTTGCTTGTTAAAATTATCTAGATTTGTCACTGATTTATTCACTTGATACTGTCGAAAATCGTTGACGCCCCAATCTTCGGTTTCCTCGAATTGGGCTAAGGGTGCTTCAAACTTTAATTCGGCCATTTTCCCCGTCAGGTCCTTCATTCTTAACCTGACGACGCTCGCGGATCAACTAAAAGCTGAACTAACTTCATAAGCACGAACTCACTGCGCGGTCAACTGCGTCGCGCTGCGCGTTTCCAACTCAACTCAATGTTATTGTATGGCACAATGGAGGGGTACTCCTATTCCCTATTCCTTCTCGAGAAAGACGAGATTTCCCCTCCCTTTCTTTGACATGGCACTAGCGCAGTTGTAGCCGCTTTCGGTATCGATTTTGCTTTTTCCTACCCTTCCCTTCTCCTCCACCGCTGGTTTACACCAGTTCTTATTGCCACCCCCTCCTTCCTCCCCTTTTCTTGTCTTCTCTCTTATACCCTTCTCTACATAGAACAAGCGATGTAAACAAACGCGAATGCGGCTCTTCAGTGATAACAAGGATAATGACATCATCATCAGTAGTTCAGAAAGAGATCAATTATGATGCTGTACTTAATCACGGGCCGCATTATCAATATCGCTATCAGCGAAATAAGCATGGAATTGAGTTAGAGATTGGTTTCAGGGGTGGATTTGCACCAATTTTGAAGCCCTAAGTACGCAATCTTGAATTTTTGGCCCCCTTCAGAAAAAGGGTACCTAAGTAGGGTGCCTGGAGGCGTCTGTGGGGCAGAGTTGGGCAAACGGGAGTGTAATCGATTACACAATTACTATAGGTAATCGGTAATCGTCAAACCTTAGGATGGCAATCAAATAAATTCTTCACAGATAAAATAGTGAACTTGAGGATATTTTTGATTAGAGCTAATTCGTCTGCAACTATTATGATGGGTGGCTTGTGAAAAATCAGCCCTGATCACCATAAAGTCACCGAAAAAACGACGATTCGATTACTCGGTAATCGTGTAATCGATTACCAGTTACCACCCCCATTTGCCCAACTCTGCTGTGGGGCGTCCCTCAGGACCCTCTTATTTTTATTTTTTTTCCCCCGAATAAAAAGGCATTGAAAACTCGGTTTTAAACTGTTTGTTAGCAAAGTTGTTACACTGCATTTCCTTCTGATTTTTCTTACTTTCCATTTTCTTCTCTTCTTTCTGGCATCGTGAAGTGAGACAGCCGGCCTTCGGTCTGAGGCCCTAAGTAGAGTCCCTTGATGGAAATATTGTATAGGGAGTACCGACACGACGCATTATGCATTTTTGACAGGAGTCGATTTAGTCGACTGCCTGAACGAATTCGAAGGTTAAGTTCGACAGTGGACCAGTGGTGGACTGGCGGATTTGCCGGCATTCCGGTCCGTTCCCATACGTTCCTCTACGAATCGACTCCTTTCGTGTGGAGCCTTCGATGTCGTCGACTCCTGCTCGACTCCGTGAGAGCCTAAAACCAACGACCAATCACAACTCGTTGAGCTCGTGTCGGTACTCCCTATACAATATTTCCATCAAGGGACTCTAGCCCTAAGTAGCCTTTTAGCAGTTAACGCCTCTCAACAAAAGCGCCGGGAATAAATTGATTGTGAGTTACGAGATAACTATTCCTACATAACGACACTGATTTTGCATAAACTGTAAATTGAAGGCGCAAGAGGATTAATTAATCCGCTATGAAAACGCAGCAATCTACACACTCAACGAACAGTGACATGTGCGGTCACGGTACCATCAGCTGCAAGCAAGGAAGGCGCTGCCTGGGCCCGCCCTAAGAATTTCGAATTATTCAAAATTAAAGACAATAAGTATAAGTAATTGATTTCAAGCATTTTTTGAAACATTCAGTAAATCACTAAATCAGTTTGGGGCATTTTTCGATACCCTCAAAGAAGGAACTAAAGTGCCTCGCGTTCCTTCCATGGCCAAGAATTTCATTTCCTTGTAATTTGCCCCCCCCCCCCCCCGGAGAATCACTAACGTGCAGAGTATATGGGGCTCTAGAAACCAAGTTTTGGCTAAATTTTTGTTAAATATATGGTATTTTTTGCTGTAAAGGACTTGCTTTCCAAATTCCAGGTATTGTAGACTGTTTTTTTCTTTTCTCTTTTTGAAATTCTGTCTTTTCAAGGAGGAGTAAGTACTTAAGGTAGATGTCCCAATTACCGCCCCCCTTAAGAAAAAATTGCCGTAAAATGCCTGTAAAAATGTTAATTTTTATCAAATCTATGATCGGTTTTCACTAGGGCCTCTCAAATACTATCTAGTTTTATGAAAAAAATATAAAGTTGGCGTAATCAATCAGGAAAAAAAATTATTAATAAAACTCGAAAAAATGACCCATGTCCCAATTACCGCCACACCAAAAGTGGCTTTGTCCAAATTATTGTCATATCAGGTGCCCTAATTATAGCCATACATATTTGCGCTGGCTTTTCATTCAAATCATCATGTTTATTGTCAGGAAATAATGACATTATAATAATTTAAAAAGCAGAAAGTAAAGAGAACATATTTTTAATAAGTAACTGCTGAGAGAAATCGGCAAAAACAGGTAATACGGGGGCAGGTGTCCTGTGTCAACTTCTATGATTTTTTAAGGGCACAACGCTGCTAAATATCAACTTCAAACTTTTTTCACCAGTTCAGCCAACCTATGAAAAACACTTATCCCATATACGCTTAAATTTGTCTGCTAAAGTACGCTTATTTTAAAGAATAAATGAAAAGGGGGGCGGTAATTGGGACAGGGGCGGTAATTGGGACATCTACCTTAATGATTTTTTGGAAATGCGTTCAAATCGAACTCTGACCAACGATTTATCGAAAACAAAAAACTATATTGACCTTTGGTTTACGACAACCGACAAGAGCCTCATAGAATTTTACGTTATTTCAAACGAAAGCGATCCATCCTTTTCTGCACAGGCTGATTATGAACAATCGAATCGTAATGCTATCGAGTCGATGATCGAGTACGTGTTATTCTTATGCGGGTGGTGTGCGATTAAGATAGGTTTCATTCAGATAGAAACCCTCCTATCTCTGCGGAAATTCTCCGATGACTCCTGAGCTATCGGAAAATTTCCGTAGAGATGGGAGGGTTTCTATCGGAATGGCACCACCCATAAGATAACACGCACTCGATCGTCAACTCGATTGCATTACGAAACGATCGTACACAATTAGCCTGCAGACTCGATTCAACCCCCAAGTGATGACCATTCGCGTGGATTCCCAATTTGAAATTAAGATTATAGAGCTACCGGACTGACATGGACATTGATACGGACTCAATGTCCATTTTATACCGGTCAACTCGATAGCGCGGGAGTGTTTGTGACCAGCTCGGGAAACTAATTTATTCAAATGTCGGTTTATTTCCTGATTTGGTCAGATGCCACAGGGCAGGCACGTACTGAAATGAGCAAAGAATAACAGAGCGGTCGGACCGACCAGTTTAAATGGACCTTGCGTTGACCATTGGATTGGACTTTTGATCCCAAAGAAAGAGTCAGAAAAATCTAGGGTAAATTTCCCCCAGAGATTTCTTAGTTGTACGATTTGGCTTGGGCGATCGACTACAAATAAATCAGTGTTCCCCTCCGACTTAGACTGACCTACTAGGAAATCTGGACATTTCCCGGAGGACCGCCTGCGGTCCAATTTGGATCGGCGTGAGAAAGATAGGAAGGAAGAAGGGGGAGGAAAACGCGAAAACGAGAAAGAAAAGTAAGAAATAGATAAATAGAGAAAAGTATGGACGACCCCATAGAATAGACCAGTTTTAATTGATCCCGGGCCGTGCGGTCTGATCTGAAAGGGTAAAAACTAAAAAGGTGGAAAGGCAGAAAAGGGGTCATACGCAAGTTGATCACATAATGTCACAGAATAATACAATCAGAAAGGAAACTCCCATAAGAGCCAATGGAAGCAAGTTTGGAATTTAACGGCACCAATAGGCAACGCTGTGGTCCTATATCCCAACATGGCGGACGTGTGTGATTTGTGTTGAAACTCATTTATTTCTGTAAATTCTGGAAAGAAATCTTAAGTTTTCGGCCTCACTTTTATTCTATTGGCATTTCAGAATGAAAATTTCGCGGATCATATCCTATATTTTTTTCTTCGCGCGCGAATCCAGATGTAAACATCCTATATCCCAACATGGCGGACGCGAAATGAATTTGCTTCAAAATCCGACAGAGTTTCCGTTCTGATTGTATTATTCTGTGATAATGTGGTGCACAGCTTCGTGGATCCAATTCAAATAATAGACCACTGGCAGAAGATCTCGAAATTTCGTTCCCAACCGTCTTACGTCAAAGACATCTTACGTACGCAATGCGCCTTCATTTTCCAAGGTAGACTAAAACAGTGCAATCGCGTACGAATAGTTATCTTCTCTCCAGCACATAGCTAACGTTGTCCGATTCAAGTTCCGTTCCCGAGTTCCCGCAGCTCCCGCAACAAATAAAGACGGAGACTATGTGTCACCGTGTCACTAACTGTGTCCAACTTTTATGGATGCACCTTCATTCTCTAAGGAAGACCAAAACGGTACAGTACGAATAGTTACTTAACTGCTTTCAAGTTTTCAACACACAGCTAACGCTAACGCTATCCGATTCAATACAATCCTCCTGAAAGTTCCAGCGATTCGACGATGGAACCCGTTATTTAACGTCATGAGATCAAAGAGAAAAGCAAACAAAAAATTAAACAAACTATCGAAAAGCTGACAATCGTTAATAATGCTTATCGCATATCAACGAAGACAACAAAGTAGTCTGAATTCAGAATCCTGCGGAAAGGTGGAAGGTCAGGACATCAAGAAATAAATTTTGTGTGTTTTACGGGAAATATGAGATAAATGTTGGTTTTTCTCCATCCACGCTCTCAATAATTCTGCCAGCCAGTGGCTTTGATAAGGATTCTGGGCCTCCGGAGCCCCTCCGCCGAATTTTTTATGGAACCCTTCTTCAGTCACTTCAAGTGGTGGTCGGGTACCCCCCCCCCCCCCCCCCCGAAGGACAAGGGGCCCTGGGGCCGAAAAATGTTGGTCCGAAATGGTCAAACTACATTGGTGGATGCTGAGGATTCGAAAAAAAAAAAAAAAAAAAAAAAAAAAAAACCTTTATCTTATCTGTCCAAAATAGTAATTTTTGTAAAAAACGCTCAATATTAAACAGTGCTCATACGAGCCCGTATACGAGCTCGTATAAAAATGGAAAGGATAAAAGATAAACTATGACGTTAGTAAAAGTTGGTAAAAACCTTCGAAATCTTGCAATCGACTCATTTCAAATGCATAAAGCATCCTGTTGGAACTTTCAGTACAGAGCTTCCATAAGGGACTCTCTGACAGGGAAAGGCCAAATTCTTCATTTTTTTCAAATTCAAACACAATAGTAAAACATACCCTGCAGGCTGATTCTCCCTATTTGAACGAGACGAGACGAGATAGGAAGAAACGATGAATCCCATTGGTTTAAATGGCGTCACGTGACAGATTTGAAGTCATTGGAGCGGGATTGGCGCAAGCTCCGAGTCATGATTTTGAAATTAATGACTCGGAGCTTGCGCCAATCCCGCTCCAATGACTTCAAATCTGTCACGTGACGCCGTTTAAACCAATGGGATTTGTCGTTTCTTCCTATCTCGTCTCGTCTCGTCCAAATAGGGAGAATCAGCCTGCAGGGTGCCTTCATGGAGGACTTTCAAATACTCTGATCATTATTTTTTAAAGCTATTCACGAAAAACGGAGGAGGAGAAATATTTTACTTATCGCCTGAAAAAAATATAATTTCTTCAATTTTTCCTTTTCATTGGGCTTCGGGGGTCCCCTAGGACTGGGCCCGACTAGCAGGATCCGCGGGGGCGGGGCCTTATCTACGCCCTTATCTACGCCTACTGCTGCCAGCTTCTGCGGCGGGAACCCGCTGAGGTGTGGCATCTGGCAACACTGTCTGATAGTCGAGATCAAAGAGTAAACAAGAGTCGCAATTGAATGGAAGGCCTGCGTGGTCAACGTAGATAAGGGATCCGAACGCGGGCTGGCCTCGGCTGGCCTCTGATTGGCTACAACGGGTGGAGCAAAAATGACTCGGGGTATAGGGAAAATAACACGGGATTTTCGTTCCGGGGCGTTTATCTCGAAACCTAAGCAAAATCGTATGTAAATAAATTATACGAGTCGATTCAGCAGATTTTTCCGAACAATTTGATAGGTCATAAGTGCCACTTTATTGCAAATTCGAAAAGACTGTTTCAGTTTAAAAGTACGCACAATAGTGAGTTACTCAAACACTGCTCAAACACACGTCAAGCATGTAATCACACTATTGTGCGTACTTTTAAACTGAAACAGTCTTTTCGAATTTGCAATAAAGTGGCACTTATGACCTATCAAATTGTTCGGAAAAATCTGCTGAATCGACTCGTATAATTTGTTTACATACGATTTTGCTTAGGTTTCGAGATAAACGCCCCGGAACGAAAATCCCGTGTTCTTTTCCCTATACCCCGAGTCATTTTTGCTCCACCCGTTGTAGCCAATCAGAGGCCAGCCGAGGCCAGCCCGCGTTCGGATCCCTTATCTACGTTGACCACGCTTGAGTCCCTTGATGGAAATATTGTATAGGGAGTACCGACACGGCTGGTACTGTTTGGAAGGGCGTTGCGAGCATGGGAACTGAAGAACGTTGTTTGCGGGGGCGTTGTAAAGGAGGGTAAAGAAAAAGTGAATTTTATCATGGAGGGCGTTGTGGGGTGGGAAGTGAAAAACGTTGTCAACGAGGGCAAGGATTCGTCGTTTAAAAAAAATCCCCTTTTTTTTTAAGAAGGGCGTTGCGAATTTGGAAATCGAGAAACGTTGTTTAGATGGGCAGTGAATGGAAGGGCGTTGTTTACGAGGGCGTTGTTAAGGCGGTCTAATAAAATACGTTCCTTTTTTTGAAGGGCGTTGTGAGCTCGGAAATCGAGAAACGTTGTTTTGATGGGCGTTGAATAGAAGGGCGTTGCTTACGAGGGCGGTGTTTGGACGGTCAAATAAAATTAGCCCCTTTTTTTTCCAGAAGGGCGTTGTTATCATGGAAATCGAGAAACCTTGTTTAGAAGGGCGTTGTTTGGGAGGGCATTGTTAACGAGGGCGTTGATAGGGAGGGCGTTGTTCAGAAGGAAATTCAAAATAGTTGTTAACGAGGGCGAGTATCGTCGTTTAAAAAAAAACACTTTTTATTAAGAAGGGCGTTGTGAACTAGGAAATCGAAAAACGTTGTTAGGAAGGTCGGTGTATGGATGGGCAATCTAAACAGACGTTTTTGGAAGGAGGTCGTTGTTCCGACGACAAACGGAGGTACGGCAACGTCGGAGCACGAAGAGTTGCCGTCTACCTCAAATGAAGGCGCTGCAATCATTCTGTAACATTTCTTTACTTCAGAGGTCATCTTTGCTTCAGACACTTGCTTCGATTTTTGCGACTTATAATTTTATAAACGACATAGTGTGTCCGGCCGTCATGAACGAAACACCAAAAAACCAGGTTTTCTCATCATAAGATACCTTTTTCTCTCCTCTTCGCGGATGTTTACAAGTAATTTGACCCGCTGATTTCAAATTCGGCCTTAGTTTGTACTTAAAAATCATACTTTTTCCATAATTTCAAATTTTTTGCGAGGAAGTTTAAAATTTGGAATTTACTTAAAATCTAGGCCAATTTAATGAAAACTGATAGCATTTTTGAAATCAACGTCTAAAAATACATGCGCGAGAGCAATGATGAAGTGAAATTGTAGGCGGAGAATTATTTTAAAACACTAAAAATTAGTAAAATTAACGCACTGATGGATGGTGAATGTCGCGGACACATTGTGTCTTTTTTGATGCTAACTTCTTTGCTTCAGACACAGAAAACATCAATTAGAGTATTCTGTGCTTCGGATAAGAGGAAACTTCTGGCTAGGAGAAAGGAAACTTCGGCGGAGGAAAAAATTTTTATTTTGCGGAGGAATTATTTCCTCAACGTATTTCCCCCTCAGAGAAACGGAAAGTTTTGAGGTTATGATTCCAACAGTGGCAAGGGCCCAAAGAGTAAACAAGAGTCGCAATTGCATTGAGAGCCAGCGTGGTCAATGCTGATAAGAGTCGGCTTCTGTTTGGCTGGGAATGGAGGGAAATCGAGGGTCCAAACTGTTTTCGGCCTTATGGAAATTAACACGGGGTTTTCGTTCCGGGACGTTTATCTCGAAACCTGTGCAAAACTGCCTCCAAACAGTTAATACGAGTCGATTTAGCAGAATTTCCGAACAAATTGATAGGTCACAAGTACCAGTATATTGCAAATTCGAGAAGACTGTCTCAGTTGAAAAGCACACATAATAGTGAGTTACTCAAACACACGCCAAGCATGAAAAACACACTATTGTGCGTACTTTTCAACTGAGACAGTCTTCTCGAATTTTCAATAAAGTGGTACTTATGACCTATCAATTTGTTGAGAAAATTCTGCTAAATCGACTCGCATTAATTTTTACAGGCAATTTTGCACAGGTTTCGAGATAAACGGCCCGGAACGAAACCCCCGTGTTAATTTCCATAAGGCCGAAAACAGTCTGGACCCTCGATTTCAGCCAATCAGAGGCCAGCCCGCGTTTCCGATCCCTTATCTGCGTTGACCACGCAGGCCTCCCATTCAATTGCGACTTGTTTACTTTTTGCATACAACCAATCACAACCCGGCCAGTCGCCGAAGATTGCCGAAAATGCTCACTTCCCAACAAGGCGGCCCGAAGTAAATGTTTCAAAATGAATTAAGAGTTTCCGTTCTGATTAGAGTATTCTGTGGTAAAATATTAGAATAAATGTTATATGTTCATAGGTGTGAACTTGTGGAAGGCTGAAAACACGAAATATCTAAGTATTTTTTTATGTTTTTTCCCATCAGTTTTTGCCGTTTATTGCAAAAAAAAATCATTAATGTGGTATCAATGTGCTATGCTAGCGCCCCCGAATCCCCGATATAAATAAGATTGGTCCAAAACGCATAAGTTAAGGGGGGGGCGTCATTTCGAGTTCGGTTTGGGGGGAGGGGGGGGGCAAAAATGTTATGACCTTTTTTTTTTTTCTTTGCTCATCAATCTTATGCCCTACGCATCCTATATTTCCGACCCGAAATTCAAACAAAATTCGTTAATGACCTCCAAATTTTAGGTCAAAATTTTTTTTTCTTCTTAAGAAAAAAGGTCATCACTTTTTTACTTTTGACCGCCCCTTTGGGGGGGGGGCCCTCCCGCAAATGACGCTACTGGGGGGGAGGGGGGGTTACTTTTGAATAACCTGTATTATAAGGTAGAAGGGTAAGCCGCATTCTAAGGGGATTATTCGGTATTATTGGCTTATTACACGATTGTAGTACAAATTTAGTTGAGATAAAATGTCAGAGATCAACGTGGCAGCGTGGCAAAAGCGCTGATACAGAGCCGTTGCCAAAGAGTAAACAAGAGTCGCAATTGAATGGGAGGCCTGCGTGGTCAACGCAGATAAGGGATCGGAAACGCGGGCTGGCCCCTGATTGGCTGAAATCGAGGGTCCAGACTTTTTTGGCCTTATGGAAATTAAACGGGGCTTTCGTTCCGGGCCGTTTATCTCGAAACCTGTGCAAAATTGCTCTAAACAATTAATGCGAGTCGATTTAGCAGAATTTTCTCAACAAATGATAGGTCATAAGTGCCACTTTATTGAAAATTCGAGAAGACTGTCTCAGTTGAAAAGTACGCACAATAGTGTGTTTTCATGCTTGGCGTGTGTTTGAGTAACTCACTAATATGTGTGCTTTTCAACTGAGACAGTCTTCTCGAATTTGCAATATACTGGCACAGAATAATACAACCAGAACGGAAACTCTGTCGGATTTTGAAGCAAATTCATTCCACGTCCGCCATGTTGGGATATAGGATGTTTACATCTGGATTCGCGCGAAAAAAAAAAAAATAGGATATGATTCGCGAAATTTTCATTCTGCAATGCCAGAAGAATAAAAGTGAGGCCGGAAACTTAAAATTTCTTTCCAGAATTTACAGAAATAAATGAGTTTCAACACAAATTAACCACGTCCACCATGTTGGGGTATAGGACCACAGCGTTGCCTATTGGTGCCGTTAAATTCCAAACTTGCTTCCATTGGCTCTTATGGCACAGAATACTCTAATCAGAACGGAAATCTAATTCATTTTGAAACATTCTTTACTTCGGGCCGCCATGTTGGGAAGTGAGCATTTTCGGCAATCTTCGGCAGATCTTCGGCAATTTGGGCCCGGGGTTTTGATTGGTTGTATAACCTGAAAAAGCACGTCCGCCATCTTGAGAAGTGAGCAGGCACAGTTGCCAGTTTGTGCTGGTAAATTCCAAATCTTGTTTCCATTGGCTCTTATGGGAGTTTCCGTTCTGATTAGAGTATTCTGTGCTTATGGGAGTTTCCGTTCTGATTGTATTATTCTGTGATACTGGTACTTGTGACCTATCAAATTTTTTCGGAAAATTCTGCTAAATCGACTCGTATTAACTGTTTGGAGGCAGTTTTGCACAGGTTTCGAGATAAACGTCCCGGAACGAAAACCCCGTGTTAATTTCCATAAGGCCGAAAACAGTTTGGACCCTCGATTCCCTCCATTCCAGCCAATCAGAAGCCGACTCTTATCAGCATTGACCACGCTGGCTCTCAATGCAATTGCGACTCTTGTTTACTCTTTGGCCGTTGCCACTGTTGGAATCATAACCTCAAAACTTTCCGTTTCTCTGAGGGGGAAATACGTTGAGGAAATAATTTCCTCCGCAAAATAAAATTATTTCCTCCGCCGAAGTTTCCTTTCTCCTAGCCAGAAGTTTCCTCTTATCCGAAGCACAGAATACTCTAATTGATGTTTTTTGTGTCTGAAGCAAAGAAGTTAGCATCAAAAACGACACAATGTGTCCGCGACATTCACCATCCATCAGTGCGTTAATTTTACTAATTTTTTGTGTTTTAAAATAATTCTCCGCCTACAATTTCACTTCATCATTGCTCTCGCGCATGTATTTTGAGACGTTGATTTCAAAAATGCTATCAGTTTTCATTAAAATTTGGGCCCAGATTTTAAGTAAATTCCAATTTAATCTTCCTCGCAAAAAATTCGAAATTATGGAAAAAGTATGATTTTTAAGTACAAACTAAGGCCGAATTTGAAATCAGCGGGTCAAATTACTTGTAAACATCCGCGAAGAGGAGAGAAAGAGGTATTTATGATGAGAAAACCTGGTTTTTTGGTGTTTCGTTCATGACGGCCGGACACACTATGTCGTTTATAAAATTATAAGTCGCAAAAATCGAAGCAAGTGTCTGAAGCAAAGATGACCTCTGAAGTAAAGAAATGTTACAGAATGATTGCAGCGCCTTCATTTGAGGTAGACGGCAACTCTTCGTGCTCCGACGTTTCCGTACCTCCGTTTGTCGTCGGAACAACACCCCTTCCAAAAACGTCTGTTTAGATTGCCCATCCATACACCGACCTTCCTAACAAGTTTTTCGATTTCCTAGTTCACAACGCCCCTTTTTAATAAAAATAGTGTTTTTTTTTTAAAAGACGATACTCGCCCTCGTTAACAACTATTTTGAATTTCCTTCTGAACAACGCCCTCCCTATCAACGCCCTCGTTAACAATGCCCTCCCAAACAACGCCCTTCTAAACAAGGTTTCTCGATTTCCATGATAACAACGCCCTTCTGGAAAAAAAAGGGGCTAATTTTATTTGACCGTCCAAAAACCGCCCTCGTAAGCAACGCCCCTTTTATTCAACGCCCCTCAAAAAACGTTTCTCGATTTCCGAGCTCACAACGCCCTTCAAAAAAAGGAAAGTATTTTTTTAGACCCCTTAACAACGCCCTCGTAAACAACGCCCTTTCCCTTCACTGCCCATCTAAACAACGTTTTTCGATTTCCAAGTTCGCAACGCCCTTCTTAAAAAAAAGGGTATTTTTTTTTAAAAGACGAATCCTTGCCCTCGTTGACAACGTTTTTCACCCCCGCTCACAACGCCCTCCATGATAAAATTCACTTTTTCTTTACCCTCCTTTACAACGCCCCCGCAAACAACGTTCTTCAGTTCCCATGCTCGCAACGCCCTTCCAAACAGTACCAGCCCCGACACGACACTTTATGCATTTTGACAGGAGTCGATTTTGTCGACCGCGTGAACGCATTCGAAGGTTAAGTTCGACAGTGGACCAGTGGTGGACTGGCGGATTTGCCGGTATTCCGGTCCGTTCCCATACGTTCCTCTACGAATCGACTCCTTTCGTGTGGAGCCTTCGATGTCGTCGACTCCTGCTCGACTCCGTGAGAGCCTAAAACCAACGACCAATCACAACTCGTTGAGCTCATGTCGGTACTCCCTATACAATATTTCCATCAAGGGACTCTAGACCACGCAGGCCTTCCATTCAATTGCGACTCTTGTTTACTCTTTGGTCGAGATGCACAACAACAACATAACCTGCAAACTGTGCAAGTCCGAAAATAATGGATAACAGCTTGTGAGCGATAATCAGCATTGAAAAGTTCTACAGTTTCATTCTAATTTCGACGTAATTTCGATCACAAATTCGTCTATAAATCATATGCTTGCTAAGTTTCCAGTTTTTTCTGTGCAATAGTTAAGGTATTTATCTTTTTTCTTCTACTCTAGTAGGTAGGTAGGATGCAGATGCACTTATTACTTGCGTTCCCATTTCGTTCAAATCGGTGTGAGTAGATTGATTTTTAATCAGATCAGATCCCCCCCCCCCCCCCCCCCCCGATTCAACTTGCACTGTTCTCGTTTATGAAAGATCGGAAAAGTTTGTTCCTCGCTGAATACTCAACGGTACGTATCAAGAAATAAAGTGGGCTTCCTCGTAAGAAGCACCAACCATCAGTGTTCATTTTAACTCAATTTTAATGCATTCCAATGATTTTTCCCATGAATTTTATTGTTCTGATTTCTAAACTGATAGAGTTTTCTACTTAAGCGGTCCCGATTTCACACAAATTCTACTTCATTGTGTTGTTAGTAATGAAGTTTTAACTGTAGAAAAACTAGGATATTTTTATCAAAACTCAGGCTAAATTCTAACTTGGTAGGTCTATTTACCTACATTACAGTGTGTAGTATGTGCAGAGAGTTCTAACTGTCAGAAAAACCTAGTGTTGTGTCTAAAGACCCTGCTCATTGGGAGCAGACACCTATGTCGCGTAACTGTATAAATCTGTAATAAATCAAAATAAATGTTTTAACTTAACTGTTACAGAATTATTGAATATGATGACAAGCACCTCGGGTACTTCAGCAGCTGCGGATGTGCAGGACAAGAGGTTATGGATTGGAAATTTAGATGAAAGAATTACCGAGTGAGTAATCGCTAACATTTTACCAACAAACAATCAAGCATGAGTCTGTCTATCCATTATGACTCAAGTGCTGATTGTACTTCTTCCAAAGAAAAAAAAAACATCTCATCAAGAAAATTTTTATTTTTTGAAATTTTGCGGAGCTAGACAAATGTACATTCATTAATTGAAACACTTATTCTACACAGAAGGGTTCTAGCGCCAATGAGTAATACCCATAAGCGGCTAACGCACGGTTACCCGGTTTGGCCAGTCTTTTTTTTTTTTGTTTTTTTTTTTGTTGCAAACTCTTCTATTGTCACATCGAAATATTTATATTTAATAAGTACTCATATTTTTACTCAATATCTGCTCAACACGATTGTCTTGTTGAATGGATTCTCGCGGATCCGCGAGAATTCAGCGTGCCTCAGCCCTCAAATCTGCCCTATGTATTTTAGCGTAGTGCTCCGTCTCTATTTGTCTCTGATTTTTAGGGTCTATATAACAACATTATTCGTTGAAATCAAAGAAAATCAAGATTGTTTTTAAGTATTTGCTATCACCTGTTTGATTGAATATAATATTGTTGTATTCTTTTTCTTTTTCTTAATTGGTTTCATCTCTTGAAACTCCTCCAAAAATACGGAACAATTGAAAAGTTTGACCTGCTTTTCCATCGATCAGGACCTTTGGCAGGTCAGCCTAGAGGATATGCGTTTGTTACTTTCTCCAACACAGAGGAAGCCGTACGGGTGAAAAGAAAACTGGATGGTTCCAAAATTGGTACAAAGAATGTAGTCATTAAATGGGCGTACAACAATGAAAAGGTAATTATTATTCGTTTCTAAATCTGTCGGCATTATTTTTGCAACAATTTTAACTTAGGTACAAATGATGTAGCAAAAGAAAGCTGGAGGAGCTGTTAACCCTTTCCACTCGGATGTGTTCAATTTTGATTTTTTTTTTTATTTTTTTTTTATTTTTATTCTTGAGCTGACTTTTGTTGGATGCATCCAACATTAGAGTGGGATGCAGCTATTATATTGTTTTGTTGGAAATATCTTACATCTGAGTGGAAAGGATTAAACTTTGGTTGTGGTGCAGCCAATCCTTAACTAGTCCTTTTTAAGCCTCTAACCAATTTTAAAAAACCTGATAAGAATCATCGCATCAAAATTTTGACAACAAGAAAAATTTTATATTTATTTATTGTCCTCTTATTTATTTTATTTTGAATGTTATTTAATATTTATTCATTTTTGTTTTTATTTTATTTTTATGCTTCAATTCTTCATATTTTAAATTATTCACTAAAATCTTGTTAAATTATACTGCTACCACGCAAGCTTTATTTTGGCAGGGTAGGTCTTGTTTTCCATTTGTTAAAATATTTGTTCGAATAAAAATTTATTTATCTATCTATCTAATAGTTCTAGTTAGGGTTGTGCGGTACTGATTTCGGTATTTTTTTGGTATTTAGCTCTGTCTTTGACTGCAGCCTCTAAATGAGTGAGATTGATAAAACTGCCTTGGGTGACTTAAGCCAGAAGCCAACTAAACACTGTAAAACTGTCAAAGTATTGCTACATAGCATTCCCGCATCATAGTATCTTTGAATTCCCCAAAAGTTATGTAAAATACCAAAAAAATCAGCCATTTCGGTGTTTTACATAACTTTAAGGGAATTCAAAGGTATGATGATATAGAAATGCTACTTTGACAGTTTCATAGTACTTTGATGGCTTCTGACTTGCGTCACCCACGGCAGTTTTATCAGTCTCACTCGTTTAGAGGCTGCAGTCAGATATATAGCTAAATACCAAAAAATACCGAAATCAGTACCGCTCAACCCTAGTTCTAGTTGAGTAACTACTTTGTCACAGCTAGTAATTTCAAAGTTAGTAAGTAACTACAACTTAACTCATGCTAATCTTACAGGAAGAAGAAAGTAAGGCAAAACCTGAGCTAACTATTCCAGCCTTAGCAGGTGCCAGTGAAGATAAGAACTCCATCAGGTCAGCATCTTCTTCCCTCTTTTTTTTCTTCTTTGCAGCTTTATTTGCTTTCTGCCCTGGTTTTCCTTTAACCTGAATATTTCGACAAATAATCCCCCCCCCCTCCCCCCGATTCCTTCTCCTCAGTCTACACCCCAGCTGGTTCTTTTCACGGCCGTAAGTAGCACAGATTAAGAAACCTTTGCAATTAGAATGTACTGGCGAATCAAACATGTATATATGAAGCCTTCTATACTCAACGAGCGTATTAAAAGACATGGTGAAAAGGAAAACAAAATATACAAACCGAGCCCTCAAAAATATTGCAAGAGAAAGCAAATTGTGACGAAGCAAGAGCCCCCAAAATTTTGAAAAATGTATGGTTTTTTTTTTTAAAAACTGCGTCCACAATTTTGAACCAAACAATCATAGTGTATTCTGTAAGAAAAAATTCAACTTTGTCCCTATTTTTTCTGGTGTATTTAAAGTTTGTTACACACAGTTGCGTTGTGTATAATCTTGCAACGCTCTATTTGGTCCATTTAAGCCCAAACAAAAGCTCAAATTAGAGGGCGTTTGTTGCGCACCTCATTCGTTGATCTTTTTTGTAGAATTCAACGCTGCCAGATTAAATGCTGGGTCACTGGGTTGCAGTGGGTAGCCAACTTCGCTTTCCTCACCATGGGCGTTATTTGGGGGAGTCAGGGGGGACACCCCCCCCCCTCCCAGCCAAGGATTTTGATCAAGAGTCAAAATGTATTGAATAGTCCCAATTATAAAATAATCTATACTTTTGGTAAAAAGAAGGAGCAGCGCTACCCGCCTTACATTATTTTAACTGGTAGGACCTTTTGTTTTTTTTCTGTGGTTGTCGGATCAGAGTTTCCCCCCTCCCCAGGGGTGCAGAAAATCCAAGGTAGATTAAAGAAGGTATGTGCAACACTCGCTCTTGCCGCCCGCAGCCGCTCCAAGCGCTAGCACTTTTGCAAAAAAATGACGTCATGCGGGTGAAATCTAGTGGCGCGCTGTTCAAATGTACGTTGGACAGAGGAATCATTCCTAACTGTGAAGGAACATTGTTGAACTTTTAACTCTTAATTTATTAACTCTGAAAACAGTAATCTGAAAATTGACAACTTCGATCATCTTCTGCTTGACACATCCCTAACTAATAAAATAAATACATACATTTCAAACCTCCCGCTCATGAAAATGTGACGTAGTGCGGGTGAAATTGTTCTGATTGGCTAACATGTTTTGAAGCAGCTGCGGGCGGCGCGAGCGAGTGTTGCACATACCTTCTTTAATCTACCTTGCAGAAAATCCTCGATCGCGTGAAAATTGTGGACACTGCCTGGAAGAAAATTAGTTTTTTTTTTTTTTTTTTTTTTTTTTAATACTTTGACCAACCAACAATTGTCAATTGGGTTAATCCTACATGCTAGGCCAGGCTAAATTTTGAGTGAGAACGCTTTTTTAAGCCAAAATTTTTGTTAGCGCGTTAAAATAAGCACAAAATAAAGTCAACAAAAATTGTGGACACCGTCCTCTGTGTGTGTGAAAATTGTGGAGGCGAAGAAGATTCTGCACCCCTGCCCCCCCCTCCCCCAAGAAAAATTTGAAATAGCGTTCCTGCTCCTCAAATACCACTTTTGTACTTTAGCTGAAAACTGTGTTCTTTGATCTCATGTTTTGGTTTTGTTTTATGTTTCCAGCACCAGCACAAAAATACAAGCAATAGAAGCAAAATTAAAACTGATGGAGAGAACATCAAACAGTGAATTGCAAATTGAACCCACAATCAAATCTAGTCGCCCTTATTCGAGAGACAGTTCGAGAGACAATAGTTCTAGGAACAGAACAAGTAGAAATCAGATGGATAGAAGGCATAGTCATAGCATGAAGCCTTACTCACGTTTCTAGCCTTGATGAGTACATTAGCATCTCATGGCGCAAACCAATGGGGAAGAGGGTCTGCTTCACCCACCCAAAACCTGAGCAGTGGTCATAAATGTTCAGATTTTAAGAGCCCCTCCTCAAATTTCACACTGCTGGTATCATCTGTGAAACAATCTGCTAGAAGGAAAAACCCGTAAATTCCCAGATTCAAAATTGTATTGTTGTTATCATTGTACGGGAGGAATCAATAAAGATCTCTTTGAAGCAAAAGAGGTGCTAACGTATGAAACACAAAGAGGTAGACAAGTGTTTTAAAGTTGAAGAAAAGGAAACTTTCAAGGCTATCACAGTGACACACCTTCAAATCTGTGAAAATTCTCTTTCTTGTCCTAGCTATCTTGTAAGAATTGAATGAGAATAATTGAGTGAAACTAATCTTTAACTTTGCAGCCTTTACTGTAACATTATGAAGTGAAAAACAATCTGAATCAGTGTCGGCGAATACTGTTGTTGAATAACCTCACTACATAGCTTTTCCTCAGAGACAGTATATAATTGAGACCTCGCACTACCTATCTCGCCTTTAGTAACTACTTTTTATTTTGGGGTCTCAACAAAACAATGTCCAACATGGTCCGAACGTTGAATGATGAGCAACGATGTTGAGGTTTTTGCCTAGTGAGAGCGAAGCACCAAAGTTTCTTCAGTCAACGAATGGACCATGTCGGATAGTGCTTTCCACCATGTTATTCCGTTGAGTCCCCAAAAAAAAGATAGCAAAATGCGCGTTCAGCTAGTGCTTGGTCTCTATTATAACGACGCCCCACTTTTGGCTATTGGACGGGCCTCTGCTTTTCCGAAACAATGTAAACGTTTTCATCTCGTTAAAACAGCCATTTAATTGTTGTTTTTACATTCGTAATTGATCATCCGTCAACTAACATGTACACGGAAAAAAAAGATTAGTGAAAATAGCCATACGGATACCTGATTTTGGCACCTGCTAGATGATATGGTAAACTTGACCAGAAGTATGGTACATTTACGGATACTTTGAGTAAATTCAACTTGCAATCAGGTAACATCACCTAGTACCTAGTCAAAACATAGTATACTTCTGGTTAACATTACCATAACATCTAGCAGGTGCCAAAATTAGGTATCCGTATGGTTAGTTTCACCGTAGTTTTTTTTTTCCGTGTAGGTAGAAATGATGAAATTTGGGATCAACAAATAGGATATAATGTGAGAATAATGTATGAATAGTTTCGAAAAACCAACTCAGTTGGGTATTTTTTTCTATTCGAGAATAATATTTGTCCGAAACTGATCCGAACAAAATTCTCTGTTAAGTTGGATAGCGCATTTTATACTCACAATAACTGCTGAAATATATTTGATCTCAATAATTTTAAGTAACTCCTCATTTTCTTCAATCTATCATGAATAGAGAAGAAACTTGTTACTAATTTTAGAACGTGTTTGTGTAAATTAAACGAAGAAAGTTCTGGAACAGAAATTTTTGTCCAGAATTTATTTGGAACAAAGAGTTTCAAAGTAGTTATATCTACTTATTAAAACTAACTATAGAAACTTGTAAATTAAATTTTCACTATGATTGTTAATAGTAAATGAAACTTGTGTATCCTAGCATCATTTTATCACTTTTTTTCATGTTTATTTGGCCTCCAGACCATAGGCACAGAATATTTCAATCAGCGGGCTGATCATTTACTGTATCGTTTAACCGATCGTTGAAACTGTCTACGAGTGATACTATTGGTCGAAAATTGTAAAACTTGGCTGTTGCTATGGTAACCATCGTTTAGAGTCTTGTTTTATAGAGGGTATTCATGAGTAACCTTTAAAAAACGGACACTATAACGATGGTTACCATAGCAATGGCTAAGTTTTACCATATTCGATCAATAGAATCACTCATACACAGTCTTAACGATCGGTTTAACGATGAAGTAAATGATCGGCCCGCAGAACGGAGACTCCCATAAGAGCCAATGGAAACAAGATTTGGTATTTACCAGCGCAAACTGGCAACCGTGCCTGCTCACTTCTCAAGATGGCGGATGTGCTTTTCGAGGTTGTATTTACGATCAGGGTTGATGCTCAACCAATCGCAATTCGGCTGGTTACCGAAGATTGTTGCAAATACTCACTTTCCAATGTGGCGGGTCGAAGGAATCCGAAGTATAGAATGTTTCAAAATGAATTGAGGACTTTACTGGAAGAAGGGCCTACAAAACAACAGGTGTGCTCTTCAGCTGAAAACCTCCATTTGCTCACAATGTATAATTCTCAGGAGGAGCACACCCATTGTTTTAAGGGCCCTTCTTCTGGAAAGGTCCTCAATTAGAGTTCCCGTTCTGATTAGAGTATTCTGTACCATAGGTATAGATACTTAATTAATGAGAATTACTAACCTCCAACAAGTTATTTTGATTAAAAGTTTTCAGAATCACAAATTTTGCTGCAGGGGGTTTGAGAAAAATAATAGGCAAAATCTACGGCAATATTTTTTGGTTTTTTCCAACAAAGGGACAGAAAAAAATATGAACTACAAGATGGTGACATAGTTAAATTACAAAAAAAAAGAGGTTTGTAGATTTAATGAGAACAGAAGCCGAGTTATCAGGCAAGCTAGCAAGCAAGGACCTTAAAACGGATCCACATGAGTTGTAAGGACACATTGAAAAAACACAAGTTTCCAATAATAAATTAATTTCTAAATGAAAAAGCATTCTGAAGCTTGTAAAGATGGACCTTGACAAAGCATAGAATTAATTCAATGAAATTTACATCATACTAACTACAACAGTGAATATGCCTTCAATAAAATTGTGCACGGGTGACTGTTGCCACCTGGTGAAGTGGTCTGGTAACTTTAATATTTGACGCACCTCAAACGGTTCAGTATCGGATGAAATTTCGGTGAAGTTAAAGGCTCAGCTAGATTGAATGGCAACAAACAGCCATCAAGACTATGCAGCGGCGGATCCAGGGGGAGAACGGTGCATGTGTCCCCTAAAAGCCTCAAATTTTGCCTTTTGTCAACAGTAAATAGCCCCAAGTTGTTTCCTGCAACGATTCTAATTTAAAATTTCATAAGCATGCCCCCTCCCCCCCAGAAAATGTTTCTGGATCTGCAACTGCATATACACAAAAAAATCTCACCAGCATTTACAGTAAAAACTTCAATTTTGCACTTAAGACATTAAATTTGATCCAATGCATTAATTACCTAAATCATTTTCTACTTATTAGTGGAACCATTTTTTTCTTTCAAAAAACATCAGTTTACATTTAGAAATATGAGTTCATCGAATGCACCAAAATTTCTTACCATGATTTTACAGTAGATTTCTGGGATGTTTCTCAACGGCATGTGGAGAATCTTGGAAATTTTTAAAGAATGCATTGCATTTGAAAAAAAAAAATTATCCTTCAGATGAGTGAAAGACTGTCAGCCGAACCCTACCAGAATCACGTCACCTTGAAAGTTGTCCATAAGGTTAACATTGAACGGCTTCCAGCTGGACTAAATGCGATTAAAATACAAATGTTTCTAATCACGCCACTCATAGACACAAACACTTGAATACTGCTTGGAAACTTTGCTCCAAACTAAAAGATACCTTCAGCAAACATGACAAGGCAGAGGTGTAAAATGTTCCAAAACATCGAAAGTTTCGCGCGATCTGGGACTTTTACCTCACAAAAATTTGAAAACAGAAGACCTTTTTCTGTTTTTCTTTCCGTATTTAAACATTTTAACACTGTGCGTACACAAAATGACAAATTTTCTTGAAATATTGAGGCCATTTTTGCGGGCAAATCTAAATGCCGTAAAAATTTTAATAAAAAAAAATTTATTCAACAAACCTCACTTTTCCAGAAATTTCTTCATTTTCAAGCGATCCACAGATTACTAGATCGGACACATTTTGCACCCCTGAGTCAAGTCCCTGAGTAATCAAAGACATTTCACCAACAATTCAACTGACTTTGAAAAGAAAATAATTTTTGAGAAGTGCTCAGCGAAACGAGTATTGTTTTCTTGGATACAATTGACCAATATTTGAAAAGCTGCGTGCGGTTTGCCAGATACAATCATTTACTCAGGTTCTTTCAGTTTGCAAGGTTTGGATAAAGAAATTCTTCTCACGAAGAAGCTTGCTCCCGTTGTTTTACTATTTCCTCCAGCTCCTCTTGCTTGTACTTCAAGTACCTTCCTCTATAGTGGTACGGTAAAGGCACAAGGGAAGGACATGGTAGTTGACCAGGAACTGTGCATATACAGTGTTTTTCGCACATATAACCAAAATTAGCAGGATTTTCTTTCTTTTCCTGGGCTAGTGCTTCTTTCTCCAACAGATCCCTACAAAAAAAAAAAAAGGAGGATTAGAAAGGTTGGAGTGACCTTTTGGAACGTAAAAACATGAAGAGTTCAGGGGAAAAGAATGAAAGTAAATGTCTCAACATGATACCTAGTGAAACTTCTCCAGATTTCAATCCGTTACATTTGGTGCCACTAGTTACTTTTTGGGAACGTAGCGTTTTCGGCATTTAAAACTGCAACCAAAGAAAAACTCAAAATCCAAGAATTTTAGCACCTGTAAAATTTTGTTTTGAATTTTTGAGCCCTAAATGAACAAAATTGTTGGAGAGTTAACGCCGTGAATAATGAAATTTATTTTGCTATAGGCTTAGAGTGAGCGAGTGATAGAAATCTATCTTTCTCACTCACATTCATTGAGGTTTATGAAAATGTTCGTATTTCATCATTTCTGCCTTTATTTCTGAGTATTTCAGGTTGAAACTTTCTAGATTATCTCTTCCTGAGATGTAATTGCAAGTGCTGATGTTCCTCAAATTTGTACTTTTGGCGTAAATTCATAAATTTCAGACAAAACCTGTTGACTTTTTGAGCAGCGCTAGTGGCACTGTCCATCAGATTGAAATCTGAAAAAGTTTCGCCAGGAATCACCTTCATATAACAAACTAGTCTAGCATTCTAGGGGTATGTATTAGTAGGTGTGGAAGTTTCAGATATCCCTAGATGCCCCCCCCCCCATTTATTGTCTTAATAAGCTCTCTGGAGTTTACAGTTGCAAAACTGCTATTATTAATTATATCCACATTGCCTTTTAAAGTAAAATTTTAGAACCCTTAATTAAATTTTCCTAATTCTTTTTCGATTTGATTCAAATTTTGGAATTTTGAGGTGAAAGGAAGAATACCAAAGTTGCGAATCACGAAAAAACGCTAAAAAAAAGTTGTTACGTTGATTTTAAAGACACGCCTTTAAATGGAGGTTTCAATTTTTCGATTCTCCAGAGAGGAGGCCTGCCTACAGCTTTAAAACTCAGTATCTTTATTAAAAATTGAATCAAATTTAACTCTACCATGCGATACTCTGTTTAAAAAAGAACACCAAATCAAGCACTTTTGCCTTAACGGAAGGTCGATATCGTCGTTTTATCATTAAGATATGATTTCAGGGGTTTACGCTTTTTACGGTTCTAACTTTAATACTTAGTTACTATGAATTAATTATGTCTATGTCTACTATGTACTCTACTATGTCTCTGGTCCGCAGCTTGAATAAGCAGAGAAGTTCAATGTGACCCTGAAACTGAACACCAAAACTCAAGACAGAAACTCATTGAATAAACTTCTGACTTCTTGCATACATTTTGAATTCCGTCTGAGAAAGTCAGAAAGTCAGTTGGAATAACAGAGAGATACAGGGTACAGATGAAATTTACTTACTCGGATTTGCCGAGAACTTGAATAACGTGTTCTAAAATATCTTCTTTTTTTCTTCCCTCTAAATCTATTAGAATACTTTCTCCAGCAGCTAGAATGAGAAATCAAACAAAAAACTGTGTTAATTGTTTTAAGAATAGACCGATTTCACACCGGTCTTGAGATTGTAGCAACATGCATTAGTCTAGGGCCCAACAGCGCAGTATGAACATTTTTTCCCTTCCTCAAAAATTGAAAAGTATCATATGCTTAACACAGCCACAGGAACACAAACGCACTGGGCCACAGGTAGAAAATGAGCTATCTCAAGAAAAAAATTAATAGCAGCAGCCACAAGATCTTAGCCTCACAAAGTTTCCCAAAATTTCCTCACACAATGGGGCTCATGCAAACTTTTGCTATACGCAAATTGACAGCAAAATCTGATGTAAAAACCAGCGAAAATTATGAAAATTGCACTAAAAAAGTCGAAACTGTGGTTATAACCTCGGTAAACAGCTGTGGCAGCAAGATCGTAGTGGCAGAGCGACACAGGTATCATGAAATTTCTGACTAATTTGTCACATTCTCTACGGAAAAACAGAAATAAGTTTCAAATTAGATACGAATCTCCCACGATACCTGCCCAGCTTCGCCATTAAGGGTGACTCTCAGAGTGAATATTGTGGTTTTTTAGTGTACTCATCGTCATTTTTACAGGTTTTTCTGCAAGAATCAACTTTTCCTCCACCTCCAGCAAGTGGCGGCTCGAGGGCTTTGGTATTGGGGATGCTGTGGGGGGGGGGGGGGGGGGGGAACCCCACCAGCAGGGGGGGGGGGGAACAACAACAGACAGGCGCGGACAAAAACAAACAGGCGCGGCTGGTCCGGCGACTGGCATGACGGTTAACCAGCTACTGGCTCGGCAACGCTGCGGGAGTCGTGGAGGATAGCAGCCTCCGATACCTTCGTTAGTGCGTGCACAGTCCTTGCTTCGTTGTGTGTGTGTGTGTGTGTGCCGAACACCACTACTTGACTGTGACTCGACCGCTCGACCGACTCGGAGTCTATGCCTCTCGAAGAGGCGACAAGGCACAGACTCTGGCACTGCTGACTGCTGTCGTTTCGCGACTCCGAAATCTCGTTGCCCGCCCGCTTATAACTTCCTTCTCTGGCGCTCTCTCCCAGTGAAGATTGACTGAAGTTTTAGAGTCACGGACATTGTGATTGCCTAATTTTAATATGTTGTCTTTCGTTACTGTCTTGTCGACGTTATTTTTTCTTCCCTCTGAATGTCTGGGGAGGCACAGCCTCCCTTGCCTCCTTAGGCGAGCCGCCACTGCCTTCAGCATAAATTTGCAAGAGCCCCAGTTTGAAAAGAGATGCCTTTTTTTTCTTTCTTTCTTTTTTTATAAAGCTCCAAGAAGAAATTTAGGTCACACAGAAAACACATCAATTTATTGGCTCAAAAATGCTTACAAAATGTAGTTACTCTGTAATCACTTTTCCTGAGAATCAGAGCAGAAAAATGAATGGCTTTGAGACCCTTAGTGGGTATTCCTAAAAAGAAAAAATCCATTGACTTTACCTGTGAAACATCGAATAAACGGCGAAGGGGTTAAATTCTTAAATGCAGCCACTTGAACATTAGGATTTTTGTGTTGAATTTGTGCGAGATGCCAGAAAGCAAAATCTCTGGAAGAGCAATAATTACAAAATTAGGTTGGTAAATTGTAAATTACAAGTGCATGTAAAAGATGCAAGAAAGCAGAATGAGCTGGCGATGAGTAATGCTTAATTATTATAATTGTGAAATTAATCCATGGTCACTAGATGCTTTAGTAAGTAATTGATCAATCAGAGCTCACATGATTAGAGAGGTCAAAGATTGCCTTCGTTTCAGATAACTTTCGTTCGGACAATTCTTTGTTTACTTGCGTAGAAGGACAGTATTAAGTCTTCTACTCAGGTTTGCTCTCGTGTTACTGTTAAATAGTAACGCTGTTGGACAAAAATCAACTTTTGACTAATCATGAATAATTAACTAAAATTATTCACATTAATCTCATGTTATTCCTATTAGTAAATCAATGTTTTAGCACTATCAGTGCTAACCCTGAGTGCTTACCTATTATAACATGAATGACTGGTAGTGTTCAACTTTTACCGGTGGTAATTCCAATTTCTAACCTAGCTCAATGATTTTTATTTGTTTAGGAATATACAGATCTAGTCTACACTAGATACACATTAGAGGAGCAAACCAACATCCTACTCCAATAAGCGTTTCGTCAATTTTCTTGTTAGGCGCAAGTCTCAGCAGTGCGGGTCGCTATTTGGGCCCTGGGACCAATAAAGATTCAGTACAGACGGTCCTGCCCCCAGATGATTGGTGAGCACCTAAGGCCATTTAAAACCACGCGTAAACGCTCACCATACAACATCTTTCGGGGACCGTGTGTACCGAAGATTTATTGGTCCCTGTGCATTAATTCTGGGTTTCGACCGAGTAGTGCAACATAGAATGAGCAGTATAGAGAAGGACTAACGTACATCATCCTATAAAGGCACATTTTAGATGATAATACCTGCAGTGACGTTATTTAAACAAAAAGTAAAAAGTGGAACCAAAGCAAAACTTTGACCAGATTTTGGGTGCACTTTTAGCCATGATAAGCTAGTAATTCGATGGTCCACCAGCATGTGATTGATTCCAGTCATTCCCTTGACTGCGAAATGGCGAATCAAATGGTTTAACTCACTCACTCTTTTCATAACAGTCCTCCACGAACTAACCAGCAGAGCATATCCATGTGACCCATTGTCTCTCATGGGAGTTTTCCTGCTGTTCCCCTTATTGTTCTATGACTCACAGTTAGTTGCTGCCTTGAAGGCGCAGACTCTGATAAAATCAGCATCAATAAGCAATAAAATCAACAGTCCCAGAGACTTAAAAGAATGAGCGTTACTCACCTTGCACCTTCATGATGATCCTCTTTAACATTATAATTGATTGTGAAGACTTTGATTCGTTCTTTCAGAATGAGCTTACCCGCATTTAGATATCTTAGAGTTCGCCTGATCGGCGCAACACCGACCATAAACGGCATGGTGAAAAGTTGAGAGTTTCACCTTTGTAAATTCAACTAAAGCAACGAAATTGGTTACGGAGAATTGCAATAGCTGCAACTACGCAAAATGATTTGAAACACACATTTCCTGAGAGTAACAATGTTCTAGAAATCTGAATTATCACAGATCACGGTCAAAATCAAAATATCATGGATTTCCTGATAATAGATAAATTAACCTAAAATCAATAATGTTGAATGTTGACGTTTTGTTCTTTTGATGGATGCTGAACTGTCGGTGGCGCATCGGTTCATACGTCACGCACCAGAAACCAGAACCGGAATGCAAACAAACTAACCTCCAAAATTTTGACTTCTGGATTTTTATGGAGATTTTTAAATAATTCCGATCCTATTGTGATTTAATAAGTACTGAATTCTGACGGCCACAAGCTCAGAATTTTGGAACGATTATCCGTCCCACTAAAATCGTTGCCCTCGCTGAACATCGCTTTGGAATTTGGAATTTAAGTCACCATTTGATATCGTTTTTGTAGGATCCTTTGTGCCGACCGAAGTAGCAAACACAACGATCAAACATGCTGATAAAAGTGAAGGTAAAATTTATCTCTCTTTTCCTACCATTAACGTTCAAACTTCGAAAATGAAATATTGTAAACATGCCGGACTTCAATTCTGATTACTCAGTAACCTCCTCTCATCCTTGTCCTCTCCACCTTTCCAGAACCCTCCAGCTGCATCGAAAGTTTCTATCTGGCTATTTTTGTTGCAGTCACATTTTACAGATTTGCTTGGTTCCGCGCGTTTTGATCTTACAATGTGCTGTATTGGAACTATCATCATTATTGGTCTTTTTTTCACCTATCCGTTACTATTCACTGATGCTCTTCATGAGTCAGCAAAAACTTGAACTTCGTCGCAAATCTGAATGCCGTTTTATCTCAAGATTCTGAATTGTATTTAGGCCGTCTGTGACATGTATGCATAGCTGCTCATTTTATCCCCAAATTGGCCCTTTAAAAACGACTACGTAAACGTCGTTTAGTGTACATCGACTTACCACGGTTTACAGCCGTTCTGATCACAGCATCTGTTGCTGTGATAAACTGCTTCTTAAAAGCACAAACTTTGTGGTTTTTGTCTTTTATCGCAGTAACTACTGATTAAGTGTCCCTGTATCTCAGTCTGAGCCTTAATCACATTCGCAACTCTTGCAATTATTCAAGCCCAAGCCGAAGGAAAGCTTAGAGTCAAACCTGAATTGAATCCAAGTTCTGCTCAATTTTGGCTTAATTGGTTCAAATTCTGATTGGGTTGCATTGGTACTGAATTGAATTTTCAACACGTTCTTGTAGGATGACTAGTTTGGATTCAGCAAGACCATCGTGAATCCTATTTTTGAATCAAAAGCAATTCAACCTTGGAGTTATTAATTCAGCCTGCTTTCATTTTGATTCCTTCACTGAAACGTGGAGTCGAGTTGAGTAAAATGGAGTGATCATATTTTTAACCGAGTCCGCTTGAAAGTGAAATTGAAATTTTTATAACTCATTGAGTCTGGAAAAGTGGGAAAGTATTTACTACGGTTGTTCATTATCGTAATTACACCATATTTATCAAATTTCCTGTGTGGGCTGTTCCTTGAAGTTCCTGACTTTTGGATGGACAGGATAAGAATGGAAAATGGAGGAAACCAGTCACTTGGCTGCCAAGTCTAATCATAATACGGAATTTATTAGACTGGTCATCTGATGCTCAAGATTGTCCGATAACCAATTAGATAAATTCTGTATTTTGATTAGACTTAGCGACCATGTGTTGTCTCCTGTCACCATAAACTACCTTTTTCCATTCTTATCTAGCCGATCCAAAAGACGGAAATTTCAAGGATCGGTTCACTGGCCGAGATAAAAACCTCATGGTTATGCTCTAACTGATCGTGATTCATGAAAAGCTCCATATTGCTTTTAAATAAGTTGTTTCAAAAACGGATGGACTTGACAGTTGTATGGCTCTCATAAAAACATCAGCTTTAATCCACCTTTAGCACTATCCCGTTGGTTCATAGTGGTATGAAACTGATGTTTCATGAAAGCCGTTGAAATGGCAAGTTTATTATTTTCTGGAAAAATGAATGAGAACATGGTAATTTTCTTGTGTTCTAAAGTGTTTGTTTATAAAATGTTTTGTTTATTAATTCTTTTTTTTTTTTGTTCTTTCTTGTTTTATGCTCTTTCCTGAATTCAGACTCTGACTGGAAAGGAGGTAAGTTTCCTATCGCCCAGGTTTACTTTATGTTTTGCGTGTATTCAATGCCATTTTTCAATTCATCCATCGATTCCATCGGGTGATAAAAGATTGAATAGTTCAGTTCAGTGTATGACTGTAATGCACAAAAATACTCGCATCTGTAATCTTTTCTCAATTGGTGGAGTCGTCGATGATTCTAAAAAACTTGCGGATGTTTTAATAAATTAACGGTGTTTCCACTGATTGAGAAAAGATAACAGATGAGAGCATTTTTGTGCAGTACAGTCATACACTGAACTGTGAAAATTTTTCTCAACCGGTGGAATCATCTGAGAATTGAAAAATGCCATTAATGGGTCTGTTGCAAACTTTTGCTACAACGATAAATGAGTGGATAATCCTATGTAAAATCCCCTGAAAAATCCAATGGTGACATCAGAAATTCATAAAATGCGATAATAAACTCACTAGAGGCGTTTAATGAAATCCAAGATGGCAAACAAATATCGAGCAACCTGTGTGCATGCATCACGAACATCCAAGGACAGCCAACCTCACAAAATCGAACACAACCAATTGCAAAGTAAACAAGCACATAACCTCTACCTCCAGTGAAGTTGTCAGCGTTGGCCCTCCTTGGATGTTCACGGTGCATGAATACAGATTGCTCGATATTTGTTCGCCATCTTGGATTTCATTAAACGCCTCTTGCGAGTTTATTATCGCATTTTGACTTTCTGATGCCACCAATGGACTTTTCAGGCGATTTTACATTGGACTAAACACCCTGTAGCGCTGTACCAAAAGTTTGCAACAGACCCATTATATGCAAAGCGGTATCTTTGACTTTTAAATGTCTTAGTTGTTAATCATTGGTTAATCAATTGAGAGGAACAGTTTGCTGGATCAGCTGGCTGCAGATGGAGAAAAAAAACGGGTCTTTCGTTGAAATAACATCTCAAAAAATGATCATTTTAGAAAAAAAAACAAAGAAATCTTTAACGCAATCTTAAAAATCTTAAATCTTGAATTAATGATGTTGATGTCTAAAATTACCACTTAAAAATATATTGAGATGCAAATGCTAAGGGAAGGCTTTGTAATTAAAACTGGTCAGCCCCAGTTCTAAATGTTTCTGTTCTATGAGTTTTAGAGGGAAAAGGGAAAACTATTTCTATTTCTAGTCACTGAGGAAGGAACGATAGAGATGAATTTTGTGAAAGGGGATATTTTTGTCCAACCTTACAATTAGGAAGTTTTACAGTGAACTTCGATATGATGGGATAGAGTTGGCTGCTGTTTCTTCCTGAAACTTCCATTGAGTTGCAAATTTTTCCAGAAACATAATCCTTGTTACTCCTGACTGTCCTTTCAGGGTCATATTCTTAAGATCTACCCTAAAAATGTCTGTCTTTTTCTTTTTTCTCCTTTCAGCCACTGTTTTTATTTTTAGAGCTTATTATTATCACAGAATAATACAATTAAAATTCGAAACTTCCTTTTTTCGGTTTTTCATTTTTTTTACAATATTTTTGGTGTCTTTCCGTGACTTTTCAAGATGGCGGACCTATCTCTGTCTCTGTCTTTTGCATTGTTTTGAATGAGAATAGTTTGGAACTTCTCAAGATGACGGATCAGAAAATAATACTTTAAAACAAACGGAAGTTTCCATTTTAATTGTAGTATTATGTGGTATTATCCCTTTCAGTCATAGGGTCAAATCACTGCTCCCTAAATCAATCAAGAGGTTTTTGAATGTTACCACTTTGTTGAAGTTATTTTCACCCTTCTTGTGGATGAAAGGTGTCCATCAGCAAATTCTGTAGCAAATTTCAGCTTCTAGATAGCCTTTTACGAACAATGCAAAGTTGAAACTGTGTGAACAGATCATATACAAAATAATTCATAAATACTGGAGAGTGGCATAGCCAGAAATTTTTGGAGGGAGTGGGGGGGGTCCAGGGTTTGAAAGTAGCCTAGAAGGAGGGTCTATGGCTCAAAATTTGTATAAGTTCTTTAGAAAACGATGAAATATATCCTCATTTAGGAAAATTTTCGATATGGTCTATACCTCTTAAACCTTCCCTTGGCTACGCTATTGATACAGGTGTGTCGTCTAAAGGACAAATCCTGGTGCCTTTCTACCAGGGTTAAATAAATTCTATGCTGACTGTCAAAGTTAGTTTTTATTCATTAATTTGATCTTTAAATTTTTTACTCCATATCTGTTTATCTATTTGCTTTTGCTAAAATTTTTCCCTTGACTATTTTGCAGATTGAAATTGATATTGAGCCAACAGATAAAGTAGAAAGAATCAAAGAAAGAGTAGAAGAAAAGGAAGGAATCCCTCCTCAGCAACAGCGGCTTATTTTCTCTGGGAAACAAATGTAAGTATTTTTTTTAATGCCTATCTAATCTATAAATCTATCTAAAGTGGCAGTCTAATGAGTAACCTGCTTTACCAATGTGGAGGATTTTTAGGTTGGGGTCAAAATTTAATAGACCTATTTAGTGATGATGCCTCGACAAAAATTGGATCCAAACAAATGCTCTATCTCGCTCATTCTCTGGGATTCACCAATAAGAAAGCAAATCCAAATTTTCGAATGCAAATTCATACTCGTAAATAACCAGTTTTCTCAAATTTTATTGTACCATTAGATTCCACTTACCTTAAAGTATTTTTTCACTCTGACATTATTCGTGAAAGATCACTAGTGAATTTACAATCCCAATCATATCGAACGATGTCCTATGTTTTTTCCTTGTCGTAAGACCGCGAGTAATAGCCCATAACCATAACACTCAATCATCCTAGCCTCTTTTTGTATCGAAGCTTGCTCGAGGTAACACATGTTGCTTTGGTGCCGATGAGCCCATATCCTAGAATTTTATGCCCATAAGAAACTGTAAGACAAGGACAAAATATAGGACTTTCTTTGACACAAATGAGATTGTAAACTACTGTGTGATTTTTTGAAAATTTTGTTGAAACGTGATTACACTATAAGGTAAGTGGAATCCAATTGTGTAATAAAATCTGAGAGAATTTGTTGTTTACTAGCACAAATTTACATTTGAAAACTTGGATCCTCTTTCTTATGGGAAAACCCTTGAGAGCAAATGAGATGGAGCATCTGTTAGGATCCAATTTTTTGGTGATGTAGTTCTAAACTGGTCTATTTTTCCAAGGAAACCTCCAAAAGGACATAATGTGTCCGAGACATTCACCATCCATCAGTGTCTAATTTTACAAATTTTTTTGTCTTAGCATACATAATTTTCTGCCTCCAATTTCACTTCATTATCACAAGGTTATGCATTTTGAGATGCTGTTTGCAAAAATGCTATCAGTTTTCTTTTAACTTGCCTAGATTTTACGTCAATTCTATTTTTCGGCTTTTTCGCAATAAATTCGAAATTAGAGAAAAATTTTGAGGTTTGAGTAAAAACTAAGACCTAATTAGAAATCATCAGGTTAAAATTTGTGAGAATCGTTGTGGATGGGAGGGAAAGAGGTATCTTACTATGAGGAAACCTGGTTTTATGTTCATGACTGTCGGACACACTATATCATTAAGGCATAAAAATAAATTTTTCCTGTCTTTTCCCATATATTTTGGTGGAAGTCATACTAGATTTGAACATGTTCAGATCCATTACGCAAGGAAAATACATGGAAAAAAATACAAGTTGTACACCAATGTATTTAGAAGGAAATTTCATCATTTTGTTGTTACAATGTTATGTACGTAGAAACGGTGGTTCTGTCTCTGTAGTAGTATGCCAGTGCAAATAGAGTCTACTGTATAGTGCGGGCTGTTTGAAATTGTAGTGATTTCCTGAGTTCATGAGTGGTTTTTGAAGGTTTCCATAGCGCACATTGTTATTTTTGCCAAATTTAACGAAAGAATCAAGGCTCTATATTGCTGTAGCAAAAGTACTCAACAGATCCATTAATTTATTCACGAGACTCTGCAATTGTTAAAGATAACTGAGTCCAATAAAAAATGTGCAAATTGTTAGTTTAATTGAATGTAGAAGTATAAATTGTGAAATCTTACCTGCTGTATTTCATCCAAGTGGCCTTCATCTGTTCTTAACCCTTTCTGGTTGAATGTCGGGTGTCAACTGACATTACGATTTTCCCGTTCGGGTCGGGTGGCGGGTCCCACGCGACATTTTAATTTTTTTTTCTGACAAGGGGAGATCACGATGTGTCCGGCTCCGATTTTCATGAAATTTGCATGAAAATGTAGCTTAGGTATGTCTTATTGAGGATCAAGAATCGTTATCGGCAAATGGGCACATGGAAAGTAAAAAAAAAAATTTCAAAGTTTCGTCAAAATCTGCGAAATTCAAAGTGTGCGGCTAATCTATTGGAATTTCCGGGCGCAGCTGTATAGCAGTTCTGTGGCCGACTGGTACAGCGCTGGACTCGGATTTTACAGATCGTGCGTTCGATCCTGGAGTCGACCGCTTCTTTTTTGCACTTCAGTGTCCAATTTCAATTGCTGAATCTTATGTTGTTATCGTTTTTTGTTTTTTTTTTTTTTGTTATTTTGGTTTTTTTTTTTTTTTTTGTATGTCGGGAAAAAAATTAGACTGAAAAAGAAATTTTGGAAATGATTGAATAACGTATTTCGGATGAAAAGCTAGAGTAATTTTTTAATATTTGACAAGATTATAAATTCGATTTGATCATGCGTCGTGCAATGACAACACGTTTCAGAAGAGAGCGGAGCTAGTTGTGAGTCAGTTGCACTATCAACAGAGATTACCTACCTACACTTTTAATGCTTGAAACTTGTGTACAATGTCGAGAAAATTATAATTATATAATTATAATTGAGGCATTATAAATTATGCCTCAATGATAGAGGCATAAGAGCGTTATAATTCTTTTCATCCGAAATACGTTATTCAATCATTTCCAAAATTTCTTTTTCAGTCTAATTTTTTTCCCGACATACAAAAGAAAAAAAAAAAAACCAAAATAACAAACAAAAAAAAAACAAAAAACAACAACAACATAAGATTCAGCAATTTAAACTGGATACTGAAGTGCAAAAAAGAAGCGGTCGACTCCAGGTTCGAACGCACGACCTGTGGGTTCCGAGTCTAGCGCTGTACCAGTCGGCCACAGAACTGCTATACAGCTACGCCCGAAAATTCCAATACATTAGCCGCACACTTTGAATTTCGCAGATTTTGACGAAACTTTGAAATTTTTTTTTGACTTTCCATGTGCCCATTTGCCGATAACGATTCTTGATCCTCAATAAGACGTACCCAAGCTACATTTTCATGCAAATTTCATGAAAATCGGAGCCGGACACATCGTGACCTCCCCTTGTGAGTTGTTTTGTCAGACTTGATTTGAATTTCCTATCATGTGGCTTTCTCTGGCGGAGTTCCAAGGAACTATTTCTTGCGTCAGTAGCGCTCCACTGCATGAATAAAGTGCAACAAAAATAGTGAAAAAAATTCCGACTGGAAAGGGTAAAGAGAAAAGAGAGATAATTAAAATTTTGAATTCGACAAGCATCGCTTTATCAACCTATTCCTTGTCAGAAAGCTAATTTGAAACTGTTTTTATTTTTTCAGGAATGATGAAAAGACTGCGCAGGATTACAAAGTTCAAGGAGGATCTGTGTTACATTTAGTATTAGCTTTAAGAGGAGGCCTGTGATATGTCGTCAAGTGTCATGATTTTTTTTTTTTCAACTTGTTCGGGTGTTTCCTTCCTCCCCCTCTCATCCCCCCTCCCGTCCCCCCTTTCCCAACTCCCTGGCCCCTCCCCCACTCATTTCCCTCATGTGACGTTCTGATAAAGCTGATCAAATTATAATTGTTATTTTTTCAACTTTTCTGCGGTTTTCCCCCTTTTTTATTTGTTCAACACCTTTCATTTGTATACCCTCCTAATTAAAATATTAATCTAATTGTTTGAAGGAACTTTTAAGGAAAGCTCATGTAATGAATCTTTTCATCAAGTTTGAAGTGCATAACAATGATTGGTTGCATATCAAACTTAGTCTCGATGAAAATGTTTGTTAACCCATTTATCGGAGGAAAGACTTACCAAACTTACCTGCAAGGTGTTGATTTATTTTAGGTTCTTATTTTTACGTTTTATTTCAAGGCCCTTTAGGAAAAAAAAAAAAATGCTCTCATGAAATTTTAGCGAAGTTCCTTTTCTTGATTTTCTTCTTGATTTTTTTTATTTCTTCCTTTTATTTTTTCTTATTCTTACATCAGCAAAAATTTGTTTTATAATGGGCGACACTCTGAAAGTCCGAGTTTCAAAGTAGACTGTCAAGGTGTACTTCTAATCTTCTTTTTTATTTAATTTTTTTCTTTTTTTACTTAATTCTTTATTTGCTCTTTTGTCACTACTGCGCGAGTCAGTTGCTATGTTCGTTAAAAAGCTGATTTGTTTTATACTAGTTTGAACATTCTTTCGATAACACATTCACTCTACTATCATAAAATAAAATACAATTTTTACATTAAATTCTTTTTGCATTACTTCACTGATCCTAATCCCAGATAACATCCATTTTTTTAAAAAATTTCAAAAATTTAGGTGTCTGAAAGAAAACGAAAGGTTTTGAAATGTAATTCTAAAAACTTCCAGCTGTAACCTCATCTTTCATTAGATTTTTTTATCCATGCATTCCATCCATTTTATCAATGAATTGCAAGAACTATAAACTGCAGCTGTCTTTGGACAGACTGAATTTTCAAGGTGTCTGAAAGGGGTCCAGCAATGAAATTTTTATTCAAGACTTAAATTTTCATAAAGGTAGGAAATTAGGTTAGGTTAGGTTACTGCTCGCAAATAAATTCTTTGTTAAGCTCTACAATGATAATAATTATGTGGGATCAACACCATGATACCTGTAAAAGTGGTGCCAGAATAGACATACAGGGTGGCCAGAAAGTGACTGCGCACTCACAGACCCCTCACAACTTGTTTCCTCTTTCAGAGAAAAAGATGCGGTTAGTGCCACTCTCCATCATTTAGAGGGGCTGACTTTACAGGGGAGTCGCGAACCCCCTCCGCCCCAGGGGGTGCGGGGTGGGGCCTCCCACCCTCGTAACTCAATAATTTCAAATAGCAACCTCTATTTTGTGATACATCTTTGGAGAAGGCATAAAATCCCGAGACTTTTGAAAACCAAAGGTCAATACTGTTTTTCATTTTCGAAGGTCAAAGTTCGATTTTGACCCATTTTCCAAAGAACGTTACCCCTCTTTGAAAAGCGGGACTTTAAAAACTAGGAGCCTAAAATACTCAAAAAAGTAAGTATTTTACAGAAAAGAAAATATACATTTTTAACAAAAATTGATTTTAGAGCCCCCAAACATTATTACCGTTTTTGCCCCCGGGCGGCTATCTGAAGAAGGAATGTCAGCACCTGCGAGCATGCTTCAGAAAGATACCCTAGAATTTTCAAGCAGAAACACTCAAAAACACAGCCGGAAAATTTGATGTACGAAAATTCCCATAAGCCTCTATGAGTGCAAGTGAGGCAGATAGAAATGTTATCACTCGCTCTCACTAAGCTTGTGGCAAAACGAATTTCATAATTTACGGTTTCAATTTTGCTCGTTTTGGGCAACAAATATCCATAAAAAAAAGCAGGTGCTGACGTTATTGGATTTTTCGTTTTTTCTTTGGTCTCAATTTAAAATACCAAAAACGAGACTTTTCCCAAAACCTACTCATGGCGCTATCCCTCCATTGCTTGAAATATGGAAAAGTTTCGCCTGGTAATACCTTAAGGTCAAGATGCTGAGGTGTATCATTTTAAGTGCTTAACCACAATTTTCCGTTCCCAAGACAAATTTATTAAGTGACTAAGGTGGCGATGCAGATAAACCAGCAAGGTAGTTATAATAATAAATTAAATATTTTTAACTCATTTCTTATCACCGATTTTCCCCTTCTAGGCGGATCCAGGAATCGGTCTTCCTACCCCCCCCCTCTCTCTCTCTCTCTCTCTCTCTCTCTCTCTCTCTCTCCCAGTCTCTTTCTCCCTACCTCTCTCTCTATCCGGTCATTTGAGCCCATGTACCTATTCGACAATTAAAGACAGAAAGAGGAGCCGTCATGTGACTTTGGTCCCTATCTTTCATTCTTTTCTATCACACGCGTTCAAATAGAATGAGAGAAAGAGGAAGTCAAATCTCTGGATTCGCTTACGAAACTCATCTCTTCTTTCCCCCGCTTTCATTTCGTTGCAGATTAGCCCCCCCCCCCCTTCCCGCCATTTCTAATCCCGGCTGTTGAATTAAAAATGAACAGTGTCGCTGATAACCCGGTTGCGCACCGAGACGTTTTCTGTCTCTCTTCTGTTCCTTCATTGAAGCATACTAACTTGTTAGAAAAGGATAGGAGAGGGCGGGAAACCCCCTCATTTTATCCTTTTTCAACTTGTTGATTCATACAAAACTGTATCTTTTAATTTTTTTTCTCTTCCTATTTATCTGTACGGGACCCTCTGACCCTACCTTTCCCCATGGCAAAATACCTATTTACTTGGGTATATTTAAAAGCAAGGCGTAGAGCGCTGCGGGATTCCATTGCGACGAGCTTTAATTTCTCCCAGAGACAGAGTAGTGTGGCAGCTAGTCTTTTTGTTAATATGCGTAACCAACTTTGAGGATTTTTTGTTCGTGGGGTTAAGGTGTATAACACCCCCCCCCCCCGTATTTTCCAATGTATATTAGTGTAACGGACAAATGTATGGGCTTGATACATGTATCGATCATCTGCGCAATTACATTAAATTATTACATAGAAATAGAGTGGAAAAGTTAGAAATTAACCCTAACCTAGAAATCATTGAGCTAACCCCAACCGTTGGTCCTGGTGAAAATCTTCACCCGAACCTCATACTAAAATTCGCACAATTTCAGTGGCGTAAACATGGGATTTTTATTGGGGGGCAAACCAACTTTTGAGAGATACACTATGGGGGTCCGGGGGATACCCCTCAGTTAGAGGGGGCCCGGGGGTCCTCCCCCGGAGAAAAATTTGAAAATTCAGGCTCTCTCAGACGTTATTCTAAGCAATGTAATCGCATACAAATGCCACCAAAGTTAAACAAATTAAAAATAGATTTTACGTTTATTTTCTTCATTTCTCAGGCAAAAAGAGAACTTTTCAGTTTAGACTTTCAGCTTATTGATGAAGCTGATATTTCTAGGCTTTGGGAAACTGTTCCTCACGGTTAGAAGTCATCTGAAAATTTAAAACTGCAGTAAATGTAATGTTCCACTTATTGTTAGTGGCGTAAAATTTTAGATTCTTTTTGAGGGGAGGCCGGAGGGGGTACCTAGCAAATAGTCCGATACTTTGGGGAATCTAGGGGGGGGGGGGGCACTTTCCAGTAATAGGGGGTCTGGGGGTAATCCCCCGGAAAAATTTGCTTTAGGTTCTCTCAGACTATAATTTAAGCAATTGAATCTTTCAAAAATAACCAACCGACAGAACAGAAGTTAGTAGACTGTATTTTCTTTATTTCATTGACAACAGAGGAATTTTTACTTTAGATTTACTTTAGGCGCAGTTTTAGGGTAAATAGAGCCACTTACTTATTCTTGCCATTTTTTGCTTCTCGGTTCCTGTAATTATTCCTTTCTTTCTTTATTTTGTTGTATTTTTCCATCTTTTCTTTTCTCCCTCCCTCTTTTCCCCTCTTCTTTTTCATCAAATTATCGGGGGGGGGGCAAAATGATACTTTGCCTCCCCCCTTCTCAAATATTGGAGGGGCAAAAAGGTCATGCCCCCCCCCCAAGATTACGCCACTGCTCAATTTGTAGCCATTCGGTGAGATGGAGACGAAAAGAGTATATTAACTCTCAACGGTGAGAGACTGCAAAACACGCGCATGATTGGCTAGAAAATCAGGGCTGCCGTTTTGCGTATAATCAATGCTATTTTTCAATCCACCGATGATTCCACCGGTTGAGGAAAGATTACACAGTTCAGTTCAGTGCATGACTGTAATAAACTAAAATCCTCGCATCTGTAATCTTTTCTCAACCGGTGGAGTCGTCGATGACTTTAAAAAACTTGCGGATATTTTAATTAATCAACGAAACTTCCACCGATTAAGGAAATATTACAGATGCGAGTGTTTTCGTGCATTACAGTCATACACTAAACTGATGGGTGTAATCTAATCTCAACCGGTGGAATCATCGGTGAATAGAAAAATAGCATTGATTATACGCAAAACGGCAGCCCTGCTAGAAATGGTTTTGCTGACTCCGCGGAGTTCTGTGTCCCTCGAGAAGTTCCAAACCTTATAAATCTTCACCCGAATCGAAAAATAAACTATGCTTTAGCAATGCAAACCAGCACACCCAGCCCAGCGAACGCTGCGCCTTGCAATTAAATTGAAGCGCCTTTGCTCTTTAATAATATACCCGATATCAGTTTTGTGGTGGGAGGGATTAGGGGCTTCAGATAAAAAGGAAGAGGAAAAGAGAGAGAGAAAAAAAATCAACAGAAGAATTTTAATAATAACCTCTTGACGAAATGCTTCAATTTTTTTATTTTTCACGTAACTCGCACTCGAAATCACGGGAGTACGAAAAGAGCTCCTTCATTTTTCTAAGATACCACACCAGGACCAACACGTCGGAATAGTTACCTATTCATTTCGCCGTACTTTG
Organism: Trialeurodes vaporariorum; assembly: GCA_011764245.1. Taxonomy (NCBI): domain Eukaryota; kingdom Metazoa; phylum Arthropoda; class Insecta; order Hemiptera; family Aleyrodidae; genus Trialeurodes; species Trialeurodes vaporariorum. The sequence goes on from VMOF01000001.1 coordinate 54,844,349, forward strand.
CTAGTTGGCTGACGCTCGCGCTGGCCGTCGCGTCGCGTCGTATGAGTACACCTTCAAAGCCACATTGATCGGTGCGCGGTGGTTCGAATTAGAGAATTTTCTGCACATCATTTTTGTGGTTTTTGGCCGAAAATATCGACATTTAAAACGTCTCTGAAGTGGAAAACTAAAGTTATTCATGTCCAGTAAAATTCTCGTTTCGTGCCGTTGGTCGTGCATCGCAGGTAACAATCTCTCCTGTTCGGTTTATTGTGATTGATTGAATCGATGACCCAGAATCCGGCGATAGATCTTCGATCTACTTTAACAAATCATCATTGATCGTTATGGCATTTCAAACAAGTAAGTATGTGGTTGGGGGGTATGTCTGATCAACTTTTTATTTTGTGCCCTCTGAAAAAATGAGTCTTACACTCAGTGGCGTCGCGTGCCATCTGGCAACAATGCAACTGCTCCATTTAAACTCATTAAATATATCGTCTTTTCCTTGTGCACTGTGCACCCCCTGAATTCGATATTTTACATGAAATTAAATGGATATAATAAATTGTTGCCAATTGCACGCGACGCCACTGTTTACACTTGAGACGATGTTTCGGAGAAACTATGTCCAAAACAAAAAGTTGATAACCCACTCCAACCAAATACTCTTTCGAAAGCTTATGAGATGAAACAACTTTTCAGCGCAATTACACATCGATATTTGCCTCAGGTAAGCTTATATATGTTCTCTCTCTCTCTCTCTCTCTCTCTCTCTCTCTCTCTCTCTCTCTCTCCTCTCTCTCTCCCTCTCTCTCTCTCTCTCTCTCACTCTCTTTCTCTCTCTCTCTCACTCTCTTTCTCTCTCCATCTCCTCCCCTTACACTCGTTATTCCTTTTTTATTTTCTATCGTAATAAATTGATAACCGTCAAAGATTTCAACCCTCGCACCGCATCAAAAAAACCCAATTTCAACTTTCGCATAAACTTAACAGTGGATGAAAACCACAAAGATCTCACTTATTTACCTATCACTAATCACTTTATAACGACCTATGCTGTGCTGGGTAGGATCTCACCCATTCTTTCTGATGCAGCGAATCTTTGATTACGCAAGACGAACGAAAATGTATTGGGAATCGATGTACGAACCACGCAGCGGACGGTCAAGGTTTTCCGAATCCTTGCCTGCTGTTATCAGCTGATATCAGTTCAGTGCTCCGTGAACTTCCAATCCAATACCTCGCGTATTTCTGTGTATTTGATACGCTCGAAAGAGTATGCTTAAAAAACGTGTAGTTTTTGTTTACAAACCGACTATACCTACTTGCATTACGCCGCGCCGGTGCAGTTGTTTTTGAACATCCAATTAGGTGTTTTGGTAATTTAATTATTCCATTTATTAAACTTCAATTTGTAACTTGACAGTGCATGTGCATCGGTTTATAGTTTATTTTATTGGCAGTGAAAATCAGAGGAAATCGCGTCTTATTTTTGTTCAATTCAGTGAAGATGTGCATGGGTGCCCGCAGCAGGTGGGGGGGGGGAGGCCCTCCGGAATTCAAAACAGTCACAATTTTACGATAAAAAATGAAAGGAACAAAAGAAAATGAAATGTTAATCAAATAAGAAATAATTGACAGTTTCGTTATTAGTTTATTTTGGAATTTTATCTCATTTTCTGCAAGGAATCGATTTTCCATCGAAATCAACATCCAATCGAACACCTCCTATTGCAATGGTTTTTTTTTGTAATTTGGTGCACGTATTTTTTGCGCCCACATCTTGGATGCGAGTTCACAGCTGCGTGCCGGTAGGGGGGGGGGGGTGATGTGGGTACCCTTGCCCCGGGCAAAGATACTTATATTTAACAGGTATGCTCGATTCGCTTCCCGCGTCATCTTCAGTGGCGCGCAGTTCAAAAAGCATTCCAAGATGGCCGACAAAAGAAGAAAACATTGTGCATACTCTTTCCAGTAAACATCCGGGTTATTTTCTGCTTTTCTAGAGAGGGAAGCCCAATGTTTTCTGGTAAGAGTATACGATGTTTTCTTCTTTTGTCGGCCATCTTGGAATGCTTTTTGAACTGCGCGCCACTGAAGATGACTCGAGAAGCGAGTCGAGCCCGCGCGGCACTTTCCGTTGACGGCAAAATCAGGGTGAACAACCCAAAAAAAAAAAAAAAAAAAAAAAAGTTTCGAATTTCAAAATGAATCACCAAACACGGCAAAATCAGTAAAGAACAAGCAAAAATACGTTATCAAATTAATAATTTTGAGGGGCGGCGATTCGAGGAGGGCGGCAAGATTGCATTCTCCCCCCCCCCCCGGAAACCGTGGCACGCCCCTGCGAGTTCGTTTACCTTCCATCATTGTTTACGCGTTCAAGTATCTATCTAGGTACTTTATACATGTCGCAGGCTAAAGGTCAAAGCCGGCATTTAGGCAAGTGATCAAATTTAATCGAAAACCCTGATTGGCTATTTGCCGAGGTATTTGACTAAATGCCTAGGGGTTTACGCAAATTCGTAGGCATTTGAGTAATTGCCGAAAGATTGTTAGGCAAAAAGGCAAATGGGTTTTTTTTTTTTTTTTTTTTTAGATAAATAGTAAAATTTTAAGAAGCAGTCAATGTTCAATACCTAGTTCAAGAAGCCACAACCGAAATATTTGAAAGAATCAAAGAAGTCTGTTCCTTAAAAAATAAGAAGGCAGCAGCTGCGTTACTTATTCAAACACGAGATACACTGCCTCTCTCACACACGTGCACACACACATTGTTGCCGCGTCGCGTTCAACTTACTTACAATTAGATTCACTGAAAAAGACTCATTTTACTATTTGCCTAATTCGCCTTCGGCATTTGGTCAAAACTTCGGACATTCGAGCAAATACCTAGGCAAACTACAAATTTCAACGATTTCTCATCATTTCATTTCTATTTATTTAGGCATTTGCCCAAATGCCGAATTTGACCTTTAGCCAGCCTGCGATAAATACATATTTTAAACGCACCATGGACACGTACATCCAGTGGCAAAGTGTGCAATCTTGCAACGTTGCATTTGATTCATTGAAACCCACGAATAATATCGAACTATCTAGGGATCGGCGATGACCATCAAACTCCACCTTTTATATGAGTTCAAATGGACGAAATGCTACGTTGTCAGATAGCGCGTATCGCTACGGAACGTATAATTGAAGAAATTTGAATGTTCGTCATTTACTTTTTGACAATATCTCGCAACGACTCCATATTACTAGCAACGTATATATTCGTTCATCAGGTTTTCAGTAACACCTCGCCTTTTCCAGCTCTTTCCATTTTAGTATTTTATGACTTTGATTTATGGGAGGAGCATTGAATGGGTCTGTTGCGTACTTTTGCTACATCAATATGACTTTTTGATTCTAACGTAAAATTCGGCGAAAATAACGATGCGCACATTAAAAACTTTCAAAATCCTCTCATTAACTCAGGAAATCACTTCAATTTCAAACAGCCCGCGCTACACTAGACACTATATCACCGACTTAAAACTACATAGATGGAACTAGAGTCCCTTGATGGAAATATTGTATAGGGAGTACCGACACGAGCTCAACGAGTTGTGATTGGTCGTTGGTTTTAGGCTCTCACGGAGTCGAGCAGGAGTCGACGACATCGAAGGCTCCACACGAAAGGAGTCGATTCGTATAGGAACGTATAGGAACGGACCGGAATGCCGGCAAATCCGCCAGTCCACCACTGGTCCACTGTCGAACTTAACCTTCGAATTCGTTCAGGCGATCGACAAAATCGACTCCTGTCAAAATGCATAAAGCGTCGTGTCGGTACTCCCTATACAATATTTCCATCAAGGGACTCTAGATGGAACCATCGAACCATCTCGTTTATGTAAACATGAACAGAACTAACAAACATTGAAATGTTTCGTTTAGATGCGTACATTACTCATATTATTTTGTAATTTTTGATAAACCGAAAAGACCAGACAGCAAATGCAGCCAATAGTTCATGTATTTAGAACGGAATGCCATCATTTTGTAGTTACGATGTCGTTCACTTATGCACGCTGGTTCTGTCTATGTAGTAGTATACTGGTGCAAATAGTGTCTAGTGTAGCACGGGCTGTGTGAAATTGAAGTGATTTACTGAGTTGATGAGTGGATTTTAAACGTTTTTAATATATATTTTCGCCGAATTTTACATAAGAATCAAGGTTCCATATTGTTGTAGCAAAAGTATGCAACAGACCCATTACTACAGTCAATGTTTTTTTCCCATTTCAGTTATCAATTTGCAAATTCACCAGAAAATTAATTCATTGAGACTGCGCGGCATATTTCTAAGAGAGTAGACCTACTCCTATATCCAAATACCCTTCTTAAATTAATTGTATTGGTCAACAAAGTGCGGAATTCGAAACAGTCCTATTAATGAACGACTTAAGAAGTGTTCGCTCTTACACTAAAAAGGAAATCAACCAATAATAATAATGACAACGAAGCAGGAAATCTTCTTGGTCGTAGCAAGCTCACTGTTTATCACTGCTGCATCTGTTGCCATTTCCAAGGGCGTATCTTCTCCAAATGAGACCAACGCCATAGCTGAATATGAGTCATCATTCAATGCTCTAAGGGCTCAAATCCGAGCTTACGAACCTGTTGTCAAATCGATCTTCGAGTATGTTCTCGAAGGGAAATATAAGAACGTCACTTGGAACTCCTTGGCAGAATTCACCGATCGCTTTGGACCGAGGATATCAGGATCGAAAAGTTTGGAAGACTCCATAGATTATGTCTTAGCTAAGTCCAAGGAGCTTCATTTGGAGAATGTCCACGGCGAAGAAGTTCAAGTTCCTCACTGGGAAAGGTATGATAACTATGTATCATCATTTCTTTTTTGATCCAATAATTGAGAAACTTTTTTGGGATTTGAAATGTTGTACTATCGACGAATTAAAGATTGTCGCGAGATTATCACGAGCTAAGTTTCGCCTTAAAACTTGAAAGATTTGATTGAACCCCCAAATGCACCCAAAGGGACTGTCGGGGGCTTCTGAAAATATCAAAAATGAAAGATTTGGGGGTCAGTTGCCAAATTGTCTTTCTTGTTTCACATCATTTGCTTCAGTAGTTTTCGAGAAAAATGCCCTATCCGAGTGGTTTGGTACACCCTGTTCAATATTTTCATCGAGGGACTCTAAGCGACCACTGCCACAGAGTTATGCATGTGGGATTGATCTGCAACGGCTCTCCCCGGCTGAAGGAGTATGAAGAGTGGCCGAACCGGAACCTTGAAGGCGAAACTTAGCTCGTGAAAATCTCGCGACAATCTTTAATTCGTCGATAGTACCTAAATCGTTGCTTCAACCAGTAAAATCACTATAATGGGTCTGTTGCAAACTTTTGCTACAGCTCTATAGAATGTTCAATCCAATGTAAAATCGCGCGAAAAGTCCATTGGTGGCATCAGAAAGTCATGAAATGCGATAATAAACTCACAAGAGACGTTTAATGAAATCCAAGCTGGCGGTAAAATATCGAGCAATCTGTATGCATGCAGCTTTAACATCCAAGGATTGCCAACGTTGACAACCTCACAGCTTCAGAGGTTATGTGTTTATTTACGTCGTGATTAGGTGTGATCGATTTTGGGAGGTTGGCTATCCTTGGATATTCGTGGTGCATGCATACAAGTTGCTCGATATTTTACCGCCATCTTGGATTTCATTAAACGTCTCTCGTGAGTTTATTATCGCATTTCATGACTTTCTATGGTGCCACCAACGGACTTTTCACGCGATTTTACATTATATTGAACAATCTACAGCGCTGTAGCAAAAAGTTTGCAACAGACCGATTGCCGATGAATGGGGCTCTTGCAAACCTTCGCTGTGAGCAAATGAATAGTCCAATCTGATGTAAAAATCAACGAAAATCACGCTGAGAAAGTCTAAAATTTAACAATAAGCTCACATAACTGCTTTAACGGCAAGTTTGTAATGGTGGCTCAACGCAGGTATCGTGGGAGATTCCTGTCTAATATGCCACTTTCTCTACGGAAACACAGAGATAATTCTCAATTTAGATAGGAATCTCCCATGATACATGCGCGCGTCCCTTCGCCATCTAGCCCGATTCTGAGAGTGAATTTTGTGATTTTTTAGTGTACCTACTCATCGTCATTTTTAAAGGTCTTTATGCGAGAATCAATTATTTAATCCCCTGTTGCAAAAGTTTGCAAGAGCCCCATTGTAAAATATCAAATTAAGTTTAAACGAAACAACATCAGCAACGTTATATTTGAATCGCTTTTCTTTCAGACGCACATTGCTTCTAAGATTAGCAGTTTGTGCAACAGGTTATCGGTCTCAAAGTATACAGGGTGTCAATTAAAAAAGGAGCCAGGCTTAATATCTCGAAAACGGCGCCGAATTTCGAAAAACGCTGAAACACGTGTTCGATTATTTCGAGGGGGACATCTTTAGAGGGGGTCCCCAATTTCGGGGCCCCCCTTCTGGGGGCCCCAGGGGGGTCAAGTCCCATATTTCAAATGGGGACCCCCATTTTTTATTTAATGATCGGAAAGAGGGTAAAATTCTAAGACTTTTAGCGCAAACCGGAAGTCGATATCGTTTTTCGTGTTCGATATATCGAAGGTCATAGTTCGATATGGACCCATCTTCAGAAATTCGTAACTTTCCTTTAAATAGTCCAAATTTCAAAAACTTTGGGTCTAAATTGCTCTACAGCGCAAGTTTTTTTTCAGAAAAAAATTCAATTCTAAGAGAAATTTAGTCAAAATTTGGTTTTAAAGCCCCCAAACATTTTTAACGTTTTTGGCCCCCACGGGGGGCTATCAGGAAAATTCCGAGAGACGACCCCTATCGAGTGATACATCAATCGAAAAGGCGGAACAAACTGAGCATTTTGGCGCAAATCGGAGGTCCATATCGTTTTTCATACTCGAGATATCGCATTCTGTAAATAGACATTTGACATTCGATATATCGAATATGAAAAACGATACGGTTTGCGCCAAAATGCTCAGTTTGTTACGCCTTTTCGATTGATGTGTCACTCGATAGGGGTCGTCTCTCGGAATTTTCCTGATAGCCCCCCGTGGGGGCCAAAAACGTTAAAAATGTTTGGGGGCTTTAAAACCAAATTTTGACTAAATTTCTCTTAGAATTGAATTTTTTTCTGAAAAAAGCTTGCGCTGTAGAGCAATTTAGACCCAAAGTTTTTGAAATTTGGACTATTTAAAGGAAAGTTACGAATTTCTGAAGATGGGTCCATATCGAACTATGACCTTCGATATATCGAACACGAAAAACGATATCGACTTCCGGTTTGCGCTATAAGTCTTAGAATTTTACCCTCTTTCCGATCATTAAATAAAAAATGGGGGTCCCCATTTGAAATATGGGACTTGACCCCCCTGGGGCCCCCAGAAGGGGGGCCCCGAAATTGGGGACCCCCTCTAAAGATGTCCCCCTCGAAATAATCGAACACGTGTTTCAGCGTTTTTCGAAATTCGGCGCCGTTTTCGAGATATTAAGCCTGGCTCCTTTTTTAATTGACACCCTGTATAGGTAGATTATATTATTCCACACGCTCATGATAGAACATCGTTACCGTACTGCATATAGACGAGACGGATCCAGGGGATTTCGGTATTGGTTTTTCTCTATTTCCGGCCATTTGAATACACATACATTAGAAAAGGATGGCAGGATGAATCGCATCACGTGACTTCAGCCCATATCTTTGCCTTTCTCTACCACATGCGATCAAATGAAAGGAGGTGAGAAAATAAAGAAAAATTCCCAGATTCCGCCTCTCTGCCGCGCCGATATCGTAAAATGTTAACTGCCATCCATCATTTGATTCAATATAACTACTACGTGATAATTTATTGAAATAAATTGACTCTCTCAGCCTCAACCGTCAGTTTCAATTTTAACTATAATATTGATTTTGTCTCAATTTTTTCTTTCAAGAGGCGAGGAATCGGCTTACCTTATCAGTCCAAGAAAAGCAAAACTTCATATCCTTGGACTCGGTGGAACTGTCGGAACTCCTCCAGAAGGATTGACTGCTGAAGCTATTGTTGTTGATTCTTTTGCTGAATTGCAACGCTTGAACAGAACCGGTGCCAATTATGTAAGTTTTTTCTAACCCTATTATTTTACCCAAGGGTGAATCTAGATTTTTTCATTAGCCCCCTCCCCCTAAAATTAAATCATTCTTTTAAAGAGCACTGAAAAAAAGGGTAAAAAACTTTTTGCTTAGTGAAAAGGATGGATAACACTTAAAGAATGTTATTTTACCATTTGAAATAGTTAAATTACCCGCTATTTGTATTAATTTAACCAGTTTAAAATCTAAAATCTAAAATCTAAAACCAACAGTTTTAAGAGCGTTATCCATACTTTTCTCTAAGCAAATCGTTTTTACCGCTTTTTGTTTCCAGTGAGGAGTCGATTTTTTAAAGGGCCAAATACTGGCCCAGTTTTACTTGCATTTTTCTGTCAAATGCATTTATATTCTACGAGGATTTAATGAATGTTCTATAGGAGCTAGGCAAAGACATGGTATAGAATCCAGGAATTTGTGTTTCATTTTTTTCGTCCATTTGAGCGCACGCGTCAAAAAAAGACTCATCTATAAGGGAGGTAAAGTGAAATTCCTCCCTCCCCCCCATTACTCATTTTCTATCACGCGCGTTCAAATGGGCAGAGACAAAAAGACCAATTTCAGGATCTGCCAATATGGCCTCAACTACACAGAAAAAAAACACTTTGGTAGCGCTAAAGAAACCTTGAGTAGAATAATGACTTACAAAAGACTAGTTGAGGCAGTTGAGCCAACCAAATTTTTGGTTCACCCGACAAAATATCTTTACAGTACAGAGTATAGAACCTTTGGTTAGCACCACTGAAGTCTTTTGACAGGTAATTTTTCTACCAAAAGCGTCATTTTTGTCAGCGCTACCAAAGCGTTTTTCCTGTTTTTTTTCTGTATGCTATAGAAGGAACGAGATGGAAGATACAGAGAAAAAGAGGCAGAGAAGGAGTAAAGGTTAAGGACAGTTGTAAAAAAAAAAAAAAAAAAAAAAAAAAAAAAAAAAAAAAAAAAAAAAGTTAAGAGAGGTTAGGTCAGTTGGGTATCAGAGAACGAGCACAAGCGTAGATTTATTTTACTTGGGCAGAGCGAGATTAAGTTCCTTCAAAATCAATGGATGCAACACCAGCTGCAGCGTCAACTCGCAGTAAAAAGTGGCGCAACGCGGGCTGTGTAGGTGATGCCTATCCAGCACGAAGAAGGCGAATCTATTTCACTCTCTCATTCCATTTGCATTAAAACTCTCATTATTCATTGTCGCAGTGACGGAGCGTGATTTTTTGCAAAGTGTTAGCATGCTCTTAACTTACACAAGGTAACAAACAGTGAGGGGCTTTCAGGTCCTCACCTAGAATTAAAAAAAAACAAAAAACAAAAAAAAACAAAAAACAAAAAACAACAAAAAACAAAAAACAACCTCGATTAGGCCTGAAAATATAAGTAATTCTTGTTGCCGAGGAAGGAAGAATGCTTAACTTTGAAGACTTGTCTGCCAAAAAAAAAAAAAAAAAAAAAAAAAAAAAACAATGTGTATTATTAAAAAATAAAGAAGTAAAATAAACTATCAATGTAATAGTAAGAACAAGGAATGGGGGCAAATTGTATTTACACACATACCTGTACACACATACCTGCAAATAATTTCTCGAAACTTCCAGGAACTTTCCTCCTCTACGTTAAGTCTTGTTCCTGAAAATTGGAAGCAATTTATTAAATCGGATTATTTTTTAATGGATTTAAATATTCGATATTTAATGGCAATGATGAAATACAAGTAGGTCTGTTTAGTATAAATGTGTCCAATAATTCATAGACTTTTTTTTTTTTTTTCAAACTTTATCAATTAAAAATAAAGTTGCCATCATTTCTCATATCTCACACTTAATAATCACCTAATGATATCTGATTCTTTCTCCGATAGTTCAAAGGTAAAATAATTGTTTTCAACGAGCCGTACACCAGATACGGGGAGACTGTCCGATACAGGAGTCGATCAGCTATCGAAGCCAGCAGATACGGGGCCGTGGCTGCTCTGGTCCGCTCAGTAACGCCGTTCTCTATAGACTCACCGCACACAGGTGGAATGAGCTATGCGGACGACGTAACCAAAATACCCGTCGCTTGCATCACAATAGAAACCGCGCAAATGCTTCGCCGGATGCATGACAGAGGTGCGTACCATGAGTGCATGAATCTGTATTTATGTATACGTCAGTGTTGCCATTTATGGCAGAAGTTATCCGAATTTTACATTGTGTAAATGGGACAGATTGGATAATTATCCGAAAAATGGCAGCGTGGACTTTGGCAGTGTTGTATTTAGTCCACTTAAAATAAAACATTAAAAAAATATCCAACTTTTTTCTCTTTTTTTCTTTTAAGGAAACGATTTAAGATCTACATCATTTTTTCTTATAAGATTGCACGCTACGCGTGCAATCTTAAAACGTTGCATTTTTGCCTTTTAATCCCATGAAAAAGATCGAACTATTGACTGTTCGATGGAAACCTTCGCACTCGACCTTTTAAATGGGTTTAAATTGATGAAATACAACATTGCCAAATTTCACGCCTCATCGCCACGGTCATAAATATAAATGGACAAAATGGAACAATTCTAGATTGCACGCTCAGTAGCGTTAACTTGGAGTTTTCATTAGGGAGAGGGGGGAGACAAATCGCACGTTTCCTCATAAAAACGAAAAAAAGAAAAAACTTCAGCTCAAATATTGGGGAGGGGAAAACATTTATACCCTCCTACTAAGTAGGTAATGTCCATTGTCCATAAAGATAGTTTTCTCGTATTGTTTCACACTAACCGTAAGATCCACGCGACAATGGAGCTGTTGCAAACTTTTGCTACAGGCTTAATAATAGTTGATTATGGGGTAAAGGCCTGTAAAAATAACGATTAGCGCACCAAAAAATCACGATATCCACTCCTAAACTCACAAAATGCTTTTAAACGCGAGACCGTCGTAGTGGCGGCCGGGGCTGCGGTTTGCATTGGGTTTCCCTATCTTCAATCAGCGCCATCTACATGAGGTGTTCTCGCAACACCACACAAGAAGAAGAAGAATCATACAATTGCCAGTAGATTTAAGCGGCCTCGGCCGCCATTACGGTCTCGCGTTTAAAAGCATCTTGTGAGTTTAGGAGTGGATTTCGTGATTTTTTAGTGCGCTATTCGTTATATTTACAGGGTTTTACCCCATTATCAACTGTTAATAAGCCTGTAGCAAAAGTTTGCAACAGCTCCATCGAGGCGTCTTTAAGTAGAAGGGGTTACGAAGCAGTGTGCTCTTCAAAAGAAGTCCCAAGTTAGAAACAAAACTCATTTCAAAGAACGAGCACATTTTAAGTTTCATGAGCCCTTTATTCCGGAGGATGCTTCAATTTACCTGCGTGTATACAATTTTTTTTGTTTTTTTTGGTTCCCCCCCTCCCTCCTTGAAGGATGGAAACCAAAGATTCAGCTTACCATGAATGCCAAGATGTTAGAACCTGCAATTTCTCGGAACGTGATCTTGGATATAGCTGGACTCTCGAAACCTCAAGAGCAAGTGATCGTCTCAGGACACATCGATAGCTGGGACGTTGGTCAAGGAGCCATGGATGACGGTGGTGGTGCTTTCATATCGTGGCACAGTCTCATAGTCCTCAAAAACTTAGGTTTACGGGCCCGGAGGACTATCAGGTCAATAATTCATAAATCATAAATTTTCTTCCCCCTTTACCTCCCTCCGATCATATTAATCCGTTTTCTACAACGCCTAACCTTCTTTCCCGGATTCTGGAACCCTCCACCTTAACTTTGTTCTAATATATAAATAAAAAAAATTAAAAAAGGAGTAGGTTAGGTATCTTTGTCCACACAAGGTTTTTTTGAGAAGTAACTCACACGGAAAAAAACTACGGTGAAAATAACCATACGGATACCTGATTTTGGCACCTGCTAGATGTTATGGTAATGTTAACCAGAAGTATACTATCTTTTGACTAGGCACTAGGTGATGTTACCTGATTGCATGTCGAATTTACTCAAAGTATCGGTAAATGTACCATACTTCTGGTCAAGTTTACCATAACATCTAGCAGGTGCCAAAATTCGTATGGTTATTTTCACTAATCTTTTTTTTCCGTGCAATGACAACCAATCATTACATATAATTTGTACTTATAATGCATCATACTGTTTTAGTACAGCGATATCCTTGGTATAAAAATCCTCATCAAAAATCATGAACAAAATCTCAGCATGAGATTTGGAACCTGATTTCATGTTGATCTCATGATGATTTTATGATGACCTCGTGCTGAGCTCAAGATGATTTCTACTCATAATGAGATCAACATGAAATCGGATTCCAAATCTCATGCTGAGATTTTTTTCATGATTTATGATGAGGATTTTTACCAGGGATATCCGTATCGATTTCTGGGGACCTCTGGTTCCAAACTAACTCTGGTTCAATTTAATGTTCCAAGAAGCGCATTTGAACGGAAAGAAGAGCGCAAAGCCGCAGGGCTGCCGTTTTCCGTATAATCAATGCTATCTTTCTATTCACCGATGATTTCACCGGTCGAGAAAAGATTACACGGTTCAGTTCAGTGTATTACTGTAATGAGCTAAAATACTCGCATCTGTAATCTTTTCTCAATAGGTTGAGTCGTCGATGACTTTAAAAAACTTGTGGACATTTTAATTAAGTAACGGAGTTTCCACCGATTAAGGGAAGATTACAGATCAGAGTATTTTTGTGCATTGCAGTCATACACAGAACTAAACTGTATAATCTTTTCTCAACCGGTGGAATCATAGGTGAATAGAAAAATAGCATATTCGTTTTGGATCGGTGTAAATTTTCTTTTAATTGTTCATCTCTCTTATTGATTCAGTATTAATTATTTTTCTTTTGTTGTTAAATTAAATTTCAATTCTATACAATGTGCTTCTTACATTGCTTACGTACAATATGTATTACATAGTACACATCTTTTCTTTATCAGGGGAATTCTGTGGACTTGCGAGGAGTGGGGATACATTGGAGCCAGAGAATACTTGAGGCGACACAAATCGGAGCTGGATAACATAAATATTGTAATGGAGTCGGACGAAGGGACTTTCAGGCCTCTTGGACTTGAAATCGCAGCATCTGATGAAGCCGCATTGATAATTCAGGAAATCCTCAAGTGAGTTTACATTGAGATCTTTAGGCGAATTTTCGCGATCGAATATCATAAACAATACCAACCTAACTACATATTCGAGGAAACTCAATTGTGTTTTTAGATGTGTTTTCGGGGCATCGATGGCATCAATTCGATTTCGAATTCACCTCCGGACTTGAATTCAAAATCGAATTGATGCCATCGATGACTGAAAACACCGAAAAAGTTCGAAAAACACGATCCAGTTTCGTGTCATTCACTGTTGTCATGCGTAGGTTGGCAATGGTTTTGTCGAATTTTGTCTAATACATTCATCGCGAAAATTTGCCTATTAACTACTGATGCACGCATTTGAAGAACCCGTAAGAAACTAACCAGAGTTGCCAATGGTGGCTACATTCGTTCACACGTGGACTATTTTGATGAGAATTTAGCCACGCTTCCGCGACCGTCGTTGCGGATCCTCCATCCCTATCCACAGCGTGGCTAGTAACCAACTCGAAAACTGTCCACGCGTGGCTATTCTACCCCGTCCAAACCTGGCAACACTGAAACTAACCCTTCACTGCACGATTTTTTTTTTTTTTTTTTTTTTTTTTTTTTTTTTGGACAAAAACATGCCCTGGTAAAAATGACGACTATAACCGTTCCAAAAACGACTATAAACATAGTTGGCCAACTATGGATTTATAGTTGGCCAACTATAGATTATAGTCGGCAACTATGTTTATAGTCGTTTTTGGAATAGTCGTATAGTCGTCATTTTTACCAGGGTGACTATTTTGATTTATCTGGTCACCCTAAGATACTATTACCACAGAATACTCTAATCAGAACGGAAACTCCCATAAGAGCCAATGGAAACAAGATTTGGAATTTACTGGCACAAATTGGCAACTGTGCCTACTCACTTCTCAAGATGGCGGACATGCTTTTTCAGGCTATTCAACCAATCACAACTCGGCCAGTTGCCGAAGATCTGCCGAAGATTGCCGAAGATGCTCACTTTCGAACATGGCGGCCCGAAGTAAAGAATGTTTCAAAATGAATTAGAGTTTCCATTCTGATTAGAGTATTCTGTGCTATTACTTTTGAGACGACCCTCGAATATTCAGAAGGTGCGGATAATATACTAATCTGGGTGGTTTTTTGGGTTCTGTTCGACAGTTTGATGGGCGATATTGGAGCTACGCAGTTGAAGAGGGGCAAATACGTGGGATCGGATATCGAACTTTTCATCAACGAGGGCGTTCCCGGTGCGAGTAACCTGAACGCTAACGAAAAGTATTTCTGGTTCCATCACACCGATGCCGATATGATGACTGTTATGAATCCCGAAGATTTGGACAAGAATACAGCACTCTGGGCCGCGACAGCTTTCATCATCGCCGATTTGAAACAAAACATACCCAGGAAGTGAAATTTGCCGCGAACAAACTTTTATATTAAAAAACAAAGGATCGAACCGTCCACAAAAAATTAATATGACCAACGACAGTTCCTAATTGACTTAGTAGATGGGTGTGGGAGTGTTAGAGGGATGGGTCTGTACTTCCCTCGAAACGTCAATTAAAAAAAATAATGCGTCGTATCATTATGTAAATTGTATCACAGATCGCTGCACTGGGGTCTGAGATAGTCAAAAAGTGGTCAAAAATCAGAATGTAAATTTCTCATCATTTAACATTTATACACTTTCAAGACCATTTTTAACCACAGAGAACACTTTTAACAAGTATTTCAAACTATATTAAAAAAATTACAAACTAAATGACCAAAAAAACATCATGGACAAAATACGGATTAAAATGGGAACTAGGCCAACAATAATTATTGTTGGCCTAGTTCCCTAGTTATTTTGTCTATAGTATTTCAAACCTGAAAATGTCACTGAAAAGTTTTAAACTAAGCTTAAAAATATCAACAACGATGATTTTGATGACTATTTATCGCTGATTTTTGGCCACTTTTTTCAATATCTGCAGGCTGATCATTTACTTCATCGTTGAACCGATCGATAAGACTGTGTATGAGTGATTCTATTGGTCGAATATTGTAAAACTTAGCCGTTGCTATGGTAACCATCGTTATAGTGTCCGGTTTTTAAAGGTTACTCATGAATAGCCTTTATAAAACGAGACTCTTAACGATGGTTACCATAGCACTAGCCAAGTTTTGCAATTTTCGACCAATAACATCACTCGTTGACAGTTTTATCGATCGGTTTAACGATAAAGTAAATGATCGGCCCGCAGACCATAGTGCGCTGTCAAATGATTTGGCTTGCTTCTAAGGTTTCCCGCGCATAAGGGCTCCACAGAGATCATCTTGGTTCCCCAAAGAAGTTCCGCAACACTTCCGCTCACCTTCCGTCACAATCCGCGGTACTCCGTTGATGCACGTTTCCGACTTTGATAAAAGTTCAGAAGGAACCCCCCCTCCCCCCGCCTCTACGGAAGAAACAAAAACTAACTGACCTAATTTTTCTAAGAAGCCCTCAAAATGTTCAACTATCAACTTCAGATTAGTCGAGTCAGCAACTTTTAACGATAGGACTTATCCAGTCGCGGCTCGTGCAACTTGGCAACTATGCTAATTTTTCCATTCAAACCTATGCAAAAGAATCGATATCTTGAGGCTCCTGAAGATCGATTGTTTTACAAAGGTTCAAATGAAGAGAATACGTTGTTGAAAGATTGCACGCGCCGCCATTGGACTTATCTTAATAGTACTTCATTTAATCGTAAATCCCTTGCTGTCTTTATTACTGAGATCCTAGGATCATACAATGATGCTCATGGATAGCAGGGGGCTGAAGGCTGCGGCAGGCATCTCCTTAGAGATGTAGGAATAATATATAGTATATATGGGAGTCTTAGAGCATATAATGGAACGGAAAAGCCTCCTATTTTGAATTTCAAAGTGGCATAGGGGAAAAAAGGAAAATGGGCAACTTATTGTGAGTATAGAAGACGGCTCCGTCTACACTATAACCTACCGATTATATGTATACTGCTATTTTTCAACGATTCAACCTTTAGTGAGTATTACAAGATTGTGGGATTGGTCCAAGGTCCAATTGCGATGCGTTGACATTGACAAAGTTACATTTATTGTTAGTCTTTTTAAACCCATGCAATGGGTCATACGAGCATTACGGAGCCCTCTAGTGTCTTTCCTGACTCATCAATAGGAAACCGATTATAATATCCCAAAAACAAAAAATATAAGTAATTTAATATAAATTAAATATGTTTTGTTTTTATAATTGACGTATTAGTGGGGACAAAGATACCTGGCCAGCCGCCAGAGTATGCAACACGCAATACACGTAATACACGTGTTGAATGGGATGCTGTGTATTGCTTATTGCATACCCCGGCCAGGTATATTTGTCTCCGCTAGTAGGTCCCACTTTTTAGAGTTTTCATATTTCAAAACTATTCAGCGTCTATTGTCCCTAAACATTCTACTTTAACGAAAAATCATCACATTGGTGAAAGCAAAAGGCTGGGAAGTAAAAATACAATTTTATGAGAGACCTATCCGCTTTCAATGCTATTTTACAGTTTTTTCTGTCATTTCGCTATATTATACGTTTCCTGATGATTGAAGTTGTTGTTGTTTTTTTTAAATGCAGACATATTATGTAGTTTAAGGAAATTACCTATAGTATAAAACAATGGTGGAAACAAATATAAAAATCAAAGATAAAATATTCGATGCTCAAAATACACTTATACGTCAATCAATTTATATTTCTTGTATTTTCTCTTTCCTCTCTATACTTACCTAAATCGGCACTAGATCCATGGACAACAGGAGCAAAATTGTCTCAAGCGAGTGAGAGACCAGAGCTGCCGCGTTTTTTGTTAATCGACTGTTTAAAAAAGAAGCGCGAAATTAGAAATGGGATTGTTGTACACTTTTGCAGCAGGCGATTTAAGGTGATTCTATGGCAAACACTCGAAACTTTTAATCCGATAGATGGCGTTACTTGTCGCTGGCTCCAAAAATGGCCGTTTTTTGACGGTTTTCGGCTGTTTTCTCTGAACAGACGAATAAAAGACAAAACATCGGAATGTCAGCACCTGCTTAATTTTTTGCTTGATTTTTTGAGCCATAAACGGTCTAAATTGGTTCAGATATAAAGACGTAACTATGCTAAGAAAACATCAAGTGTAATTTAGAGTTGTATCATCAAAGATTACAGGTGAAACCGAAACATATAATCTTTGCTGATACAACTCCAGATTACACTTGATTTTTTCTTTGAATAGTTACGTCTTTATTTCGGAACCAATTTGGCCTGTATTTAGCTTAAAAAATCAAACAAAAAAGTACGCAGGTGCTGACAATCCGATTTTTCGTTTCTTATTCGTCGGTTCAGAGAAAACAGCCGAAAACCGTCAAAAAACGGCTATTTTCGGAGCCAGCGACAAGTAACGCCATCTATCGGATTCAAATTTCCCGGAGTTTGCCACAGAATCACCTTAAGTGCAATTTTAACCTCCCTTGCTCACCAATCATATGCGTGCGAGACCACTAGGACATACAGTCAACGAATTAAATAACGTCAGTTAACGCCTTAGATTTTCGTTTAGGTAGGCAACAATGCCGGCTCGTGCAATTTGGCAACAGCGCATATAGTGTTATTCCTCCATTTGATTCTATGTAAAACAATCGATTTGATAGTGAAGCAGCGCTTCACCAACAATCGATTGGTTTACATTGAGTCTTATGGAAGGAAAACACTGTCGCCAAATTGCACGAGCCGCCACTGGTAGGCAAGGTAGGTTTTCTGTCATCAGGAGAGGTGCAAATTTTAATTTTCACTGTTGCTCCGCGGCCCCGAATCCCTGGCTGCAAACTGGAGTGTGTAATCTTTTGAACAACCGGTGAGAGTAATGCAGGGCAGCAGGGCTGCCGTTTTGCGTATAATCAATGCTATTTTTCAATTCACCGATGATTCCACCGGTTGAGTAAAGATTACGCGGTTCAGTTCAGTGCATGGCTGTAATAAACTAAAATACTCGCATCTGTAATCTTTTCTCAACCGTTGGAGTCGTCGATGACTTTAAAAAACTTGCGGATATTTTAATTAATCAACGGAGTTTCCACCGATTAAGGAAAGATTACAGATCAGAGTATTTTCGTGCATTACAGTCATACAATGGACTGAACTGTGTAATCTTTTCTTAACCGGTGGAATCATCGGTGAATAGAAAAATAGCATTGATTATACGCAAAACGGCAGCCCTGGAGTAATGACTCATCTGTAGAATCATGATGAGTGAATCGAAAAAAAAAAAAAAAAACACAAAGCGGCAGCTCTGAAACAGTGGCGGCTCGTGCGATTTGGCAACAGTGTTTTCATCCCATTTAAATACATGGAAAACAATCGAAACTCGAGGAGGCTGCCAGCCTCCGCTTGAATCGATTTTTTACCTAAGTTTAAGTGGGAAAAATGCATGGTTGCCAAATCTCACGGGCCGCTATTGCTCTGAAATAATCTCTGGATTCTCTTTTGCATGTTCTGTTATACTCATAGATACGTCTACCTTGTGAGAGGCACTATGCTCGATCAGACCACCTACGTCCGATGAATTAAAGGAATAAAAATGTCGGTAGGACTGGAGTAATTTGAAAATAAAGAGAGGAAGAAAAAAAAAGAAGAAAAAAAAGGAAAAGGGAATAAGGACAGCCAGGAAACCGAATTAAGATGTTCATTACTCGCTCGAGCTATGGGAGCTCACGTTTGCGGAGCGGGCGGCCGGCGGCGGCGTCTGGGGCGGCCTTTGGTTTATTACACCTTACCGCCGATGCTTGATAGTTTTTCGGAGTCTGATCAAGTGGTGAGTGATGAGTGATGAACGATTGCTGTTCTGGCCGAGAGCTGTTAGTAGCTAATGTGTGTTGTGTGCTGCTTTAAGTCGTAAAAGGATTTGGATCGACTCGTTTCGAGGGAAAGGAACGACTCGTGGAACGATCGATTACCGATTTCCTGCCATTTGAACCCTCGCAAAAGTATCGATTGCCGATTTCCTGCCATTTGAACAAACGCAAGAACATTGATTATTTCAAAGTATTTGATTAAAATTGATTCAAGGTAAATGACCAGAGGGTTCACTGGGACCGTAGCGATGATCAACTGGCTTCCACTTGATGAGTTCACAAGGACTGAGGAAGGCAACAAAAACGATTATCTAAAGAATAAAAAAGCAAAAGTTTAGCGATCGAATATCATTCACCGTCGTATGATATTCGATGGATTTGCATTTTATTTTGATGATGTTCGATTGTTTCGTTGGTCTCACCGGAGACCGTTGAATTCCAACAATTGGAAATTTCGAATTGACCTCCGGAGGTAGATTCGAATTGTTGCAACCGTTGTCAGAAATCTCATCTTCTATCCTTTTTGACTCCTTTCGCCACGATAATTTCGGAAATGACGAACTTTTCGAATAAAGTTTATTGTACAAACCATGCGTAGAAGTTATTTTCCTATGAGACAAACATAATTTTACCTTCGAAAACGCTAGTTTTTTTGTTAAAAATGGCCATGTCATTCAGAGCTGATTTAGAGGTTATGTTATTGAATATTATTATCGCAGTTTTCATTTTCACAAGAATATCATTCAGGAGTTCATTCTCGACTCTCATTGGCTAGCTTTTACACCGATCAGCAGCATCAGTTAGCAATCATCAATTCTTGAAGTGAACGATATTCGATCGCTAAAATTTGCTTAAAGTATACGTATTTTAAATTCACATTGACTTAACCCTTTACAGACCAGGTTAATTCAAAAGAACGCCACTCTTTCGTTTGTATAGGAAAGGTAGTCAACTATTCGTACTCGGGGGAGTTGGAATAGCCGATACGATAGATTGAAGGCGCTACATCTTATCGTTTAAGAGTCTATATCTAGAATCGCGTTCGTTCGGAATCACGATACTTGAACATTCTGAAATAGACTTGAAGAAGAACACGAGTATACTCGGGCTTAGCCCATTAAGGGTTAATGAAACGATATGAGGCAGTATCGTTTTGTCTTTTACTTATATTTATCAGTGGCGTAGCGTGCTCTCTGACAATGTGGCATTTTGTCCGTTTGAACCTATACAGAAAAGGACGAATTCGATGGCCATCACCGATTCTCACACAGTTCGATATTTTCCTTCGGTTTGGCTGACCCGAATGCATCGTTGCCTGATTGCACGCTTCGCTGCTGATATTTTTATTTATAATACTGTATTTTAAGTTGTTCAATTTGACTTCCCCACTGCTATCTTGAGACTACTTCTTCGATTATGTTTGATTTTATTTAGTTGTTTCATTATTTTCAATACCTTACCTAACTTTACTCTATATATGTGTGTTAATAATTTGAAAGACTTGTCGATTTGTGGTATATTTTCATTTTGCATTCAATTTCCGTCCTTCTTTCCTTTTGCATAGGGTTCTTTTTCGTTAATTTTCTTATTTTGAACACTGAGATATAGTAGGTTTCCATAATGTTTTTTTTTTTTTTTTTTTTTTTAAATACCTACATTCATTTATATCCTACAATGCCGTAACATGTAATTTGTCAACACTGTACTTTCTCTATTGAAACCCGTTAAAAATATCGGACAATTAGCTGTTCGGTGAAAACCCTTGAATTTGACCTTTTATATGGGTTTAAAATTTAAATAGATAATATGCAACGTTGCCGAATTGCCCCCTTCGCCACTGCTATCATATAATGCATGCTTTGGTTTGCTTGAAGTTTTTATTCTTTGGTCTAGTCGCTTCACAGTTTTACACATTGTATTGCTCACAATCAGTTCAGTATTGTCATTTGTGGGGGGGGGGGAGTCCTATGGTTTGGAACATCCCGAAATTTTGTACAATTGACACAAAAAGCAACCCCCCCCCCCCCCCCAATGTGCCCAAATTGTAAGTGAAAAAGTATACTATAGGGTTACCAAGGGACTTGAAGGTCATAGCTTTTAGGGATTAAATGCATGAGAAGCAACAAAAAAAAACAACAACAAAAACAAAAAATCAGTTTGATTGCGTGTTTGACTAAAGGACTAGACCGCTAGAAACATAGCTCGTGAATGAATCATTTTAAAGGATCCGGGTCTTTTGCAATTGAGCAGAACGATTGTGAACAGTCATTGTTTTTGTCTGTTCTCGGCGCTATAGTCGTAAAAACAGCGGGTTTATGAGGTCATCAGAGCTACCAGCAATAACTTGACTGACTCCTACCACAATCGCAGCTGCAGCCCGCACTAATCCATGTTTACAACCGCACCACCACAAACACAATACAGCACAACACACTACTTCAACTCGTCTTTAATTAGCCTAGTCTTATTGCACTCTCTGTATACTCAATACTCATCGACAGCATCCCACCCATCCGACCCGAATAGAATTAATATCCCAAATCGATCTGCTCATACGAAATCATAATGCGGACGAGGTATATTCGACGAGCAATAGCAACAGAGACGTAGGACCATATGGGCGGAGCCAGCAATTTGGCAACTGTGGATTCTTCCCATTTGAATGCATGAGAAACAATCGATTCTTGAGGGGACCATGGCCCAATTTCTAATCGATTGTTTCCCATACATTCAAACGGGAAGAATCCACAGTTGCCAAATTGCTGGCTCCGCCCATGCATGACGTGATTTTGAAACTTCAAAAAATAAGGAGGCAGCCATGATGGAAACTTACAGTGGCGTAGCGTGCAATTTGGCAATGTTGCAGTCCGTCCATTTAAACCCATGAAAAAGATCGAACTATTGGGTGTTCGGTGAACACCTTCGCAATCGACCTTTTACATGGGTTTAAATGGACACATTAAAACGTTGCTAAATTGCACGCTACGCCACTGATCTCTTACTGACATTTTTCACGGGCAAGGTTTGTTTGCCTCATTTTTTTTAACCTTAAAAGAAAGTTGTGACAATGCGCTTGAAAATGGTTTTAAAAAGTGCAAGTGTTTGAAAGTGGCTATCTTGACACAGAAATCGATACAACTGTTTCTTCTGGAGGGATTTGCGCGATAAACAAACTGACACTTTGACAGAAACAAGCCAATTTTTGCTCGCACCTGGATCGTAGTTTTAGAAATCTGCTCTCAGATAGCCACTCTAAATCACTTGCATGCTTTTTCGTTTTAAAATCAATTTCTACTGGATTACAATTTTTTATCTAAAATTTTAAAAGAATGAGGTGAACGAACCAGAATGAGATGGTCCATAAATATGCGCTGTCACGCTTTGGGACAGTACAACACGTATCAATCTCTCTACTGCTATACTCTCATACCTCGTTGGGTGTATTGTATGAATGGTATGCACGTGTTCGGCAGTGGCGAAGCGTGAAGTTTGGCACCAATGTATTTTCTTCATTTAAATTCACCAGAAAAGTCGAACGCTCTAGTCATCGGCGATGACCAGGCATTTCGACATTTCCAATGTATTTAAATGGTGGGGGGGGAGGAACGTTGCCAAATCGCTCGCCTCGCCACTGGTGTTCGGCCGATAGTTTACGGATGCCGTTTTGTTTTTGATTGCCGCACCACCGAAAAAGGCTTATTCGTGACTTTTTCGACGCATAAATTTAAAGGTAATTTTATGGTGAATCGATAAACGTAAAATTTCCTGTACGGGGTTTTGAAAATAAAAGTTTCCACTGATTTTTTTTTTTTTCTTTTTTTTCCCCCCCAGAATAGGCTGCAGGTATCAATGAACGGGTTGACTTAACATGTCTCGTATTAGTGAAAGGGACCAATTTTAAGGGGTTTCTTTTTCCAGCGCCAGGAGGGGGGGGGGGCACGGGAGAGGGAAAATCACCCGTGAAAAAAATCAATTTTACCTCATGGAAGTCCTATTTTTCTATGCAAGAATATTAAAACACTCATTCAAAGAAAGATTTGCCGTAAAGTGGTCAGCTTTTTATGCGGCCTCTCTAACAATGAGTCACACGATAGGGGTCGCTATTTAACAATTTCAAGGAGGGGGGCGACGGGAGTGTCCCCATTTGAGATGATGCTCCCAAAATGTTGACCCTTTCAAAATTAGCCTTTAATCATTTATTAACATCATTACAGTTTCGTTTCTTTTTTATCCGTATAGTAATTCAAAAGTTACTCAAATGTTGCCAGACTCATGATACACCCTGCAAATCTACATCAGTAAAACTGACAATGAAAGGAGACCTATATCTTTGAAAAATAATGCATCCTGCCTTCAGTCACCCTCAGTCCGTTCTAGAGTAAATAGCGTGACCAAATATGTTAGTTAGTCTCAGGTACTCCCATGCACAGTGCACACTGCATAGAAGTAGAGGCGAAATATTGCCTTTACTTTGCTTGGGTACCAAATGCGAATTAATGTTTTAGACCTTTTTCACTTTCATTTCTTGAGTATAGGTCAAATAAGGAAATATTTAAATGCGTTTTTTGTTTCTTTTTGTTTTGCTTTTTGTTTTTTTCGACGGGCCTGATTCTTTCGCCGATTACAATTATGAATGAAAACGTTGCGTTTTACAGACCTCCCACGTTCGGCGCTCCGTATTCAAGAAGTCCCTCTTTTGTAGTCAAACTGAATATTCACAAATAATATTATTTCCTCCCCCGTCTTTTTCTCACAAACTGCAAAAGTATTTTCCTTTCTCGCCACGTTGCCTTTTTTTCAACGTTGGGAATATGAATAAGACTGTTTGTATACCTATCACGAGACCACTAAACCAGCACTTGACCGCTCTATTTTAAATAGCCCGATATCTTTACCAGAGATTACGCTACGCCTTTGCTTCTGATGACTGATCCACTGATCCGCACCACTCATATCATCGAGAAACATTTATACTTAAGCTATAATAAAACAGATTCATTTAGTTCAAATCTTTCAAAATCTTGGGTGTCTGGACAGGGAATGAGTTTTTGTTGTGATAGAAGGACCGGCCTTTCAGACTCTTATATATATTAAAACGGACAATACCGCGAACTGATCTATTGAGGCCGTTTCCGGAAAGAGGGCCCATCCTCCAAATCGTCAATTCGAGAAAAACGCGTTTAAAGATTTTGATTCTACCTACAGCGAAAATGAATCATGATGCAGCAAATCGGTTTGCGCGGTTTGAAGACTCACATATTAACTTAAATCACACGACCGTTGGTTTTAAATTTCTCACAGAAAAGTATGATTTTGTGCTGCTTTTACGAAAGTGGATTATGGGCCCTTTTTCCGGAAACGGCCTCAATAATTGGTCAGTTCACGATATTGTATACAGTTAATTCAATATTTAACTAGCTATTAAAGCACGAAAGTAGTCTGATCTATAAATCTATAACCTTTTCTCAACCAGTAGAGTCTTCATTGACTTTAAAAAAAAAAAAAAAAAAAAAAAAAAAAAAAAAAAAAAAAAAAAAAAAAAAAAAAAAAAAACTTGCTGTGGATATTATAATAATTTAACGGCGAGTCCATCGATTGAGGAAGAATTATACAGATCCGAGTATTTTCGCGCTTTAAAACTCAGAAACTGCACTGAACTATGTAATCTTTTCTCAACCGGTGGAATCGACGGCGAATTGAAAAATTCCATTAAATATGCACGAAACGGCAGCTTCAGACTTTCAGAGGTCATACTGAAATCAGTGTGGCGAGGCGTGCAATTTGGCAACGATGGTTTTTTTCCCCCTTTGAACCCATTAGAAAGGTCGAAACATCTTGTCATCGCCGATGACCGAAGCATTCGATCCTTTTAGTAAGTTTAAATGGAGAAAGTACATCGTTGTCAAATTCCACGCCTCGCTAATGAATGAAATAACAAAACCTATGATTCAGGCCATCATGAATCGTCTCGATTATTCACAAAAATATCCTTTGGAAGCTTTGCTGATCCAATTTTTAGGCGTCTGAAAAAGGGGTTTTCTCCGATTCCTGATACTGAAATTTGCTAATGGAATAGAATAGCCGTCCACGATCTTAAGGCAACCAACTCATCAATGCAACAAACGCATCTTCACTTACCATGGTATAACTCAGCGCGGGCGATTAACTTCTAGAATCCGTGCAGCTCAATCCGTTTTCAAGAGCGATGAGTATCCAGTATCCATCCATCCGAGGCAATAAAACAATATATCTGAGGACGGCTTTTGTTCAATGTTCAGTACGGTACACATGGCGGATACAGGAATGTGTGTTTCTCTCTCTTCGGTTATTTGAACACATGTGTTAAAAAAGGATAGCAGAGAAGGCCATCACGTGACTTCAGCCCCTATCTCCGTCCTTTTCTAGCGCACTCGTTCAAATAGACAGAGAGAGAGACATACAAATCCCTGTATCCATCCATGGCACGGTATACGTTATATACGTACACAATACACATTGCCGAAGCGCATTAGTTGGTGTGCGTGTGGTGTCTGTATGTGTATATGAGTGATCACGTGACGCCACCATGGGCGATGTGTTAATTACTTGAATCAACATTGCGCGTCCGATTTCTCTCCGCGTCATCCATCGCATTTCCAGTCAATGTTGCCAGATCGAGGGTAAAAAGCCGTCTCGTCCCCATTTAAATCAATGAAAAACGTACGGTTTTTTTCACCCCAATCTGCCAACACTGTTTTCAGTTCCCAGTTTTCAGCCGCTCTTTGCTCTTGGAGTCTTGGCTTGCTAGCTGTGGCGTGGCTCGTTCCGAGAACAGAAACCTTCACTTCGGAAATCGCGGCTGAGGCTGAAGCCACTGGCGGATCTAAGAATCCTTCTATCTCTTTCATCTTTCATTAGAAACGCGTGTGATAGAAAAAGACAGATCAGGGGCAGTCGGCTGAGTCGGCCCCTCTCCTATATCCTGTTCTAACTTATGCATTCAAATGGCCAGAGAAAGGAAAAGAGAGAGAAGGACTATTTTTTGGATCCGCTAGTGCATGGCCGAGGCGGAGCTTTGCCGCTTTGCGAGTTACAGGAGGAGAGACCCAACTGACGAGTCGTAAACCAACAACCGCAAGAACCGACGGCCAACAACCAACAAGGATCCGGGGCCGCAAAGTCATAAGAGCAACGGTCATCGGGTTTGGTTCCCATGAAATGCTTCATTCCTCGGGTATCGTTTACTCTACTCGGCTGGACTCGGAACAACTCAATCACAATGCTTTAATACAAAGGTCAAAGGGTGTCCCGAAAGTACCGAGACTGATTCTGTACATTCAAAGTTGAATAAGTAGGAAACAATTCTTCTAGCCAAAGAATGCAAACAGATGATTACTTAGTTGATAAAATATCATCCGCGACGGACGGACAGACAGACAGCCAGACGGACAGACGCGGACGGACATTTTTTGGGATATGGGTTTTTGGGTTCCTGGGGACATCAAATGCCAAGAAATGGAGCTAACTCAATTTTCAAATTTTTCATGATTACAATACTTTCTCTACCCTGTGGGAAGTAGGAAATTAAAAGTTAGCGATTGGATATTAGCCACGTTTGGGAGATTAACTCATTTACTATTGATTGAGCTTTAGATGAGCACATTTGGTCGAAAATTGACGATGATAGTTTGAATTTTGACTGATTTCATTGAAAAAATATAAACTACAAAAGAGGAGACAAACTTTTCCACAGACAAACTTTTCCGCGATATGCTAAGCGCGACTGGTTAGTGGTTATACCGAAATAGAATGGCCCGGGACGAACAATAAGCAGGGTCGGACTGGCTCTCTAAATGTTGGGCCGCTCGGTAAATTTGGGGGCCCCTCCCTCCATTTTGGGGCCCCCCTCAGACCGTTTTTTAAAAATTAACTTAAAACGAAGCAGTTTTTACGCTATTTTTCAACTGATATAATTAAACCCCTCTGTTTCTTATTTTTTAGTTATTACGTAGACTTATTAAAGGATCCAGATCGCAGTGGGCTTCTCTTTGTCCTTTTTAAACCCACCCAAATATCAGCTAGAGCATATGCTCGGCTGCGGCTTCTAGTCCAGAATAAAGTAACTTATTATCTTCGGTGGTGGAGTTAGATATTCATTCTTGGGGGGGGGGGGGTAAAGTGACGCCATCTGTTTTCACGTGCCTCACTTACCGGGGGGTCTGGGGGTATGGAATACCCCCCAGGTGTTGACGGGGGGTCCGGGGGCCCTCCCCCGGGAAATTTTGAAAATTTTACGTCCTAAAAACCCAGTTTTAATGAGTTTTTTAGGGTTTCATTTGTGAGAGAACCGAGTAATTATTTATGAGATAGAGATAACATTTTAGCAAGTTTTGATTTTGAAAAGAAGGAAAAGAGGAAAAATTGTTTTTAAAAAATATAAGACATACTTAATAGTAGACTCCTAGGACTCGCCTCTCGCTTGCAATGACACGAATTGTCATTTTTTCGTTTTTCTTGCCAGTATTTATTATTTTCTTCCCAGTTTATTCTTTCGATACTTTTTGGGGGACTAAGGGGCCCCGTTTTGACCGTTCGGGGCCCCGTTTTTAAACCGTTTGGGGGCCCCTTTTTAAACCGTTTTGGGGCCCCATTTTGACCCGACCGGGGGCCCCGTTTTAATCCATTCGAAGGCTCCTTTTTTAAACGTTCGGGGGCCCCAGATTTTCCAAATGTCGGTCTGCATCTTGGACTAGAGTGGACTTGGCCAGTCTCGATGCATTTTCAATCCTTATATTAAGCAATCTTAATTAGCTTACAATGGTTTTCCTTTAGAATAATTAATCTATTTACTGTCTTCTTTGATACATTATTCTTTTTTTCATTCCTAAATTTTTCCATTTTATCCATTCGGGGGCCCCATCGAAGGCCCCTGCGGGGCCCCCTTGGGCCTCAAAAAGCGAAACTTTAGGCCGCGATCGCGGCCTAGCGGCCCTGGCCAGTCCGACCCTGACAATAAGTGGTCTTGAACCAATGTTATAAATTGCAGGGCTGCCGTTTTGCGTAGAATCAATGCTATTTTTCTATTCACCGATGATTCCACCGGTTGAGAAAAGGTTACACAGTTCAGTTCAGTGTATGACTGTACTGCATGAAAATACTCTGATCTGTAATCTTTCCTTAATCGGTGAAAACTTCGTAGATTAATTAAAATAACCGCAAGTTTTTTAAAGTCATTGACGACTCCACCGGTTGAGAAAAGATTACATAATATGTGAGTATTTTAGTTTATTACAGTCATGCACTGAACTGAACTGTGTAATCTTTTCTCAACCGGTGGAACCATCGGTGAATTGAAAAATAGCAGTGATTATACGCAAAACGGCAGCCCTGATAAATTGACAAGGTATGCTCATCTATGACTTCGAGCCACAAATTCAGTGGCGCGCACAGTTCAAAACCACTGCAGCCCAGATGGCCGAAAAAAGCAGAAAACACGCCCACTCGCACTTGGGCGACTTTGGCATCGCCGGACTGTAGAAATCAAAGAGTAAACAAGAGTCTCAATTGCATTGAGAGCCAGCGTGGTCAATGCTGATAAGAGCAGTCGGCTTCTGATTGACTGAAAATGGAGGGAAACGCGTGGGTCCAAGGTTTTTTTGGCCTCATGGAAATTAACAAAGGGTTTTCGTTCCGGGCCGTTTATCTCAAAACCTGTGCCAAATTGCCTCTTTCGAGTCGATTCCGCAGAATTTTCTAAACAAATTGATAGGTCATATTTAAGTACCCAGTTTATTGAAAATTCGAAAAGACTGTCGCAGTTGAAAAGTACACATCATAATAGTGAGTTACTCAACACACGCCAAGCATAAAAACACACTATTATTTGTACTTTTCAACTGAGACAGTCTTTTCGAATTTTCAATAAAGTGGCACGTCTTATGACCTTTCAATTTTGTTGAGAAAACTCTGTTAAATCGACTCGTATTAATTAATTGCGACTTGTCAATTTTGCACAGGCTTCGAGATAAACGGCCCGGAACGAAAACCCCGTGTTAATTTCCATAAGACCAAAAAAAGTTTGGACCCACGATCACACCCAATCTGATGCCAGCCTGAGTTTCCGATCCCTTATCTGAGTTGACCACGCAGGCCTTCTGTTCTATTCAATTGCGACTCTTGTTTACTCTTTACTAGAAATTATCTGTGCGGGAGTCGTCATGCGACTCCCTGTCGCGCTCGATGTTTTCTGCTTTTGTCGGCCATCTTGGCTCCAAAAATGTTGAATGCGGCAGTTGCAAGGATCTGAAATGTTATGTTTTTTACGAAGAAAATGAAAGTACTTGACGAGATTAATAAATTATAAAATAATACCAAAGGTGCTTACATATGAGATTGGATCAAATGATCATTTCGGACATTCACCCATCTTCAGTGATATATTGAATAAATGTGGAAATATCGACGCATTATATCGCGCACTCGTCAAAAATACGATTTTTTAAAAAATAAAAATTAAGTCATAACAAAAGAACCGAAAAACAATAAATAAATAAAATAATATATATGCAATAATAAATAAATAATAATAATACTTGACGAGCTGAGAACAAAGATGCCTTTGGTTTCTAATAAAGTTCCATTATTTCGGATATGAGATTTTAACCCAAAATACATTGTTTTAAATGGGGATTCCGCGTAGTGACATTAACTACGCACACGAGTTTTTGCAACTTTACACCTGTGTATCTCCAAAACCGGGACACTTTGAGGAAAACAAAAGGCATCATTGGTCTCAGCTCATCAATGTACACTCATTTTCGTTATAAAAAACCGACAATTTTAGACCCTTGCAACTGCCCCATTGCGCGCCACTGAATTTGTGGCGCAAAGTCAGATGAGCATACCTTTTTAATTTATACCTACCTTGGTTTTGAACGGGAAATGGGGTTGTAGCAAACCTTTGCTAAAGCTGCGGACAGTGGACAACCGCTTCTCTCCAGTGTAAAATTTCACAATGAATACGCGACGATCACGCTGAAAAACAACGACAATTACTCCGGAACGAGATCAGTAGCGGCTCGTGGAATCTGGCAACAGAGCTCTTTTGCCATTTCAACCTATGCAAAAATATCGATACTAGGTGAGGCGCTGCGCCTCACCAAATTATCGATTGTTTTACACAGTTTTAAATGGATGAAATCTATTGTTGCCACATTGCACGAGCCGCCGCTGAACGAGATATCTGTCAACACTAGATACTGCTCGTGTCCCCATGCATGCAATCACCATGCAAATACGCGCTGCAGAACGCGCATGATGCACTCAACGCCAAGGTCAACTGTGGATAAGCCTGAGCGCTCGATTGAAAACTGCAAACATTTTCTATCGATCGATATTATTCGTCCAAAAGTAATTTTGAAACATCGAAGAACTAACCAAAAAGTTTTGAATCAATTTTTGATTGCATTCCCAGGCAAATAAACAATATTCTGACAAATTTTCGATTGAACAAAATTCAAAAAATATTTGGTCGAATAAACTTCGAAAAATACCGCCGTTCGGAAAATTTCGTTTCGTTTCGATCGACCGTTAAATTGTCTCTTTCGAACGCACATAAAAAGCAAGTCATATGGACTGTATTTAACGTCAATATATCTCGTTGTGGAGTGAGTTTATATGTTTTTTTGGGGAAGTTAGTTGATAGTGAAATTTTAACGACGACTTTAGTTTGGAACAAGCCATGGGCGGATCGAGCAATTTGGCAACCATGCTCTCTTTCCATTTGAACGTATGAGAAACAATCGATTCTTGAGGAGGCCATGGCCCTTCTGCTAATCGATTGTTTTCGTACATTCAAATGGGAATAATACACAGTTACCAGATTGCTGGATCCGCCTTTGGGAACAACTCGTTTCAGTTTCACCAATATTTAGCAGCATAATAGCAATTAGGTACTAATCTCCGTCTCTCGTAAAATAAAAAAATAAAAAAAAATAAAAATCCATGAGCTCTGTTCAAAATTTTCCATAAGGAAAACATAAAAGTACACGAAGGTCGAAGGTCAATGTGATTTACACGGAATTCAAAGCATCATCTCCATGTTCACATGGAGAATTGGAATAGCTTGTACATGGAACTTTTTACTGGGGATAACTCTCTTACAGAGAATTAAAGCTGAAATATTTATAGTTATTTATAAACTGTTCAACGCCTGTATTCAAGTTTTAATTAAATCATTCAATCAAGAATTAACTCATTCAAACATCGACTTACACCGCAAGAAATCCATCAATTTTTTAGAAGTTTAGTGTAGGTAGGCTACCAGATATACACATTTCAATGACTTTAATCACTGCAGGTGGCCTATCTAGTCAAAATTTAGGGTGTCGTACTGTCGTCTGACATTCTTTAGGTCCTCGATTGTATGTACTATATAACAAGGCATAAATTGCTCAGGCTATTCTCTATTTTCAACGTATCTATTTTTTTCTGCTAAGTTTAGGGGGAAACTCCTCAGATATGCCACCCTTCATTATACTAACCCTGATAGACATCCGACATCCCTCCCCCCTAAATTATAGATTAAGAAGGAGCCAATACATAAAATCAGGTTCGCGCGGCCGAAGAAAGGCAATCTCCCAGAAATTGCAAAACCACTGTCATCAAAAAGAAGAAAAAAGTAAAAATTAAAAACCTCAATGCACCCGCACCCCTTGGCTACCGATTACATCTACGTTTTTCAATTCCGCGAAGAGAGCCTTGTGAGCAGTGATGCCCATTTGCGGCTAAAACCCCGATTTTGCCCATCTTGACTCAACGTAAAAATTGGTTATTTACAGGAAAATATGGCAACGCTGCTGGCGAGCGCTAGCCGGGGAGGCGCCTCTCACTGCGCGATGGCGCGAGGCCTCAAAAATCAAACCGGTTGTCCTCCAATGGCCTCGACGAACGTCAACATTGCGGGGGGAGGGAGTTCCACTGCACGCCGCCTGTTTGACCAACAGTCCATCAGTCCAACGGGGCAACACCTTCCGCGGCTCCTCGACCAATGACAGCTCAGAAAAATGATCACCAGCGTCCTCCTCCTACTGGTGGATCCAGGAATTTACCCTTCTCTCTCTCTCTCTCTCTCTCTCTCTCTCTCTCTCTCTCTCTCTCTCCCTCCCTCCCTCCACTCTTTCTCTATACATATATCTTTTTATCTGTTGGAACGTATGCGATGGAAAAGGATAGAGGAGGACTCTCTCTCTCTCTCTCTCCTCTCTCTCTCTTCTCTCTCTCTCTCTCTCTCTCTCTCTCTCTCTCTCTCTCTCTTTCTTTCTCTCTCTCTCTCTCTCTTTCTCTCTCTCTCTCTCTCTCTCTTCCTTCCCCCCTCTCTCTCTCTCTCTCTCTCTCTCTCTCTCTCTCTCTCTCTCTCCCCACTCTCTCTATCTCTCTCTCCACTCTCTCTCTCCCCCTCTCTCTCACCCCTCTCTCTCTCTCTCAAGCCTCAATCTCTCTCTTTCTCTCTCCCCTCTCTCTCACTCAAGCCTCAATCTCTCTCTTTCTCTCTCCTCTCTCTCTCTCACTCTCCCCCCCCCCCCCCTCTCTCTCTCTCTCTCTCTCTCTCTCTCTCTCTCTCTCTCTCTCTCTCTCTCTCTCTCTCTCTCTCTCTCTCTCTCTCTCTCTTTCTCTTTGTCCATTTGAATGCATGGGTAGGAAAGAATAGAGGAAGGGGCTGAAATCACGTGACTGCGTCCACGCTGTCCTTTTCTAACACGCGCATTCAAATGGACACAGAGAGAGAGAAAGACATAGTCCGTAGGATCCACCAGTGCCAGTGTCGGGGCTCCGCCGTCCACTCCGCGCTGCACCTCCATTTACCTGACCTGAGACTAGAAGAAGAATAAGAAGGACTGAGGAAACAAAGAATCACCAGAACCACCGAGAGATGAAGAAGAAGAAGGAAAAGAAGAAGAAGGAAAAGAAGAAGAAGAAATGGGCAGGAGTAGAGGATGGACACAGGCGAGCGGTTAAGCGGCAGCGGCAGTCGAAAAATCTTCTCGTAACGAGGTGCTAGGTAGTTATCAAGTATCAAGCAAGTGCGACAAAAAAAATCGATCCTTAGCGCGTTATTGTTATAGTGTTGGTGTTGGGTGCTTTCATCTCTTTCTAAACAGTGGATGGTGTGAAAAATATGTGATTATCTAGATAAATCTTAACACTTGAGTGCTTATTATTTCCCTCCCCTCGCCCTCCTTTTCTCACTTCCGCGCGCCTCTCTCAGACTCTCTCTCTCTCTCTCTCTTTTCCTCTCCGCGGCTAAACGGGCAAGTGGCAAACGGGTGCAAAGATTTAATTTTAACTTATTTGTGAATTGTTATTAAAACCGCCCCCCGCGTCCATGGATAGTGGCAAACGGAACCAAGCCCCATAATTTGGATGGAGGCGTTTTTTTTTTTTTTTGTTTTGTTTTTTTTTTTTAACTTTTTTTTTACGGTTAGGTGTCGAAATTATCTTCCCGGTGCGAGAGTGAGCCAAACCTAAATCGTCACCTTTTACCTCGCCCTCCCCTGCCACCCCTCATCTGGTGCGAACGACTAATAGAAAGGTACGTCTCTAATTTGTCAGCAAACATTATTATTGTGTGGTTTGATCGATATTGGCATTGTTTCTTAATGAATGTATAGTTTATTTTAAACGTGAGTTCCGACTCGTGATAATCTTTTCACTCACTGATAGCCATGGGACGACTGACGAGTCACTTTACGTGGAAATTCTGGATCATATTTACCATTTCCGGTCAAAATGGTAGCATATATTCCAATAGTTATTATTCAAAATTTGGGTCTGGAAATAAGGTTGAACTGGAAGTGGATCGTTTTACTTCCGCTGAGAAAAATTCCCGGCGTTGACCTTAACACCGCAGAGGCGTACGCGGGGAAGAGGGCAACTAAACTACTTCGTCCCCTACAGACCTCCGATTTCTGGGGTGGAGGGGAAGAAGGGAATCATTTTCAGTCAAACCCAAACCCTAATCAGTGCAAGCCCTAACCAACAAAAATCCTGCGTACGCCACTGCTCACGACAAGAACTTTTTCAAACTTTTCTATCTTGAAATCAGTGGATGAAATAGGAATGGGTCATGTGCATTGTGCTAGGGTCTGAATTTTTATATTTTGTTTATGAAATACATAAGAGTACCCGTTGACCTGAAAATAAGGGTGCTTTGGATTCCTTCCTTTTTTCGTTGCATCGGAGTTGCATCGGAGCAATTATGACCCAAAAGGCATTGTTTTAAATGGGAATTTCTTTGTTGTGATGACAACCCGCAAAGTTTTTTTGACACAAGTTTCACTTTACACAAGTATATCTTTGAAACAACGACACACTTTGTGATAGTCTTAAAGGCAAAGGTCTCAGTTCACTGAGTACTCCTGCAGTTTTTTCACGCAAAAAAAAAAAAAAAAACCACACTTTAGACCTGGAAGTGGATCGATTTACTTCCCCTGAGACAAATTTCCGGCGTTGACCTTGACCTCCGATTTCTGGGGTGGAGGGGAAGAAGGGAATAATTTTCAGAATTTCCTACAGAAGAACGTATTTTTCTTCTTTTCCTAAGTTTTAACTTTCAAAACCACTGATGGTGAATAGTTTTAAAGATGAGCTCATCTATGACTCAAAATATGTTCTTTACTAAGCTTTGATCCCTTTACATAAAAAATTCACCGTGAACAGAAAGAGGAGACATCTAATAAGTGGGAATTTCCAAAGGTATTAGCTCTTGTAAATCCTCATTTAATTAATTGCCCCAATATAGTGTCAATTTCAACCTCAGACCAGCGGAGATTTCAAGAAAATGGGAGTAAAAAAATGCCGGCTCAAGTCTTTTTTTTTTTCTTAAAAAATGTTTGTAGAAAATTTTCTCGGCCAAAACACCCGGAGTCAAAGGAGCCATGAACCTCGTCTGCCCTATTAAATATCGGAGTGAACTGGTGCCAGAAGCAGTATTCTTTTTAGCAAGCCTAATTGGCCGCTAATCAAAGTCAATACATGCGGTAAGTAATCAAAAGTAAGTGAATGCTGGTGCAGTTGCAGCGATAACATTGAAGGGGTTTTAGCTGTGCGTATGTGCCAGACTAATTTTAGGAGACAACACGCACCTAAACTGACTTGATCGCTGTGTTGATATCATCCTTATTTTGGCGAGAAATTGAATGGGCACTTCGATTTTAAGAGGTAAAATCAAAATACACCAGAGGACTTGATCGCAACAGATATCATAAGTATTTCAGCGATGAAAAATTGCCTTTTTATTTTTTATTTTTTTGTATTTTTTTTTTTTTAGTGAAATCAATTAGTGTTAAGACTTGACGGCGGTTTTTCCTTAAACCCACGGGGTTTTGGGTTTTTAAGGTCATAGGATGTTTACATCTGGATTCGCGCTCGAAAAAAAAATTTAGGACATGATCCGCGAAATTTTCATTTTGAAATGCCATTAGAATAAAAAGGACGCCGGAAACTTAAGATTTCTTTCCAGAATTTACAGAAATAAATGAGTTTCAACACAAATCACACAAACCGCCATGTTGGGAAATAGGACCACAGCGTTGCCTATTGGTGCCGGTAAATTCCAAACTTGCTTCCATTGGCTCTTATGGGAGTTAGTTTCCGTTCTGATTGTATTATTCTGTGCTTGTACGTACGTGCTCGGAAGTCGGATATTATTCTTGCACGATATCTTGCTATC
This sequence comes from Trialeurodes vaporariorum, assembly GCA_011764245.1. Classification (NCBI taxonomy): domain Eukaryota; kingdom Metazoa; phylum Arthropoda; class Insecta; order Hemiptera; family Aleyrodidae; genus Trialeurodes; species Trialeurodes vaporariorum. The sequence goes on from VMOF01000001.1 coordinate 54,880,239, forward strand.
AACTCTTTCACCACCGCGCCCTATAGTTATTCGTTTTAATAACTCGATCTTGCATTGACCTTAAAAGCTACTCCGAATTGTTAAACACTTGTCAAATAATGTTTCATCGAGTACCTTCAATCAAAGACTTCTAATACTATCTAGACTGGACATAACGCCTGCCCATTGAAGCCGATCGGTAGGCAAACACGATTACAGTATGGTAAGATTTTCGGAAATACATTAATTTAAATGGGGATTTTTTTTTTTTTTTTTTTTTTTTTTAATTAATTAAAAATACTAAAAGAAATATTTTTTCATAAAACTTGGTACCATTTGAAAGCTCATGATATGCAGATTCCGGTTCGGGCCAGTTTTTTTTTACCGTTTTATTAATCGTAAACATTCTATAGAGGCTCAAAGTTGGGTCAATTTTCCTCGATTCTACGGGGTGTTCCACCGTTTCGGTACCCCGCTGAGACAACCTACATAGCTGTATATACTCAATTTTACGTAATCTATGTTATGATTAAAGTTATAATTATTTTGTGTCTCAATAATTTATCGTACAAATTTTATTTTTTTGAGCTGTAAACATTCAAAAAACGGTACAAAGAAAACGATTTTAGGTATGAAACACCCTGTAGAAAATCGGTACCCAACTTTAAGCCCCTGTAGAATGTTTCTCGTTCAAAAATCACAAATAAAACCGGCCCAAACCGGAATCTGCATACTATGAGCTTTCAAATGATACCAAGTTTTAAGGAAAAATATTTCTTTGTAATATTTTTTTTTTCATTTGAAAAAAAAAATACCCATTTACTTTAATGTAATTCTGAAAATCTTAGCACTTACTGTAATCGTGGTTGCGGCGTAGCCAGGAGCAACATGCGAATTTTGTCCCACTCTTCCACTTCACTTTCTCCGCCCTAAAATCGGCCTTACGTCTAGTCTAGATAGTATTTGAAGTCTTTGTCTTCAATTATAAAGATAGGCGAAATGAACTCCGTGGAGTACGAATATTTAACTATACCTACTTATTAAAGAGCGAGTCAAATAGCTTCCCTATTGAGGTTCCCCCTAAGTGTGTGAAGTTATCGGCAGTCCCTCGTCAAAATTGCCAAAGACAAAAATTGTAGAACAGAAAATGGGGCTGTTGCACACTTTTGCTATAAGCGATTTAACAGTCGATGTAGGTGCATACAACTAAAAATAACGATGGCATCAGTAAAAACTTCCGAAATTCACCCCTTAACCCAATAAACGCTGTTATTTGCGCGAGCGTAATGGTGGTCAGCCACCATTACGCTCTCAGGGGCAGTAATAATATGGGAGATTCCCATCTAACGATATTGTGACTCCATCAAGAAGTGACCAATAAGAGACGACTTTCATTTGACACCAGTGTCACCACTCAGCAGGTGTCACGGTACCATTCATCGGATGAGGGTTTCTACTCTGATGACTAATTACTCTGTGAATCATCCTTGTCAGCAAGAGAGAGTGACGAAATTAAGATAGGAATCTCCCATTATTACTGCCCTCATTCAGCCACTATTACGCTCGCGCAAATAACAGCGTTAATTGGGTTAAGGGGTGAATTTCGGAAGTTTTTAGTGCTGCCATCGTTATTTTTCGAGTTTTATGCACCTACATCGACTGTTAAATCGCTTATAGCAAAAGTGTGCAACAGTCCCATTTCCTGTCCATCTGTTTTCTTGATTTTTCGTCAGGATTATTTTTAGCTGAGCTATGAACGAAAATGGCAAAACTGCTGACTCCGTTTGTATTTCTGACTTTCCTAGGTCAGAAAGAGCCGTCTCTATACAGTCACTCAAAATTTACGTCTGAAAAAGGTTAATGAACCATTTACGTATTGACTTTTAGGCTTTTCAAAATTACTCCTTTGAGTTTTTTTTTTTTTTTTTTTTTTTTTTTTTTTTTTTTTTTTTTTTTTTTTGGCATACGGTAAGCCGTTAGCGGCGTTAGCCCCGGAAAATACGAATGAAAACTTATTACATTTTGCCGATTTTGAATTATCGTGGCAAATACTGAGCTTAGCAAGGCCTGCGGCGCGGCGCGGCGCAGTCTATCTGCGGTCTTGCAGGCGCTACATACCGTCCGCGCGAAACGCGTGTAGCTCCTGCAAGACCGCAGATATACTAAAAGCATTCAACCGTGCATTGTTATACAAATATACAATGATTGTATGTTCCGTCAGAGCCGCTCACACGAGTTTCGGGCCCCACGAAAAGTTTGATCACCGGGAAGGGGAACCCCTTACCTACAAATTCTCCCCCAAACAAGTCCATGTAAACCACCACGCTCGAAAGAAACACGCTCATCAATATATGGTCCCGCAGCTTCATCTCCGTTCGATTTTCAACTGTAAAATTTTCAATTTGGTTTTAATTTTTATGTTTAAAAGTAATTAGTGAAAATTGATTTAAGTAACCTTGGAAGAATATAACAATCGTGAATAGGGATGAGCAATGAGCATTTATATCGTGGGTATTAACAGTGGCGTGGATTTGAGATTTTTATTGGGGGAGCTGAGGGGGCAAAACCTCCTCCTAGCATAAATGCACGATAAGGGGCCTGGGCCTGCGGAAGAGCAGAGGGAACATTTTGAGAGTCATGCGCCCAGACAGTGATTAAAAGCCCACCAGTAAGACGGGTCTGCTCGTAAGTATGTTTTCCCATTTAAAATTACATTGGCGGTGCCCCGGAAGAGCAGGGGGGATGTTTTGAGAGCCTTGCGCATTGTCAGCTATTAGAAACCTACCAAAAAGACAGGTCTGTTCGTATTAAAATTACATTGGCTGTGCCCCGGAAGATCAGTGGGAACGTTTTGAGAGCCCTGCGCCTTGTCAGCGATTGAAAGCCTACTAGAAAGGCAAGTCTGCTCATAAGCCTGTTTTCCCATTTAAACAAACGTTGGCAGTGTCCCGGAAGAGCAGAGGGGGCGTAATAAGAAAGCTGCGTCTTGTCAACGATTAGAATCCCACCAAAAAGACAGGTCTGCTCGTAAGTCTGTTTTCCCATTTAAAATTACATTGGCGGTGCCCCGGAAGAGCTCAGGCGCATTCCGGGGGCGCTCAGTGCTTTGAACAATGGTAAAAACCCCCTATCTGGACACAGAATTCTAATGCAAATATCCAGGTGAGAAAATTTGGCTTTTTTTCTGGCATGTGCCAGTTTCTTTATAGTACAAATCCCTCCAGAAGAAGCAGTCATATCGATTTCAAATGTATTTTTCACAATTTTTGTTTAAAAATTTAAATGTTAAAAAAAGTGTGGCAAACAAACCGAGCCTGTGTGAAAATGTCCATAAGAGATTTCCAACATGGCTTCCTCCTTGAAGTTTCAATATCACGTCCTACCACTGGCGCAACCAGAGTATCTTCCATCTCTCTCATTTCCCATTTGAATGTACAAGTAGGAAAAGGACAGAAGGAGGGGGTTTTATCCCTTTGTCCATCCTTGTCTAACATACGTTTTTTAATGGAGAAATGAGAGAGATGAAGAAACTCTCGGTGCGCTACTGCGTCCTACAAATCCTCACTATCGCTATAGCTCGTTGAGAAAACCTCAAGGCTTCTTTTTTCCCCTACCTTTTCTCTTTCTGCCGTCCTTTCTCCTTCCTTTCAGTGCTGCTAGATTTGTATAAAAAAAAAAAAAAAAAAAAAAAAAAAAAAAAAAAAAAAAAAAAATTCAAATTTCTCATCTGATTTAACGTAAAATGTTGTTCCTTTTGGCAAAGTCTTCCCAAACCATTGTCTTCCCTCTCTTCCTCATCTTTTTTTTCCTCTGTAATTTTCTTCGATCCGCTCTAGATCCAATATTATTTGGGAATATGTCCTCTAAAGGAACTCTAAAGGTTACTTGCTTTTTCTTTTGTGCATTACTTTCTGTGGGAGGGTCCTTCTCCTTCGGGTCACGTGGCTTCCTTCTGCGGCTCCTGGGCCTTCCGAGCCGCCCCCGCGGGCTAAGCACTTCCTCTTTCTTACCCTCATCAATATTGTCCCTAAACTTCGGTGAATCATCGGCCTGTCTTGCGTTGGGACCTCCTCTTTCGTGTGAATTTGAAGGCGGAGTCTGTCGACGCTCCGCCTTTTTCAGCCTGCGCTGCCGAGAGTCCCTCCCATTTTTGTCTTCAGAGCTAGATGTTTCCGCCTCGGAGAGCACTGGAGGCCCGCCCCCAGAAGGCGGAGTCTCTGCCCCTCCTTTTTTTTTCTCAGCGTCTCTAGACTTCGGTGATTCGTTTGTCTGTCTTGCGTTAGACTCTCCTCTCTTGTGTGAATTTGAAGGCGGAGTCTGTCGACGCTCCGCCTTTTTCAGCCTGCGCTGCCGAGAGTCCCACCTTTTTTCGTTTTCAGAGCTAGATGCTTCCGTCTCGGAGAGCAATGTAGACCCGCCCCCAGAAGGCGGAGCCTCTGCTCCTACTTTTTTTTTGTCAACGGTATGTGGCTGATTCCCAATTTTACCTCTCAAGTTCTTTATCCATTGCTCTTTCGCCGTTTGCGCGCAATCTTTGAAACTTCTCATTTTTGAGCTGGAGTGGCTATGGATGTAGCACTCGTAGAACCCTTCACGAGGGGAAAACATGCATCGAGCCTCTCTTGGATCCGATTCCGATCCTGATCCTCCGTTACATTTTGCGATTAATCTATTTAGCTTTTGGTAACTGGCCGCCGCATTCCGACAATCCTGGTTCACTTTATCGACCACTGTCGCATCATCATTGTGAGTCATCCAAACGCATGTATCTGCTGTTGCCATCTCGAACACCATCTTCAAGTCAACGTTCTAAGGTACAAAGGAAAGTGCAGGAACATGAGTTATTATATTGAAAAATATACACGCTAATAGATCGGTTTTTGTGTGTTAATAGACCTTCGTACTCACTCAAAGAAGGATCGTCAAATTGGCATCGAGGAGCTGAAATCCACCGCAAACAGTAGAATAGCTAATCTGACATTTCTAAAATTCAAACATAACCTTGATCAAAACACCTCAAAAACGAGGTTTATTTGTTTTGTTGACAGGAGATTGCTGAACAGATGATCCACCATCCATCGTCAAATAACTCTGCAGTTTGACGGGCCGTCAAATTGCACAATTGTTTGACAACGTTTTAACCAACGAAACAAACATGCAATGGTTGGCTCACCAATCGTTTTGTGGTGGATCTCGGCTCATCGATGCCAATTTGACGATCCTACTTTGAGCGTGTATGAAGGCCTAACGGCAAAGTGCAGTAGCGTCATTTGGAGATTGGGAAGCGGGCGGGGGTGTCTGATTGTATGATCGACAAAAATTGGACAAAATCATTTGGGAAAAAAAGTCATCAAAGTGCAAGGGATTTTGAGTAGCTATCCGGACACAGGAATCGATGTAACTGTTTCTTCTGGAAGAATTTGCAATATAAAGAAATAACCGACTCATAACAGAAATAAGCTACAATTTTCTCACCCGGACAATTTTATTAGAATTATGTGCCCAGATAGCTACTCTAAAACATTTGCACTTTCGTTTAAAACCAATTTCCACTGGATTGGTTACAACGTTTGATTTAAGTTTAGAAAAAGTGAGGCAAACAAACCTGAGGGCCGATCATTTACTTTATCGTTAAACCGATCGATAAGACTGTCTATGAGTTATTCTATTGGTCGAATTTGGTAAAACTTGGCTGTTGCTATGGTAACCATCGTTATAGTGCCCGTTTTTTAAAGGTTACTCATGAATAGCCTTTATAAAACGAGACTCTTCTTAACGATGGTTACCATAGCAACAGCCAAGTTTTACAATTTTCGACCAATAGCATCACTCGTATACAGTTTTATCGATCGGTTTAACGATGAAGTAAATGATCGGCCCTCAGATTCAGATAGCCCTTGCTGTTTTACTTTGAGATAGAACTTGTAACACTTATGGATATTGGCCCCCTCTATCGCTGTAGGTAATTGAACATAGTAACTTAAAACTTTCCGGTCACATTTCTCTAGGTTTAAATTACTTGTTAGAAAAAGTTCTCTGTGATTAAAATCGGTATTGGAACTTTATAACTGATATATTTATGAGTTTTATTTCAGATTTTTGGCAACTTTAGACGATCTCAGACCATAATGTGACGCTTCGTAGATCTGTCCAAGAGCCCTTGCTTAGTATGAAAAATCTAGTCGTGTAAACAAGTGAAGATGCAGCCCAAGTAGGCGTTCGTAATTCCTCTAAAATATTCCAGTGTCGCCGTAAAAGTGTAAGTAACAGTGTTGGGAAAAATTGACTTTTGAATAATCATGAATAATTAACTGAAATTATTCACATTATTCTTATGTTATTCCTATAAGAAAGTAGAAGTTTTAACCCTACCATATATCATGTTCACCTGTCATAAGATGAATGGCTGGTAGAGTGATACTTTGCTTTATTAATAGGAATAACATGAGAATAATGTGAATCAGTGGAGTAGCGTGCAATTCGGCAACGTTGCAGGTTGTCCATTTAAACAAATGGCAAAGATCGAACTTTTGGGTGTTCGGTGAACACCTTCGCATTCGACTTTTTACATGGGTTTAAATGTACAAAATACAACGTTGCCAAATTGCACGCTACGCCACTGGTGTGAATAATTTCAGTCAATTATCCATGATTATTCAAAAGATGATTTTTGCCCAACACTGATAAGTAAGAGTTTTTTAATAGGTCGATAGTTATTTGCGAACCCGATTAACGTCATGCAAGACCGTAAAAAATGTCTTTCAGTGCGCCTTCTCTGCAACGGTCTCCTTTTGGAGAAAACTCACTGAGGACGCCTACTTGAGCCCCGTAACGGCCGTGACAGCCTAAAACCCACTTTGGTCCGCTTTGGAGTGTTGGAACCTCTTCTCCCCGGTGAATTCGAAGGCGGAGTCTGTAGATGCCCCACCTCCTGCTGCATGCTTCCCTTTTCGCCCCGCCCATCTCCGTCTCCAGGGCTAGATGTTTCCGCCTCGTTGGGCGGAGAGTACCTTTCCTTTGGGGGTGTGACTGTGACTCCCTCCTTTGCTTGTTTTCGGACTTCCTTCTTTACCTGCTTCAGCCATTCCTCTTTCGCACTTTGCGCGCAATATTTGAAACGTTTAAATTCCTCATGGCCGTTAAGTTTGACCTCTATGTAGCATTCGTAGTACCCTTTGTCGGAGGAAACTTTGCACTTGGCACCGCCCATTCCTGGTCCACATTTTGATGTGAGCCCCCCGCTCAGCTTTCGGTAACTGAACGCCGCCCTCGAACAATCATCGTCCATTTGATTGGACACGCTCGTATCCTGTGTCATCCTGGCGCATGTGTCCACTGTTGCCATCATGAATACCCTCCTCAAGTGATCAATCTGAGCTGCTTCTACATTCTCTGACTTATCAACAAAGGAAAGTGCAGGGATGTGCTTTATTAGATTGTAAAATATACCAGAAAAAATATCGGTTTTTTGTCAGTTTTTGTCAAAGGCGAATCGCGCTTCTCGGCAACAGTGATTTTCCTCCCTTTAAATCCCTGTAAAATAATCGATTCATGCGGAAGCAATTGCTTCAAGGAAAATCGATTATTTTGCATAGGCTTAAATGGAGTGATACCACTGTTGCCATCATGAACACCCTCCTCAAGTGATCAATCTGAACTGCTTCTACATTCTCTGGCTGATCAACAAAGGAAAGTGCAGGAATGTGCTTTATTAGATTGTAAAATATATCAGAAAAAAATATCGGTTTTTTGTCAGTTTTTGTCAGTGGCGAATCGTGCTTCTCGGCAACAGTGATTTTCCGCCCTTTAAATCTCTGTAAAATAATCGATTCATGCGGAAGCAATGGAGCTGCAGCAAACTTTTGCTACGGGCTTATTAATAGTTGAGAATGGGGTATAATACCCTGTAAAAATAACGATTAGCGCACTAAAAAATTACGTAATCCACTCCTAAACTCATAAAATGCTTTTAAACGCGAGACCGTAATGGCGGCCGGGGCCGCGGTTTTCATTGGGGTTCTCTATCTTCAATCAGCGCCATCTACACGAGGTGTTCTCGCAACACCACGCACAAGAAGAAGAAGTGGTGGCAATTGTATGCTTCTTCTTCTTCTTGTGTGGTGTTGCGAGAACACCTCGTGTAGATGGCGCTGATCGAAGATAGGGAACCCCAATGAAAACCGCGGCCCCGGCCGCCATTACGGTCTCGCGTTTAAAAGCATTCCGTGAGTTTAGGAGTGAATTTCGTGATTTTTTAGTGCGCTAATCGTTATTTTTACTGGGTATTATCAACTATTAATAAGCATTATCAAGCATTAATTAATTAATAAGCATTATCCCCATTATCAACTATTAATAAGCCTGTAGCAAAAGTTTGCAACAGCTCCATTGCTTCAAGGAAAATCGATTGTTTTGCATAGGCTTAAATGGAGTGATACCACTGTTGCTTGCGGACAACCCATCCTTTGTTTAAATTCTGACAATGAGAGTTGTGGTTGTTTCTTTGGTCCAATTGAAAGATTAAAGTGTCATAGTGTTTCTAACAGTGTAATCTTTCACCGCCTTATTTGCCGATCGAAATCTACTTACGCTTTTAAAGATTCTTTGGGGTATTGTAGGCATTTTCGATTTGCATCTTGATAACGCAAGTTCATCGACAGTTAACTCTTTTATCCGTAAAATAACGTTGGCACTCCTCGTTTGTAAACGAATGTATGAAAACAAATGTGCAAAAACGCAATACCAATCAGTGGTTGGCTCAGGGGCGGATTTAATATTACGCAAAATACGCAACTGCGTAGGGCCTCAGACCTCAGGGCCATAAAGGGCTTGAAGCCTCACTTAACGAAGGGAGGAAGAAGGAAGGAAGAATAAGAGAGGAAAAAGAGAGAAAAGGAATAACAACTTCGCTATATATAAAAAACAAAAAAAAACAAAAAAAAACAAAACCAAAAAAAAGAAACAACAAAAAACAAGTAGGCGTTGCATTTACTATCGTTACCGATAGGAATAACATGCAGATCGGTGCTGCGCTTTTGTTTTATGGTTGTTGTTATGGGGGTGGATCACGTTGAATGTGGTTTTTTATTGTTTGTTGGGTTTATTACAATATACCTACTCGTGTACAACTACAAACGAGCACAGAAAATATCTAGTTCCAGTGTCGATTTCCTTAATCATATCACGAGGGGTTTCTCAAAAGTAAGGTCTCCAACTTTTTTTTCCATAGAATAAATCCTTTTATTTTAACAAGTAATACGTGGTTCGAAAGCTAACGTCCTTGGATATCAGTGGCGTCATTTCGCGTTCTACTTGGGGGGGGGGGGCAAAAATCTGATGACTTTTTTTTTTTTTTTTTTTGCTCATTAATATACTTCGTTACAGGGAGTTTACATAATAGTGTTTGGCAATGAGGTAAAAAGTATTGTTTCCGCCCGGGATCGAACCGGGGACCTTCCGCGTGTTAGGCGGATGTGATAACCACTACACCACGGAAACTACATGTAACCCACATGAAATTTTGATTCTTTTTTCGGCGATAGCTTGAAATGAAACTAACAAAATTATTGTGTCAGCGTCAGCTTTCCTAACAATGAAAAATAATGAGCAGTTTCTCAAGCGAGGAGACGGACAGAAGTCCGTTTCCACTTCACGGCTGCCGTTTTGTGGATTTGAATTAAAACTTAAGATGTAATTTAAAGATCTAATTAAAAGAAAAACTTACCTGCAACTTTGATCTTTTAATTTTAAAGCGTTCCTCAATAAAAATCCAACGCTTAGGCTTACTTTAATTTATTTTCATTTTTTAATAAGAGAAATAGCATTGGAAGATTCCAAAGATTATCGGTCAAGGTGTGCCTATATACAATTCTGGAACGACCTCTAAACAGTTGAACTGGAATGACCCTTCGGACTAGAGACGGTTCGTGCAATGGGACTCTTGCAAACTTTTACTTTGAGCTAATGAACGGTCCAATTTGATGTAAATCCCAGAAAAAATCACGAAAATCAAACTAAGGAAGTCAGTAATAAACTCACATAACTGCTATGACGCACGGAGGAGTATTTTGCTTCTAAACCTGGCCAAAAGTCAAATTTTGAAATTCGCACTTCAGTGGATGACATTGGTACCTAGAGTTGCCTAAGGGGTGTGGAAAGACATCCTGAAACGACCGGACTCATATCTATCCACCGGTGGAAGTACGGTGAACTCAAAGTTGACCCTTTGTCACTTGTCGGGTAAAAACTATACTATCCACTATTCCATTCATATCTACAGAAGACGTCGCTAGAAAGTTTTAAGTATTGAATTTTGGGTTTTATACGTAATTTATGTTCATACTAAAGGTGATTAAATACATTTCAATCATTATTTGATCTCATAAATTTGTTTTTCAGTCCTATTATACCTATATATTTCATTTTTCATAGAATTTGGACAAGAAATATGGTAAAAGTACCCAATTCAGCGGTATTCAGTGATCATATTGGCATGAAAAGATGCGGAAGATAGTCTAGAATCAGATTTTTAAAACCGTAGCTGCTCCAATCTGCTCCCTGAAAGCGCACAGAGGTTCAAAGTTTCATTTACTAGGCCAAAATTTTCAGATTTGATCAGTTTTTGCATTCACACGATTCTAAATCATAATTTAAGCAGCAAACCCGTCTCAAGTACCACGCACAGTCTCTAAAATTTTATTTTACAAAGGTCAGGGGAAGAAAGAAGTATTGTGGGGGGGGGAGGGGTTAAAGCATCTGATAACTTAAACATAGTTAAAATCGTGGGAATGAGAAATTAAAGGTTGAGTTAGTTTAACGCGGTACATTTCCGTTAACTTACAGTCCTATTTCTAAAAGGAGAAGCATAAAAATCACGTGCTGCCACAGCAAAAACCACAAAAAAACAAAAACAAAAAAAAACAAAAAAAAAAATACAAAAAAAAATACAAAAAAGACACAAAGGACCTGAGGATGCCTCACCAGACGAATGTTCTGGTGGCAAGCCATGAATAGACTGATTTAAAATGCATATTTTGTTTTAGTCATTTGTTTGAAGAATTTTTTTTTTAAAAAAAAAAAAAGTATTAATTATGAAAAAAAAAAAAACAAAAATAATCATACTGACATGAAAACTCTTAAATTAGAGACTCGGTTCATTTTATTTCGGTCAAAACAAAATTGATAGTGCTAGTTGGTAACAGTACGTTTTCATTTTAAATAAATTCCGAAATAAGCAGCTTGCAGCTTTCCCCGCCTATGATAGGATAGATGTTTTTCTTGTGAATATGATTGAATAGATGAAAACTCACGTTGTTCCATCACGAGGGCAGCCAGCAGCCGTTGTGCATTTGCTTGGTTTTTAATAAAAAATCTTGATGCTAATCAATCATTTATATCTTTGATTCCTTGTTTTTAAGATGATATGCTCTTATGGGGGGGGGGGGGGTGGCAGGTTAGGCGATAGAAAACCAATAATTATTAATTATGCAGGACTACTCTTACCTCATTCTTTTATCAAGCATCATATTATAAGGAGATTGTGTTGGGGGAAAAAAATCATTCTTGCACGATATGGCAACCATGGATTAAAATCAAATTCCTGCTTCTGTTCTTCCTACTCAAAATATAACATGTTACTCGAATAACTCACTTTTATAAGTATACTAAATCTGCATCGGAATCCATTCAGCGCAGTCTCTAGCAGTCTTTAAACTTAATGTTTTCAGGGCTCAATTGAATAAATAACCTCAAAACAGCCTAAAAATATTTCAATATTTCTTACTGAAAATCTAAGTAAAAATTCGAAAAGTTTGGGTAAAAATACCTCATAGATGCAATTTTCAAGCAATTTGAGCGGTATAATCTTTTTGGCCAGGTTTAGAGGCACAATACTCCTCCGTGTGACGGCAAAATCGTAATGGAGGTTTAATGCAGTTATCATGGGAGATTCCTGTCTAATTTGTTACTTTCTCTGTGGAAACACAGAGATATTATGTCTCAATTTAGATAGGAATCTCCCATAATACCCGCGTCTCTCCGCCATTAAGCCAGATTTTGAGAGTGAATTTTGTGATTTGTTAGAGTACTAATCGTCATTTTGACAGGTTTTTATGCAGCAATCAACTCTTCAATCACCGGTAACAAAAGTTTGCAAGAGCCCCATTGGGCAACCTCGCGTTTTGTCATTTGAACCAAGGGTTTTGAGAAACTCCTGCAGATCGATTATTTTACACAGGTTTAAATGGAAAGGGTCCATTGTTGCCAACACCCTTCCGTAGCAACAACGGATCCTTTCCATTTAAACCAGTGGCGTGGTGTGCAATGTACGGCAACGTAGCAGTTCACTGATATAACTTATGAAAAAGATCAAACAATCAGGTGTTTGGTGAACACCTTCGCTTCCGACCTTTTACGTGGGTTTAAATGGACACAGCACAACGTTGCCAATTTGCACGAGCCGCCACTTCTTCGGACTCTTTGTTTACTCTTTAAACACGGAGAAAAAAAACGTTGGTTCATAAGGAACACTGAGGGTGTTTGGTTCCAGGAACCGAACTTCAGTTAGGAGTACCGAAATGGTTCAGTAGGAACGAAATGTGAGTCATAGTATTAGTCACACTAACCGAAATCTTCGGTACTCACAACCGAAAATTTTGCGGTTACTGTAACCGAACACCTCGGTGTTCCATACGAGCCGAAGTTCAGTTCTCACAACCGATTTTTTTTTAACATGCAGTAAGTACTGCATGTTTTTGTTATGGTTTCGTATCGATTTTGGCCATAAACTTCCTGCATAATAATCGACAATTTTCGGCTTGGTCGCAAACGTGCGTTGTCAGATTTCCGCACGTAATGATCGCGTCTCGTTTTACGGTGGATTCCCTTCGTTCGATATATTGCGGAGCGGCAACGCCAAAAGTCTCCCTATCCTTTAACGTGGAAAAAAACGTATCGCGCGCCATATCGGATTTTCGATATTCTTCGGTTCGCCGCACAATGGACAGAAATCAAATCTTTGGCGGTCCAAATTCGATCCTTTCAAAGTTGGAAAATTAGTATTTTAGCTGGGTACTATAGTTGATTTTAAGGGGTTTATTTGGCTCGGTTTTTTCTATCCTGGCCTGTCCCATATTTATCGGAGAATATCATTTGATGGATCGACAGTTCTTGTGATATCTCATGTTTTGTATTTTTGACCACTTAGGACTCGTTTTGGATCCATCGTGCGCCGATTGAAATGTTTGAATGTTTGAGTGAGGTTTTGACTGAGAATTGACCCGAATTTTTTCATAAGGATTTGTCTCCGTTATGAATAGATTTGGTAGTTTCATTATTTTGTCTGTGATTCCCAAACCCAGCTATATCTAGTTCGGAAGCTTTGGTAAACATGCGTAACCGCCTCGGAGATTTTAAGGTTAGCGATTTGTGAAAACAAACCGAAGTTCCCTAAGTATCTCCGCATTGTATTTTCGCGTGTTTTCGAATTCTATCAGAGACTTTAAAATTAGAATTTTTTTTTTGAACTGTGCGTTTTTTCTGTCAATCACACCCTTTAATTTCAGTTTCTACTAATTGGAACACTCAAGTTCTTCATAGCTTTCTTTTAAATTTGTCAGTTCCTACAGTGCGTTATTGTCTCGTAATGCTGTAACTCATAGCCTTTCTTGGCATTTCGACGAGTGAAAGTGGTACTTATGTTTCTGGTGATTTATTAAAAAATTTTTGTAATTTGACCTCTCTCAGCAAACTCTCTCTTCCTGAGACAGATTTACTCATTTTTATCTCTTCAAGTTGAGTGATCTGAAGTAAATAACTTCGTTAACCGATGAGCGTGGTCTAGAGTAAAGTCACCGAAAGGAGAAAAAAAGCAAAGGGTGGACCTTTACATTTCAGACCAATTGTACCTATGCTTGCATGACAGTCATGGAGAGCAGAACTATTTAAATGGCAACACCAACATCAAGTTGTGTGATGCATTCATTCAATGATAAATGATATCGACTGAAATAGTTGGCTGAGGTCGATCGGAGAGCATCCATTTCACTCGACTCATCTCTTTTGCCCAAGTTGATTGAGCCACTCGTGAAGTGAATTTTACTACGAGGTTTGGTTGGAGTTTGGTAACAACTTTTTTATGTATTTATTTACCTAAGTACAACTGTCCGACAAGATGAGAGAGTTACAATCACATTGTTCTACAATGGAATGTCAGGTGAATACAGCCTGAGGGGTGTTCCATTAAAGAAGTCGACAATTGAATCGTAACTAATTAGACCTAAGGATTCATGATTTTTTCATGACATTTTAGTAATACCTACCAAATATTTATTTAGAACTAAAGCATTTTAACTATCAGGCTTAGACAAGTGGCATGGCTTGCTTTTGCATTGCATTGCACCAGCACACATCCGTGAGTGGTTGTTTAGCACCGAGTTTTGACTAATGGATAATCACCTGCTCAAGGACGCACTCTGATGCAATGCAGAAGCAGGCACCACTACTTGTTAGAACCTGATACTCAAAATGCTTCTGCTGTAGCACATTCATATCTAAATTATGATAACTTATGGTTTAAACAATGTTAAAGTTGAAATCCGCGCATGAATACTGTTTCTTCTTATGAAGAGCAGTGCATTGATTGAGGAGATGAGCGGAGGAGATTATTTAGTAAAGCAGGGCCATTTTGAGTATCGAGTCCTGTCAAGAAGCGGTGCCTGCTTCTGAACTGCATCAGAGGGCATGGAAGAGCGGTTGGTTTGCGCAGAGTTTCAACTCGTTTCTAATGAAGCGCTTATCAATGCGCTTTGATGCGGCTTGGAAACAGGCACCATTGTTTGTCAGAACCCTATACTCAAAATGGCCCCCCTCTAATAGAATGGTTACAGTGACTCATCTTTCATTGAAACTGCTGAAGATGATTCGACATGTTTTACTTGCAAACGGTATTTTGGGTGGAGGGAAAAAAGCTTTTTATGAAGCTATCTGAAACTACACTAAAAAAGTGCAAGAAGTGTGTTCGACACTGAACAGCACAGTTTATGATGCCAGGCTTTGGCTCGGGGGCATGAGGGAAAATGGTCATAATCTTGTCAATAATCTTACAAAGTCTGAAAAGAGAAATCTAGAAGCCAAGTACAAATGATAGTGTTAATTTGGACGCATTAGATCTAATCGGGGAAAACCAACTCGATTTGTCTAATTCTACTCGATGTAACCTAAGTCAAAAAACAAATCTTGACCTGGACCAATCAGCTTTTCTAAAATGTTGTGAGTAAATCATGAATCCTTGGGCCCAATCGGTTGCGATAAAATTGTCGACTACTTTAGCGGCATATCCACCTAAGATTCTTAAGTAGGATAAAGTAACTTTCCCCTCTTCTTTGAAAGCAGTCGATAAATAAGTGGTTATGAAGTTGTGACTGAACTTCACTCGAATCTCATGCTAACATTCACTCAAGTGGCTCAATTGACTAGGATGAATCGAATTGACTTGGGCAAAATAGATGAGTGGAGCAAGATGGATGCTCTCCGATCAACCTTACAGCAAAATTTTAGTATGGCACCGTTTTACAGCCTTCTTGTCCACACCTATATCCTTGGTAAAAGAACATAACATTATAATGAATTGGTACCCCTTTTCGTGCATCGCATGACGTGGTGTTTCTTTTTTTAAAGAAAGTTGGGTTTGGTTTTTTTCATAACAAGGTGTCTGTGAATTACTGTATTTTGGTCCCTTCAGAGTTCTACGGAGTACGTAACCTTAAACCTAATACCGGTAATTCTAAGTCAGTGTTGTGATTGATTTCTTGCACCATTATTGCCATAATGATGACAGTAGTTTCTTATTTCTGCTAAGTGGGTACTTTAGTCTTTCAATTCAACTGTAAACGCTCACTTATTGAAGAATACTCTTAATTTCTCAATGAAATGAAAGTCTTCCGTTCGGTCCGTGCAAACTTCAGAACCACAAATGAGTCAGTCATCCTGTTATTTGCTTCTTCATGTCCAAACTGACTGAAGTTCAACTTTGAAATCAGATTTGCTGCAAATTTTAATTTAAAATACATTATTAAAATTTTGCTAAAGTCAGTTCAAAGTACAATCAGCGATGGAACTCAACAACCAGTCAACGCGCAGATTAACTTGAACCGCAGGTATGTGTGACCTCAGGTGTAGATTTTGTGGTTGAATTTTATTTTCTCCTAGTCTCTGATTTTTGATGCACTTCTGTACCAACTTTACTCACACCAGTAAAATGGTAAATAGAGGAACCTAAAGACAAGTTCAAGCTTTATCCGAGATTACCCGGGATCTGAACGTTAAACGTTAAGGCAAATTACACTAACAGTCACAGTTCTCATGAAGCAAAGCACCTCACGAAGAGTACCGAATTCTATGTACAGTTCAAGTTTGTTTGAAAAAAAAAATTACTTTTTTATTCAAATAAAATTTCAATTTAAAGGAGTAAATTGCAATTTATTTAATTAAAACTGCACTTTATTCAAACAAAATTGCAATTTATTCAAAATAAATTGCTATTTATTCAAATAAAATATAAGAAAATGTCAACCTAACTAAGATTTATCTGAGATTTATTCAAGTAAAATTACTTTGAAATATCAATAACATTTCAAATAAAATTGCCATTTTATTCGAACAAAATAGGAGTCGATGCCACTAGGGCTTGGTCGCTCTTATATCAGATGATTTGCAAGTTGAATTAGGCCTGTGCGATGTCTCGTTCAGTCCATCGAAGTCACTTCGATGCCGATTTCTAACATCGGAGCGATGTATCGAAACATCGAAAAATCGAAAAATATCGGAAAATATCGAAACATCGATCCACATCGAAACATCGATCGGTATCGAATCATTAATTTACTTAAAAACATCGAAACATCGATATGCATCGAAAAATTGATCTGCATGTAAGCATTACATTTACATCAAAATACCAAAACATCAACAAAAAACTGTCATATTTCTTGATTTTTGTTTTAAAGATCGATTGAAACAGTGACCAACACGACCCTTTGGTCGGAAAAATCGATAGAATCGAAGTTGTAATGTTTCGATGCGAATCGATGTTTCGGTGTGGATCGATGTTTCGATGCATCTCATGAGACATCGAACCGCATTCGATGTCCCTTAAACATCGAACAAGGGTCGATGTATCGAACATCGCACAGGCCTAAGTTGAATCAAAGCTACCATGTTTTTCGGTTGTATGCGGCTATTCAGACGAAAGTGTTTACAGGAGAAGTATCAAATATTTTGAAGGAGCTTCATACGGAAGATCTGTTACCAGGAGAAGTATCAAATTATTTAAGGCGCTTTATACGAAAAAAAGAAAAAGTGATCAGGAGAAGTATCAAATTATTTGAAGGAGCTCTGAAGCCACCTAATCGAGGAAACTTAAGACTTGGTCGCTCTGATATCACATGACTTGCAAGTTGAATCAGAACGACACGTCCACCGGGGGGTAGGGAAAAAATATAGGAAGATATTTGAAAGAAAAGTTTTTACGAGCAAGTTTTCACGAAGAAGTGTTTGGGGCAGGTGAAGTAAAATGGAGCTGGTTTTGGGGGAAGATTTTGGATCTTGGCCGCAATCACTTGAGGTTTAGCTGAAAGTTTTGGTGAAATAATTTGTGACATGAAATTAATAGAAATTAAAAAAGAAAATGAACAAAAGCACTTGCTCTCAGAAGTTTCACGTAGAAAAAAAAATTCTCACTCCACCACTCTCACTTACTCTGCATACCCCTTGAAATTATACAGAACATGATGCAGCGATGATAACTATAGATAAGAGGAACCAGCACACTGCACAGAGTTTTAAGAGAAAAAACCCAAAAGAAAGAGAACTTTCAATATAGACACTCACAAATGACGAAATAAGAGACAGTGGCCTAGAGTTCAAGATGAGAGGAACCATACCACCAGGCATTTTCTCAAGAACGGCTGATCGAAGTGTTTTGAATCAAAAAAATCGGTTACGGAATGGACACAAAAATTTTTTATTTTTGATATTTTCAAAAGCCCTCATCAGCTCCTCGTTCATATTAGGAGAAGCTCAACACTTTTATCAAGTTTTTTTCAAAAAAGCATCTTCTGAAAGTACGAAAAAAGTTCATATCCTCATAGCAGAGGCAATTGCCAACATTTTTGCTCCCCTAGACATTTACCAAAACACCCAGATTTTTTTTATAGCTATAGGGACTTGGAAGATTTTTGAATCAACCCTTTTGCTTATCCAGTTGAGAATTTCTCACAAAACTTGACAGATTCTGAAAAAAAATATCGAAACCTTCTGATCGATGTGCAACATGTTTCCTTGAGGAGAAAAAATAAGTGTATTTTTTCAAATCAAAAAATTTTTGGGGCTTCAATGGCAGAATCGGATCGATTCCATGGTCTGAGACATGGACTGCCCAAAAATTTTTAAATTTTAAAGAAATAAACCCAATTTTTTCACTTTCAGGTACCAAACTAGTTCACATCAATCAAAATGGTTCCAACCATTTGATCAGAATCAGTTATGTATTTGAAGAATTCTTAACAGGGTGGCCACAAAAGCCAATTCAAATTTTTTCCAAAAATCCGCCATAACTCAAAAAATTTAGGTTTTTTTGGGAAATGTCCTTGGGAGCAAAAATGTAGGAAATTGCCTGAACTTCAAGGACACGAGCTTTTCTCATAACTTTAAAAGAGCTTTTTTGAAAAAAAATTGAGATATAGATGTGATTGAGCCTCCCCCTTTTAAATATGCCCCAAAGGGCTAAGTATTGGAAGCTATCGATAATATGATAAATGAAAAATTTAGGGTTGATTCCCCATGCGACTTCCATGTTTCAAAACATTTCAATCAGCCATTCTCAAGAAAAATGCCTGGTACAGGTGCTCTGAATCACCATGTATACAGGGTGTCAATTAAAAAAGGAGCCAGGCCGAATATCTCGAGAACGGCTCCGGATTCCGAAAAACGCTGAAACACGTGTTAAATTATTTTGAGCAGGACATCTTTTTAAGGGGACGCCGATTTGGGGTCTCTCTCTGGGGGGTCCCCAAGGGGGCTACCACCTCCTTAAATCCAATACTTCTTTGGTACAAGTTAAACGTCAACATCGTTTTTCGTTTTCGATTATATCGAAGGTCCAAGTTCGATTTGGGCCCATTTTCAAGAGGCATTACTTACTCCTCTTTGAAGAGTCGGAATTCACAAATCAAGGACACTAAAATACTCTGAAAAGCAAGCCCTTTTCAGAAAAAAATTCAATTATAACAAACATTTATTCAAATTTTGGTTTTGAAGCTCAAAAAACTTTTAGACGTTTTTGGGCCCCAAGGAGAGCCATCTGAAAAATTCCGAATTACGACCCCTATTGAATGATACATCAATCGAAAAGACGTAACAAACCGAGCATTTTGGCGCAAACCGGGGGTGGATATCGTTTTTACATTCGAGATATCGAATGTCAATTTACAGATTGCGATATCTCGATTGTGAACAACGATATCGAACTCCGGTTTGCACCGAAATGCTCAGTTTGTTACGCCTTTTCTATTTATGTATCAATCAATAGGGGTTGTACCTCGGAATTTTTCAGATGGCCCTCCTTGGGGGCCAAAAACGTCTAAAAGTTTTTGGGGGCTTCAAAACCAAAAATTTTACTAAATGTTTGTCATAATTAAATTTTTTTTTGAAAAGGGCTTACTTATTAGAGTATTTTGTGTCCTTGATTTTTTAAAATTTCCCACTCTTTAAAAAGGAGTAATGATTTTTTGAAAATTAGTCCAAATCGAACTTTGACCTTCGATGTTTCAAAAACGAAAACCGATGTTGAACTTCGATTCGCACCAAAAGTCTGATAATTTCACCCTCTTTTCGATTAATAAATAAAATATGGGGGTCCCCGTTTGAAGTATTGAATTTAGGGACGTGGTATCCGCCCTGCGGGCCCCCTGGAGATGGCCCCGAAATCGGAAACCCCCTATAAAGATGTCCCCCTCAAGCATTTGAACACGTGTTTCAGTGTTTTCCAAAATCCAGAGCCGTTCTCGAGATATTTGAGATATTTTTTTTTTTTTTTTTTAGCTCCTTTTTTAATTGACACCCTATATGCTATGAAACTTAATGAAAAGCGGTATTACAAGAATAACAACGCAGTCAAAGCAGCTTACACTGATTGACTGCATGTTATCTTTGTATCGCTAGACTGCGATACAAAATCTGCTGGCTGCTTGTTTTTTTTTTTTTTTTTTTTTTTTTTTTTTTCCGCGAATATCAAATAAGTATGAATTTTATTTTGACTCACAATTTCATCCGATGGCAATATTTGAACCGACACGTCAATAACTACCATCATAATCAAACCCAAGATTGCGCTGCTTCTTTTCTGCGCCTGCGGACAACTCATCCTTTGTTTTTTTTTTCACTCGTAAGAATTCTTGAAGGGGAAATATACTGATTACTTAATGCTGTACGGATTCAAAGAGCCAGCCTTTCCAAAAATACGTCCGATGATGAGACTGATCAATCCAAGAATGTTTTCACGTCGAAACTAACTTCAGCATGGAGATACTATCCGTGAAACGAGCACTGAGTAACGTTACGATTCTTGAAAAATTGTAAATTCAGAGATGTTTATAAGGTGAATCTTCAGCGTTTGGTGCCGATATCTGCCACCAGAGCGCTACCGTTCAATTAAAGTCGAATTACAGGCCGAAAGTAATTTATTTTTAAGAAAACGGAGTGTCAGTTATACTTGATAATCATCTGAAAAGTGTCTCTACAAAAAATCTCGTCAATAACTTCAAAAATAAGGCTGAAAGTACTAAAAAATGAAATATAGCAAATCGATTCTAGTATCGGAATACGTTTTACGTTTGAATCAATGTGTCATACTACGTAGCAAAATACGCAACAGACCAATTAAATAACTTCTACAATTTTGTGGTTATCACATTTAGCATTAAAAATTGATAAATAAAAAAAAAATCAGTGTACGTTGTATTTAAATCAACTAGATGTATCTGGTTCAAAATTTTAGGAGCTAAATATTTAACTTTTAAATTTGCTAGTATAAGGCGACAACCGCGAGGCGACTAAAGTGTAAAAAATGAGATAAATCTAATAATAATATAATAAAAACAAAAACAAAAACAAAAATAAATACATAAAGAAATAAAGAAATATGCAAATAAATTATTACAATAAAATTAAAAATCCTGACAAATACTCGGAAGTTTTTTTTTTTTTTTTTTTTTGTTTTTTTTTTTTTGTTTGTTTTTTTGTGTAAAATTTAAGTAAATCTCCCTTCTCCTCCTCTTCATACGCACTACAATAAAATGCAACGTGTTCCCGGCAGAGGCAAAATGAATAGCATCTGTGCTATGTGCTTTTTGCGCGCTCTCGCGTGTAATAATATGTGATGTTTAGTGCTGTTGGTGATTTTTACCTTTTGCCTTAATGGACAGGTGTTGTGCATTCATTGAACAATGAACAGGTTTCGAAGAAGACTTATAGACGTATGTAAAATATTAAGGAGATTCTATGAACCAACTCATTTTATTTTTTTTTTATTTTTAAGGGCTTAGTCTGGCAGCCAGGTGAACTATTAACTTGAGGAAAAAATGTTCAAATTTTTTACGAAATTCTGAGAATTATTTTCCACGTATATCGTGTCATTTTCAAGAATGTGGATGGTCCTCCCTTCTGTTTTTTCAACGCGCCTGGAGAAATTTTGGTCACGCACGGCGCGTTTTAAAGAGTTGGAAACTTTTACCGTTTTACCTTTTTAACTTATTTCTGGAAGAAGTAAAAAAAAATGCATGTATATGTATATCATTCCTCCTATTTTCACATTTAAAAAAAATAAAAAAAAAAAATCCTCATCAACCCGCGAACCTGAGGGGGGGGGGGGGCTTGATTCTACTCTTTCGGACGGGACGAGACGAGACGAGATAGCGCGAATCGACCAATCCCATCATTGGTTTAAATGGAGTTATATGACCGATTTCGAGTCATTCGATGCCTGCCGGACGGAGTACTCATTTTATCTGAAATGAACGACTCAAATGACCTCGAATTTGTCACGTGACGCCGTTTAAGCCAATGGGAATGATCGATTCCCGCTATCGCGTCTCGTCTCGTCCAAAAGAGCAGAATCGGCCCCCTAGACCTCAAGCTTCAATTCCGTATTTTACCAATCAGACATACCTTCACAAATTGCTCTTTCCGTACATACTTCCCATGATGCATCACTCCAACCTATAGATGTTCAATTTTGGAATTTCTTGAGCTCTTAGGTCATCTCCACAGTCCACATCCTTGGTCATTTTAAGAATTTTAACTTTCCAAAAAGATCGTGTAATTGGAAAACAGTATCACGGAGAAAAAAAGCTTCGGTTCATATGGAACACCGCCGAGGGTGTTTGGTTCCAGTAACCGAAGTTGAGTACCGAACTTTAGTTTGGAGTACCGAAGTGGCTCAGTAGGAACGAAATGTGAGTCACATAGTATTAGTCACACTTACCGAAACCTTCGGTACTCCTAACTGAAGTTCGGTACTCACAACCGAAAACTTTAGTTACTGTAACCGAACACCTCGGTGTTCCATATGAACCGAATTTCAGTTCTTATAACCGAATTTTTTTTCTCCGTGATGATAAAGCTGTAGTAAATTAAAGAAACGTCGCAACAAATCCATAGCCGCTAATGGGTTTGTTGCAAACGTTTGCTACAACGATTAAGAGTGTTTCATCAATGGGGCTATTGCACACTTTTGCTATAAGCGATTTAATAGTCGATTAAGGCGTAAAAACCTCAAAAATAACGATGGCGGCACTAAAAACTTCCAAAATCCACCCCTAAACTCAATAAACGCAGTTATTTGCTGGAGCGTAATGGTGGCCGAAGGCACTAACAATGGGAGATTCCCATCTAACAATTCTGAAACTCCATCAAGAAGTGACCAATAAGAGACTACTTTCATTCGACACCGGTGTCACTTGATGTTGCGGTACCATTCATCGGATGTGGATCATTACTCTGATGACTAATTACTCTGTGAATCATCCTTGTCAGCATAGAAAGAGTGACGAAATGAAGATAGGAATCTCCCATTGTTAGTGCCTTCGGCCACCATTACGCTCGCGCAAATAACTGCGTTTATTGACTTTAGGAGTGGATTTTGGAAGTTTTTAGTGCCGCCATCGTTATTTTTTGAGGTTTTTACGCCATAATCGACTATTAAATCGCTTATAGCAAAAGTGTGCAATAGCCCCATTGCAAAATCGCCTGAAAAGTCCGTTAGTGGCATCAGACAGTTATAAAATGCAATTATTAACTCACAAGAGGCGTTTAATGAAATGCAAGATGGCGGAGAAATATCGAGCAATTCGACTCCTCAGAGAAAAAACTCAACTTGAAATTTTGAGTCACCACCCTTGCATGTTTACACCAACCTCGATTCGGACCCCAAACAAAAGAACAGGACATGATATTAAGTGCCGTCTTCCTCGTTTACTACGCAACGTAGAACTTTTCTGTAGTTATCACTGTGCTTCTATAGTGACAAAATGTGTATAAATGGGCCTTTAATTTCTTTCAAATTTACTTTTTGGAAGCAAATTCAGTAATCTCATTGTTCAAATTCGTAGGTTTTGTTCTTTTGTTTGGGGTCCGAATCCGAGGTTGGTGCGTACATGCAAGGGTGGCCACCCGAAATTTAAAGTTAAGTTTCCTCTGCGAGGAGTATGAGTTTTATACTTTTTTAATGGTCTCATCGTTATTTTCGCAGCATTTTACATTCGAAATGATACTCCATTTGCCTACAACAAAACCTTGCAAGAGCTCCATTGATGAATTCACGCTCACATGTGCTGACATGTGCTCACATGTCCTTAGATGCATCTAAGGAACGTCAGCACCTGCGAGCAGACTTCAGGATGTACCCTGAAAGTACCAAGCGGATGAAATACTCAGAAATTTAGCCCTAAGTTATGTAATACGAAAATTCCAGTAAGCCACAAATGAGTGCGAGTGAGGCAGATAGACATAGCATCACTTGCACTCACTCGCACGCATCAAGGTAATGGCGAAATGAATTTCATAATTTACGGCCTTAGTTCTACTCTAAACCAATTTTGCTTGTTTTGTGCTCAGAAAATCCTCAAAACAATATCGCAGGTGCTGACGTTCGCGTTCTCAGATTTTGCGTGTGTTTCCTTTGTTTTCAGTTTGAAACGCCAAAACCATGACTTTTCCCCAAAATCAATCACTGGTGCTATCCATCGGATGGAAATCTGGAAAAGTTTCGCGAGGAATCGTCTTTGGCGGGAAATTAAAAAATTTTACATTGAGTTGAATGAGAAAATACTTTTAATTATATGCGGAAAATGGCATGACAGTCGGGCTTAAAATCCACCAGAGTGTATTCGAAAACCGCGGGGAGAGATGAGGCCGTTACTAGGACGGCTGTTGCGTTGGTCGATGCTATAGGTTCTTTCTGAACCATCTAGTTTCTTTGTTCGGCCATACGGTGAGTCTGGTAGTGTGTATGACCTATGCGTCGTAAAACCTGACGGTAGTCCGCCGGTCGGCGGTCTATTCGGTTGTGAGTAGGGTTGCAGTCTATTCGGTTGTGAGTTGGGTTGCCATCCTGCAGCTGGCAGTAAGCATCCTCGTTGCATTGTACCCGTCGTACTCGTAACCGTGCGCGGTGGCTGTAGTACGACTGAATACGGTGTTGTTCCGACTCCGACCGAAGGCGGCCGCGGTGGTACGACCGGACCCGGCCGCGGTGGTACGACCGGACCCGGCCGCGTCTGAGCCCCTATCAACCCCTTCTGGGGCGGCAGTCCTTCCTTCTCGGCGTAAAATGACATCAATTTTTGAGCGCAGACCTCCAAAGGCACCTTATTCCCATTGACCATGATCATGCAATTGTTATTTTGACACTCGGCCGGTTTCGTAGCCCCCATGCACGAAGTCTGAAAATCGACTGGCATCTTCAGAAATTTCTCCAATCCTTTCTCGCATTGTGAATTGGCGTGATTCAATACCGCTTGAAAGGAGACCGCCCCTTTATTCCTCCGGGCGTTTTCGATATTTTTGCAATAGATGTTTCCAACGATCTTTCTAAGGTCTTTCATTTCATTAGTCTCCCTCTGTTTCTATAATAACATAATAAAACATGAGATTTACTGGCATTAATTCCATATCGGGCCTGCACCATCTCACAGAGTTCATTTGTCCGCAAAAATTATCGCGGTTGTGGGGGGGGGGGGCGGCGAGTATCCATGCCTTTCCGAAGTGGAAAGATTTGAGACCATCAGATCTATTCACCCCGGCCAGGAAACGAACCCAGGACCTTCGGGTTAGTAGCCATAGGGACCAAAAAAAGCGTGGTCCCGGCAGTGTGCGCAAGCGTGCATCTTGCGTGCGGTTTCGACCAATTAGAGACCACGTGACCGTGCGTAAGCTACGC
Source organism: Trialeurodes vaporariorum (assembly GCA_011764245.1). Lineage (NCBI taxonomy): Eukaryota > Metazoa > Arthropoda > Insecta > Hemiptera > Aleyrodidae > Trialeurodes > Trialeurodes vaporariorum. The sequence goes on from VMOF01000001.1 coordinate 54,905,710, forward strand.
TCGGGACCGAACATTATTTGGTCCCAGGGCCGCTGACCACTTGAGTCTGTCAATGAAAATTTGGTTAGGGAGTGCCGACACAGACGCGACGCCGCACAGTGGAGCGAGTCAATGGGAAATGCCGGACATGACGAGGCAAATTTAAATGCGTATATCTTCGTTAATAGGCAACGTAGAAGTTTGAAAGTAGTTTCATTAGTTTTATTGTACAATTTCCTTTGAGAATCATCCCTCATAGTTGATTTTTTGACAGTACAAACATTCAAATTTGTATTTTTAGTCATATCTTTTCATGTGCGACCAATCCCATTCAGTGGCGAAGCGTGCAATTTGACAACGTTGAAATGATTCCATTTAAACTCATGAAAAATATCGAACTGTTGGGTGTTCGGTGAAAACCTTTGCATTCGACCTTTTACATGGGTTTAAATGTACACATTGCAACGTCGCCAATTTGCACGCTACGCCACTGCTCCCATTGACTCGCTCCACTGTGCACTGTGCGCCGGACGTGACGCTCCGCATCAGGGCTGCCGTTTTGCGTATAATCAATGCTATTTTATCAATTCACCGATGATTCCACCGGTTGAGAAAAGGTTACTCAGTAGAGTTCAGTGCATGACTGTAATAAACTAAAATACTCGCATCGGTAATCTTTTCTCAACCGGTGGAGTCGTCGATGACTTGAAGAAATTTGCGGATATCTTAATTAATCAACGGAGTCTCCACCGATTAAGGAAATATTACAGATCAGAGTATTTTCGTGCATTACAGTCATACACAGAACTGAACTGTGTAATCTTTTCTCAACCGGTGGAATCATCGGTGAATAGGAAAACAGTCTCTGGTTTCCAGGAGTCGCTGCTAGATGGCGCCGCGCCGTCTTAAGGGACTCCATCCGGAGTTTTGCAATCGGGCGACAAGGTGAGACCGGGTTATATTCGGCGGTTATATCCGACTTTTCACCAATCGGTGGCTATCGTTGCTCAGCGCCAGAAAGGTATGCTTAATTACGTCTAAATTGCCGCTCTTGAGAATCTGCCTCGGTTAGCGCAGTGGAAGAGTGCTCTCCTGTGGATTTAGAGATCCCTGGCTCGATCCCTGCCGCTGATGTTATGTTATAATGTTTTATTTTTTCCCCAATTAAATCAATTTTTAAATGACTGAATATACATTTCAAGGTGCATATCTAGGTGTAATTCCGTAATTATTAACTTTTCGAACTTTTCTCAATTATGATTTAATTATATATATTCAAGCAGCACTGAAGGGCTACCTTTGAAGCGAAAGAAAAAGAGAGAAAAAGAAAGGGAGGGATAGAAAAAGAAAGAAATGGCAGAAGGTGATAAAGGAGGAGAAAATTGAGGGGGAAAGGGGAAGGAAAAGCAGATATTGACTGTAATTGACTTTAAATAAATATGCAAATTTATATTAGAGGAGCTCGAAGGTTAACCACTCTGTTTTTTGTTGTTTTCTTTGTTTTTTGTTTACAATCTCAGAGAGTACAGGATTTTAAATCCAATCAAAGTTTAATCCTGACCGATCTCTAAATAAACCAAAACATTAACCGTAGATACTGACCTAAATTCTGATGAATTTATTTTTTACTTTGTTCCAAGTGGAAACAAACAAGGAGATGATTTGGTACTTTTCGTCAGTGATTAAGAGTAAAATTCAGAATAGTGTGAAATTTTGCTTCATGGACCTCAATTTTTTAAAATTTTCTGGGGGCGGACAACCGGACCCCCGCTAACTGGCAGGAGAAAAAACTTTTTTCTCTCTTTGCCGTTGAAGGGGGCAGTCACGGTCGGGGGGGGGGGGCAGCCCCCTCTTCCCCCTAAGAGACGCCATTGTTTCAAAAAAGCTTAAAAATTTAAATATTTATTATGACGAAATGATACAAGCAACTACTTATGAGAATCAATACAGTGACTAGATAAACCACTGTGTGGTCATTTTGGTCGTGTTGCTGATTGGCTGGCGTTTACGCACCCAAGCGGCCTCTCCCGCCTATAAGAACGCGTGGAAAATGTCTGATTTTCAAAAAAATTAGAGCGAGCGGAAGTGGAATGAGTGGAAGTTGAGAGCATGTAAACAAACTGGCCGCTGACGACGGCTGAGACGAGAGATTTCCCTAATTCAATGATTATGGCAAAATAAGGGCTAACGTTGAAGTTTGAAGCCTAGTTTCATAATTTTGACGCTTAAAACTTTCGATAAAGACCTTATTTTCTACATTTGGTTTGATATTTATATTTTAACGATTTTTTGAAAATCGGGTGTTTTACACGCATTCTTATGGGTGGTGAGGTCGGCTTGGGTGCGTAGCAATTGACCACACTGTGGTTTATCTAGTCACTGTAAGAATCAATGATATCAAGCGCTTACCTGAGCGATAGTCTGATGAACTAATAAGGAAAGGAGAATCAGGGAGTAGATGGTGACCATCACCACACGTATTCCAGAACTCATTCTGGGTGCTCGTTTTCCTTTTCAGCTGCCTTGAGCTCCGACAGCAATCAGTTTTTGTAAACTATATGAACACCATGCGCCGACATCGACAATCGTGGTCCTATCGAAAATCAGCAGTTCGTGAAGTTTTCTTTGTCTATTTATACCAGGCGGTGAAATGTCGAAAAGGCGAACTAAACGCGATGCGAATGTCAAGCCTCCATTACGCAATTTCCTCGCTAAGCTTCCACGAACGAACACGCCTTGGTGACTTTAGTCGTCGAGCTTTCCCGCGTGAGATGTTTGAGTATCAATGTTCTCAGGGTTGCCGCTTTGCGGACGCGGCAGGACGAATGTCAGTACTTGCGGCATTTTCCGATGGATAGCGCCACTCGCTTCACTCTATACTTCCGTGTTTTCGCCGATAGGAAGAGCTGGAGCAAAGAGTAAACAAGAGTCGTAATTGCATTGAGAGACCAGCATGGTCAATGCTGATAAGAGTTGGCTTCTGATTGGCTGGAAATGGAGGGAAATCGTGGTGCAGAACTGTTTTAGGCCTTATGGAAATTAACACGGGGTTTTCATTCTGATGGGACGTTTATCTCGAAACCTGTGCAAAATTGCCTCTAAACAATTAATACGAGTCGATTTAGCAGAATTTTCCGAACAATTTGATAGGTCATAAGTGCCATTTTATTGCAAATTCGAAAAGACTGTTTCAGTTGAAAAGTACACATAATAGTGATTTTTTAGTTAATCAAACACACGCTAAGCATGTAAACACACTATTGTGCAGACTTTTCAATTGAAACAGTCTTTTCGGATTTGCAATAAAGTGGCACTTGGCCTATCAATTTGTTCGGAAAATTCTGCTAAATCGACTCGCACTAATTGTTTAAAGGCAATTTTGCGCTGGTTTCGAGATAAACGTCCTTGAACGAAAACCCCCTGTTCATTTCCACAAGGCCTAAAACAGTTTTGCCCCAGGCGCGTTTCCGATCCCTTATCTGCGTTGACCACGCCTTTTATTCAATTGCGACTCTCGTTTACTCTTTGAGCTGGAGTCCTTAAGGTGATTCCATGGCAAACTTCCGGAAATTTTAATCCGATAGATGGGCGTTACTTGTCGCTGGCTCCGAAAATAGCCGTTTTTGACGGTTTTCGGCTGTTTTCTCTGAACAGACGAATAATAGGCAAAAAGTCGGAATGTCAGCACCTGCTTAATTTTTTGAGCCATAAACGGGCCAAATTGGTTCTAAAAAAAAGGCGTAACTAGGCAAAGAAAAAATCATGTATAATTTGGAGTTTTATCAGTAAAAAATTACAGGTTTCTGTTTCACCTGTAATCTTTACTGATAAAACTCCAAATTACACAGGATTTTTTCTTTGCATAGATACGCCTTTATTTTAGAACCAATTTGGCCCGTTTACGGCTCAAAAAATCAAGCAAAAAATTAAGCAGGTGCAGACATTCCGATTTTTTGTCTATGATTCGTCTGTTCAGAGAAAACAGCCGAAAATCGTTAAAAAACGGCTATTTTCGGAGCCAGCGACAAGTTACGCCATCTATCGGATTAAAATTTCCGGGAGTTTGCCATGGAATCACCTTAAATACTACGAGAGTTGCGCCTTGTCGGTATCTGTTTCTGAAGAGGGACCCCGGACCACCCTCTCAACACTGCGCGAATAGACCTGTTTAGTGATGACGTCATGATCAAAATTGGATCGAAACAAATGCTTCATCTCGCCCACTCTCGTGGATTTACCCATAAGAAATCAGATCCAAATTTTCGAATGCAAATTCATGCTAGCTAACTACTTACCAGTTTTCTCAAATTTTATTGTTCCATTGGATTCCACGAGCCTTAAAGTATCTTTTCAATCCGACATAATTCCTAAAAGATCACAAGTGAATTTACAATTACAGTTACCTATACCGAAAGATGTTCTATGTTTTTTCCTTGTCTTACTCTCTGTCACTTGTGGGAGTATCAGGGCCATGTCACTCAATCATCCTAAATTCTCTTCGTATCGAAACCTGTTCGAGGTAGAACACGTGGGGTGATGGTGCTGATGAGCCTATATTCTAGAATTCCGTGCCAATAAGAGACTGTGAGTGGGGCAAGAACAAAACATAGGACTTTCTTCGATAAAACTGTGATTGTGGATTAATGCGTATTGTTTAATAAATGTTGTTGCAGCGTGATTATATTTGAAGGTACGTGGAATCCAATGGTGTAGTAAAATCTGAGATAACTTGTTGTTTACTAGCACTTTGCATTAGAAAATTTCGGATCCTGTTTCTTATGGGAAAACCTACGAGAGCAAGTGAGATGGAGCATTTGTTTGGATCCAATTTTTTCGTGACATCACTTGAAACCGGTCTAATAGGATTTGAAATTTCAGATCCAATTTAACGGGAAACTCTCGGAGGTCAGAGGAGTAGATAACCTATTTGTTTGGGTCCAATTTCGTGTGAGACGTCTTTCTAAAATTTTCCGTTTTGAGAATTTTTTGAAAATCAAGCAAAACGGGTACATCTTGGTTGAAAGTTGACACGTGCTCTTATTGATATTCATCGGCCCAACTTGGCATTTTTGCACGATTCCACGAAAATAAGATCTTTAGATACGCGGCAGGAAAATACAGGGTGTAAAAAAAAGGAGCAGCTCCAAATAACTCGAGTTTGAGTTCGAATTTCAAAAAACGACGAAACACAGGTTCCATTATTTTGAGGGGGACATCTTTTAGGGGGGTTTCCAAATTCCAGGCCCCCAGGGGAGCGGATCCGGGGGTCACCGCCCCCTAAATCACATTTCTCAAATGGCGACCCCTAATTTTTATTACATAACTGTGAAGAGCATAAAATTCTATAAGAATCTTGGAGCAAACCGCTGGTCGATAGTTTTTCGTGTTCGAGATATCGAAAGTTAAAGTTCGATTTTGACCCATTTTCAAAAATTCATATCTCCCACTAAAAAAGTCGGATCTTAAGAAAATTTTAGCTTAAAATACTCTACAAAACAATTACTTTTCAGAAAAAAATAAGACTGTCCAAGAAACCTGATTTTTAGGCTTCAAAAAAAATTTCAAAATTTTCGAAAATTTTGAATCAGCGATATTCTTGTAAAACGGCCCGAATCAACAATTATGGCTTGATATCGGTTAGCTGAGTCCAAATGAGCGATGCAAAGTGCTTAAAAGCTCAATAAAGTCTCAAAATCACGATTAAAATGACCAAATTCAGTATGGAGAACATGACTAAATTCAGAGTCAGGAAACACCCCTTTCTCAGACTTTAATGAGGTTGTGGGGACATTTGAGAGCTTTGCATCGCTCATTTGGACTCAGCTAACTGGTTTCCAGCCAAACTTGTTGATTCGGGCCGTTTTACAAGAATATCGCTAATTCCAAATTTTCGACAATTTTGACATTTTTTTTGAAGCCTAAAAATCAGGTTTCTTGGACAGTCTTATTCTTTTCTGAAAATTAATTGTTTCGTAGAGTGTTTTAAGCTAAAAGGTCTTTAAATTCCGACTTTTTTAGTGGGAGTCATGAATTTTTGAAAGTGGGTCAAAATCGAACTTTAACTTTCGATATCTCGCCAAAATTCTTAGAATTTTATGCTCTTTAAAGGATATGTTATAAAAATTAGGGGTCGCCATTTGAGAAACGTGATTTAGGGGGGCGGTGACCCCCGGATCCGCCCCCCGGGGGACCTGGAATTTGGCAACCCCCCTAAAAGATGTCCTCCTCAAAATAATGGAACCCGCGTTTCAGCGTTTTTTGAAATTCGAACCCAAACTCGAGTTATTTGGAGCTGCTCCTTTTTTTTTTTTTTACACCCTGTATATGGACTGAGGGGAGAGAGCCAAAAAACAAGGGGGGAAAAACTGAAGGCAACGTCATCACTCTTCTGATTACAAAGTAATGCGTTCTAAAAGAAAGCGCGTGTAGGATAGTGGTTTGAAAGTTTGGATGGTGGCAAATAATTTTAATTAAAAAGACATGCCGTGTGTCACTCGTGTGTGTGGTAGTATTTGCGATTTCGGTGAAAAACGTGGATAGTAAAGTACTAACTTTCCCCAGATCTACCGACACCGAGGCTGAGAATATCGTAAATTGATTTCTTCTCCTTATGAACCAGGTTCATTGAACCTACGTGAAAGAATTGAAGCTTAGAGAGTTTTAATGAGTCTTACAAACGTGAAAATTTTCAATATTTTTTAAATCTTTCAAATTTAAAGGGTTTCATGCAAAAAAAAAAAAAAAAAAAAAAAAAAAAAAAAAAAAAAAAAAAAAAATCGGTGGCCTCTGTCTGTCAGTTCGTCAGACCGTATACTCACATAATTTTTGCTATTGATGTTACAATGTTGAATCCTATTGAAAGAACACATAAAACCAATCATTTCAGCGCAATTCAGAAGTCAATATACACATTTTTGAGTTCAAAATATTGCAAGTCAAAGTTTCTCTTTCGGTAATAACCTACCTCAATATTAATTAACTTGCGGCATCTCGAACACAAAAAAATACATTGACTTCCGGTTTACGTTGAAATGCGCTTGGTTTTATATTTTCCTTTGAATGATGTAAATCACAATCACATGACAATTCAGCATTTACAGTGTCAAGGATTGGTCCAAATCGAACATCCATAATAATTTCCAATGAAAAATATCGAGTCCAACTTTAATGTACTCTGCACAGTATGTTGTAAAAAACGCATTATAAAGATAACTTTTGACCAATGAGTCAAAAGGGTTCGTACACTTTTCTGTTTCATTCATTTGATATTTTGATAAACCGACAATGACACATTTTTGAGTTCTAAAGCTTCACAAACGATGTCAAAAATCAGGCTGGAGCGTTTGAATTTTACGGGATCTCAATATGATTTACATTGGCAGAGAGTCTGATAAATAAGTCACTTGTTTCGTTGTTTGTTTTCTTTTAAATTGGTTATATTTCAGTGGCGCGCATTTGCCCGTCAATTTGACATCCACTGGCATTTTTGCCAGTGGGTGCCCATTTTTATTTAAACCCACGGAGAATATCGAATCCTTTGGAGTTCCTACAGTATATACTCGCATGGGCGGCGCGTATAAGGGGCTATTGGGGCTATAGCCCCCCCCCCCCACTTTTTTGGGAACGAGGGGCTAAACAAATTTTTGAACGGAAAAAAAAAGGGAAAAAAGGGAAAAAGGAAAAAGAAAGAAAAAGAGAAAAAGAAGAATGAAAAAACGTTATCAATTTCTCATCGCCATCTGTCTGCTTCATTCAGAAGTTACTAAGGAAACGAGACTGTCACCTTTTTCAAAAATTTTCCTAACCAAATTGTTTCAAGTGTGTCTATTTAGTCCAAATTTTCAGTATTTTTAAATTTTAGTCCCTTTGAAGTCAAAATTACAAATGTTCCAAAAGAAAAAATGGTTATTTATCCCCCACCCGCCTGCGTCAAACTTTATTTTGAAAAAGGTGAAGAAAGAAAGAAAGAAAAAAGAAAGTAGTAGTAATTTTCGTTTATGTTTAGGAGAAAGAAAGAAAAAGAAGAAAATAAAGAAAGAATAAAAAGCTGTTGATTTTTAGCCCCCCCACTTTTTGACCCCACGCGCCGCCCATGTATACTCGAAAAGACTTTTTGAATTGGTTAAAATGCAAACGGAGCAATATAGATTGCTTGCAATGTCACTGTTGACACTGTTAACCAAAAATAATTATAATCAAAGTTGTTTGAGGTGGAAATGCCATACTTCAAAATTTACTATCCAAAAGTCTATGCGAATCTCGCACTCACAAATCAGCAATGGGTCTGTTGCAAACTTTTGCTACAGCGTTATAGAGTGTTCAATCTCGTGTAATATCGCGTGAAAAGTCCATCAGTGGACATCCAAGTGGCATCAGAAAGTCATAAAATGCAGTATGGAACTCACGAGAGACGTTTAATGAAATCCAAGATGGCGGTAAAATATCGAGCAACCTGTATGCATGCACCACGAACATCCAAGGATAGCCAACCTCACAATATCGATCACACCTAATCACGGCGTAAATAAACACATAACCTCTGAAGCTGTGAGGTTGTCAACGTTGGCAATCCTTGGATGTTAAAGGTGCATGCATACAGATTGCTCGATATTTTACCGCCATCTTGGATTTCATTAAACATCTCTTGTGTGTTTATTATCGAATTTCATGACTTTCTGATGCCACCAATGGACTTTTCGGGCGATTTTACATACGATGATACACTCTATATCGTTGTAGTAAAAGTTTGCAACAGACCCATTTAAGTGAAATTAAACAGCCTCTCATATTTTGAGCTTTCCTTTCGATACTGGCCCCATATTTTTGATTGACAGGTTTGTAAAGCCGGGTCCACACCTGAGCATTTCGCCGCACCGAACTGCGTACCGTACAGCATTCGCCCGAATGCGCGCCAGTATGGACGTCGCGCCGCACCGAATGAGCCATGAGTTGTGCGGTGCGGACTGTTCGGCTGTGCTCGCTCAGGGAGGCGGTTTTTGTGACCCGAGTCAAAGGCAATTCCGTGCGGCGCGGACGCAGGTGTGGACGCATCCGGTTGCGCGTGGACTGTTTCTATACGGACGGATATTTCTTGAGTACGGGCGAACAGACCGAGGCGTTGTTCGTGCACCATTCGGTGCGACCTGTTCGTCGAAATAAAAAAAAATCTCCGCAAAGCCCACACCGCATGAGCATGCGGGCGAATCACTGTGGGGCCGATGCCCGATTTAGGTGGCCAAAACCTAGGTTCAGATAAATCGATTTCTGACATCAAGGTGCTCAGAGTAACATGTGTGGACCTCAAATCAATGACAATTTACCGCCCTAGCATGATAATGGCTCTGGGGCGACGTTATCAAGATATGATGTCAACAAGTGCGAAAATCCTCCGCCGCAGCTTGACAATGACCCGCACTGATCTGAGGCGTCTGGGAGCTTTGTTATCAAAACAAACGCCAAACTTTCATGATGGGCGTGATTTTAAAAGGTAAGACGACACTTTCATATAGGGATCCGATTTTTTTGTCTTTATTTTTTCACATGCATGAGGTGACGAAGATCCGTCTTTTTTTCATTGAATTCCATCAGTCATCAAAACTTCAGTGGACTCAAAAAAGCGGTACACGCGGAGTCACGCCTATTCTGTTGCTAGATTCTGATTCCAAATTTCATGTAGTTTCAGAATATGTCCAGCTTTTTTAGCGCAAGTTAGCAGAAAGGTGTTTTTTTCGGCCCTTTTTTTAAGAAAAAATACATCAAAAATGGCAAAAAAAATTGTTTCTCCTGATTAATGGAGAAAAGAATGCTTACGAAAACGAACTTGTCAGCTATTAGGAGTGTCATACAGATTTCACTAACCTAAAATAAATTAGAAAACAGATCAGTTAATTGATTAATTTTGATATTCTTGTAATAAATCCAATAGAACCGAGCATTTCATTGGTTGCTCAAGAGAGATGCATTTTTGAGATTAGACATGATGTACCTGGTGAATTTTTTTTTTTTTTTTTTTTTTTTTTTTTTTTTTTTTTTTTTGCGCAAGTTTGTGTCTAAATAATACGCTTTTAATCGTGAGCTGTGTCAGTTTCCATTTGAACACTTATTAAAACTCATCAGCACCTAATGTTTCGCCCGTCATAGAAAGTGTCGCGAATATGACCGAGGTGACCCAGGACACAGCGAAATAGTACATTCCAATTGTTTGGTCGTAATGAAAACAAGATGGATCTTCGTCACCTCATGCATGTGAGAAAATAAGGACAAGAGAATCGGATGCCCCATGCAAAAATGTTGTCTTACCTTTTAAAATCACGCCCAACATGAAAGGTTTGGCGTTTGTTTTGATAACAAATCTCCCAGACGCCTCAGATCAGCGCGGGTCATTGTCAAGCCGCGGCGGAGGATTTTCGCACTTGTAAAACATGTTTTTCTTGCAGCAATAGATGGTTTGTTCTATGAGTAGATCGAAATCACTCCCAACGAAAAATAAAACAAAAATAATGGAGCGAACAAATAAAAAAGGGAAGGGGGGAAGACTGAGAAAAGGAGCGGGCATTGGCGGATTCAGCCCTCATAGACGGGGGGGGGGGTGAAATTGGGATTTTCGCCCCCCGGCGACCCCTTTTTCCGTTTTACTCTCCTCCTTTCCCCCTTCTTTTCCCCTTCTCTCACCTTCCCTCCCCCTTTTTCCCCTATTTTCTCTATTTTTTGGTCGAACTGGGGGGGGCGATCGCCCCTTCGCCCCCCTGTATTAGCCAATGGGAGCGAGGAGAGGAGGGGAGGGGGAGAGAGAGAGAGTTCTTTGGGCATGGACTCTCAATGAATGAGTAACAAAGTAACCGAAAGCACCTCGAAGGAAATCTCTGATTTCAACCAACGATAATGGTTTACGCGCGATAAGTACAATTCTATGGAGGAGGGGGAGGGGAGGGGCTTAAGGGGGCCACCAAAGGGACAACAGGTCTTCTAGGACCATAAAGATTGATTCTGAGGTCCATACGTGGTCAAAAGAGGCATATGCGTCTACTTGGGGGTTTTGGCCGCCTAAATCGGGCATCGGCCCCATAGTGCGAATGCCCATGCGCCGTGCGGAGCGCCGAAATGCTCAGGTGTGGACCCGGCTTAAGAGGTCGACTTTCCCATATTTTTCACCTCCACGCCACACATATCTGCGTGCCATATTTAGTGTAAACTCATCGGGACGTTTTGAATTAAAAGTATCAATTATTTTTAATTGTTAATGCGCGGATCGATATATTTTATTCTCAATTTGTATAAGAGCAATCCCTGATTCAGCAAACGGTTGTGTGACTGTAACTGGTCAGTTTGAATCCCGAAACAGTGTTACCAGATTGGGGTGAAAAAGCCGCACGCTTCACATTGATTTGAATTGGGACGATACGGCTTTTTACCCTCGATCTGGCAACACTGTCCCGAAAAAAAACGGAACCACTTCATCCTCAATCCGCGCGTTATCAAAAACTCAATCCACCACAGTAGCGACTCGTGCCATCTGGCAACAAAGTCTTCGCTCCATTTGAACCTATGTTTAACAATCGATTTATTGCTGAAGTGCTGCTTCACTTTCGAATCGATTGTTTTACATACAATCACATGGAGGGATGACATTGTTGCCATATTGCCCGAGCCGCAACTGATCCACCATATAGGTTTCTACCAAAGACCATTTAAAATTTAAATTGCCAGTTACGGCGCGATTTATGACTCGTCATTGTTAAAAATTTGGCAAGCGTCTTCAAAAATAATGTTTGCAATACATTAAGCAAATTTTAGCGATCGAATATCATTCACCGTTGTATGATATTCGATGGATTTGCATTTTATTTTGATGATATTCGATTGTTTCGTTGGTTCCATCACCGGAGACCGCCGAATTCCAACGATTGGAAAATTTCGAATTTACCTCCGGAGGTAGATTCGATTTCGAATTGTTGCAACCGGTGTCAGAAATCTCATCTGCTATCCTTTTTGACTCCTTTCGCCACGATAATTTCGGAAATGACGAACTTTTCGAATAAAGTTTACTGTACAAACCATGCTCGGGGGTTTTGGACTTGGCCTGGTGGCTATCGCCACTTATGATGCGTAGAAGTCATTTTCCTATAAGACAAACATAATTTTAGCTTCGAAAACGCTAGTTTTTTTTGTTAAAAATGGCCATGTCATTCAGAGCTGATTTAGAGGTTATGTTATTGAATATTATTATCGCAGTTTTCATTTTCACGAGAATATCATTCAGAAGTTCATTCTCGCCTCTCATTGGCTAGCTTTTCACCGATCAGCAGCATCAGTTAGCAATCATCAATTCTTGAAGTGAATGATATTCGATCGCTAAAATTTGCTTATTGCAATACTGTTTTCGTCTCTTTAATTTCACTTCCTTAAGGTTTACACCAAAAAAGGGGAACAAAGTCATGAATGAACTCGAATAATTTTATTGCTCAGTCGGGAGACAAAAGGGGTCGAGCTCGAGAGCCGACAAAAGAGAGACATAGTAGGGTAGTAACCTTGACATTATTCATTCAAATGTTTCAAGCAGGTACGACCGTACGAGTACGAGATTGGGGCGGAAAAAGGCTGCGTTTTAAATAAGTCTGGAAAAATCTTCTCACGTACAGCTCGTGAGAGAAAGAGAGAGGGAGAGGGATAGAAGAGAAGAGAGAGAAAAAGAGAAAGAGAGAGAGAGAGAGGGGGATAGAGGAGAAGAGAGAGAGGGTGAGAGAGGGATAGAAACGAAGAGGGAGAGAGGAGAGGGGGAGGGATAGAGAAGAGAGAGAGGGGTGAGAGAGAGGGGGAGAGAGAGAGAGAGAGAGGGATAGAGGAGAAGAGAGAGAGGGTGAGAGAGGGATAGAAACGAAGAGGGAGAGAGTGAGAGAGGGATGAAAGAAGAAGGAGAGAGATAGAGGAGAGGAGACGGAAGAGGAGAGAGAGAGAGTGAGAAGGGATAGAGAGAGAGAGAGAGGAGAGAGAGAAAAGAGAGAGGAGAGAGAGAGGAGGGAGGAGAAGAGAGGGAGAGAAGAGAGAGTAGAGAGGGATAGAGGAACGAAGAGAGAGAGAGTGAGAGAGGGATAGAAACGAAGAGAGAGAGAGAGAGGAGGAGGGAGTGAGAAGGGATAGAGGAGAGAGAGAGAGAGTGAGAAGGGATAGAGGAGAAGAGAGAGAGTGAGACAGGGATAGAAACGAAGAGAGAGAGTGTGAGAGAGAGAGGGAGAGAGAGAGAGAGAGAGAGTGAGAGAGAGAGAGAGTAAGAGGGATAGAGGAGAAGAGAGAGAGAGGTGAGAGAGGGATAGAACGAAGAGGAGAGAGTGAGAGAGGATAGAAACGAAGAGAGAGAAGAGAGGAGAGAGAGATGAGAGACAGGGTGATATTAACGAAAGAGACGAGTGGAGAGAGTTTGAGGGATATCTATCAAGGATAGAGGTAGAAGAGAGAGGAAACGAGAAGAGACGAGACGAGAATGAGGAGAGAGAGGGAGAGAAGAGAGTGTTCAGATTCATATTACACGAAAATGTGTATTATTATTACCCATCATATACAAGTCTACCTGATTGAGTCAGATTCCCTCAGGGCATGATCTATTCATTTTAAGTGAAGCTAAAGGACACACTGGACTAGACTCTGCACTCTGCAGACCGCGAATGGTGAGCATGGGACTCAGTAAGGGATACACTTTGTTTACTTACAATATGACCTCAAAAATCCTGCATTTTGTCTCTCTCAGCTTTTCAAGCGTAGGCGCATTAGACAGACCTTGCGCCCAGTGTAAATTTCATGGGTAACGATACATTTTAGCTGAAGCCAAACCAGTGCTGGGGCCCGACTTGCCTTGGCCAGTGTTGTCATTGCTATTAACCTCAAATAAAGGATAATAATTTGACTTTTAAATCATCTCAACAGGCCTTTTGCAAATCTTTCTTCTCAAGGGAAATTCACCGCGTTACGAAAAACTCTTTTAAATTCAGTAGAGCCAAAGTGACATGCTAATGGAGAAGGATTCGATGTATTCACCGCTCAAGCATCCACTTGTCTCGCTCAAAGCAATGGGGCTCTTTCAAACTTTTGCTATAGGGGATTGAAAAGTTGATTCTTGCATAAAAACCTGTCAAAAGGACGATGGGTACACTAAAAAATCACGAAATTCACTCTCAGAATCGGGCTTTATGGCGGAGAGATGCAGGTGCAGGGATCATGGGAGATTCCAATCTATATTGAGACAAATCTCTGTGTTTCCGTAGAGAAAGTGACACAATAGACAGGAATCTCCCATGATACCTGCGTCGAACCGCCATTACCATATTGCCGTTATAGCAGTTATGTGAGTTCGTTACTGAATTTTAGACTTTCTTAGTGTGATTTTCTTGATTTTTACTGGTCTTTACATAAGATTGGACTATTTATTTGCTTATAGCAAAAGTTTGCAAGAGCCCCATTGGGGGTTCCCCTTTACGGCGAATCAATGCACTATGCTCTAAGGTCGAAAGAAAGTAAAAAAAAAAAAAAAAAAAAAATCAGTGAAAAAATAGTCATAATAGACTATTACTTTCGGCCTTTTAAGCTTTAAATTTTAAACTCTCCACAGTGGCGTCGCGTGCAATTTGCCAACACTGCATTCTACCCATTTAAACTCATGTAAAAGGTCGAATTCAGGGTTGCACAGTGCACAAGGAAAATTCGATATATTTAAGGAGTTTAAATGGAGGAGTCGCATTGTTGCCAAAAGGCACGCGACGCCACTGACTCTCCAGTGACATTCCTTTGTTTAAATTACTTGTTAAAAGTTTTCTATGTGGTTGAAATTGGTCTAGAAAGTTGAAGTTGTATGGGAGCCCCCTTAATCCTCGTGGTATCTGAGCGACGGTGCCAGCTTTACTCTTAGAAACTTTTCTTTATCACTTGATGGGTCATTTGCACACCTTTGCTTTTTAGCAAAATGAAACGAATGTCTCGAAAGATTTAAAACCAATAAATACCGACGAACCCATTGGCCCACTTAGAACCGTCAAAATGCGCCATTCATTCACCCTTGTACTCTCACGTCACGAAGACAAATCAACGTTCGCTCGCTCAATTTAAGTAGGTAGTTAAATATTCCTACGCCGAGGTGCTGATTTTGCATACACAGTGGATTGAAGGCGCTGAAACATTACTTTTCAAGTGCCAAAAAATGCGGGGTCGCTATAATAGTTGATAATCACAGCGACGAGTGGACTTGGGCGTTTATTAAAAGGTTAAGTCGAAATTGGCAATCCCGACTTTTTTGCGTGGATTTTGAGGGTTTTTCAAAGTATTCGGTTCAATGGTGTTCGATTAAAATCTATGGAAATACATCCACAGCATAGTAATTTTTGCGAAAGTGTGCGATGGACCCATTATTGAGAGCCGGTAGATTTTATTCCTCCATCATTGTTCGAGAATATTCATGAAAGAAAAAAAAAAGTTTATATGTTAGTTGGTTTCCACGAACTTCTCTTCTTTCAATATCTTGAGATTTTCTCCAGAATTTTTCAACTTAAAAAATACTATAAACAAATGCTTTTGAGCTGGGCAAACTCATCAGCTGAGATAAAACAGCCAATTAAAAAAAAGAAAATAAAAAATATGAAAGTAATGAAATGTTAAAGTAATAAAGTAATAAAGTAAAGTAAGTAAGTAAAGTAAGTATTTGAAGTAATAAAGTATTTTTTAATATGATTTTTTATTACCTTTTTTTTAATTGGCTGTTTTACCTCAGCTGATGAGTTTGCCCAACTCAAAAGCATTTGTTTATACCATGAGTAGCCAAAGTATTTTGTTTTCCTTAAAATATACTCGAGATTTTTACTGACACAAATTCACAAAGTATTAGATTTGGCAACTCCTGCAGGTTGACGGCGGCTCATTGCTATGCAAGGATCCAACAGCAACCAGCAATGGAAGGGCGCTTGGTTTTTCATTCACCGATTTTCCTTCATCTTTTTTGGTCGTAAATCACGGCTTACAACGAAACTCAAACGAACGATGACACCCTTGTCTTGTCTTTAGACAACGGCTCACTTTCACTCGCTCTCAACGTCCGCTGGGGCCCCGGCGGGGTAGGGCGGGGGTGAGCTGAGCTCGTTGCTTGTTCTCACGATTTGTCAAAATGTTTTGATTTGCAATTTTCGGCCTCGTCGCGTCAGGCCATACTGAGCCGGTCTTAAATCCACCTCAACTCAAAGCGGCCGCGGCCTACACTTGTTTGTCGCAGGTCAGTTTCCTTTGTCTGTACCCGTTTCGCGCTTGTCCTATCCTTCTACCATGTTCCGATTCGGCGCGCGTACTCTCCGAAATAGTGTGAATAAAGCTACCTTTTCAACATGCCGCATGCAGTTGATGAGAAACTGCTTGAAAATTGAAAATGCTCATTTCTTTCAGCATGACACTTTTGTAAACATCGCGGGAAAAAAAGACAGGTAGAACTTACCATCTGCATAGCTGATTTTGGCGTCTGCTAGAAAGTATGGCAAATTTCACCATAGCATGGTAAATATGACGTGTACGTTGTGGAAAATTAAGTTAACCTGTTGGTACATTTTACCACAATCTAGAGAAATTTACCGTACTTTCTGGCAGATTCCATAATCAGCTACACGGAAAAAAAACTACGGTAAAAATAACCATACGGATACCTGATTTTGGCACCTGCTAGATGTTATGGTAATGTTAACCAGAAGTATACTATGTTTTGACTCGGTACTAGGTGATGTTACCTGATTGCATGTCGAATTTACTCAAAGTATCGGTAAATGTACCATACTTGTGGTCAAGTTTACCATAATATCGAGCAGGTGCCAAAATCAGGCATCCGTATGGTTATTTTCACTAATCTTTTTTTTCCGTGTATGCAGATGATCAATTCTACTAGTTTCCCCCCTGCCCGCGTGGGACTTCTTGCGTCAAATTAGGTGTTATTTTCCTGGAGAGAGAGGAAAAAAAAAAAAAAAAAATACGCCGAATATAAAAGTCCGTGCTGCACAGTAGAGACAATTGGCACAGAACAGAAAAAGGAGACGCAAAACAAAGAAAGAAGGCCTCGCCGCTGAACAAAGAATCGTAGTTATACAGTCGGGGACAAAAAGAATGTCAAATGTCTCCTTGAAATAGGCCACCCGCAATACTTATCTTAATGAATTTAAGCATCGCAGGTGGCCTACC
The DNA here is from genome assembly GCA_011764245.1 of Trialeurodes vaporariorum. NCBI lineage: Eukaryota > Metazoa > Arthropoda > Insecta > Hemiptera > Aleyrodidae > Trialeurodes > Trialeurodes vaporariorum. The sequence continues at coordinate 54,922,882 of VMOF01000001.1, forward strand.
TCAAGGAGTCGTCTGACATTCTTTTTTGTCTCTGACTATACCTGTTGGTACAAATTTCGAGCTAGCACCATTGCGATCATTGCCTTTTCTCCACAGCCCAGCTCTGTGGTTTTGCCGCATATTGTACATTTTCCTTCATTTTTTTTTTTTTTTTTTTTTTTTTTTTTTTTTTTTTTTTTTTTTTTTGGCGTTGGAGTCCACCGCTCTTTACTCATTACGTGCGAACTGTCTTAACGATGACGCCACCGACAATGAGTCATAGCATACATACACAAAGCTATTACACGGAAAAAAAAAACTGTATGGGTGTGACAACCATCCACGCCGGTTCATGTACTAACCGTGAAAAGACAGCTAGGGTAGCCGTGGTTCACAGGTGCCATAGCCAGAAAATCACGGTCGGAGTGCCCGTGATAATTATGGTCGTGACACCCGTAACTTCACGGTGGCACAACCCGTGAATCACGGTTACTCGAGTGCTTCGGCGCGATCACCACCTCGCAACATCTGCTACTTTATGTACTGGAGTTTCGTCGCAACTCGCCATGCGATCGGCGCGGTGTAGTGGATAAGACACCGGACTGCGAAACGGAAGGTTACGGGATCGAATCCCGGTTGGACCATCTTACCTTTTTCAGCCACGGCGCGGCGGCGCGGCGCCCGTGAATGTACGGTTCAGGCGCCCGTGAATGTACGGTTTCGCTCTGAACCGTACATTCACGGGTGTCGTAACCGTGTCTGGACGGCGTCCAACTATTACCCGTGATTCACGGTTCCCGCGCCCGCTTTTCATAGTAACCGTACCCGTGAATTTTTTTCTGTGACAGATATAGTTTTAGTGGTTGCTATATAATCGTAGCCAGGACATTGTCTTTCTCTCTCTCTTAGCCCATTTGAATGCATAAATTAGAAAAGGGTGGTTATAGGCCATATGGGCTGTCTCGTGATTTCAGCCCCCTATTTTGTTATTTTCTAACACAGGCAGTCCAGTGGGGAAAGAGAGAGAACTACTAGTTCCTGGATAGGCCAGGGTTGTTACCAGTGGCGTACACAGAATTTTTCTTGGGAGGGGCTCGCACTGATGAGCGTTTGACTGAAAATTGTCCCCCCTTCCCCTCCACCCCCAAAAATAGGAGGTCTGGGGGGCTTCAGCCCCCTTAGCCCCCCCTAAGTACACCACTGGTTGTTACATGTATTGTTTATACTTTCATATTTTGATCATTCACCATGGGGGAGTTCTAGAATCCTCCGAACCGGCCAATAACCCGATAAAATTTAGAACTCCCCTAATTATGTTGGCAGAGTATATTCGTATCTCAATTTTATAGCTTTAATTCAATTTTTATTTATTTATTTATTTATTTATTTTTTTTCAAAAAAATTCAGGTGACTACACAGACGCGAGCTTATAACACCGAGAGATGACGGAGCAGCCGCAGAGTTTGTCAACAGTGGTCGACTCAGATCTCAACGCAAACAGAATCAAGGACGCCGAGTCTTCACTAGTTACTCTTGAAGATCGTGACCTTTGGGTCAAATTTCAAAGCCTTACCAATGAAATGATAGTCACCAAAAATGGAAGGTATTTAAATGATACATTTTGTTGCAAACTTCATATAAATACTGGCGGGGACAAAAATGCCTGATGGCCAGGGTATGCACACGGAAAAAAAAAACTACGGTAAAAATAACCATACGGATACCTCACGGAAAAAAAACTACGGTGAAAATAACCATACGGATACCTGATTTTGGCACCTGCTAGATGTTATGGTAATGTTTTCCAGAAGTATACTATGTTTTGACTAGGTACTAGGTGATGTTACCTGATTGCATTTCGAATTTACTCAAAGTATTGGTAAATGTACCATACTTCTGGTCAAGTTTACCATAACATCTAGCAGGTGCCAAAATCAGGTATCCGTATGGTTATTTTCACTAATCTTTTTTTTCCGTGCTGGTTTTGTCACCTGCTAGATGTTAAGGTAATGTTAAACAGAAGTATACTATACTCTGTTCAGGATACGATGAAACTTGGCGAGTCAGGTAGAAGCGCACTACTTTGCAACACGGCCCTTTGAATGCTATAGTCATTGAGCTCACTCGGGCTCTTTTCAACTGGACCCTTCTTCGGGAAGAAGCAATACCGAGAATCGGCTGACTGTAATTGTTATCTGTGCAAAAGTCAAGATGGAAACCGTTACAGATACGACAAAACGGATGAAATTTTCGCCCAAAGGGCCATAACTCGCCGAAATTAGTCAAAATTAACACCTCATCGCCCTCGGAGATTTATTTTTTACCAAATCAATTTATGAGTGAAATATCATTGAATTCTTTAAGATAATAACTCTCCGAAGGTGATGAGGAGTTGATTGCAACTATTTTTGGCGTGTTATGGCCCTCTGGGCGTAAATTTCATCCGTTTCGTCATATCTGTAATGGTTTCCAAGTTGACTTTTGCACAGATAACAATCACAGTCAGCCGATTCTCGGTATTGCTTCTTCCCGAAGAAGGGTCCAGTCGAAAAGAGCCCGAGTGAGCACAATGGCTATAGAACTCAAAGGGCCGCGTTGCAAAGTAGTGCGCTTCTACCTGACTCGCCAAGTTTCATCGTATCCTGAACAGAGTATATGTTTTAACTAGGTACTAGGTGATGTTACCTGATTGCATGTCGAATTTACACAAAGTATCGGTAAATGTACCATACTTCTGGTCAAGTTTACCGTTACATCTAGCAGGTGCCAAAATCAGGTATTCGTATGGTTATTTTTACTAATCTTTCTTTTCCGTGCAAGAAGCAACGCACCATATGGGTGGATCCAGCAATTTGGCAACCTTGAATTCATTCCATTTGAACGCATGAGAAACAATCGATTCTTGAGCAATCATGGCCATTTAACTAATCGATTGTTTTTCATGTATTAAAATAGGAATAATACACAGTTGCCACATGGCTGGATCCGCCTTTGATGCACCAGATACCATTCAATACATGTATAAGATGCTTTGAGTCTATTTTTGACTCATGTTTTGAGGAATTCAATCTTCTGTAGGATAGATACTTGTAAAGAGAAAAATAATGAAAGGAAAATATAAAGACTTTCTGGTCGGAAAAGTGAAAATTTGCTTTTAACAAAAACAGTGTAAAATTTTATTAAATGTAAGCGATGGTGACTTTCCGTTTCCTGTTCTTGAGTTTTGGAGAAAATGGTGGTAATTTTCATGGGCGAGCATCGTTATTTTTAAATGCAATCGTTTTGAGAAAAGAAAGGCACTTTTACAATGAAGCTTCCATGCAAATTTGCGTTTCAAATAGAGAGCCGTTGTGTTGTAAGAGTAAATACAAGCAATCCAAAAATTCACACATGATGATCAAAATATCTTTATATTATATTATAATATAATATAATTATCTTTATATTATATTTATAGTTGGCGTACAAAACCTTTGGTTAGCTCCTCTAAAGTCTTTTGATGGGTCATTTTTTTATCAACAGTTTTGTCAGCGCAACCAAAGCGTTTTTTTCTGTTTTTCTTGTACGTGCGAAAAGTCGACTTCAAACCAGAGAGGGTCGTCTTCAAACACCTAATAATCACAGTAGTTCTATATTTTCCGTGGGTTTAAATGCGGATAGAATCTAACGTTATTAGTTTCATGCATGCAACTCCATTTGGCCCATCGTCGATGGCAGTGGCGCGGCGTAGCGTGCGCAATTTGGCAACGTTGTACTGTGTCCATTTAAACCCATAAAATAGGTCGAATGCGAAGGTGTTCACCGAACACTCATTAGTTCGATCTTTTTCATGGGTTCAAATGGACGAACTGCATCGTTGCCAAATTGCACGCTACGCCACTGCACTGGTCGATGGTGATTTTGTTTTCACTCGTCAATTTCTCCTCTTTTCAGACGAATGTTTCCGGTGGTGAAAGTAAACGTCCGAGGACTAGACCAAAGTGCAATGTATACTGTTTTATTAGAATTTGTCCAAATAGAACAACACAGGTGGGTCCTTTAGACATTTTTGCTCATTTTAATGCATTAATTTTATAAAAAAGCAATTTTTACTCATTTTAAAGCATTGATATTGATCTCCATTACAAAGAAGTTTAAACAGTGGTGCAGTTGCTACACTTTTATCTTCCATAGCGCTAAAAGAGACTAAAAAAGACAGGTCACAGGAAGACTTTTTTTTTTTTTTTTTTTTTTTTTTTTTTTACTATTTATTCCTATAAATGGGAGAGGAGAGAGAGACAACGATAATTTCCTGGTTTTATACATTGTTTCTGGGTACTTTGATTATAAATGTAAAAGGTGACCGATTTCGTTTTTTATACCCTTTCATTCTTTTTGCATCCAACAGGTGGAAATATGTAAATGGTGAATGGGTACCGGGCGGGAAGGCGGAAGCAGCTCCTATGAATCCAATTTACGTTCACCCGGAGTCGCCTAATTTCGGAGCACACTGGATGAAGGATTCAATTTCGTTTGCCAAAGTCAAATTAACAAATAAAACTAATGGATCTGGTCAGGTTAGTAAATCATCTTTGTATAAATGCTCGTCGTTCGTTATTTATAGGTTATAGCAGAGGCCGCAGAGGTGGATTCGTCAGGAAATGGGTCTGTTGCGTACTTTTGCTACATCAATATAACTCGTTGTTTCCAACGTAAAATTGGGCGAAAATAACGATGCGCACATTAAAAACTTTCAAAATCTACTCATTAACTCAGAAAATCACTTCCATTTCAAATAGCCCGCGCTACACTAGACACTATATCACCGACTTATAACTACATAGATGGAACCATCTCGTTCATGTAAACATGAACAGAACTTAGAAACATTGGAATGTTTCGTTTAGATGCGTGCATTTCTTATATTATTTTGTAATCTTTGATAAACCGAAAAGACCAGACAGCAAATGCAGCCAATAGTTCATGTATTTAGAAGGGACTTCCATCATTTTGTAGTTACGATGTTGTTCACTTATGCACGGTGGTTCCGTCTATGTAGTAGTATACCGGTGCAAATAGTGTCTAGCGTAGCGCGGGCTGTTTGAAATGGAAGTGATTTCCTGAGTTAATGAGTGGATTTTGAACGTTTTTATTGTGCGCATCGTTATTTTCGTGGAATTTTACGTTAGAAACAATGAGTTATATTGATGTAGCAAAAATATGTAACAGACCCATTGTCAATCTTTCTCTCGGTCAATTTTAACACGCGTGTTGAGGAGGGATAGGTATACAGAGAAGAAGGGCCATTCCGCGACTTCAGCCCCTATCTCAGTCCATTTCTAACTTATGCGTACTACTTAATGGGAGCAGAGAGAGAGAGAGAGAGAGAGAGAGAGAGAGAGAGAGAGAGAGAGAGAGAGAGAGAGAGAGAGAGAGAGAGAGAGAGAGAGAGAGAGAGAGAGAGGAAGAGAATGATTGATTGATTGATTTATTTATTTTGAGTGGCAATGTTAGGGCCAATACTGGCCCTCTCTTCCACATAACCATTAATAACAAATAAGAAATAAAGTTACCTACATACATGAAGGAATACATTTGAAATGGTAAAATTAGTAGTATAAAAACAAAGTAATGATAAATGGATTATAAAAAGTGAATAGTAAAACATAAAAGTTATCAAAAACTATCAAAAATTTAAATATATATAAAAAATAATAATAAACTAAAGTGAATAAAAAAAATTAATAATTAAAAATTGAATAAAAAAAGAGAGAGAGAGAGAGAGAGAGAGAGAGAGAGAGAGAGAGAGAGAGAGAGAGAGAGAGAGAGAGAGAGAGAGAGAGAGATTCCTGGTTATACTGGAAAATCCACAGAAATGTAATGCCTAACGGTAATCGAAGGAGTACACTCGCTTTTACCTTCTACAACTTACATTTTTGTCCGTTTCAAAATTTTCAAAATAATTTACTTTTTCTTATCTTCATAAATATGTAACAATTCCTATAGCAGTGATGATTAGTAATAGTAATATTATTGTCCTTACATTAGAAATTGACGGAGCTTGTAGAGAAGAAACATCCTCTATTACTGCTCCTCGGTAACTACTCGGTAAAAATGGCCTTCATTTTGAAGGCAAGAAAAATTCGATAAAATGTGGATCAATCTGATGAACTTCAGTTTAAAAAAAGTGGTAAATGAGTGAATGATGGGTTCGTTTTTTGACTTTGATTACAGATAATGTTGAATTCTCTACATAAGTATGAGCCAAGGATACACATAGTTCAAGTCGGATCCGAGCAGCGGAACAAAGTAACCTGTCCATTTCCGGAAACACAGTTTATCGCTGTGACAGCTTACCAAAATGAAGAGGTTAGAACTCTGAATATCAATTTATTGTTCTTGTCTTTTTCATCTGCCTACTAATGTTATTCTTTCTTTACAGGAACTTCCGTTCGTTTTTTGTTTGTTGGTTTGTTGTTGTTGTTGTTGTTGTTGTTGTTGTTGTATAGCATTGGGTTGAGAAAAGTGCACAGCTGATTTCTAGCCCAGACCCCAGACCAATCATGCTATTTTGTTTTTTTGTTTTTTTTTTTGTTTTTTTTTTGTTTTTTTTTGTTTTTTTTTGTTTTTTTAAGCATATGAGTTTACTTATAAATATGACTGTTTCATTTGTTTACTGCAATAGTTGGTAACATATATACTCACTGCCTCAAGTTTTGTTTCTGGATGTCATCACTTGTACCTGTACCCCTTTCTCTTAAATATTATAAACACCTCAATTTACAGCCGTAAACATTTTCCAGCAGGCTTTGAACTTCACCGGGCGCCATGCCATGCCATGTGCCTAAAATTCCGTTTTTTGGCCCCGGCAAAAAGTTAGCGCCTGACGAAGGAAAGGTGGAATTTTCCCCTTTTTCCATGCTGTTTTCTAAAAATAGAGGCATATTACACATCAAGATCTAATGGCTCCTACAAAACCTCAGATAGCCATTCAAAAATTAACCAATTGGCCAAAATGGTTCCTAAAAAAAATTGGGTGAGGTTCAAGTCCTGGTATCAAGCCTCGTCTTGGAGCACATAGATGGCAAGCACACATGAGAAATCAAAATTTATACATCAGGGGCGGATCCAGCCCTCATGAACGAGGGGGAAGGCGAACTTGGGATTTTCGCTTCGTTACTTACTGATTCGTGCTGAATACGGAGTCACAGTGACGCTGTGACCTTGAGCGTGATTTGACTTGAATTAAATTGAGAGCGTACTAGGCATGGGCATCTAGTGTAATATTTCCTTTTTTTTTTTAAACTTTATTGTTTTAATTTCAGAAGGAAATTAACTAGCCGGGTTTGAGATGATGACAGAATAAAGTAGCAAAAAATTGCAACGTTGTAAATGCTGAATTTTGTGCTATTTTATTTAATCGATTTGAATAGTTTTTATTGACAGATGTGAGTCTTACTGTGCATTTATCGTACAGTGCAAAATTTTGAAAATGAATTAAACACGCGGGTTTATTAATGGATGGATATTTACCGTGAGAGAATAAAAGTCATACGGATAAACCGTGCATGTATAAAAAAAGCTGGGGGAAAGAATAAAAAAAGTAATAAATAAAATTATTATTTAAAGAGGGACACGACTGTGCATTTCACTTACAATCGCGTTATACTTACGGAGAGGCGAGCTCTAAAGTGTTATGGAACACGAGGGAAGAGACTGCTCTAAATAGCCTTGAGAAAGGCTGTTTTAATCTTGAAGAGAAATTATTAGAGATGAGCTGAAAGAAGAGAAATGGGCAATTGCTAGTTGCGGAAAGTCTTAAAAAAGACTGTTTTAGGTGTTTAAAGATGAGCTGGAAAAAAGAGAAGTAGGCAATTGCTAGTTGCCAATAGTCTTTAAAAAGACTGTTTTAATTGAGATGAGCCAAGGTTCTGATGGGGCTTGACCATGAGAATTGCGGACTGCTGCGCTACAGGAGCACTTGATCCATTCAGCAGTGAAAATACCCAGGGTCCAGATAACTGAGTCCAAGAGAGAGATAAAACCTTGAAGAGGCTGGAATTAAAGTTGAGTCTTGAGATTGAGCAGCAGATCCGAAATATGAGAGAGGTCCGTGTCCTGGAGAGTCTGCTTGGCATATAACTATTTTGCGTATAATGGACGCTATATAAGTATTAAAAATTGCTGGATATTTGCACCAATGAAAAAATAGTGTTGCGCGAGAAGGTGCGAAAAGCGCGGGAAATGGTTACCGCGGGAGTACGTCGCGGAGTTTGAATCGCCCGCCAGAATCGGGCGGGAAACTCGGCCAATCAGAGCGAGAGTGCGTGCAAACGGACTGTCCAATCGCGGATCCGTTATTCGGATCGGTCGTGTTCATAAAATGGAAGGCTCTGATTGGCTTAGAGTGCTCAGTTGAGCTTTATCCATGTTGCTGGACGGAACACTTACAATTAGTGACCCCCTTTTTGTTTTTCGCTCTTACTCTCTTTCGCCCATTATGTGGGCCGAACGGGAGGGGCAATTGCCCCCTTTGCCACCCCCCTGAATCCGCCAATGATATACATATATGACTGTAGCTCAGTCTATTTATCGCGCAATGAGCGAATTTGCGTCTCTGCGCGCTGACTCCGATTGCGCAGAGAAGCGAACGCACCCAGCTACGACGCATGCAAGGGGCGAGTCATCTGCCATCTCTATTGAAACAAGCTTCGTATCATTTACATATTAAAGATTCAAATTTCCGAAAATTATACGAGATCAGATAAGACTTAAGAGGCCTCTCATATAAGCATATTATGGCTATACGTTCCGCAAAGTTTGATCGTAATTTGCTAATTTTTGTTTTTGATTTTCAGGTGACGTCTTTGAAAATCAAATACAATCCCTTTGCTAAAGCATTTTTGGACGCAAAGGAAAGACCACCCGAGAACGCGTATCAAAGAGATTCCAGCTTTTCACAATCCTCGCAGTATTCTCAGAGTAAGAAAATAAAGTGCATGTTTAAATTATATATGTTGTTTTCCTTGGGGGGGGGGGGACGAGTGTGTGAGCGTGTTCAAAAATTTCACTTGGAGTGCAGCATTCTTCGCGTTCCTAGAAAAAAAAGAAAAAAAAGAGAAAAAAAACTGAAAAAAAGGAGAAAAATCGGCTGAACTTACCGACAAAAATATCACATAGAGAGTGTAAAAACAGGGTAATGGGTCTCTTGCAAACTTTTGCTATAAGCAAATAAATAGTCCAATCTTATGTAAAGACCAGTAAAAATCAAGAAAATCACACTAAGAAAGTCTAAAATTCAGTAACGAACTCACATAACTGCTATAACGGCAATATGGTAATGGCGGTTCGACGCAGGTATCATGGGAGATTCCTGTCTATTATGTCACTTTCTCTATAGAAACAAAGAGATATGTCTCAATTTAGATATAGGAATCTCCCATGATACCTGCGTCTCTCCGCCATTAAGTCCGATTTTGAGAGTAAATTTCGTGATTTTTTTGTGTGCTCATCGTCATTTTTACAGGTTTACATGGAAGAATCAACTCTTAAATCCCCTATAGCAAAAGTTTGCAAGAGCCCCATTAATGGACATTTGGTCCCTTGTTCCCGGTTAGATCCCTCATTGTTTATAAAAGTTTATTTCGAACAATTTTTCTTTCAATCAAAAAACGACTTCATCAATCGTATTATGTTATTCAAGCAGCTGAGAAAATTGTTTCTTTCATTCAAATTATATAGTTTTGGTATTTATGGTGCTGGCGCTTTTTCTTCTTCTCCTGCTCCTTCATCTTCTTTTTCTTCGTCTTTCTCTTTTTTTAATTTTTTTTTTTTTTGGTCATTCTAGTTCCTGGATCATGGCTTCTTCCTCAGAATCCTCCGCACACTACTTACGATCGAAGCTTATCAGGTGCCAGGAGTCATAGACATTCGCCGTATCCACCAAGATCTGTTATAAGCAATTCCTCCCCCCAGTCTTCAATAGGTAAGATACGATTCTTTAACCTGTGGTGACACTTAGTTAACTATTCCTATGTATCCCCGCTGTTTTTGCCGAATCCAAGAAATGAAGGAGTTTTAAGAATTGTGACACAGTTCTTCTTTAACCTGTGGTGACAGGTAGTTAACTATTCCTACGCAACCCCGCTGTTTTTGCCTAATCCGAGAAATGAAGGAGTTTTAAGAATTGAAACACAGTTCTGCGCGATCGAAAGAGGAAAACGCTCGGGAAAGGCAACCAAGCAAGTTATTGAAAAAGAGCATTAATGTGACTATTATTTGCTGCGAATCAACAGAATGCCTGATAGATAGCGACAAAAAATATGGCGATTATACATCGCACGATATGTGGGTCCGTCACAAACTTTTGCTACTGCTCTACAGCCATAGCTTTATAGAGAAGGGTCTACGCTGGTGTGAAATCACTTAAAAATAATTCCGTTGGGAACATCAGAAAGTTCAAAAATTGGAAACCTATTTTCAACGATGGCATACCTAAATATTCCACTTTTTAAAAGTCGATACCTGTACTATTTCCAATTCATAGATGCGTTCGCAGCCGGCAGCCAAATCAACAGAGGCAATCTTTTAACGTTGCATTCAGTCAATTTAAAGCCATGATTAATGTCGACAAATTGAGGGTGCACTCCCTCTAATCGATATTTTTCATGAATTTAAATTGGCGGAACGCAACGTTGCCAGATTTTACGCGCCGCTCCAGCACAAACTTTAGTCTACGAGTTTTCATATGCATTGTAAAGCGTTAATATTTAAGTAATTTCATCTTGTTTTTCTACATTACCGCAATCAACTGAGAGCTTCACCGCAAACATCGCAAAGCTCTGACTACCCCCCCCCCCCCTTCAGAACACTACAAGAACCTTCAATGTCCTTTCTTCTTTTTTTTTTTTACTTATACACATGCAAGAGGAGGGCTTTGTGGAGTTAAAGCCTTCGTATTTTTCTTAGTTTCTTTTTCTTAAACATTGGAGGGAGTATTGAGACCCCCCCCCCCCCCATTGATTACCTTTATGAAATTTTTGTTCCCCAATGGGGCTGTTGCAAACTCTTGCTTTAAGCAAATATATTTTTAAGTCTGCTGTGAAAACCAGCGGGAATCACAAAAATCACACTAAAAAAGTCTAAATTTCAGTATTAATTTCAGAAAACAGTTGTAACGGCAAGGTCTTAATGGCGGAGTTATGTAGAATTCATGGGAGATTCCTGTTTAATTTGTCACTTTCTCTACGGGAACCCAGAGATATGACTGAAATTAGATAGGAATCTTTTATGATACCGGCGTAGCTTCGCCATTAAGCCCAATTCTGAGAGTGGGTTTTGCGATTTTTTAGTGTACCGGGTACTCATCGTCATTTTTACATGTTTTTACGCAAGAATCAACGCTCTCCCTCTCTCTCTCTCTCTCTCTCTCTCTCTCTCTCTCTCTCTCCCTCTCTCTCTCTCTCTCTCCAAACACCTGCAGCAAAAGTTCACAAGATTCTCATTATATGTACGTAGGAAAGCGGTACCCATATATCCTAGCGGTTCCCAACCGGTGGTCCGCGAAGACCTTATCAAATTTTCCCCTTTTTTTAGCCCGAAAGTGGCAACGTTGAATTTGAGACTAATATTCTTTTATGTAGCAAGAAAAATAAAATTATGTCGTTGGTAGGGAAACAAGTTATCATTTGAACGAGTCATATTCTAAATTTTTAAAAGAAGTTTACATAAAATTCTGCCTTTGAAGTTTTCGTTTTTCGGTTTTTAAAATTCAAAACTAATTTCAATATTGAAAGTTTTCAATTACTGTCCTCCATTGTCCAAAAAAAGAAGAAATAAAAAATAGATCGATTTTTCATTTTTTCAAAGGCGGTGGTCCGCGGCCTCCACCGATCGCCCGATAGGTGAACCACGACCAAGAAAGGTTGGGAACCGCTGCTATATATTCAGTGGCGTCGCGTGCAATTGTGCAACAATGTATTCTATCCATTTAAACTCATGTAAAATATCGAATTCAGGGGGTGCACAGTGCACAAGGAAAATTCGATATATGTAATGAGTTTAAATGGAGCAGTTGCATTGTTGCCAGATGGCACGCGACACCACTGTATATATTATTATTTAACCCTTAACTGCAGATGAGCCCAGATCTGGAACAATTACTTTGAAGCCTTATATAAAAGTAGGGGACTTGAGTTGTACTGTCGCTGCATGGTGGGTCACATGTGGAACAGATACTAAACGAGTAAGAATTGTCGATTTTGTCCTAGAGCGCGCAGCACAGGATAGAGAACGTGCAGAGTAATTGAAAATAGCTCACTGAAAATCTAGAATAGAGATTTTCCGATTTTCATTGTTATGTTTGGGAGTAACGCAGGGGTACCATATACAAAAAAAACAACTATTGAAACTTACTAACTTATTTTTTACTACTTTAATTTTTTTTTTTTTTTTTTTTTTTTTTTTTTTGCCTGAAAACTTTATTTTCAGTTGCATGGATACCTAAATGCGGGTAAAGTCATATTTGGAACAATTATTATTTAGGCTCTTTACCATTGAAATATAATGGAAAGAATTTTTTCACTATTTTTCCCTGTCTCAAGGGTCAAAATTGTACTGAAAAAAAAAATTATTTTATTGAAAAAAAAAAAAATCATGCAGTAAAGGGTTAACTTACAACTTACGAACTTTTCTTTGTTGACAGGTAACTACAACGGCGATGTGTCCTCGGACACCTCATCCCCGGCCATGCTTTGCTCAGGGCCCGGCTTCAATTGGGGCCAAAGCTCCTCGCCTTTATTCAATTGCTCAAACGCCTCGTCTCCACCCCCTTCTTTAGCCATGATCACCTCTTCAGCATCCCCAATGAGTTGCCCCTCACCAGTATCCAGTTATTCCAGTTGGCATCCCTTCCCGGCGGATCAATATCCTCCGCCACCTCTACACCCGTATCAACACGAATACATCTCGCTGCCCATCCTCCATTCGTCCGAATACCATCACTCGTTCATCGATAGTAACGAGAGGTGTAATTTGCTGGTAGATTATGATCACCCGAGGCTAGCGCCGCCGCCCTCTCTGTCTTCGGGCTCGGGGAAAGTCGAAGACGAGTGTCCCATTGAAAAAGTCTCGTATCGAGATGGGAGCAGCACTTCGCCCTCATCGATCCTTGGCTCTCACAATCAGAGGAGCTCCCCGTTTGTCATCGAAAATTGGCCCCAGCTCACGACTGCACCCACGCATACAACCCTTTGAAAGTCTAGAGGGTTTTTTTTTTTAAGTTGAAAGGGGAGTTCGTCATTTCCGCATAAAATACGGGGGCTCATCATTTCCGCACAAAAACTTCGATTCTCATTTCCGCACAAAATCTTTTCCGCGCTTTATTTTGTTTGCACAATATGGCAACGCTGCAGGAGAATGAATTTAATTTTCATAAGGGACATTGAAAAAACGGCGTAAAATGTAGGGAAAATAGAAGGGCTTTCCTATGATAAAAGAAAAGTTTCTCTAACATTAATGCATCGGCATAAGTATAAACGTTAAATTGGATGGCGATTAAGAGGCGAACGTGGGTTTTGGTCGACGAAAAAGGTCCCAGACTCTGCTTCAAATTTAAAAACTAAAGCCTGGGAACTTTTTACCCCCCTTTCCCTTAAAGGTGTAAATGGCTTCGTGTCAATTTTATTTCGGTTTAAAAAACGGCATTGGTAGTTGGTAATCCGTATTTTGGGTAAGGGCTTGCCTACATGGAGGGAGGATGCTTTCAGTTTCCGTCAAATCTCATTATATTATTTACTTTTAGAGAAGCAACGCTGCCAGATTGTGCTTCCTCGATGTTTGTGCAAAAACGATTTTGTGCGGAAAAGTTTACTCACAAATTTTGTGCGGAAAAGACTAGCAGCCGTTGAAAGTGTTGGAGGGCAATCCTTGTCATTGGACAGTTTAACCACAGTATACTCATCAATACAGTAGCGAAAACTCAATGTTAGAAAAATGGCAAGTGCCCCCCCCCCCCCCCCCCCCCCGGTGCGGTGGTCAGTAGGTTGAACGAACATCTTCCATTTGATTTGTATTGGACACGACAGTGGCGCCCCCAAGTGGTTGGAAACTCAATTTTCTCATTTGATTCTTTTGAAAAGCATGCGCTCCTGATGTAGAGTTTCGCTACTGTATAGATAAGTATACTGTGGTTTAATTGCTTGAAGTGATTCTTCACCTGTCCAAAGTGAGATTCGGCAGGATCAATAAGATAGCGCCACTAATCACTTCGTGAGAATTTGACTTTGAAGGCTTGTATTTTTTTTTTCTGACAGCACTATAATCGAAAAGATCGTTCCCACAGAAACTCCGTAATATTTTTTTCAATTTGATTTGCTATATTTATACAATTTCGGTCCTATATTGACGGAGAAATCAACCACTGAAATTTTGGCAAAATATTAGGCTATGTAGGGGCCTTTTATCACACGACAAAATGCACCTGTGCAGCCTAAAATTTCGCCTAAATGTCGGTGCTTCATTATTCTGTCAATCTAAAACCAAAACTGTTGAAATTTTGCAAAAAAAAAAAAAAAAAAAAAAAAAAAAAAAAAAAAAAAAAAAAAGCAAAAAATAACGCAGTTCATGTGGGGACGGGCTTTAGCAGGGCTGCCGTTTTGCGTATAATTAATCGCATTTTTCAATTCACCGATGATTCCACCGGTGGAGAAAAGATTACCTAGTTCAATTCAATGTATGACTGAAATGCACGAAAGTACGCTGATCTGTAATCTCTTCTCAATCGGTGAAAACTTTGTTAATTAATTAAAATATCCACAAGTTTTTCAAAGTCATCGACGACTCCACCGATTGAGAAAAGATTACAGATGCGAGCATTTTCGTGCATTACAGTCATACACTGAATTGAACTGTGTAATCTTTTCTCAACCGGTGGAATCATCGGTGAATTGAAAAATGCGATTAATGCGCTAAAGAGAGATTAATGCTTTCAGAAAAAAATGATCAAGGCCAAATTCTCAAAAAGTGACAATAAGCGCTATCTTTTGATCCAGAATCTTACGCCGGACAGGTGCGAGGAATCACCTTAACCGCTCGTCACTAGGAAACAGTATATTGACAGTCGGAATAATGAAATCAAAGATTACAATTTAACGGCTGATTGTGAATGAAAAGTCTGGTACAAAAGTTGACAACCGAGTATCAATCAAGGTGCGGATTGTATGTTACTCAGGCAACTGGCATAAAAAATAGCTTTGTGGGGATGATTGCTCATATAAGAGTGCGTGGCTAAGGTACACAATTATGGTTACGCTCCTTGTGAATTCTTTTATAAGAAATTATACAAAAATTGTAAATGTATGTTGAAGGAATTAATGAAACTGATATTTTTTCTCTAGCTTTCTCCATTTCAATATCGTGTCATTTGTTTGAACGTATCAGAAATGATTTCTCTTTTCTAGAAATGAGCCTCGTCTGTGTTATATAATTCTTTTTTGATTGCTCAAGATATTTTGTATGTATCATAATATTTGAAAAATTTATCGACGTGTACAGTCATCATTGTAGTACAAATGTAAATATATAACGGATAAATTATTTTACGTTTTTCTCTTTCTTTTATCATTGAAATGTTTTTGAATCGAACCGCTGCGAACCGGTTCACGGATGAACCTATAGGCCACGTGAACCCAGACTGAATCGAAGCGCAAATCGACCTTTTCAAAATGGGACTCTTGCAAACTTTTGCTTCAAAGGATTGAAGAGTTGATTCTTGCATGAAAATCGTAAAAATGACGACGAGTACACTAAAAAATCACAAAATTCACTCTCAAAATCTGGCTTAATGGCGCAGAGACGCAGGTATTATGGGAGATTCCTGTCTAAATTGAGACATATCTCTGATTTTCCGTAGAGGAAGTGACAAATTAGACAGGAATCTCCCACCTCCAAGGATACCTGCGTTGAACCGCCATTACGATCTTGTCGTTATAGCAGTTATGTGAGTTGATTACTAACTTTTAGACTTTCTTAGTGTGATTTTCGTGATTTTCGCTGGTTTTTACATCAGATTGGACTTTTCATTTGCTCACAGCCAAAGTTTGAAAGAGCCCCATTGGAGAAACGCGAACCGAACCTGAACCGATTTTTAGTGCGGCCCAATGCCCTGATCAACAGAGAAAAAATTTTGCCCCGAGTGAGGATCGAACTCACGACCTTAAGATTATGAGACTTACGCGCTGCCTACTGCGCTATCGAGGCGGATGACAATGATGATTTAATTTAGAGGTTTTGAGATTTTATAAATTCCTTTTGTCTTTCACATAGGTCACTTAAAAGTTTAAATTGTTTATAAAATGAAGGGATTATCTTAATATTTTTGACTTTCACAGAATTCTCCGATTATAAAGATGTGCGAAGCGTTTGTGATCTCTTACAACGATTGCGTATATAAGCCCAGCTTAATTATAATAGAGAAAAAAAGAAGGTGCCTCCTTTTTTTGGGCTTTTAAACAGAATGAATCATTCGTACGTAAACTTATGCTCAAACCTAATTTAGAGCATTCTGCATTTCTTGCTCATAGTATAGTCGCAATCGGCAAATGATGAGTGGTTTTATTTAACTTTCGACTTTTGAGGTTGACATTTTTTAAAATTGAGCTTTTACAGATCGTGACGAAATTGTTACCCTTGAAGGTGTTTGAAGCATGTAGAATAAAAGGCTAATCCTATTTGATATGGCAATTCAAGTTATTGCGTTCCAAAAATGTCAAAAAGTGGTAACCTACCTACAATAACCTGAGTATGCATCAAGTTCTGCCATAAGCCATAAGCATGAAGTACCTAAGCATGCGGGTGGCCAAAATACCTCGAAATTTTGTCGAATCAGGGTAACTCGGCAACATCGATGGTATAACTGTTTGTTAGGATACTAGGGGTGTGATCTAGCTGTTAAACTGAAAGTAAAATATCTTGAGAAATTAGGGATGGGTGGCCTAAGTCACCCCCGTCGGTGTGGGGTAATTTAGCCGTGTGTAAAAACTTATTTCAAAAGGTCCTGGAGAGAAAAAAAAAAATCCCGCGCCAAAAATCAAATTTCGAGGTGATAAACTTGTGTAGAAAAGCAAAAGAATAAATCTGCACCATTGGAATGATATTCTAAATATCTGCAGGGAACTTAAAACATTTTGAAGATCAATTTTAGAATCAGCGTTGTAAAAACCAAGGTCAAGTTACACCGGGTGACCTTAATACCCCAAAAATTACGGAGTTCAAGTAATTTATTATAGCATCCAACATGCAAAGATAAGGTTTTGTGAAATTCACTCATTGAAAATACGATAAAAATTATTAGTGCCAAATACACACAGCTAGATTGCTAAAAGAAATACAGACCTCTCCCTCCATCTCCTAATGGAACTTATTGGATTCTGATTGCGCCAAATAATATGGTTCTTATAAATATCTATTAACACCTCAAGTTTCATTTTTTACAGGCATTCGTTTCGCATTAATAAGTTTTGCTAAATTTGTCCATAAAATCAAAGTTCTGGGACCAAATAATGTTAGGTCCCGAGCATTGAATTGCGTGCGGTTTCGACCAATCAGAGAGCTTACGTACGGCATGTGTAAGTTACGCTCGGGACCCAACATTATTTGGTCTCTGAACTGCGAGCTGCGCCGCGCCCGGTCGATACCTCGTTTTTTCAAGAATTATTGTAGGTAGTTAACTATTCCTGATCTTCGGAACCCCTTTTTGCCTACATCGCCAAATGAAGGCGTGCTTATCCGGTGACTCGGTGTGGTTGTCCTATTGCTAGGGACGCGCCGCGGCCGCCCGGACTTAAGGGGTGTCTCCACCTGCGAATTTAAAAGCGCGAATGAACTGATTGAGCCAATGGGCTGCCTTGAAGTCGATAAGTCGAGTCCGATGTATCGACAACAAAGAAGCTCATTGGCTCAATCAGTTTATTCGCGCTTTTAAATTCGCAGGTGGAGACAGGCATCCCTTTAGCCTGGGCAGTGGGCAACTTCAATAGTAGTGGCATGGCGATCTCTTTCCGAATCAGATCGTCCATGCTGTCATACTTTAAAGGACTCATAACACAGCAGTTGCGACTCGTGCAATTTCGCAACCATGCTGTTTTTCCATTTAAACCTATGCAAAAGTATCGATATCTCGGGGGTGCATTGCACCTCTTGAAGATCGATGGTTTTACATAGGTTTGAATGAAGAGAATACGTTGTTGCCAGATTGCACGCGCCGCCACTGTATAACACAGCATTTGCCCCTCTATTGTTACAGCTTGTTGAAATCACCGAGCAACACATTTATCTAGAGTGGCGGTTTAATAGGTAACCTGCGTAACCACCATGGGGAATTTTGAGGTTAGCTTTAAGCGAGTAATTTGTCCATTTGATTCCGTGTATTTTTATGCAAAGCCACCGCACAGTGGACCGGAACATGCTTAGATCCACTGTGCGTCGTGATACACAATCGTGATACAAAATACACAGAAACAAATTGACAAATTACTCGCTTAAACCTAACCTCAAAATTCCCCATGGTGGTTACGCAGGTTACCTATTAAACCGCCACTCTAGATAAATGTATAGCTCGTTGGTTGAAATGAAAAATACCTTTTTTAGAGGTCATACTTCAAACATGATTAATATAGAATCAAAAGTAGCCAAGAAAATACACTGCAAAGTTTACACGATTGTGCAGCTTGTTCATTTTATTTTTTATTAATTTTTTTTGACTAATCAAATTCACTATGTATGTCGCCAGATTTTCCTATAATTTTCTATCTAACAATCCGAATTTTAGACAGGAAAAATTTTGCCCCGAGTGAGGATCGAACTCACGACCTTAAGATTATGAGACTTACGCGCTGCCTACTGCGCTATCGAGGCGACTGAGCGTATGATAGGCTGGGCCGAAAAAAGCGAATTTTGGATTTCGAAAACGCAATAGGAAAAAAAAGTTGCTCTAAGTGGTCCTAAAGACGTGTGTAAAATTTCAGCCCTGAAACATAATTTTTACTATCGCCGCAACGCCTTTGAAATTTCGTCAATTTTGCGAAAAAAGCCAAAATTTCACAATTTTTGACAATTTGGCAACCGTGTTTTGAGGTCGATATTCACCGATATTTTGCCTCACACCAGCTCTAATACACTTGTCATCAACTTACTTTTGCTTATTTTGAGGTTTGGTGCCCCCTCACCCCCTTCTCAAAGGTCCTAAAAATCGATGAAAATTCCGAAAAAACCCCGATTCTGAGAAACGTTTAGGAACTGTCAAAGGAATCTAAAAATGGTTAAAACGGGTATGTATACCCGGTTTTATGGCAAAAAAGGGGTGGCTCCAGAGGGGGGGGGTAGGATGCTCCCCCATCACTAACCCCCTCAACCCCCCCCCCCCCCCACCAACACCAACACCAGCCTCAGGACCTATCTCGGTATTTTGACGTGCTTTCTCCCCTACGCGACAGCAGTCTAGCTTTGCATGTACAATGGGGATATAAATTTATTGTTTAGAATGTTTTTCGGCAAAACAGGTGTGATAGTTACTTAATTTTAAAAATCAAAATTCAGCTCTCCCCACCCTAAAATTTTGTCATCACTCTATATGTGCCACAGCTTGCCAAAAAAGCGGTTGCCGCTAAAAACGATTTGCACCTCTTCAGAACGGAAACGTCTGTTACTTTTGAAGCATTGTGTTCTAGTCTCCCAATTCCAGAAGTTTTAAACTATCCCCCATTCAAAGCAATGCAAAAGACAGAGACCGAAACAGGTCCGCCATCTTGAAAACTCACCGAAATTGACCGAAAAAATGTTTCCATTGGCTCTTATGAGAATTTACATTCTGATTGTATTCTTCTGTGATATTGCTTCATTTACAACGATAATAATTTTATATCATTGGGATGATTCATTGAAATCGACTAGGTATTATGATCACGAACCTAATGGTAGTTGTGCCTCAGAATGAAGTTCTCCTTGCAACCATCCCCAACCTCAAAACCATGTTACTAAGCAGACATAGTCCATCAACGCATGAATCATTGTACTTCCTCGGGAACCAGTGTAGCGCCTAACCATTTTATAAAAATGTAACAAACTCTTATCTTCAAAAATTCCAACAGGATTCAATTTATAACCAAGCGCTTCCTTTCCTTTCCTTTAAATCTCTTATGGACACAGGCTCTTCACACAGGCTCGGGTTGTTTGTCTCAATTTTGTGGCCATTAAATTTAAAAAATTAAATTCGTGACAAATACTTTTGAAATTAATTATAAACCAATGGGCAAGTGGTTTAGAGTGGCTATCTGGACACATATTAATACCTTTTACTGTCTCTTACGGAAGGATTTGCATGCGATACATAAAGAATCAGCTACATGACAGAAATAAAGCAACATTTTCTGACCTGGATAGTTGTATTAAAAGTCTGTGTCCAGATAGCCAGTCTAAAACACTACCACTTTCGTTTAAAACCAATTCTCCTGGATTAACAACAATTTTTGGTTTAAGGTTGAAAAACAGCGAGGCAAACAAACCAAATTCAGATCATCCATGCTGTCACTGTTTGAAAACGTTTGTGTGACCACCTCCATAGCTATAACTCGTTGGTTCCAACTAAATGTGAGGTATATACTTAGTTACATGGTTTTGAGGTTGGGGATGGTTGCAAGGAGAACTTCATTCTGAGGCACAACTACCATTAGGTTCGTGATCATAATACCTAGTCGATTTCAATGAATCATCCCAATGATATAAAATTATTATCGTTGTAAATGAAGCAATATCACAGAAGAATACAATCAGAATGTAAATTCTCATAAGAGCCAATGGAAACATTTTTTCGGTCAATTTCGGTGAGTTTTCAAGATGGCGGACCTGTTTCGGTCTCTGTCTTTTGCATTGCTTTGAATGGGGGATAGTTTAAAACTTCTGGAATTGGGAGACTAGAACACAATGCTTCAAAAGTAACAGACGTTTCCGTTCTGAAGAGGTGCAAATCGTTTTTAGCGGCAACCGCTTTTTTGGCAAGCTGTGGCACATATAGAGTGATGACAAAATTTTAGGGTGGGGAGAGCTGAATTTTGATTTTTAAAATTAAGTAACTATCACACCTGTTTTGCCGAAAAACATTCTAAACAATAAATTTATATCCCCATTGTACATGCAAAGCTAGACTGCTGTCGCGTAGGGGAGAAAGCACGTCAAAATACCGAGATAGGTCCTGAGGCTGGTGTGGTGTTGGTGGGGGGGGGGGGGGGTTGAGGGTGGGTTAGTGATGGGGGAGCATCCTACCCCCCCCTCTGGAGCCACCCCTTTTTTGCCATAAAACCGGGTATACATACCCGTTTTAACCATTTTTAGATTCCTTTGACAGTTCCTAAACGTTTCTCAGAATCGGGGTTTTTTCGGAATTTTCATCGATTTTTAGGACCTTTGAGAAGGGGGTGAGGGGGCACCAAACCTCAAAATAAGCAAAAGTAAGTTGATGACAAGTGTATTAGAGCTGGTGTGAGGCAAAATATCGGTGAATATCGACCTCAAAACACGGTTGCCAAATTGTCAAAAATTGTGAAATTTTGGCTTTTTTCGCAAAATTGACGAAATTTCAAAGGCGTTGCGGCGATAGTAAAAATTATGTTTCAGGGCTGAAATTTTACACACGTCTTTAGGACCACTTAGAGCAACTTTTTTTTCCTATTGCGTTTTCGAAATCCAAAATTCGCTTTTTTCGGCCCAGCCTAGCGTATGACCTTCATTCAGAGGTTTTGAGTTTCTATATATTACCGGCTCGTTTTGTTTTTTTCATGGAGGCCACTTAAAAGCTTCAATCGTTTATATGTATAAAATGAAGAGAATTTATCTTAACATCTTCGGCTTTCGCAAAATTCTCCGATTATATGATGCGCAATGCTCCGCGCCGGCGCTGGTGTGATCGCCTCTTTACAGCGATTGAGTATCTGAGCTTAAAAGTATGCAAGAGAAAACAGTGACGACCCCCTTGTTTTGCTCATTGAACAAAACTGCTCATTCGTAAGTAAACTTGCTTATCTAATTTAGAGCTTTTTACCTTTCCTGATTATAGTAGGTCGTCGCAATCGGCAACCATTGGCGGATCCAGCAGCCTGGCAACAGTGTATTATTCCCATTTGATTGCACGAGATATGATCGATTTGTCACGGGCTATAGCCCCTTCAAGAATCGATTGTTTATCAAACATTCGAATGGGAAGAATACGCAGTTGCCAGATTGCTGAATTCGCCTAAGCGGCAACTGAGTGTTTTTGTTTAACTTTCAACTTTTGAGATCGACACTTTTCAAGAATTCTTGAAAAGTGTCGCTTGAAAAGTTTCATTAATGAACTCTCTCTGACCATGATGGAAGTCACATTTGGAATTTTTTTGAAGCATGTAGAATACGGTATTCAAAACCAGCTATCTCACGTATCTCAAAAACTTATAATTTTTGCAATGGAAAGAAAAAAAAAGTAGTTAATGAAGTTGTCAAAGTACTCTGATTTCTTCCTTAAACGTGTTTGCGTGATTTTTCCGCGCAAATTAACTCTTAGAAAATCATTTAAAGTCGCCACGAAGCCAACCGTAAGCAGCAGCTGTTTTTAATGAACTATTTCGATTTTTCTGTAAAATTTCGGTTCGAAGCTAAACTATTTGACCTTAGGGTATTTTATTTACGATTTATGCAATATTTTTAATCACTCCTGGATAATCATTTATGAGGATTTATTACTGATAACATACATCCGTTTTATCTTAAAAATGTCACTTATTCACTGAACTTGCAAGAAAAGCATATTATCAGCCTTAAACATCCGTCGTTTGATCGTAGTTTTACCAATAATATCGGGTCAAGCCGTTTAGTTCTGTGATTTTTGGAACAAATTTTCGCCAAGTGTGTTACTTTAATTGAGAAAGCGCGTCAACTTCTTGGAACAATTTATAAAATATAGTAAGATATTTAAGCTTTATAACAACCGGTAATCGAATCGAAATCGCCGAGCTGCTGTAAGCATCTTAAAACTTGCCGAGAACCCGCTTTTTAATTTTAAGCGTCATTCAGAAAATTTCATAAAACCCTCAGAAATATTAGCTTTCGAATGCAACTGAGAAAAATTGCAAGAACAGCGCAACATCAAAAGTCAAATTAAAAACACTCGACTAGGTACCGATCACAAAAAGAGCGCGTTTTCAAATTTAGCTACCAGTTGCAATTGCAAGCTACCAACATCACACACTTAGAGAATCTTTCTGCCGCACCAGAAACACCTTATTTATTTTTCCGACGAACAGGGTCAGATAAAGCGTTTCAAGTATAGAAAATTCAATATTCATCGAGCAGTCAACAGAACATAATTTTTATGGGGTGTAATTCAACTGGCTTCTCATTAACAAAATGGTATGGATTTTGCGCCCAAAGTTTACATGGTGGCAGTGCTGTTTCCATAAAATGACAACAACGACATAACCTCAACACCTCAACAACAAGAACAATCAAAAGTGAGTGAGAGTGAGACTAGTGAAACGTGAGGGATTCGGTCTGCCTTTGTCTCACCTCTTCCAAATTTTACCTTTCCAATTTCCTGAAATTTCTGATTATAAGCTGTGATCTAAGTCGTTGACAAGTTGAGAGCAATCCATGTCCTCGTGCGAAGAACTTAGAAAGTGTTACAACTGAATTGGTTTCCCAAATTTTGAAGCAAACCCCCTCACTTCTCTTATACCATGTTAGAATTCACGTTCCGCTCAGCCAGGTACGTAAATTTCAATCTTGTATCCTCAAAAGTAAGCATCCATCAAGTTGCCCCAGGAATCCTACTTGATGGTAAATTTCTCAGGAGTTGGAAAATGATTACTAATTTATTCAACGAGCAATCAATTTATCAACGTTTGTTTGCATGGAAACCAACACCATGGTCCATGGTGGGAGACTTTGATGCACCTGACTTTCAACAACTCTCAGAACCTGAAGGGACACACCCCCTTTCCTTTGTTACTCTATAGAGAACTTGATCTGAAATTCAGAAGAGACTTGATAGACTGTTGAACCAGAAGCAAGAAACTAAGTATTGGGGCAAATGCTTTATTTTTCTAGAACCAATTTTTCTAGGCTCATCCACAACTTGGCTTGTAAATTGATCACACTGCTACTTTGCGCTGATCTATGACAACTTTATCTTACTTACAAGATAACGCATAATGCATAACACCAAAGATAACGCATAATGCATAACGCCAAAGATAACGCAATGAGTGGGTCGCTAAAGTCCCAATGGGTTTATATCGTTCTTGAGTCACACCTGATCAAGGTAGGAGGGTTCCGTGGTCAGTTTTCATGTTTTTCCTACTTCAGAGTCCCCTCCCCTCTCGAAAAATAGGGGTTCAAAAAATGTGAACAATTATTTTTGAGCATCACTCAACAGGAAGAATGAATGGGAAGAAAAAAGGTCAAGGTTTTTAACTGATCTGATTTGGCATGGAATGACCCATGGGTTAACAGAGAAAATTAATTTTCTTAAACTATCTCAAAAGAAATGCGGGCTCTTCTTCAAATCATAAAGGTTTTTGAATTAAAGTCTACAGAGGTTTGAACGTTGAACCATCAAAAATCGATAGTAAATACTTTAGCATTAGAATGTCAAAGAATCAAGCCTCATTAATCTGATCCATAATCATCAGTCTTTTGACTCCAGTTAGTTAATCTATCTGAAGCATATAACGCATTGTTTTGGTTGCTCCGACATTTAATCACTGAACCGTGAGAAGGAAATTAAGTCAAGGCACCTATTCCTTTGAATCTTTTTATAGATCAGCAAACTTGATCAATGACTAGCCAAACTCAATTGATAGATTAGCTCATGACTAATCGTTGTCGTTGAATAAACATTGGCATTGCCTCTATTTTAATTCGCTATCCCCTCCCCCTCTTCTTGCTCCTTTTTTTGCTTAACTCTATGCAGTTGTACAATGTATGTCTTCCCCCTCTCTTTTTTAAGTTGAATATTTACCTTGATCCCTCTTCAAGACAGTGACTTTGAACATATTTTTACAGCTTCATTTTATTTATTCTCTGAATGAGAAGGGTGAATGACCTCCTCTATGGTCTGCTTCAAGTGTAGTTGCAGTGGTGTTGGTTTGGATTTTGTCAAGCTCAAGAGAGGGCACAGTTGTTTTAAGGAAGGGGGGGGGGGCATAAAGTAAATTTTCAATAAAGGCGTCATTTCAGGTTTTGCAGGGGGGCAAAAAGCTGATGATATTTGTGTATACCTATATATATTTTTTTTTGCTTCTTTACCGGAATTCAAAAGCTGGGGGGGGGGATCCCCCCTCAAATTGCGCCCCTAAAATGTTCACCCCCTTTCCATGTAAGGGATACATTAAAACAATTGACTCCGAAATTTTGGAGGAGGGATGTACCAGATCTTCCTTGTACTCCTTAAACGACACCTCTGCTTTTGTGTTGCCTTGTATCGAATACTCTAAGCTGAGCAAAATCCGAAAACTGTGAATAAAATAAATTGCTCCGGTAACAAAATAACGTTAATTCCAAGTTATTGCTGAAATTTTCATTTTTGTAGAAAAAAAAAAAGCACACACTTTTTCTTTTGTTTGTTTGTATTTTTGTTCTTTTTGCCATTCCTAGAAAAAAAAAAGAAAAAAAAAAAAAAATCTAGAGAACTAAAAAATTCATTCATTTCATTTGAGAGGAGCATTGTCAGCAGAAATTTTGAAATGGCGGAGTGAATTTAGGTTGTATTGTTACTAGAAAGTTCATCATTAGTGTAATTAATTACTTATTAGAGATAGTAGCGCTCCCAGAAAGTTAGCAACTTTTAAAACTCATCACAAAATGCTACCTTTACCATCAAGGACAAGAAGTAACTCGTTGTCTAGTCAACAGGTCGACCCTGGGATTATGGGGGGGGGGGGTGATACATCTTGATAGCCCCCACCTTTGGTGAGCTACTTAAAAGGGGAGGGGGATCAGGCGGTGAAACTCCTCCTGAACTTAAAAAAGGAAAAGTCAAATTGAATGGATGAGGTAGTTGGAGAGAATAAGATGAGAATATTTAAAGGAAATGAGCTGTACAGGAAAATTAAAAAGAAAAAATGGGAAGGATAATTATTTTCTCCCCTCCCCTCCTCGTCCTCCTCCCCTCCTCACTCACTTTCACTAAAAAGTTTTTAAAATCCTAGGAAGCTGAACCTATGAGATTCAGATTCTTGACTCAGTATGTATCAGCTCAGAGGAGAGGCAGATCCAGGGGGGCTGAGGGAGCTGTAGCCTCCCGCTTTGAGCCTAAATTTAACTCGTGTCTTGGGAGGGGTTTTCGAGGAATTTTTGGGATTTTTGTCGGAAAAGTAGGTTTTAGGCCCCCCCCCTCTATTGATAATTTCTAAATCCACTGGTTGTCCAGCTGAACCAAATTCCCTTTGACATTTTCGTTTCCAGTATTTGTGGCATAGATTCTACAAAGGAGATGATATTTTGCTGTCTTGGGTTAACATTTTTAATCGAGAAAGGGCTGACTTTCTTTGAAAATCCCCCAAAAATGCAAAGAAGTGAAATCGATTTTATGGACTAAATTATATTCATAGAAAGCTGGTTGTTTAAAACTTTGTTACCTAGTCACACTCATATTTTTGACATCAAGGGAAACAATTTCATGATATTTCTTATTTATTCTCTCACGTATTAATATCAAGAAAAACAATAGGAAAATAGTTTAATAGTCCACTTGGAACAAAAGCAAACTTTTGTTCCGAAATAAAGTATTAATGGGTAATAAAAGAAGAGTGAATAGACAGAAAAATAATTGTATTGTATCATGTTCATGTGTAAATGAATCTGGTGCTTGTCCAAGTTTTAACTATCTGTTTCATACTGAGGCTCTTTGCCAGGTCTAAATTTAATCCCTATACTACTAATCGCTCCAGAAACATTTTGCATAACCATCCTTTTGTTTATTTTTCATTTTTTCCCCCCTCTTTTCACGCAAATTTTGATCTTTCAATCTCATAATAATTTGATGTTATGAATTTATTACTTCCCATTATTTCCTCAAATTTCATTATTAAGTAAGATCATATTAACTGACACCTTTAGAAAAGTTTTGTGCTTTTTTTCAAAGTTCAGTTTATGCAAGAATTTTTCTCCTTGTTTACTATCCATCAGAGAGAAGGGATTAGTACCCATAATATTTTATTTAACTTTGTTCATCCACCGTGTAGATAATTTTTGTGAGATTAATATGACTTTGTTGTTTAAAATATTCAGCATTTTTTTTTTTTTTTTTTTTTTTTAAGTTGCTGTTCGAAGCAGAAAAAATATTAGCAAAAGGATATTGAAACTAAAATTTTTACATTGTAATTTGGTCTGAAACTTACCTCCTATACAAAAAAAAAATGTTCAAAAGTGTCATGACAAGATCAAATTTTTGAAGCTTTTAAGATGTGGCTATTAAAATGTAAAGTGACCGGAGCTTTTATTATTGGTTTTTAACTTATTATTCCTATTTAAAGGATCAATTAGATGGTTCAAAAAAAAAAAAGATCAAACTTTTGAATGTGATGAATGTTTTTAGTAAGTGTGATACTGCAATGGAACATGCTTCCGTGTCCAGAGTCAGTGAGCTACTGAGTTCAATTAAGCTCTGAGACCTGAGACAGACAAAGATAGAAAGAGGGAAATGCTTCGAGGGGAATTCAGTGCATCTCTGGCATACATTGGCTAGAGCCAGACAAAATGATTAAACCCTTGTAATATCGAGACGGCTTATTTGTTTATGTTAGTTTCTCCCAGTGTGTTAGTGTGCTTTTGTGTGGGTGGATCACGGCAGACTTCAAAATTCTAGGCTTTCGAATCGTTTTGTTTCCTTTTTTTTTTTTGTTTAATGAGCTTTCTTTTTGAATGATTAATTAGTCAACGGAGGATACAGCAAAGTTCAAAGTCTCCTAAACAGCGAATTAACTTTTTTTTTGCTAATCAGTCCTTGATTTAAATTTTTGCAAATTTTTCTTCAGTTTCACTTTCCGTCGGGTTTAAAATATTTTTCGATGTTGAGTTTTTTGTTATTGTTTTTGTTATGCAAACTTGTGCCTTTCCAAGCCCTCTTCAAGTATTTGAACTGAGCTTTTTATTCCGTTGTTCGTCGTTCTGAAGTTTTTATCGACCATAATGAGCCTTTGGCCCAAAAACACTTGGACGGTTACTTTGCATAGAGATGGTGTGTCTCGACCATGGGGGATTCGTGTAGCAGGTGGTGCTGAAGTAGAAACTCCCATTGTAATAACAAAAGTAAGCAGTGTTGTCATTTTTTAATGATCCATCTTTTGCTCTCCTTCAGTATAGTTGTTAACTTGTGTTTTCTTTTCTCCTCATTACAATTCGTATTTTACATAAATCAATGGGTAGAAAGAGAGTACCGAATTTCATGCAATTCTGACCATGGTCAAAAATCACCTTGTTTTAGTATGATTTGGCATGGACTTTCCCAATTCTTTCAATTATATTGTTATTTATTTTTTACCTATCTATTCCATTGAAACTCCTATGTAACCATTTATTTGTTTTTATTTTATTTTCTATGTTTATTCATCTATCGACCTGTCTATTTATTTATCTACCTTATCATTTACTACCAATAAATTTCTGAATAAAGTGAAATCCTAAAAATATAATTAACAGCGTACCAATGTAAACTAGAGGAAAGTACAATATGTACATGAAGCAAGGGTAAATTGTAAATTAAAAAATAACCAAACAACTTTTTAGGACCGTTTCGAAATTTGTTTTGACTTTTTCTTGAATTCTTTTCATCAATTAATTATTCATGTGTTATTGATCAATGGATGAATGGGAATAAATCTTCTATCCATGTATCAATTAATTAGAGTACTTAGTTTTGTCCCTCTCTTTTTCTAGTGTATCTCCTAGTTTATTTATTTTGTTATTTATTCACAATTTTTTATCTAATCATCCAAAAGTTTTTTTGTTTGTTCATGAACCACTTTTTCATTCACCTATTTATTTTGCCATTTACCCAGTCACTCATTTTCTCTTTTTTCTCTGTCTGATACAATTTTTTTTTAAATTGATTCTCTAAAGTTAATTTTTTAACCTGAACCTATTGTTGACATCCATCATTGAATTTTTTAGTGGAAATAAATAATCTAATTGCATACAAATAGCCCGAACAAAGAATTTGATTCATAAGAAGAATCTTGAATAAATATTCTTGCTTGAAACTTTTATCGCTGTGATATCAAGATAGAGCATGGGTACCTCAAATATAGAGGACCGGTCAGCAACAAATGTTGGACTAAATTTGTTTTTATTTTCTTCTCCTCCCCCTCCTCCCCCTTCTCACCCTCTCCTCATTCCCTCCACCATCAGTCCAAAACATGTATAACTCTAAAAACCAACTAATAAAACTAAAACAAAAACTTGTGAAGCATACATGCATTTGTTGAAGTTATGGATGCTTTCACTGAAAAAAAAAGAAAAAAAGATGTTGATTTAACAATTCTAACGGTACAAAACAGGGCTCAATTGGTTTAGTCAAAATTTGGCAAAACAGATTGTTAGACCTTAATTCTGTTACGTCAATTTTAACAATAATAATATGCCCAATTTAGAAACCAATCGAGAGCCCTGTTTTTTACCATTAGAATTGTTAAAGTAACAATTTTTTTCCAGTGTTGTTTAGAGAGTTTTATTGTAGTCTAATGGAAAAATTTGAACAAATAGGTCAACCTTACCTCCGTACCTTAAATTTTTTCTGGTAATGTTCGTTATTTTTGTCATAATTGAAGCCATTACCAGAAAAAAGGGCCCACAAAACATGAGGTGTGCTCTTCAGACACGCTCTCTATTCCATCAAAATGTTGATTTCTTTTCAAGAGCACAACCGTTGTTTTATGGGCCCTTTTCCCAGAAAATGGCCTCAATTTCAAATGACTTTTTTGTAAAGGGTTTTCTTGTTTTTCCGGTTGAATTTGTTATTTCTTCAATGTAAGCGTTTTTAATCTATAGAGACCAGTCCATCCATCTCTCCCTAAAAATAAACCAATTAATTTTAATGATGTGAAATGAAATCCAACATTTTTGCTTAATTTTTCTGTCAACATTATATGTGACTTTATCTTTGATTTTGAATCCATAGGAATAGGATGTAGAGGTTTACTCACTTAATTCATTATCATCTTAAGTTCTTTTAGTATTATTTGGGGTTTTTCTTTAGTTATGAAGAGTTAGAGGAGAACCAGCATTACTTCCAATTATGAGTAGATATACAAGTAAAAATCTTAAAAAAATAAAATAAATAAAATGAAGCATGATTTTTGTTGCAGTATTTTTGTTGCAGTGGAACAAAAATGATTTGCTGTTTTGTTTTCCAAATTTTATGGGCAGCTCCCTTCTTTTTGCATTCATAGTTTTGACTGAGGCATCCCTAATTATTTCTCTACTGAGCCATGTTGCCAGATTTTCCCATGAATTATTAAATTTTCCATTAAGTTAAAACTAAAAGCGAAACAAAATACATTG
This sequence comes from Trialeurodes vaporariorum, assembly GCA_011764245.1. Taxonomy (NCBI): domain Eukaryota; kingdom Metazoa; phylum Arthropoda; class Insecta; order Hemiptera; family Aleyrodidae; genus Trialeurodes; species Trialeurodes vaporariorum. The sequence goes on from VMOF01000001.1 coordinate 54,953,422, forward strand.
GCTACATGGTATAAACAAATGTTCTAGAGTTGGACAAATTCATCAGCTGAGGTAAAAAAGCCAAATAAAAAAGAAACTAAAAATCATATTTAATTCAATATTTCAAATTCAATATTCAATAGTTTTATTTTTTAATATGATTTTTTAGTTTCTTTTTTATTTGGCGTTTTTACCTCAGCTGATGAGTTTGCCCAAGTCTAAAGCATTTTTTTATTAAGTTAAAAGGGAAAAATTGGAAAGTTATCCAAAAAATGACAACACTGTCCATGTTGTATGAATTTTTTTTAGCACATGTGTGATGTAGTATTTTTTCTTCATGAGCAGTGCAGTTTAATGAGGAACTTGGCGGCGTTCCAGGTTTTTTTTTTCTTTTTCTTCTTTTTCTTACACTTTGTAGAGGCAAAATCCTAAAACATTATACCCGCGTTAGTTGACCAGAATCTGACTTAAAGCAGGCAGAAAAAACTACATTTCGAATTCAAAGAGGGGCGTTTGAAAGAGAGAAAATTTGAAAAACTTCCTTAATGTAGCAGCTTTTTTCCGTCATTTTTTGATTTGGCTTTGGAACAGGAGAAGGATTGAAAGTCAGAGCAGAAGCAAGGGCGTTTCCAGAAAAAAATTTAAAAGGGGGCTTAACTGGTTCAAAGGGAGGCAAAACCAAAATTCTACCAATTGTCCATCATCCAGGAGAAAGCGAAAGCCCCCCCCCCCCAAGGAGTTATTTTGTGGATCATATTACTAATTATGAGAAGTCGAGCAATTTAATTTCTTCAGTTTTCAAAAATAAGCAGCACTTGGGGCCCAGGCAAGAAGGGGCATTGATCATTAGCTGTCTTAATAAAAAAAATCAGAGGGAAGAAATTTTGAAGTCATAGCAAGCATTTTTCAATATTAAGCTGAATGAAAGACGAAAAACTGGTTACAAGTTATTTTTATTTATTTATTTTTTTTTTTCCGATGAAAACAAATGTTTTTCCTCCTTCCAAAAATCTCTGTGTAAAACAAGGGAGAATCCAGAACACACTTTTGGGAGGGGCTATTTGCATTTGAGAGGGCCATTCCCTTGAGTTGTATTGTTTTCATCTGTAATCTGGTAGGTATGTTCCATAACTTCGGAAGTTTCACGTAATCCATGACTTATTTCCTCACAGGATTTTAAAAAATTTCCTCACAAAAATTTGAAAGTGATGACTTTTTCTTGGTTATTTTAACATTTCCACACCGTAGGTTTGCAAAATGATCGATATTTTCCCATTTTTTACACTATTTTCCTGGGAAATCCTTTTAGCCATTATATTTAAAAAAAAAAAAAAAAAAAAAAAAAAAAAAAAAATTGGACAAATTTCCTCACTTTCCCAGAAATTTCCTCACTTTCACGCGATCCGCGGATCGCTAGATTGGGCATGTTTTGCACCCCTATTCTATTGTATCCTATGAGATTATTTTGAGGGAAAAGAGGTTAGCTCTCAGCACCTAGGCTTCCTCCCATCATAAAATCTCATCATTAATTGTAATAAGAAGCCCTAATTTCAGTCATTATTTGTTTCAGGTTGCATTTGGATCACCTGCTGAAGGTGAACTTATGTGTGGTGATATTATTCGTAAAGTTGGTGATTACGATGCACGTGACATAAGGCACATAGATGTGCAAAACTTGTTCAAAAATGCTGGTAGTTCAATATCTTTAGTGGTCCAAAGGTAAATAAACTAAGCTTCAATTTGGATTTGATTCGAAAATCAATTTTGAAATAATGAAGTTTAAATTTTTCAATTATCGAATTAAATCACTAGTTTACTCAAGCACAATCTTGCATATTTATGATCATCATCTAATATATAGGTAGGTAAACAAAGTTTGAAAGTTGTTTGAATCTGCAAGGTCAATTGCAGCATTAATCTGTTCATATGGCACCAATGTTTGTTCAGTCGCCTTTCGTAAACAATTTATTTTAATTGGAACTAAAACTGGATTGTTTACAAAATGTAACCGTAATATTTTACTGCGGTAATCTTTATTGCCAATCTCGTGGCCATCATTTTTTTATATTGATTAAAACACAGTCTGATAGTCAGTGGCGGATTGAGCTGTAGGGGAAGTAAGGGTGGGATGGGACACTTTTTTTCAAACCTGTCTATGGGTCCCTTAATTTTTTTTTTCTTCAAAAGTTGCTATTGGAGATTATTCAGACTGACAATAAAAATGTTTTGCCTTGATTTGGAGAAAAAATATTAAAAACTAAATTTTTTAGAGCAATTTTTTTAAAAATTCAAAAAATGTCCCATCCCTAACTACCCTGTATGAGTTGGGACAGGGCTCAGTGAGGGTCGGGACATGGAATGATTTTATCAATGTTTTAATGTTTTAAACAACTTTAATTAAAAAAAAAAACACTTCCAGAACGTAAAAAGGTTTCAAAGAATACAAAAAATGGTAGAAAAAAATTAAATAATTGATAAAAACTGCCTCCGCGGTTAGAAATATGGCGCTAGCAGCTACGGAAAAAATTATGAATTAAAAAATCAGTTTTAAAGTTAAAAAAAATTAGAAAAATTAAAAGAACAGTTAAAATTACTAATCTAATGAATTTAGGACCTTAAATATGATGGTACTGAAAAGTTTCCACAGTTTTCAAAGTTTTTCAGTTTTTTGTGTTTGAGAAGCACTTTGGAAATGTGTCCCAACCCTCCCTGAGACCGATGTCCCAACCCTCCCAGAACGACAAAATGTGAACAAACAACAATACCAAAAAGTGAGGTTAGGTTATGAAGATTGCAACTGCGGGAAGTTTCACCTAAATATATACTGTTTTCAGCCCCCCAATTGTGAGAAGTTTAAATAAATACAAAGCAAAAAGTTTAAAGAATTAGAAAATGCCAGAAAAAAAATTAGTATAGGTCAAAACAACAAAAATGACCTAGCGGGAAGAAGATAGGTGATATTGCCTCCAAACTCCGTTTGGCAGTGTGGCCTCACTAGTAGAGTTTTACATCCCAGGATGAAGTTGGTAGTGCCAACCTAAACTGAGAAAAACGCAATGTCCCAACCCTCCCGGTGTCCCAACCCACCCACACTTCCCCTACGGCAACAATGCATTGACAATTTTTTGGACCCTGGACCCCCCCCCCCCTTCGAAAAATTCCTGGCCACGGCACTATGTTGAGGAATGGTTGTCTTGCAATCCTCGGCTCTCTCTATCCAGTCTGAACTTAGAGCATTTCTCTTCTAAAAACAACAAAACTCACACGAGAGAATACTGTTTTGTTCTGAAGTGTTGACATTATTTTGTGACTCAGAGAACCATGAAAGCTCAAAATTATTGACAAATCTAGATTAGAAATTATGACTTTTCTTAATCCTCTCCGAGGATATTTTTCCTCATCCCCATACCTTCTTACATGTTCAGGCCTGCAGTTCGCTCTGAAAAATGAGCACAAGAGTTTTCCGATAGCTGGGGCTGTAGGTCTTTCTAATTCTATTTCTAAAAGTAGTAACTGTGCATTTGATTTGATATATTCTCCTAATTTTGTTCTGTATTCGTAAAACTTTCATCAGAATCCTCTGAGTTTAGTGCCATAAAAACTGCAACATCCCTAAGTAATAATCGTATCTATTCAAATTTTATCACATTTAATTTCCGTTTTCATTCCCTGAAAATATTGCTTTCAAAGAGCTTAAAATTTGAAAAAAAGACAGGTTTTACAAGAATCACTCTTTCTACTCTTAGAGAAAGCCATGGCACCAAATGGTCAGTATAAAAAATAAATTTCTTCCTTCAGTGTATTTCTGATCTCAGGGGCAGATTCAGAACACACTTTTGGGAGGGGCTATTAGCGTTTGGGGGCCATTTCTTAAAACTGCATTGTTTTCACCTGTGATCCGGTAAGTATTGTGTACCTATGTAATGTTTTTTTTTTTGGATATAGAGGGGGGGTTATGGCCCCTCCCCTGAATCTGCCCCTATCAGGTCTTCAATTATTTAATTTTTATCTCTTGCCTCTTTGTTTGATTACAGGGAGCCAGGAGTAAGTTCTTCCTCAAGCCGCAGTGCCACTCCGAACGTACCTCAGGCCTCGACTCCGGTTACTGGAGGTGTCGCAACACCCTTTGCCCAGTGTGGATTAAGCAAATCTCCACTTTTATCACCGCAAACAGTTGACAGATCTTTGGCTGCATCTCCTCATAAATTGGAGGTCGAATTAGAGAAGCTGGCTGTGCTTGAACAAGTGAGTTCATTCATTGAAATTGCATGCTCGTCTCAGAACATTTGAAGCAGTTTCCAGAAAAATGGTCCATAAAACAAAAGGTGCGCTCTTCAAACTCTAGTCTATTCAATCACAATGCTGATTTTTCAGGAAGAGCGCACTCGTCGTTTTATGGCCCCTTATTCCAGAGATGGCCTCATTTGCATTCACTTATTTTGACAGTTTGCTGTAGAAGTGAAGGCTTTGTCAAAGATATATGCAAGGGGATGAAAAGAAGAGTGGCCAAATAAACTGTACTATCGACGAATTAAAGATTGTTGTGAGATTTCCACTCATTTTCAGTTATGGGTGTGAGTGTGGGACTGATCTGCAACGGCTTTCCCGTCCCACCCACACTGGGGCCTCTCACGTGCAAGGTGCGAGGCGTATGAAGAGTGTGGCCGAACCGGGACCTTGAAGGCGAAACTTGCTCGTGGCAATCTCGCGACAATCTTTAATTCGTCGATAGTACATGATGCAAGTTTCACAGTTTTTTTAGACACATGCACTCTACCAAGTTTCATTGAAATCTGAGATCATAAGAAAAAATAACTTGTTGAATCAGACTAATCGGTGCTTAAAGGAACCAACTTAATAGGAAACCCATTACAGGAAGCTCCTTGTCTGCACAAACAGGGTAGTTGGTTCCCCTTCTGCACAAAGTCGTTCGATTGACATGGAATGACCTTTATTTTTCTTTCAGCTCTTTATTTTTAATCAGTATAGATTCCTTCATCCTCATTCAGTTTTCTGTAAAAATGCCCCCCCCCCCCCCCCCCCAAACTAACAATTCATGAGTGACAATCTACATCATTATGAAGAAGTGGAAGGTTTGAAGAATCAAAAAATAAAATGAAAGAGAAAATATCCAATTATGAGTCAGTCATGCACATTTTTTTTTCTCATTTTCTTAAAGTGCTAGATTGAAGAAACTTACAGTATTTTTTATAATCTTTTTTGACCACGGGATCTTGAATTTAAACAATGTCAAAGTTGTGAGAATTTCAAGCGATTTGAAAAGGATCTTGTTTGGCAGGAAATTGGCGATTGCTTAATAGTATGGGACATCTGGTGACCGGTATCCAAAAGTAGTCTATTTGCGTGGATATCTTTGGATGCCTTGGATATGAAAAGACAACCATTTTCTTTTCTTTCTTTGCTTCTCCGCACCAAAAACCATGTCCCTTCTAAGAGTGATTTGTTAAAAAAGCTCCAGCCCCCTAGCTCCCATGTCTCCGATAGGTTGCCCAGCACTTTTGATTAGTTTTTTTTGCTTTTCATAACATGTTTCCGCCCTCTCTGAAGATGGCCTACTATCAGAGTTGGACACAAATTATTCCACGATTGTTTGGATATTCCAACAATACAAAATTGAACAGATTTGAAAAAACAATTTAGTCTGTAAAGGTTCTGATTTGGGTGATATAACATAAACTTATCTCAAGTATCAGCCCCCCTCCCCATGTTGCGGTGCTGACCGCATTCTTTGTCAAATAACTTGTGCCCAGCCATGGGCCCCATTCTGCGGTCTAAAAAGTGGATGGTAAAAATTAAATAAACAAAAAACTTGTATGAAACGCAGCAAATTGGCTGCTCCTCCTTTTATCTCCCTCAGTTTTACTAAGCAGTGCTGCCACTCTAAATATATTTTCACTATATTTATGTATTCTATAAGCGAATTTTATTCACCAGAAGATTTTCACCCGAACCAACGGTTTCGCATTTTATGTTCTCACCCGAACTGTTCGTTCGGCAACAATGGATGACACTAATGTTGTACCTGAACCTCGGAATCTTTACCCATTCCACAAGGTGGGGGCGAAAAAAGTAACTCAAAGGTGAGAGACAACAATAAACAACGCGTCTGATTGGCTAGAAATGGTTTGTTGACTCTGGCATTCGGTGTCCCCCGAAAAGTTCTGAACCTCAAATCTTCTTCCACACCTCACAATGAAATTCGCTTTATGGACTAGGTAGCTGAAATGTTGCACAAATCCAGACTTTAGAGCATAAAAACTATGCCAAGAAGAGCTGTAGAAATTGTCGAGCCATTGAGAGCTGTTGATTTGCATGATGTGGGATGCCTCTCTCCTTTTTTTTCACTTTCATTTTTTCATGCATGCAATGTTTGTAACTTTTCTTACAATGAATATTATAGCATTTTTCTCTTATTCTGCTCTTTAAGTCTCTGAAAAGAAGGAAAAATCATTTACTTTTTTTCGTTCAGTATTTTAAAAGTATTTATGTAAATTCTGACTCTTTTGTGCAATTATGAGTGAAACTCTCCTCAGATTGCATTACTCTTTTATGTTTCGAAAAATTTTTTGTTGTTTTCTGGTTCCTCTAGAACTTCGAAAGTTAAGGTGTCCAGTTGCGAGGCGTGAAATTTGGCTACAATGCACTTTCTCCATTTAAATTCACTAAAAAAGTCGAACGCTTCAATCATCGGCGATGACCAGGCATTTCGACCTTTCTAATGTGTTTAAATGGGAAAAAATAACGTTGCCAAATCGCACGCCTCGCCACTGAAGGTGTCGCCAGTAGCGGCTCGTGCAATTTTCAAACAATGGTTCTTCTTAATTTGATTTCAAGTAAAACAATCGAAACGGTAGTAAAGCAGAGCTTAGCCAACAATCGATGTTTATACATAGATTCAAATGGAGGGTAAACAATGTTGCTAAATTGCACCAGCCGCCTCTGGTACTGGATCTCATTTCTTCACCGCAGAATGAATCATACACGAGTCTCCGTTCGCGAGGTATTTTAAAGTGATGCGCTGGATTTGCATACTCTGCTTTTTTAAGGCGCTTTTATCGAAACTGATGTATCTTCGCAGCAGTTTAATTTCGTGCATTCGGTGCGGTGCGGGTGTTCGGTGCTAATTGTAAGTGTCTGCAGAATTAATTGTGGTTGGGGAGGGAGGGGGGGCGTCGTTAATAACTTGGGACTATCAGCAACGAAAATCGTTCAAAAATGACGATAATTGGTCACACTTGTCACCTCACGGAGTTGACTGCTGGTGTAGGCACCGCAACTCTTCAAAGCTGATGAATCTGAGCGCTAATAGTTTTTCTCGTTGCACTCGCGCGAAAAGTCATATTTTTTAGCTTTTTAAGTGACAATTGCTGACTTTTTGTATCATGGCTGACTGCTGAGCACAAATGGCGATTTTTTTTGTTGTAGTGCCGCGATTCTCTCGGATCTAGGGAATATGTCTCCTCTGCGACATAAGTGTTCGCGAGTAACACCTGCAAACATCAGTGTTCTTAATAACTAAACTTCAATGTTTTTCAATCATTTTTCTTATTAATTTCGTTTAAACTGTGCTCATTTCAAAATTTATGTAATTTTCTCGAATTCGTCCCTCGTTGATGCATAGGTATTCTACTTTGTTGTATTTTTCGCGCTAAAGTTTAAACTATGGATAGTCTAGGATATTTCGATCAAAACTGAGGCTAAATTCGAACTTGGCAGGTCAATTTACGTCAAAAATCAAGTGTAATAGGTGGATGCAGGTCTAATTGTTGGAAAAAATGCCCTAGTTTTGTGTCTTTTGTGGCGTCACTATAGACTCTTGCATTGGGGGGGGGGGCTAAATGTGAGATTCCCTGTGGGGAGTCCCCCCCCCCCCCACACACACAGTTAGTGGGGGTCCGGTTGTCCGCCTCCAGAAAATTTTGAAAAATTTCGGTTTATCGAGCAAAATTTAACACTATTCTGAATTTTACTCTAAATCACCGACGAAAATTACCAAACTATATCCTTGTTTTCACTCGGAACAATGTAAAAAATAAACTAATCAGAATTTAGGTCAGTATCCACGGTTAATGTTTCAGTTTATTTAGAGATCGGTCACGATTAAACTTTGATTATATCTAAAATCCTATACTCTGAGATTGAAAAAAAAAAAACAAAAACAAAAAAACAAAAAACGGAGTGTTCACTTTCGAGCTCCACTAATGTTTATTTATTTAGCCAATTACAGTCAATATCTTTTCCTTCCTCTTTCTCCCTTATTTTTCTCCTCATTTGTTTTCTTCTGCTATTTCTTTCTTTTTCTCTCTTTTTCTTTCGTTTTCTTTATCTTCTCGTCTTTTACTTTCCTTTACTTTTCCACACGTTTTCTCTTTTTACCGTTTGGGGGGGACAACAATCACGTTCTGGGGGGGGGGGGGTGTCCCCCTTAATGACGCCACTGTGTCTAGGGTTCCTAGTTTTATGCTCTTTGGGGGCGGTCACCTATTTGGCATAAGCGTAAAAATCAAATCTAGGATTTGAAAATTCTCTGTTGTCACTGAGATTTCTTGGATTTACGGTGCGTGCTTCTGGCTTGTACAGTTATCCATGTCCAGTAGGCACACGCACGAATACCTATTTGAAAGTGACGGAAGTATTGCCCCCCCCCCCCTTCAGTAAAATAACCATCGAAAAATTCCAAAGATATTCAAATAAAAGCTAGAGCTTGCTTCTAATGGGAAAGCTAACCTCTCAGTCTTTTAAATGTGAACAACATCCGACCTAATACTATTTGTACCGTTATCGCGACCTGTACTTTTTCACGCGGTTCTCTCGAAGGTAATAGAGCCTCGTTTTTCGTTTCTAATAACTCTATCTCCGCAAAGAACCATGGACGGATTCAGCGATTTGGCAACCATTTTAACGTAGTAGAAACAATCGACTCTTGAGGAAGTCATGGCTTGTTTACTAATCGATTGTTTCTCATACATTCAAATGAGAATAATTCACAGTTGGGTAAGTTCAAATAACTTTTAACTTTTTTATGTAATTTGTCATTACCGTAGACCATTGAGCAAGGCAAAAATATCAGGAAAATAAAGGTTTTGACCAGAATTCTTTCCTGATAAACAATAATTTATATCAAATTGATGATGGATCGATGATAAATCTAAAGAACTACCGGAAAAATTATGTTTTTTTACAAGTTTTAATGCTTTTCAAAGGGTCTACGGTAATGACAAAAAAAAAAAAAAAAAAAAAAAAAAAAAAACAAGTTTTTGTCATTACCGTAGACCCAGTAAAACTCATTGAAACTTGTAAAAAAACATAATTTTTCCGGTAGTTCTTTAGATTTATCATCGATCCATCATCAATTTGATATAAATTATTGTTTATCAGGAAAGAATTCTGGTCAAAACCTTTATTTTCCTGATATTTTTGCCTTGCTCAATGGTCTACGGTAATGACAAATTACATAAAAAAGTTAAAAGTTATTTGAACTTACCCACTTGCCAGATTGTTGGATCCGCCTTCACACAGAACATCTTTGAGCTCATGGCGACCGTGGCGTAAGCTTCCGGTTTCTTCGAGTTATTTTTTTTTTTTATTTAGGCAAAGAGTAAACAAGAGTCCCAACAAAACGGTAGGAAAGCGTGGCAGGTTAGGTTAGGTTGGCGATATCGAAAAGTCGGCCTCTGATTGGCTGGCGAAAGCCTGGGCCCTGTGAGATCGCTCATATGGAGATTTAACATGGAGGTTTCGACTTTGCCTCATTTAAAGTCAAATTCCAAGAAAACTATTACTCATTACCTTCGGAAAATTCAAATTATATTTTTTGAGTATATAACGAAGATATTGATGGGTCATATTTATCATTTCATCGAAAAATTAACAGAACAATATGAATTTGAAAGTAAAATTACGGGCAATTTTTTCCGCCGTCACGTCCGATAATGAGCCGCTAAACTTCGTATTATCTTGTGTATTTGTGGTTAAATCTTCGGTTTTCTTCATGAAATCGGCGTTCCTTTTAAGAATGAATTTTACATGCATTTCAAACTATATGCACTAAACTAAAACAAGAAAAATGGAAAAAAACAACTGCTACACCACACACTCGGCCCGACCAGTGTGAAGAGTGGAAAACACGGCAAAGAATTGCCCGTAATTTATTATTTTTTAAATTCATACTGTTCTGTTGATTTCTCGATGAAGTGATATGTATGACCCATCAATATCTTCGTTATATAATTTGAATTTCCTGAAGGTAAGGAGCAATCAGTTTCTTGGAATTTAAATTTAAACTAGGCAAAGTCGAAAATCCCATGTTAAATCTCCATAAGAGCGATTTCACAGGGGCCAGGCTTTCGCCAGCCAATCAGAGGCCGTACAATCGATACTGGCATTCGATAGTAATTCGACTATGCCACGCTCTCCTACCGTTTTGTTGGGACTCTTGTTTACTCTTTGGATTTAGGTAATCATTTTTACTTTTTACCTTATTTCAACATTGACCAGCCATCATTGAACCACGCCCTGGTCGCTACTCAGCCTGTGTGATTCAAGCGGGTACTCGCGAAAAACCTCATTAATTTATTAAAATGCAACTATTGTTTTCAAAGAAAAATGTTTGTTTTCTTTAAGTAGAGGTTTCATGCGACCAATAATCTACTCCGCACATTAATTGAACAGTTTGATTAATTAAAAAGCAAAAAACAAGGTTATTTTTCCCATTTCTGTCTCACAGTGTATTTTTGCCCGCGGCAAATAATACAACGTACCTACATCTTTGGTTTCTTTTTTGGAACCATTTTCAACAACAACTCAGTTTCTGCGTATGTGACATTATAAGGCCTCTACAGACGATCAAATTAGGGTTCCTCAATGCGGGCGGCGTTTAATGATCGGTGGGAACTATTCATAATTTTCAATTATTTGTAAATTGAAGGTCATTTAGGTAACATCAATACCTACTTTGAAAAGCTTGTGTATATTTTGACAGGAAATGAGTTAGAGTTGTGGATGTGATTGATGATGATCCCCGAAAGCATCGATCATGTTGTTTGATGGTGGGCACCGATCACCAAACGCCCTATTGGAATCTCTTGTAAGATTTCAATTTGATCGCCTGTAGAGTCCATTTATTTGGTCAATAGTTGCGAAAAAAAAAAAAAAGAAAAAAAAAAAATTGGCATGAAAGTCTGTGAATAATCGGTGATATTATTATATGATGGCAGGTGATGACGAAATGAAGATGGGGCTGAATGAGTGAATTTTTCATGTGGAGCTCTCTCTGTCGCCAATCAAACGTTGCTTGACCTCTCGAACCTTAGCTCTTTCGAGTGTTTTGGCCGCAAAACTATATTGCTTACAATCATCTCCCATTAGACTTGGATGAGTGACTCAACTATGCTAATTTCATGCTCGCTTCATTAGATAACATCAGGAATTGACTGCCGTTCTGTCCTATGCATAGGTAATCCTCTTTGAAGAGAGATATGTTCCCCCTCATAACTTTTTACGCCTCTCGAAAGTCTAATTTTCATCAATGGGTCAGTTGCCGTGGTCTCAATGGAGGCTTTTTCATTAAATTTATTCAAAAGGATTACTATCAGTGGTGAAGTGTGCTTTCTGGCAACATAGCATTTTCTCCATTTGAACGCATAAAGAAGGCCGAATTTGATTGTCATCGCCGATTTCTTTCGGCTCGATGGATTTCTATGGGTTTAAATGGTCCAAATGCAACGTTGCTAGATTGCACGCTCCATCCGCCATTGATTACTATGAGACTAATTGGGCCCAAATATATTACACGATCATCCGATCCTGGTTTTCCCCAGTGGCGAGACGTGCGATTTGGCAACGTTCCTGTTTCACGTTTAAAGACATTAGAAAGATCGAAGTGCTTGGTCGTCGCCGATGACTGAACCGCTCGACTTTTTTGGTGAATTTAAATGAAGAAAATACATTGTTGCCAAGTTTCAAGCCTCGCCACTGGGTTTTCCTTAGAATAAATGTAAAACGAGCTAAATTTGCGATTGCTAGGGAAAGAAAAGAACAGACAAATGTCAAAGTCTGGTGAGTTCCGAATCTTCATCACTCAACACCTTTCAGCCTGCATTTCAAATATAATGTTTGATGACTGTTGAGCTCACCAGACTTTGACATTTGTCTAATCTTTTCTTTCCCCAGCATTGGTCAGCGTGCAGCGGCCAGTGGCGACTTGTAAAAAAATCAATCATCATTTTCACGAACTGTGGCTTTATGAATTTCATTCTTTGGATTGGATTTCACCTTAAATTACGCAAAGTTATAACATTGTGCGCGCTAAAAAATTCCAAAATTCACCATTGAACTCAAAACAAAAAGATCAAAATTATCGGTTGTTGTTTAGTCATTTTTGGATCCTATTCAACTCATCAGTCAATCACTATGGATTCGATTTGCCCGGCAAATTCAAGATGCTCGAATCAGCAATTAGTGTGAACCAGCAAATTTAATTACCGGAGGACAGTCACTGAACCGAATGAAATCGATACGAATCTAAAGACCGAATCCAAGAATCTATCTAAAAAAGCTTTAAGCTTTGTGTCAAGGTTGCAAAATAGGCTTAAATAAAATTACACTTGTTTTCTTGATTTGGCCATCTTGAGTCTGCCGCGTAAATAGTATCCTTGGTGGACAAATAGCTGGGGGAAGAGTATCTAACGGTGATGTCAACAGGCATTTTTTTTATTTTTTATTTTGTTGGTTTGTTTTTGTTATTGTTTTTCTTGTCGGAGTGAATTTTGGAAGTTTTTAGTGAAGCCTCGGCGTTGTAAATAATTATGTTTACTCATTTTCTGAAGAAATCTGAGCTTAAGTTAAGAGCACTGACAGAACCACGGGGTGGAGGGTAGAGAGGGTAAGCTGCCTGAAAGTGTAAAAAAATGGGGGAAATTAGATTTTTCTTCCTCTTGGTTGATTTTACCCTTCCGCCTCCCTTTCTAAAAGGAAATCCATCAAAACTTAGCCCACAAATCGGCCCTTCGAACGGCACAATACTCTGAGAAGGTTAAGTTAAAATGGAGCATGGTAATATTATTTATGAAAAAAAAAAACCCGCAGCATTAAAAATACCCTTCTTCTTTTTATCAACTATATTTATTTTAAATCAGGTGAATACCGTTTCAATCAATCCTCTGAAGATGAAAATCGTCTTATTAAATTGTTGATACGAATTCCTGACTCTCTAGACAGATATTTATGTAAATCTATTTGTGTTGTGAAGCTCGCTTGTTGTTAAAAATATACCTTGACCTCAAGACCTTGTGCTGAATATTATTCTGTTCTGTCCAAATCCTAATGCTTTTCATTGTGGCTCCATCACGCATTTCTTTGTTTCATCTGCATTCCTTCCGCTGGAACTTTCGTTTTCCGCTTTATTTGTTTTATTTATTTATTTTTTTATTTGTATTTTTTTTCCATTGAACGCTTGAGCGACCTTACCTGCCGATCGACTGTCAGAAGCTCTTTTGATTATAATACAATTACAATGCACTTTAAATTATTACTGAACTTACTTTTCGTGTTTATCACTATATGCCTTTTGCAGTATTACAGTACGTGATAAGGTGATTTTTCGTCGTATAGTGCTGACTTCTGCCACTAGAGCGTTACCATTCGATTAATGTCGAATTACTTGCTGGAAGTAATTTATATTCCAGAAAACGGAAAGTCAGTTACTGGATAGTCACCGGAAGAATATCTCTGCAAAATTTCTTGTTAATAACTTTAAACATAAAGCTGATATCCCATTTCGATTCAAGAACCAATTTGCAATACCTCGTATTTTGGTACTTTCAGGCTTCAGCCTTATTCTTAAAGTAACCGATGAGATATTTCTTCAGATGATTTATCTACTAACTGACATTCCGTTTTTTTAAGTATGAATTACTTCCGACCTTTAATTTGACCTTAATCTAATGGTAGCGATCTGGCGGCAAAATTCAGCACTAAACGCTGCAGAATCACCCTAAAGCTAGCAACTTTGAATTGTGTCATTTAAATCTACAAGATCGAACCATTGGATACGGTGCGCAAAGGATACCCTCGAATTCGCTTCTTTTAAACTAAAAAAATAATATTCAAAATAATGGAATAAAATAAAAAAAAAAAACTCAATAAATCTTATTAGTGAAATCATCCTGACTCATACAGTGCTGTAATTAATAATAATTACCAGTTGCGGCTCGTGCGATTTTACAACCATGCTAATTTTCCATGTAAACCTATGCAAAAGTATCGATATCTTGGGGTTGCAATTGGATCTCTTGAAGATCGATTGTTTTACGTAGGTTTAAATGTCGAGAATACGTAGTTGCCAGATTGCACGCGCCGCCACTGAATTATACTTACAAAAAATTCACGAGTCCTCTGTTTCATTCTTCTTGATTGTTTGAGGAAAAAATACGGTACGATCTGTGTAAAAATTAGGATATCAAAACGTAAATGTTTGCATTTTAATTAATTTCCAAGTTACAGTGTTAATACTCAGTTCATCATTGGACAGTAGCACTTCCTATTTCAGATGACCTTAAATCTGTCTGTTTACATTCAAGTGCTTTGGCGCCAAAACTGCAATGTTTTTTTTTTTTTTTTTTCCTCTCTTTTTTTTCAAGTATTTAGATCTAAATAAATAGATTACTTTGAAATCAAGATTGATATTGTTCTCCATAAATCCAATAAATTCCCTATACATTTTTTCATATGAGTGTAGGGAGTGGGATTCAACCAATACCGTCTATAATCATACCCAGCTCGTTTTTTCGAGATAGGAAGGTTAGTGCGTTCGTCGGTCTATGTAAACTTATGGCAATTATAAATTATTTGGTTTTTAAAGTTCAAACAAAATTTAAAGAGTACGTGATAATGAAATTTTAGGCCTTAGCCACTACTACGAAGAAGTAAAAGTGTTGAAAATCGTATTTAAAGAGGATTAATTGCACAGTTTTGCATTTCATTCTCCATGAGCATACATACACCTAGACGATCCTAACCTCAAAAACCAGCCTGGTATGATTATAGACGGTATTGTTTTAACCTTGCGAATTCAATCCTCCATCAGAAGCAGGCCTTGCACTTTGAAAGGTCGAATTTGCGGGTCAACTATGCCTGTCTGAGTGCCTGTATAGCCGGCAGTGTTGTCCCAGTCGGAAATTCCATTGACCCACAATAAAGAGTGTATATCCATCTATTTCTGTCCTTGCAGGTATCAAATGCGTCTCAAAAGCACCCGCCGCGTCATGTCAGTCTCCGACGACATTCGTTACTCAAAAATAAAATCAGGGGTGATTTTTCTTTTCTTTTCTTTTTGTTTATGTTCTTTCTCGTTGTACTGACAATGAGCAGATTAATTTGAACTGCCGCCAATCTATTTAATCTGAGCTTAATTCTCACCCGAAATCTTCGGAAACTTATAGGTCATCTCGAATTCAAAATATTCTATAACCATAGTACCTACTTTTCGTTTGTTTGTTCGTTTTTTTTTTATCTTTAATTCTTTTGGTCAAAAAGGCGTAAATTCGCAGAACCAGAAGCCAAAAGGAGAGAGGAATGAATTTCGACAGCTGAAATAATTTTGGTTATCAGTAAACATGCTATAGTTTCCTGGTGTCTAACAGTTCTTGGCAGCGACTAAAAGGATAAAATTGATGAGGAAAATTCAAATTTTAAGAGAAGGAAGAAGAAATTGAAATTAATGACCATTATGATAGATCTATTTATCCATACTCTACGCAATGGGGCTCTTGCTAACTTTTGCCATAAGCGCAGTGTTGCCAGATCGAGGATAAAAAGCCGTATCGTTCCCATTTAAATCAATGTAAAACGTACGGCTTTTTCACCCCAATCTAGCAACACTGCATAAGCGATTGAATCGTTAAATTTTGAGTAAAATCCAGCGGAAATTACAATGAGCTCATCAAAAATTTACGAAATTCACTCACAAAATGACTATGAAGTTCAAGGCGTAGTAGCGAGGCTACGCAGCAGGTACAAGCAGAGCCATTAGTCCTGCGTTGACGATTCGACGCAACCCGCACTACACGTAAAACTAACGCTCTCTTATCTTTCGTTTCTTTTGTTCTCTCAAGACCGAGAGCGGATCGGACTACTTGTAGTGCGGGTTGCGTCGAATCGTCGACGCAGGACTAATGGCTCTGCTTGTACCATGGGAGATTCCTATCTAATTTGCGGTTTTCCTCTGAGTGTTCTCCATAGAAAAAGTGACAGGAATCCCTCATGACACCTGCGTAGCTCTGCCATTTAAAATCAAAGATGGCATGGTTATGCAGGTATTATAGGAAATTCCAATCTAATCGCTCTCTATAAAAACATACAGAGGGAAGTCTCAAATTATAGATATAGGTATCTCTCATGGTATATTTACATAGCTCCGCCAAGACGCCTAAAACTTTACAGACATTTTATGATTCTGTGAGTGAATTTCATAAATTTTCTATTGTGCTCATCGAAATTTTCGCTGGATTTTACTCAAAAAGGAACTATTCAATCGCTCTTAGCAAAATTTAGGAGAGCCCTTTTGCTATTCGTTGTATCGAAATATGAATGGAGGAATGGGGCTCTTGCAAACTTTAGCTGTGAGCAAATGAATAGTACATTCTGATGTAAAAACCAGCAAAAATCACGAAAATCACACTGAGAAAGTTTAAAATTCAGTAATAAACCTACATATTTACATAAACGGCAAGATAGTAATGGCGGTTCGACGCAGGTATCATGGGAGATTCCTATCTAATATGCCACTTTCTCTTTGGAAACACAGAGGTATGTCTCAATTTAGATAGGAATCTCCCATGATACCTGCGTCGAACCGCCATTAAGCTCGATTCTGAGAGTGAATTTCGTGAGTTTTTTGTGTACTCATCGTCATTTTTACAGGTTTTTATATGCAAGAATCAACTCTTCAATCCCGTGTAGCAAAAGTTCGCAAGAGTCCCATTGGCCTTTACATGCAATCAAATTGGATCTTCAAAGTCAGTGGTGGATTTTACCATTTATGGCAATAACGGATTATTTCCATTTAAACCTAAGTATAACAATCGATCTTCCTGCTGGGGATTCACTGAATCTCTGAAAATTCGTTACTTTTGCATATAGGTTCAAACGGCAAAAATCATGGTTGCCAAGTAGCACGGGCAGCCACTGTGCAAAGTAACTCCTATAATGGGCACAGTAATATATATGCGTACCATCCGTCCATCCACCATATAGTTTGGCCGTTTTGGAAACGTTCGAGTGGTCATCGATGATAAAGAGGGACGAGGATCATCATCATGTGGCAACAATGCATATATATGTTACGATGGCGGCTCGTGCCAGGGCTGCCGTTTTGCGTATAATCAATGCTATTTTTCTATTCACCGATGATTCCACCGGTTGAGAAAAGATTACACAGTTCAGTTCAGTGTACGACTGTAATGCACGAAAATACTCTAATCTGTAATATTTCCTTAATCGGTGGAAACTCCGTTGATTAATTAAAATATCCGCAAGTTTTTTAAAGTCATCGACGACTCCACCGGTTGATCAAAGACTACAGATGCGAGAATTTTAGTTTATTACAGTCATGCACTGATATGAACTGTGTAATCTTTTCTCATCCGGTGGAATCATCGCGGTGAATTGAAAAATAGCATTGATTATACGCAAAACGGCAGCCCTGGCTCGTGCATTGCGGCAACGATGGATTTTCTCCATTTAAACCCACATAAAATAATCGATACGTTGATGTTGCGGCTACCTTCACCTACACTCGATATTTCTTCATGAGTTTAAATGCTGAAAAAGAGCACGATTGCTACATCGCATGAGCCGCATTGCAACTTGCAAGATAAGCAATATTGCCACATTTAACGCCAGGCCACCAATTTTCGGAAAGGCGGGAAATAAAATGTAGGTAGAATTTCAACCCATCCAGTCATGAATGAGACTCACAAGGGGAGGCTCAGAAGTCGCCGCTTCCGATTTTGAAAACAATTGCACGAAAATGTAGCTAAAGTAAAACTATTAGACCCATGTTTCTCACTTTTTGCCAATGGGCCTTCCTAAAGCGTCAGGAATTTTTCAAAGTTGCCGAAATTCACGTAAAAACCCCGAGCGGAGAGCGTTCCGAATATTAACGTGAATTTCGGCAACTTTCAAAAGATTCCTGACGCTTTAGGAAGGCCCATTGGCAAAAAGTGAGAAACACGGGTCTAATAGTTTTACTTTTGCTACATTTTCGTGCAATCGTTTTCAAAATCGGAGGCGGTGACTTCTGAGCCTCCCCTTGTCAGTTTTTTGCGCTAATTATTAAAATAAACACGATATAGATAAATTGTTAATAATTTTCTCTGAATCTTATAAATAGGTCACATTATTTTTTTGAAAATTCCATGAGATTCCATGTCAATTTAATGTACAATGAAATGACCATGGTGACTAAATGTGTTTTAATGAGTAACGGCTCGTTATGGGAAATTAATGGCTGTTTCTACAAGTGTATAAGAATGATTTAAATTTTGATTCCGTCGGATAGTTCGTGTTTTATTTCTTCCGTTTTCAACATGCCGGTTGTAATATCCGAGCGGAACCAAATCGTGGGTTTCGGTGAGTTCTCGTACTACCTGCTTTCGAGTATATAGGTATGTGCCCGTATGCACATTGCGCGGTCTATTTTTAATCCTCAAATTTTGGCAAGAGTAGTCGAGTGTATGACCACACTAGTGTGCTGCTCACACTGCTTTACCTTCCGCACTAGCTTCCATCAATTTAAAATTTGTGCTGCATCGTTAAAAATTATGAATACCTACCGAGATAGTTACGTAAGATCACTTTTTGAAATTAAATCTTTTAAGCAATGGAACTGAGAGCTTTTTTTTTTTTTGCCAGTTTTCTCGCCTAAAATTTGAGGTTTACCGTGAACATGTACCGCAAGTCTAAAGATGACACACGTTTTGGCTTGGTCTCCACGTTTATTTTCTATTGTGCAATTCATTTGTTGTACGTAGCAGGAAGAGGCAGTAAGGGATGTCAGAATGTCTAGTCACTCTCTCGCTTCCGAAGGGGGGGGGGGAGCTTTGAAAGAAGTACATCCGATTATGATATCAAACAAAGTCGGTGACCAAAATGGATTGTAGTGTTGCAATTTAAAATAATTTTTACTTTTTTAAGCGAGTGACGGCCGGCGCGGCCGCGGCGCGCTATGGTCCAGAAGTCCGATTTAGGAAGACATTAGTTTGCATTAAAATCGCCCAATATCTTGAAAACGACTCATCTGACATCAAAAATGGTTTTCACAAAAAAGTTAAAACGGTTTACGTTCTATCTTTTTTGTAATTACCAGTTTTGGTGTCAGAAGAGCCGTTTTCAAGATATTGGGCGATTTTAATGGAAACTAATGTCTTCCCAAACCGGACTCCTGGACCATAGTGCGGCGCTTGCAATAGAGGGTTTTAGTAATGGCGACTGCCGGTGATGAGCGTTCCGAACAAAGCCGGTTTGTCTCCCTCGCTCTCACGTGACCCCCATGTACTGCCATCTCACTCTAATTTCAAAAATCGTACATAGAGACTTATGTTGTGAAATTTTATGGCAGAAATGAATTCCTCGAGGCATTTCAATGCGATTTTGATAATAATATGTCGTAAAACAAGGCCCTGTATACGAATTTCGGAACTAGAAAGAGATGGATATACATGGGGGTCACGGGAGAGTGAGTGAGATAGTTTGGAACGCTACGCGAGTTTTATCCCAACCGATTGCAACCGATGAGCGCATTGTTGTGATTGTTGGCTAACCGTTGACTTTGCACTAAAACCGTCTATTGGGCAACGATGTTTTTTCTTCATTAGAATCTGGGTACAACAATCGATTTTCGGTGAAGCGCTGCTTCACTATAGAATCGATTATTTTAGATGTAATCAAATTTAGTGTTGCCAAATTGCACGAGCTGCCTATATTTTAAGTCAGAATTTAACAGAATTAAAAAATATATATATTTTAGTTAAGTTATTAAGGACACAAGAAGACGTAAGCTTTATTTCGATCGTCTAAATTCATCACAATTGATCATTTTTAAACCAATTAAACCCATGCTAACTATCGAAATATTGGGTGCTCATAGCAAACGCCATCAAATTCGAACTTTTTCATGGTTTTAAAGTTTAAACGGACAAAATGAAACAACACGCAACGATTCGGCAACATGCCAGATTTCCCGCTACGCGCCTCAATATATTTACTTTTAAAAATAATGAAACTCCGCGTCGAATATACTCCCCTTAACCCTTTATGGACCAAGCCCGAGTATACTCGTTTTTCTCCTCTAGTCTATTTCACATTGGTTCTGTCTTTATTTCGGATAAACTAACCCAACAGAAAACACTACAATAGATATTAGATAAGGTCTCATTGGGCGCCTTCAATCCGTCGTATATGCAATTCCAACTCCATAAAGTACGAATAGTTAACTACCTTCCCTGTAGAAACGGAAGAGCGGTTAAGGTCTCATTGGGCGCCTTCAATCCGTCGTATATGCAATTCCAACTCTACAAAGTACGAACAGTTAACTACCTTCCCTGTAGAAACGGAAGAGCGGTACTCGCTTGAACGAACCTGGTCCTTAAAGGGTCAATTCACCTTAAATCTGCCTCCAGTTGGTTTGAACCCTCTATTCATGTTCCATTTGTTTCAAGTGGTTTTTTTCAAGTCGCGGAAGTTTCGAGAAAAAGTCAAGGTATGCAGGGATTTGGATGAGCCGGGAGTCACAGTTAAAAAAGTGTGATGTGCACCGCTTCTAGAGAGAACAATGAGTAATTCTTTCAGATCTGAAATTTACCATTCAGTAACTGACTCAAGATGTTTTAGCGCAGACAAAAATTACTTATTTCTTTGATTACAGTATGAATTTTTGCAATCGGAGCTCTGAGACTAAAGCTGCTGCTGGCCCAGGGCTACAATCATAATTACTCAAACTGTAATCATTGAAAGCAATTTCCGTTTGCGCAAAAAATTCATGAATTAGTTATTGAATGAGAAATTTCAAGTCTGAAGTATTGTCATAGAATAAATATTACTTCTTCAAGGATCATAGAAGCATCTTGTCACTGCCATAAGGATCTGTATAGACTATTTTCGTTGACCTTGCTCCAGTAAGCCAGCGAAGATTCAAAATAAGTTGAGTGTGAGATCCAGTAGGAAGCCGACTTTAGCAGCGCTCATCATCCGGACCTTTGGCCGTACTTATCATCAATGGAGCTGTTGCAAACTTTTGCTACAGGCTTATTAATAGTTGATTAAAGGGTAAAACCCTGTAAAAATAACGATTACCGCACCAAAAGATCACAAAATCCACCCCTAAACTCACAAGATGCTTTTATAAACGCGAGACCGTAATGGCGGCCGGGGCCGCGGTTTGCATTAAGCTTCCCCATCTCCAATCAGCGCCATTTACACACGAGGTGTTCGCGCAACACCACACAAGAAGAAGAAGCATACAATAGCCATTAGATTTGAGCGGCCTCGGCCGCCATTACGGTCTCGCGTGTCAATGCATCTTGTGGGTTTAGGAGTGGATTTCGTGATTTTTTAGTGCGCCAATCGTTATTTTTACAGGGTTTCACCTCGTTATCAACTATCAATAAATCTGTAGCAAAAGTTTGTAACAGCTCCATTGTGACAGATTACGGGAGTATATAATAAGAACAATTACTTCATAAAAGAAGTATCACTGCCATAAGGCTTGGTATTTTAACTCCTCATGGTGGAACTTGTTCAAATAAATTCAAAGTAAGCCAATCGCAGCGCTGCTCGGTGGCCGATGATGCGTTATATATTGAATGAAAAGATCACAGAATTTGAGACATCCTTCTAAACATAATCTTTTTCAGACCATTCAAGGTCAACGAGTGCCGACAGAAAAATCGGTGACTGTGACGTCTCTATTGACTATTACGCAGTAATCTTTATTCTACGATATTATTCATTATTTAGAAGCAAGGAATTATTTTAGAAGACTTTTTTTTTTTTTTTTTTTTTTTTTTTTTTTTTTTTTTTTTTTTTTTTTCAATTTTGACTGTAGCTCCGGCTTCGAATCCTTGCGGAGATAAATGTTCAAAGTCGGCCTTAAGCAAAACCAATAAAGCCCTCCATTGAGAAAACATGGTCGCGAAAGGTAATCCGCGACCAAGCAAAATATGTGAAGGGTGAGGGTGGGGTGGAGGTATTGGTGGGGGGGGGGGGGTTAACTAAGCACGAAGCAGTGCTGCGGCTCTCGTTTCAACTTTCGGGGCATTTCGCTCTTGACATTGTCGCAGATAGTTAATGTTGCCGTTGGCATCATCCGTACTACAGTGTGTGCCAGGAGTCTTTACCAGGCCTAAGTTGGAAAATATGATTCTCATTTCGATAAACATCTGAATCTGCCCGATACTTTGGCGATCGGTGGGATCGCGTTTTTTGACTTTTAATGAAAAACAGTGGCGAGGCGTGCGATTTGGCAACGTTTATTTTTCCCATTTAAACACATTAGAAAAGTCGGAATGTCTAGTCATCGCCGATGACCGAAGCGTTCGACTTTTTTATTGACTTTAAATGGAGAAAATACATTGTTGCCAAATTTCACGCCTCGCTACTCATGAAAAATTCTGCGAGCAAAAATCTCAAATCCACTGTACTAACATCGAAATGAGATCTACTTGTTTTTAAATTTGAACCTGATAAGAGCTTTTGGGACACGGTGTAGCAGGGAGAAGATTAAATACTCTACACTTCATATACATGCAGTGCCCTCTCTCCTCACAAAGCTCTGCCACCGCACTGTCACTTTGGAACAAATTAATTCAAAACAATCAGTTTTATTCAAGTATACCAGGAGATAGAACTGGCTGTATAGGGATGTGGGGAGGAGAAACAGCGCACAATGGAGCTATGCACAGCAGTGGCGTAGCGTGCAATTTGGCAACGTTGCATTTCGTCCTTTTAAACTCAGGAGAAATATCGAAGTATTGGGTGTTCGGTGAACACCTCCGCATTCGACCTTCTTCATGGATTTAAATGGAAAACTACAATGTTGCCAAATTGCTCTTTAGAATGATTTAAATAAAACTTCGATATAATTATTTTATACGTCACCATTACGCTTGAGCTAACTTTTTTCTGATAGTAAATAAGCGGCTTGCGATTTGCCCAGTGGCGTCGCGTGCAATTTGGCAACAATGTATTCTATCCATTTAAACTCATGTAAAATATCGAATTCAGGGGGTGCACAGTGCACAAGGAAAATTCGATATATTTAATGAGTTTAAATGGTGCAGTTGCATTGTTGCCAGATGGCACGCGACGCCACTGGATTTGCCTAAGATTGCGTTTTGCCTGCGACGTATATGAAAAATATAATTGAACTTTTTGCTCTCGCGACCAGCACCATACCGAACGGACGGTTGGACGGATAGACGCAAGGGACAAAACGCGCGATGTGTGGCCTGTAAGGACGTTGCTGCGCTCTAAATGAGGAAATGGGTGTATAAAGAAGGGATTTGAATTCCAGCTCTCGACAGCTCCGGAAACCCCTTGTTCCGTATTAGTTTGATTATAGCATGAGCGTACGTTATAGCAGCATATACGTACAATGTGCTATGGAGGCATAGTCGCCGAGGGAAACGTTTGACTGCTCGGTCCCACCCCACCTACCTCTCCTCGTCACAAGCACAGCTTTCTCGAGCAGCTGATCCAATGGCTGATCCAGTGCGTGCAATCTGGCAACACTGCAATGGAGCTGTTGCGAACTTTTGAAACAGGCTTATTAATAAAAAGCTAATTTTATTTACAGTGGCGGGTGAAGTTTTTCACCTGAACCAACAGCCCTGCATTTTATTATCTCACCCGAACTGTTTGTTCGGCAACGATAAATGACACCGATGCTGTATCCGAACCACAGAATAATACAATCAGAACGGAAACTCCCATAAGAGCTAATGGAAGCAAGTTTGGAATTTAACGACACCAATAGGCAACGCTGTGGTCCTATATTCCAACATGGCGGACGTGTGTGATTTGTGTTGAAACTCATTTATTTCTGTAAATTCTGGAAAGAAATCTTAAGTTTCCGGCCTCACCTTTATTCTAATGGCATTTCAGAATGAAAATTTCGCGGATCATGTCCTATATTTTTTTCTTCGCGCGCGAATCCAGATGTAAACATCCTATATCCCAACATAACGGACGCGAAATGAATTTGCTTCAAAATGCGACATAGTTTCCGTTCTGATTGTATTATTCTGTGTCCGAACCTCGGAATTCGTACCCGTCTCGCGGAGGTGGGGGCGAAAAAGTAACTCATCGGTGAGAGACAGCAATAAACAATGCTCCTGATTGGCTGGAAGTGGTTTTGTTCACTCTGTTGTTTGTTGTCCCCCGAAAAGTTCCGAACAGAGACAAATAGAGACCCAGCACACCGTATGCTTCCCGTGTTAGAAAAGTGAAGCAAGTTTAGCGGTCATCGGCTGCAACGATAAACATTACCTATTATTCAATGGTGAAGCTCAACAAAAGGCTGTGATTGATTCGCCGTCTTGGAAACGGAAACAGGTTTTGCTTGTCGAATGCAAAACACACGCTCATCAGTCATCAGTCAACAGTAGGCAATAGTTGGCTGTTATGTTCCGATGAGTTCCGACCAAAAATGAGCCAGAAAAGTGGACACCTGTCGCAAGCTCTGTGCTGGGTCTCTATTTGTCTCTAGTTCCGAATATCGAATATTCGCCCGAACCCGTGAATAAAATTCGCTTCTATAGTCAATTCGGATGTAAACCCCTCCAAAAATGACGACGAGCTCACTGAAAAAACACGAAATCCGCTCGTCCTACCTAGTAAAATACTTTTAATCCCGAGATCGTAATGGCGATGATAGCCATCTTGTACATTGAACCTATGGGAGGTTGCAGTACACACCAACGCAACCCACAAACGAGTATGATAATGGAGCAAAGACATTGTAAAAGAAGACTGGCCCCTAGCGGCGAGATTTGAAGCCGGTTACTGTCATAGGCTGGGCTTCCCCGCTCGGGGGTATGAACCAAATTAACATTGCGACTTATGGAGCCGAGACATAAAACTGTTTCAAAAGAATGTTAATTACTTTTAGTTTTCAAAAGTACTCAGATATGATATGCAGCCTATGTCAAAGTTGAAATTGACGAACTTAAACGCAAGTTTCGGTCAATTTATCCGCTAGATATTTACGATAGAAAGTACGGCAGATAGGTTATGGGTGCTAAAGTAAACAAATGACCGACCGATCGTTAACCTCGATTATGAAAGAACGGACGCCTTAAATTGATCCAAATTTTCAGTTTAAATGTAGGTTATACTATACTATCTAACATATGTGAGACTCGACATTGTTATTCGCTAAAATGATTGACTAAAATAGGTTTGAAGGGCGAGGCTCCATAAGAGCTAATGTCAAATCGGTTCTTACCCCCGTGCGGGGAAGTGCACTGCCCATCAGCCCGTGCCAAGACCGGCTTCACTTTTCCTCCGTGCAAAGAGATAGGAGGGGCCAGTCTTCTTCTATAATGTCTTTGTAATGGAGACAAGGAGATGAAGTTATGCTGTTGGTTGCGTTGGCCAATCGGGTGTCAGCTGATGGGGCCTCCATTATGTTCAAGTTCAACGTAAAAGGCGGCTGTCACCACCTTTTCGATCTCGCAATTGATTGCATTTTATGAATTTGGGAGTAGATTCCGTGTTTTTTCAGTGCGCTTATTGTCATTTTTGCAGGGTTTTACATTCGAATCGACTGTGAATAAGTCTGTAGCAAAAGTTTGCAACAGTTCCATTGGTCCATTTAAAGTGATGAATATAGGGTTGAAATATTGAGGGTGCACATTGCACAGTACACTCCCTTCAATCGATATTTTACATGGGTTTAAATAAACGAGATGTGATATGGCTAGATGCACGCGCCGCCACTGATTGATAAGTAGATAAAATGAAAAAGAGAAGAAGAAGACTATGAGGACGGATGAAAGAATGAAGATAAAAAAGCTTCTTGTTCCATCCGTGGTCTCCCACTTTATCCATAAAAAACGGGGGAGTGACGAAGTGACGCCATTGATCCTAATGCATACCTGTCATTTTTTATTTTGTTTTTTTAATGAAATATTTTTGGTGATTTATTGCTTGTATCTATTTGTTTAAACCGATGCCAGAAGTGTATAGTCGCCGAGTGCGCGGCCTAGCTAACAATGTGTAAATGTGATTTTTTTAGTGAATGGTGCCAATTCTGTCCGCTAGACTACGCTGTTCGAGATTGTTGACAATTTTGGGTGAAATGGGTCTCTTGCAAACTTTTGTTACAAGTGATTATGGAGGGTCGAAACCTACGTTAAATCGCGTGAAAATTGCATTGCAAGCATCGAAAAGTCTCAGAATCCACTCACAAACTGCGTTTCACGTGAAATTCCAAGATGTCGGTCAAATGCAGTGTTGCCAGATCGAGGGTAAAAAGCCGTATCGTCCCCATTTAAACCAATGTAAAACGTACGGCTTTTTCACCCTAATCTGGCAACACTGGTCAAATGGGCGGGTCTCAATGGGGGAGTCATGATCACAACTTTGTGTGGTAAGAAAAGTGATGCATATGTAATATGTATATGTAATAGAGAAAGTAACAATAAGGTGGGACTCCCCTGTTGTGTTTGTTCATCTTTGAATTTTATGAAGCGCATTAATTGAGTTTGTGAGTGGATTTTGAGACTTTTCGATGCTTGCAATATGTGATTTTTACACGATTTCGCGTAGGTAGGTATCGACCCTCAATAACGTTGTAGCGAAAACCTGCAACGAACTTATTTTACCTCTTATTCTGAAGATCGATTGTCTTACGCATGCAGGTTTAAATGGAAAGGGTACGCTGTTACCACATTGCCCAAGCCGCCATGGGCGGAGTTAGCAATTTGGCAACTGTGGATTCTTCCTATTTGAATGTATGAGAAACAATCGATTAGAAACTGGGCCATGGCCCCCTCAAGAATCGATTATTTCTCATACATTCAAATGGGAAGAATCCACAGTTGCCGAATTGCTTGCTCCGCCCATGCAAGCCGCTACTGCAAACGATTTCGTTCTAAATGGACGAGTATTCTGATAAACAAAAAAATTCTGTGGGATGAAAATATAAAAATATTGACGCTGTTATTTTAATTTTGGTTTATTATTGTCTCAAATGGTTTTGTTTCCTCTTTCACTTTTGTTGCGAAACTATTTATTTTTGTTCGGTCGGGGATTTTGACGTAACTCTCCGATGAGTGTGCTGTGATTTTAGTGACGGAGTGGCCGGCCGTGGCGTCAGTTATTACGGGCATGGGTGGTTTCAGGAATTTGTCCGTCTCTCTCTCTAATCATTTGCACGCATGCGTTAGAAAAGGCCGGAGATAGGGGTTAAAGTCACGTGGTGCCGCCGCCCCCCCCCCCCCACCACTGCTATCCTTTTCTAACACACGTATTCAAGTGGCCGGAGAGAGAGAATTACACCTTTCTGTATCCGCCCATGATTGCTGGGAGCTCCTGTGCGTAGGACTCTAGGCCTAGGCCTGCTCGTTTGACAATGTGACACAGGGGCGGGGGGCCAAATCCTATCAGATAAGTTTTAAGCGTGAGGCATTTCAATGTTGACGTCGCCAGATTGATGACTTTGTTTCTAATTTGTCGCGCATAGAGATTTGTTCGTCTGTCATTGTATAACTATATCTTTACCACATTTATTCTCGAGGATGAACCAATGAACCATGAGTGCCAGAATGTGCAGAAAAAGCTTCGCTTCACTCAAGTGGGGGGGGGGGGCAGACGTTTCCTATAGATGATTACAGTGTTGGTTACTCTTTACCCCTCACAGTATGAATATGTATCATGGATCCATATCAGTGGCGCACCGAGAACTTTAGTTTGGTGGGGGTTTCACCGCAAAGTTTCCATTTGCTGTGGCCTGGGGGGGGGGGGGGGGGGGTTGAGAGCAATTTTGGCCAAAGATGGCCTTTTTTAGAGCAAAATCTTGGTGCTTGGGGGGGGGGGGGTTGACCCTAAAACCACCTCCTTCGGTGCGCCACTGAATCCATATGGATAATGGATATGTTTGGATATCGTATCGAGGATATAAACAAGTATATCCATACAGATCCATACGTGATACCCATACTATATAGGGAATTGAGTATGGATGGACCTGTATGGACCATTTTTACCTGGGATGGTAAATGCAACGTACCTTGTGGTTAATTGAGCTAACAGCTTGGTACGTTTTACCATAATCTAGTGTAATTTATCATACTTTCAGGCAGACTCAAAAATCAGCTGTACAGATGGTAAATTCCGCCCGTTTTTTTTTTCTCCCCACCCCCCCCCCCTCAAGGGTGTAACCATTCATTAATAAGAGACCAAAACGCACAACAGCCCCATTAAGTCAGTAATGTAAATCGTGAAGATTTTCCTCCGCGAAGTGGCAACCATGGTATCCACGATGGATTCATCGAGTCATGTTTAATTGTTTAATTCCGAGGCATCTTAAGTCTTTCTCGCATCTCTCAGAGTTTAAGCTCACCATTTTAATTTGAGCAATTTGTAAATGAGCTTTGCCAAGATCAGTCACGTCATCATCTCATTTCGCAGCTTTTGCCAGGAAGGGATACCTAACATGCTGTCGGTAGGGGGAGGGGGGTACAAGCAATACGTATCTGATGCTCCTCCTGCCTGTAAGGTACGAATTTACAATGTAGCCCCGCTGAAATAATGGGTATCTAAAATTGAATTGTTAGGAGAAAGGAGCGTTTTTTTTTGTCCACCCCTCCATCCCTTCTCCTTATGACTCTCATGCGGGTGTATGCTCATTTACTTCTCCGTTTTTATTAACCGCGCGATTTTTAAGATTTACAGTAGCGTAACAACTATGGTGCGTTTTTTTTTTTATTCACCGGTGCTTCACCGGTGCAGCCTATCTGCACCGTAATGGTTTTTAATGTCTGTGCCCTAGCACCGGATCGCACCGGAGTGTTTTTTTAGTAGCGGTGCAATGCACGTGGTGCGCTGCCCCGGTGCAAGCTCCAGTGCATCGGAGTTGAAGATCGATGCACTGGATCTGGAGCTCCGGAGCTTCCGGTGCTGCACTATACAGCTTTGGTGCAGCTCCAAAAGCTCCGGGTTATCGCACCGGTGCGGATTCCGGTGGAAAAAAAAAACGCACGACTCTACCTACTATGTTCAGGATGAGAAGGAACGTGACGATTCAGGTAGACAGGCAGTGATTGCCGATTGGCTCTTTAATTCGGTTTTGAATCAGTGACTTTTGAAGGTTGATTCTTACAGAATTCATTGCTATAGGAACTCATTGAAACAGTCCGAAGAACGTAATGGGGCTGTTGCACACTTTTGCTTTAATCGATTTAAGGGTCAATTCTGATGCAAAAAACGCTAAAATAACGGTGGTAGCACTAAAAATTCATGAAATTTATTCCTAAACTCATCCAATGCATTTAAATGCGTGAGCGTGATGGCGGCCAGCGCGGCGTGTGACACTAATTATTATGGGAGATTCCCATCTCAATTTCGGCGTCTCTCTCCATGCTGACAATGTATAGATTCCCAGAATAATTATAAACGCCAAAAAAGTGATCCATATCTGATTAATGGCATTGTGACACCTGGGGCCGAAAAATGTCGGTCCGAAAAAGTACATGATAAGATGCATGGTGAGCCCGTAAACTATCTATACTAGCATGCTCGAATCCTCACTATCCACCAATGTAGTTGCCCGCAAAAGGACCGACATTTGTCGGCCTCTGGTGACGCCGGTGTCAAAGAAAAGTCGTATCTTATTGGTCCCTTCTTGATGGAGTGACAGTATTATTAGATGGGAATCTTTCATTAATATTAGTGCCATACGCCGCCATCACGCTCGCGTATTTTAATTTACGAGTAAGTATACTACCAGACGCAAAAGTTTAGACAGTCAAGTATTTAAGAGATGATTGTTGTGTAATCAACGCTACCCTTTGCAATTGCACTCCGTGCGTGCATTCTTGACCGTCAATAATTTTGCGTTTGATAGTAGGTATACCGATACTATACTCGGGTGATTCGTCTGATCTTTAAACAAAGTTTCTCCTGAGAGGAGTAGATTTTACATTTTTCTAATGGGCTCGTAGAGGTAGTTTCAGAAGTGTAGGCGGACCAAAACCATAATCTTTGGCGAATTTTCAACTTTCATTCCTTCAAATCAATACCGAATTTGCTCCTGACTTTATTCTTTTGTTTTTAAAGTTTTCCTCATTGAAAAGTGAACTCTCAATTTCATTTTTATTCATTTTCATCGAGTAATATCAGAAATAATGTTGACAAATTCCAAAGATTATCGGTTTAGGTCCGCCTACACTTCTGAAACTACTTCTACAGTGGCGGCTCTGGCCTTGTGGCAACAACGGATTCTGTCCATTTAAACTTACGTAAAATAATCGATCTTCAGGGGTTTCACTGAATCTTTGTTAAATCGATACATTTTCGTAGGTTCAAATGGCAAAATAACATGGTTGCCAAACAATACGAGCTGCCACTAGACTCGTAGTTCTTATTGCAGAATTTTATATACGATTTAATTGGTAGTACATTTATCTACAGAAAAACCTCACAAGAGCGGCTCTATTTGACAACGTCTTTTTGCGGTGCCTATGCCCTGCCGGCTGGCAAGGAACGATCCAAAACAATGAAGAAATAATATTTTTGCATACTTTGACGAGAAGAGCGCGCGGCAAAAAAGTGTTGCCAAATTTGACTTCGCGAAAAAAAAAAATCCCAACTGCATTTGTATTGTTTCTATACGCACGTTTCGTGTATACTTTACATAGTCGCATCAGTTGATTATTTCTAAAAATTTGACAACCATGTTTGCAAGGGTTCGAACGTGTGATGTGTCACCTTGAATCCAGCCCCAGAAATAGCCCCATGACTCAGGGCGGGGAGTGGAGACCCCCCCTGCCCTTCTCCTCCTTGCCTCCACCCCCCTTCTCCACCCACGTCCCGCAAGCTGCAATTTCAGGCTTAGTTCTCAACTTTAACTATCGCAGCCGTGTGGTCGTACACGCGTGACGAAGAAACGAAAATCGCTTGACAGTCGCCGTTAGAGTACGTGTATTGCGTTACTCAGCAGTGGCGTAGCGTGCAATTTGGCAACGTTGCAGTTCTTTCATCTGAACCCATGAAAAAGATCGAACGATTGGGTGTTCGGTGAACACCTTCGCATTCTACCTTTTATGTGGGTTTAAAGGGACACACTACAACGTTGCCAAATTGCACGCTACGCCAGTGTTACTCAGAGCTGCCTGTGGGAGTGAAGAAAAAGCTGCACTTTCGTGTCCTCTCTCTGTCTCTCTCTCTCTCTCTCTCTCTCTCTCTCTCTCTCTCTCTCTCTCTCTCTCTCTCTCTCTCTCTCTCTCTCTCTCTCTCTCTCTCTCTCTCTCTCTCTCTCTCTCTCTCTCTCTCTCTCTCTCTCTCTCTCTCTCTCTCTCTCTCTCTCTCTCTCTCTCTCTCTCTCTCTCTCTCTCTCTCTCTCTCTCTCTCTTCACATATCGTTGTGTTTCTGATAATATTACCAGATTTTAGGAATTATTTTTTTCAGTGTATGACCCCGGTGAACCTGGCAGTTCTGGCACAGCCGTGATGCAACTGAGGCTGTTGTGTAAAAATGCGATGAAACATTAGGTACGCTCTATCTAGAAAAGTAAGGCCAAAAAAGTCTGCACCGAAAAATAAAGATTCCCAGAAGCATGACGATATTTAAACCAATGCAAAGGATAGTACAATTACCAGAATTCTAGTGTTTGTACCATAGTTCTTGAAATTTTTAAGGAAGTTCTACTTCTATAACCATATTCTGATGGTATTAACACCAGAATTTTCTGGTCAAAGCATTAGACTTGCTGTGGTTCTGGTTTAATTATCGTTGTGCTTCTGGTAATATTACTAGAATTCACGAATTGTTTTTTTTCATCGCGTGCTCCGTTTGTTCCTCTCTGCCCGGAAGGAAGGACATCGGCTCTAATGCTTTATTGTAATAGGTCCTTATTTGTCTGTGGTCTGAAATTCCTTTAATCGTACATCCTTGCTTCCTTGCAATGGGTCTGTTGCGTACTTTTGCTACATCAATATAACTCATTGTTTCTAACGTAAAACTTGGCGAAAACAACGATACGCACATTAAAAACTTTCAAAATCCACTCATTAACTCAGAAAATACCTTCCATTTCAAACAACCCGCGCTACACTAGACACTATATTACCGACTTATAACTACATAGATGGAAACCATCTCGTTTATGTAAACATAAAAGCACTTACAAACATTGGAATGTTTCGTTTAGATGCGTACATTTCTTATAATATTTTGTAATCTTTGAGACGAAAAGACCAGACAGCAAATGCAGCTTATATTTCACGTATTAAAAAAGAAATTCCATCATTTTGTAGTTACGATGTTGTTTACTTATATGCACGGTGGTTTTCGTCTATGTAGTAGTATACCGGTGCAATTAGTGTCTAGTGTAGCGCGGGCTGTTTGAAATTGAAGTGATTTCCTGAGTTAATGAGTGGATTTGGAACGTTTTAAATGTGCTCATCATTATTTTCGCCGAATTTTACAAAAGAATCAAGGTTCTATATTGTTGTAGCAAAAGTATGCAACAGACCCATTCTCTCTCGGTGGGATAGTTGACCGCAAAATTCGTATTCCTTTTTCAATGTGCGCTGTGCTTCATCCGTACGGCATCGAAGCGTCATAATCCACGTTTAAGGAAGAAAGGAGAAAGCCGCGTTACGGTGTGGTGGTGGAGTGGAGTGTTTGAAATTGCGGAGGAAACAAAAATAACGAAACGAAACGTTGCATAGAGTAAACAAATTTCCCGACACTTGGCGTTGTTCACATCACAACCCCTCAATCACAGAATAATACAATCAGAAGGGAAACTCCCATAAGAGCCAATGGAAACAAGATTTGGAATTTACCAGCACAAACTGGCAACTGTGCCTACTCACTTCTCAAGATGGCGGACATGCTTTTTCAGGCTATACAACCAATCACAACTCGGCCAGTTGCCGAAGATCTGCCGAAGATTGCCGAAGATACTCACTTTCGAACATGGCGGCCCGAAGTAAAGAATGTTTCAAAATGAAATAGAGTTTCCATTCTGATTAGAGTATTCTGTGCCTCAATGTCACTTTTCTTGGAAGCTCTAGAGCTTCTTACGAGGTGATTGGCGTTTGGCGCTCCTCCGATTACGGCTTAGACCAAGTTCATCGCTCTCCCTTTGGAATTTTGCTTCCATCCCATCGCATCGGGAGCGTTCAAGAACTCCCCAGAACATTGCACCGATAAAGAAAAGATTATGAATAGAGATCATTTCCAATGTATACCTATATAGCTATACTATAGAACAGGATACTATACACATATATAACCTTTTCTTCACCGGTGCAATGGGTCTGTTGCATACTTTTGCTACAACAATAGAGAACCTTGATTCTTAGGTAAAATTCGGCAAAAATAACGATGCGCATATTAAAAACGTTCAAAATCCACTCATTAACTGAGGAAATCACTTCAATTTCAAACAGCCCGCGCTACACTAGACACTATTTGCACCGGAATACTACTACATAGACGGAACCACCGTGCCTAAGTAAACAACATCGTAACTACAAAATGATGGAATTCCCTTCTAAACACATGAACTATTGGCTGCATTTGCTGTCTGGTCTTTTCGGTTTAACAAAGATTACAAAATAATGTAAGAAATGTACGCATCTAAACGAGACATTCCAATGTTTGTAAGTTCTGTTCATGTTTACGTAAACGAGATGGTTCCATCTATTTAGTTATAAGTCGGTGATATAGTGTTTTGTGTATCGCGGTTTGTTTAAAATGGAAGGTATTTTCTGAGTTAATGAGTGGATTTTGAAAGTTTTTAATGTGCGCATCGTTATTTTCGCCGAATTTTATGTTAGAAACAATGAGTTTTATTGATGTAGCAAAAGTATGTAACAGACCCATTCTCCGGAGAATTCTAGAACGCACCAGAGCACTTCCGTTCGATTAAGGTCAAATTATAGGCTGAAAGTAAGTTAGGTATATGTAAGAAGGGGGGGGGTCGTCAGTCACTAGATAATCATCTGAAGAATATATCTGCAAAATACCTGGTCAATGGGTCTGTTGCAAACTTTTGCTACAACGATAAAGACTGTCTTATCGTATGTGAAATCGCCCGAAAAGTCCATTGGTGGCATCAGAAAGTCATGAAATGCGATAATAAACTCACAAGAGACATTTAATTAAATCCAAGATGGCGGTAAAATATCGAGCAATCTGTATGCATGCACCTTTAACATCCAAGGATTGCCAACGTTGACAACCTCACAGCTTCAGAGGTTATGTGTTTATTTACGTTGTGATTGGGTGTGATCGATATTGTGAGGTTGGCTATCCTTGGATGTTCGTGGTGCATGCATACGGGTTGCTCGATATTTTACCGCCATCTTGGATTTCATTAAACGTCTCTCGTGAGTTTATTATCGCATTTCATGACTTTCTGATGCCACCAATGGACCTTTCACGCGATTTTACATGAGATTGAATACTCTATAGCGCTGTAGCAAAAATTTGCAACAGACCCATTACTTCATAAAATTAAAGCTGGAAGTATCAAAAAATTGGATATCGCATTTCGATACAAGAATCTATTTGCGATTTTCCAATTTTTGGTACTTTCAGCCTTATTTTTGAAGTAATTGACGACACATTTTGCAGATATACTCTTCAGATGATTATCCAGTGACTGCCACTCCGCTTGCTTGAATATAAGTTACTTTTGGTCAATAATTTGATTTAAATTGAACGGTAGCTCTGGCGGCAGAAGTTAGCACTAAATAACGCCGAAGAGTCACCTTTATGACATTTTTCAATTCACTGATGATTCCACCGGTTGAGAAAATATTACACAGTTCAGTTCAGTGTATGACTGTAATGCACGAAAATAATCATACCTGTAATCTTTTCTCAACTGATGTAGTCATCACTGACCTTAAAAAGCGTTCGGATTTTTTAATGTTAATTAAGGATGATTCCACCGATTGAGGAAAGATTACAGATCAGATAATATTTTCGAGCATTGCAGTCATATACTGAACTGAACTGTGTAATCTTTTATTAACTGGTGATGGAATCGTCGGTGTATTGAAAAATGCATTTACATTAAATATCCACGAAAAAGCAGAGAGCTCTGCTCAACTCAACTCAACCCGCAATCACATTCGCCGATTATCACGCAAGTGCACAACAAAGTGTGGCCAGTGGCGTCACGTGTATTTTGGCAACGCTGCATTCCGTCCATTTAAACCCTTGCAAAATATCGATGTGTGGGAGTGCAATGTGCACCTCCAATAGCTCGACCTTTTTCATGCATTTAAATGGGCAAAATTCAGCGTTGCCGAACAGCACGCGACGCCACTGAGAGTGGCGTGCATTGGATCGAAACATAGATTTTCCCGGACGTGGAAAATGTTTGTTTTTTGCTTCAAGAACATTTTAGTGTTGATGAATTCTTGCAAAAACTGCTATATTATTTGACTCTTTTGAAGCTCTAAAATAAATAGTATGACTTTATGCATTTTTAAATTATCTCGAAATTTATTGCTCCATAGTCGCTTTTGGCGATGTAAAAGACCATAATGTAAGAGCAATCTCCTCCTTGTATCTCGCATGTGCGCTTTAATCCAATTTTCGCACACCTTTCTCATAAAATATCAAATGTATCGATTCAGATTGTTAAGGAGGTCAAGGTACAATGACTATATGTCTTGCTGCTGAGTATTCTAAAAAAAAAAAAACCGGTCATTTTACAATAAATTGGATGTCAACTTAAAAAAAGTGAGTCCAAATGCGAGTATATCGCTTTATAAAAAAAAAAAAAATAATAATAAAAAAAAAAAAAACCTCGAGCAATGAAAACTCATGTGAATAGTTTTCCTCGATATTCAAGCGTGCTGGTTTTATTAAGATAATCTGGGTTCGTATCCCATTCGAAAAATGCTCAAAATAACTTTATTCGTTCCAGTTCTTAAATTCTACATCGAAAAATCATCATTCATCATGATGTGCTCGTTTTGTCTGAAAGTGAGAGGTGAATTGCGCGTGAAAAACGAGATCAAGACTCTGAGGGTTCTGGGTTCTCATCCCGGCGATGTCTCACACTTCTATTTCTGACGTTGTAAAATGTAAAATTTAAAATCGAACGAATCTTCTCCTGAAATCGTGCCAGAAAGATTTGTTTTGGCTCCGTCTCAAACGTGCATTAAACTCCGTCACAATTCGCATTTCACGCGCTTATATTCCGGCCGCTATTCGCTAACTTTGTTTACGAGTATTACGGAACTTTATGGCAAACTGTGGGAGGGGGGCATTGTATCGCGGACAATTGTTCCGGATGAAAGTTAATTCTTGCACTTACAGTATTTACATGCTTTGTCTTAATCCGAACGAGAAAATTCTCCATCTGTAATGTGAAGGTGGCGTCTTGCGGTCCACAAAAATCCCGACACTACAAGTCACAAGTTTTAAGTAACTGGACAATTTGATGTCTCTTTGGAAGTGATACAAGTTGTTCACCTCATTTTGTGTTTGATATAGGCCATTAAACTGTAAAATCCTGAATTATTATTAATTATTCATTTTAAATTGTTTTTAACAACAGCATTTAGTGTTAAAGACACATTTATATCTGAGCTGAGCTCAGTTCGTACCCTATAACACGCTGAGTTTCGCGTGCTTATATTTTTGTACATATTTTTTTTCCCGCGTTTTTTTTGTATAAGCGATCTGAGGGTCGATGCAGATGCAAAAACAACAATGGTGGCACTAAAAACATACGAAATTTACTCCGAAACTCAATTAATGCATTAAAATGCGCGAAAATGCGATGACGGCATATGGCACTAATAATGGGAGACTCCCATCTTAATCTCTTCACTCTCTCTATATACTGTCAAGGAAGAAGTCGTATCATATTGCTCCCTTCTTGATAGCAGTAGCGTCATTTGCGGGGGGCAGGGGGGGCGGCAACTGCCCCCCCCCCCCAAGGGTCGGCCAAAAGTGAAATAGTGATGACCTTTTTTTTTTTTGTCACTAACGAGTTTTGTTGGAATTTAGGGCCGTAAATATAGAATATGCAGGCCATGCAGGGCTGTAGAGTGTCTAAAATAATATTGATGAGCAAAAAAAAAAAAAAAGGTCATCCCATTTTTGCCCCCCCCCCTCCAAGCCGCACCCGAAATAACGCCCCTGCTTGATGGAGTGACAGTATTATTATGTGGGAATCTCCCACTATTAATACCATACGTCGCCATCACACTCGTGCATTTAAATGCATTTAATGAGTTTTTAGTGCCTCCATCGTTACTTTTGCAGGTTTTTGCCTCTGAATCGACCCTTCAATCGCTTACAGCAAAAGTGTGCATCAGCCCCATTGTTGGAAGGGAACAATTCGCAATGCGATGTATTCGATGGTATTTGACGGTGCAGGGTAATGGGTCAATGGGCCCGTTTAAATATCGTTGAACCCCTTTTTAATGACAAGAATCGTACGAAGCGTATTGGAGCGAGTTTTCTAGCAAGTATTCCGCGCATGGGTGCCAACCTCTTCACTCTTGTTTATTGATGATTGTGGAGTATCACATCGTATAGTACGTAGTTGCATTGAATACACATAGGGCTGATTTATTGTTACCCTCAGAAAAAGGCCTCAGCGAGAGTCCCCCCCCCCCCATCACGAACGGACGCGAAGCTACGGGCGAACAGACTTGCGTAGCTTCGCCATTTAAGAGCAAATGTGGCGAAACTATGCAAGTATCAAAGGAGATTCCTTCTTAGTTTGTCTCTCTCTCTTCATAGAAAGACACATAAGAAAGTCTCAAATTATAGATAGGAGTATCTTCTCAAGGTTCCTGCATAGCTCTGCCATTATGCCTTACGCTTTAAGTCATTTTATGAGTCTATGAGTGAATTCCGTAATTTTTCAATCTGCTCATCGTAATTTTTGCTTGATTTTACCCAAGAAAATTTATTATTCAATCACTTCTTGTTCAGCAAAAGTTAGCAAGAGTCCCATTGGCGTCTTTTTGACAGATTACAGTTACTGATTTATTATTTCAAAATTAATTGATTTGACTTGAAAATGAACTTTCAGGTAGATTCCGATCGGAGCAATGCTCACCATTGTTGTTTCCTTGAGCCCCCGAATAAAAATGAACCCATTTTACTTGCCTCACTTTCATTTAAAACGGGAAGCATTAGCATGTGTTGGGTCATTATTTGTCTCTGAACTCTTCTTCCTGTCATTAGTTTCTAAGAAATTTGACGATGAAAGTTTCTATTCTCCGCGGAAGTGCGCGACGCGAACCGAGGTAGGTTTTCAATGTCAGCTTCACGGAGCTCGGAAGAACGGAAGGTTCCGCGTGGCATTTAGAGTGAAGCGAGGCTAAAAAAAAAGAGATTAAAAAAAAAAAAATATAAAATCGCGGTTGAAATGCGATAAATCAGCCGTCGACTCCCGCACCGCGCTAAGCTTCTCGCAAATCAAATCCCGCGACCGCGCGTGCGTTTTCATTTTCTTTTGAGCGTGACCGTGTAGCCGTTGCGCTATTACGGCGAGCGAAGGAGAAACCATTGCTAACAGATTTAGCGCGTAAGGTGAACGTTTTCCCACATGGGCGCACCCGGGGGGGGGGCATAGGAAGAAAAAAGGAGGAAAGGAAAGGAAAACACGAGGGAAAGAGAAAGAGAGAGGGGGGAAAGAGGAAGAGAGAAAAAGAAAAGATGGGAAAGGAAATGAGTTCGAAAAAAGTATCAATGTCATGAAACATCGTTTTCCTTGGAGGAACACATCTTTCCCGACAGTAATGTCCTTAATTGTTAATTTCGCTCGAAGTTCTTTCAAATCTAGATTTCCTGAAGACTCCGTCCTCCTATCAGCATGATGAAGATATTTCCGTAATATCAGCATGATGAAGATAATTCCGTAATATCAGCATAGTCGCGGAAAATCTCATTTTTCTCGAGAGTTAATTCAATACAGTTTTTGAATAGAAGTAGCCTAATTTTGTTTCTAAGAAGAGCTAAATTTTCAACATTTTCCGGGGGAGGGCCCCCAGAGCCCCCCATATGAAATGACAGCTTGCCCCCCCCCCCCCCACGGAAAAAAAGAATGGTGAAATTTACCATCCACATAGCTGATTTTGGCCCCTACCAAAGTTAAGATAAACTTGACCAGAGTTATGGAACATTTGACCAGGTATCAAGTGAAATTGACCTGACTCCTGGTTAAATGTTCCATAACTCTGGTCAAGTTTATCTCAACTCTGGTAGGGGACAAAATCAGCTATGCGAATGGTAAATTACACCATTCTTTTTTTTCCGTACCCATATAGAAATCCTTGGTGCGCCCATATGTTTTCCCATCTGTTTTAAAGCAAAATATGTACTTTTTTTGTTTTTTGTTTTTTTTTTTTTGTTTTTTTTTTTTTTTGCAAAATCTGGCAGCTCTGGAATAAACGAGCGATAATCTCGCATGCGAAACGAGGGCCGATCATATCAAAGACTAATAGAATGGGAATGAGCAATGGACCGTCTCGCCCCGACCAATGACCATTCGAAACCGTTTTTGTGAGGTCGGGCGCTCGCCGCTGCTGGCTTTCTCAAGGGTAGATTGAAGTTTGAAGTTCTTACCGACGCACAGTGCACTATGTGGTCCACAGGCGGATCCAGCAACCTGGTGAACGGTGTTTGTTTCCCATTTGCATGCACTAGCGGAGACAAAAATACATAGCCAGGGTATGCAATAAGCAATACACAGCATCCCATTCAACGCGTGTATTAGGTGTGTCGCGTGTTGCATACTCTGGACAGATATCTTTGTCCCCGCTAGTACGAGAAACCATCGATTAGTGAAGGGGGTCATGGCCCCCTCGAGAATCGATTCTTTCTCATGCGTCAAAATAGGAAGAATTCATGGTTGCCAATAGACTGTTTTAGTAGAGCGATATATCGTATCGATTGCCGTCCGAGGGCCCCTGGTTCCAAACAAACTCTGATTCAATGCATTCTCCCCTTTTTGAACGGAAATTTAGGGTATTAAATCAAACAATTAATGCGACCTTTTTGCGATTATGAATTCTACGTCCTCGAAAATGCTTAATTTTGCCTGGTTCCTCCCGTAAAACTGCCAAAATCAAGAAGATACCTATTGCAGATTAAACGATGCGTTTGGAGGTTGGAATCACCCAATTGTTATTGTTGTTGTTGTGGAATTGGCGGGATTTCTGGCGATTCTAACCTACAAATGCAACATTTAATCTGTAATATCTTATTGATTTCGGCAGTTTTAGTCAAGGAACCAGGCATAATTAAGCATTTTCGAGGACGTAGAATTCATAATCGCAAAAAGGTCGCATTTATTGTTTGATTTAATACCCTAAATTTCCGTTCAAAAGTTCACTTATGGGGAAATTACATTGAACCAGAGTTTGTTTGGAACCAGAGGCCCTCGGACGGCAATCGATACGATATATCGCTCTACTAAAACAGTCATATAGTCAATAGTCACTTTCTCGACGGAAACACAGAGATATGTCTCAATTTAGATAGGAATCCCATGATACCTGAGTCTCTCCGCCGTTTAGCCTGATTCTGAGAGTGAATTTCGTGATTTTTTAGTGTAGTTACTTACTCGTCGTCATTTCTACAGAGGTTTTTTTGAAAGAATCAACTCTCCAATCCCGAGTAGCAAAAGTTTGCAAGAGCCTCATTATTATTTAAAGTGATTTTAACTTGCTGATTTTTGGCCGCCAAAATATTATCCGCAATGTGCGACGCGCAACACGACGACGTGACAACCGCGGACCGGCCACAGTCATCGTCCATTAGTTCCAATGGTAAACCGCGGTGAATTAGTAAACAAAACAACCCGAACAAGCTGCGGCAAATAGAGCTTGGCGAAATATTTTATTGATAGTATTAACGATTATGGGCAGAAAAAGGGGTCAGTATATTGTCCGGCAAAAAATGGAGCTCTTGCAACGTTTTGCTATAGGCAACAGTGGCGCGGCGCAGCGTGCAATTTGACAAATTTGCAGCTCGTCTATTTAAACTCGTGAAAAATATCGAACTATTTGGAGTTCGCGGAACAGTGAACACCTTCGTATTCGTCCTTTTACATGGGTTTAAATGGACACAGTGCAACGTTGCCAAATCGCACGTTACGCCACTGGTGACAAATGGACTGTTAATTAATTCTGGTGAAAAATGCTGCAAAAGTAACGATGAGACCATTCGGACCGCATTTCATGATGGGAGTTTGCTTAGCACGGGTTCTATTGGAATTTTGGACTATTTTTCTTCCATTGAACCATTCATTTAAATACATCATATTGATCTAACAATTTTTGTCTGATCGTGGTTTTCACCATTCGGCAGATACTGGAAAGAATTGATTGCCTCAAACACATGGTTTAGTCACTTAATTTGAATGTTTAAAAATAGAAAAAATTCTTAAGGTACTTGTAGATTAATACAGGCAGAGTTGGGCAAAACAGTTTTCGTAGGTTATCTTGTGAGTTTGGCAACGCAATAAAGTCAGATTATTCGACAGATCATTTGATCGACTGACTTTATCCGTCCTCCTTACAGGCAATACTGTTACATCCCATTTATCCATTATGTTGCCAGTCTAGTTTCATTATTTTTGATTATTCGGTTGCCCAACTCTGGTAGATGCATTAGCCCATTGGCCTATTTAGAGGATACTTCAAGATATACTTCTCTTGGGAGCTTATTAGGTATTCAAGTTAACAACGGCAGTCTATTTCACCAGAGCTGGTTTACCCAATCAGCGATCGTGAATCAGAACACGTCATCCATCAAATGGAGTTCTCATGTATATCGGCCTTGTCTATTGACCAATCACAATCACAGCTAACTTCGTGACGCAAGTCAATTCTTAACATCCCTGTATTTACTATTTATCCACCATATTTTTATGCAGATCGACTTGTATCAGAAAAAAATATTACAATTAGAATGAAAACTTTGGTTCAATTTGAAGCATTATTAATATTATCTTGAGAAGTTCAAAACAATCCTAATATAAAGCAATACAAAAGACAGTGATTTATCCGCCATCTTGAAAAGTCAACAAAACAGGCCGAAAGAATGTTACCATTGGCCCTTATGGGAGTTTTCGTTCTGATTGTATTATTCTGTGCCTTTATTATAATCTACGTTGAAAAATGAGGCTGTTGCACTCTTTTGCTATAAGCGATTTAATAGTCGATTCTGGTGTAAAAACCTCCACAAATAACGATGGCAGCACTAAAAACTTCCAAAATCTTCTCCTTAACTCGATAAACGCTTTTATTTGCGCGAGCGTAATGGTGGCTGAGGGTGGTAACAATGGGAGATTCCCATCTAACAATACTGTAACTCCATCAAGAAGTAACCAATAATAGACGACTTTCATTTAATGACACCGGTGTCACTAGGTATTGCGGTACCATTCATCGGATGTGGATCACTACTCTGATGACTAATTACTCTGTGAATCATCCTTGTCAGCGTAGAAAGAGTGACGAAATTAAGTTAGGAATCTCCCATTGTTACTGCCCTCGGCCACCATTACGCCCCCGCAAATAAAAGCGTTTATTGAGTTTAAGAGTGGATTTCGGAAGTTTTTAGTGCTGATGTTGTTATTTCACGAGGTTTTTACCCCAGGATCGACTGTTAAATCGCTTATAGCAAAAGTGTGCAACAGCCCTATTCTGATTGTAAGTTCAAACTCATTTCATTGCTCCCTTTCTTCCAGTGGCGTATCATGCAATTTGGCAACGATGTATTG
This sequence comes from Trialeurodes vaporariorum, assembly GCA_011764245.1. Classification (NCBI taxonomy): domain Eukaryota; kingdom Metazoa; phylum Arthropoda; class Insecta; order Hemiptera; family Aleyrodidae; genus Trialeurodes; species Trialeurodes vaporariorum. The sequence goes on from VMOF01000001.1 coordinate 54,996,423, forward strand.
TGTCCATTTAAATCCATTCAAAAGATCGAACTATTGGGTGTTGGGTGAACACCTTTGCATGCGACCTTTTACATGGGCTTAAATGGACACAATCCAATGTTGCCAAATTGCACGCTACGCCATTGCTTTCTTCTCGACTTAAGTCGAGCAGCATCAGTAGCTATAGAAAGAGGGCGTAACTTTGACATCTCATCTCTTAGAGTAGGTACTTCACACACACTTCCCTAGAGCAACCCAGTCGGATTTTCGGACGTGGAACACGGCGTATAGGTGGCGAAACGGCAACACTGTAGTCTGTGCTGTATGAATGGAGGAAAGTAGTTTTCGTTTTCCGCGCGGTTTTTTGTGCGTGGCTGTGGCGCGCGATTTGATTTGACGGGAAAGAGGTCGTGTCTTGCGGGCCTCGGTCTTCGGGTCGGGTGGGCAGCTTGTTAAATATAGATCATCGAAAAAAGGGGGTGTGGGAGAATATTTCTGGTGGGGGAAGTTCCACCCGAAACGCGCCCAATGTTGTTTTTCTCTCGTTTTTATTTATAAATACTTGTTTGTACACTTTTTTCGATTCAGTGAAAAATTTGAGTTTGAGTGGTGCCTTTTGCGAAAACGAATCGCATTATTATTTTGTCAGTGACTGTGTGAAAGTGATAACCAAGTGCCAAGATGATGCTCCATCAGCCAAAAAATGATACCAACCCCTACTACTCCGACGAAGCCACACTCCTTTGGGTAAGGGCTCCTTAAAAACCCCCTTTCAACTTTATACTTTTAAAAACCTGCTTTCGTTCGAATGAAAAAATTCGGGGGGAAAAAAAAAAAAAAAAAAAAGAATATGCCGAGCTCATTTTGAGCAAATATGACGGAAAATTAATTGGACCGCCCGGTTGTAGACTTTGATGACTATATTAAAGGACAGTGATACTATCTTAAAAGTGGGTACTATCCATCACAATATAACTTCAACAATCATTTGAAATAATTTTATATCCACCCGATTCCTGAGTACGCGCAATTTTTTTTTTTTACCATATCCAACCATGTCATTTTTTTTTTTTTTTTTTTTTTTTTTTTAAATCCAATCCTGGCGCGATTTTGGGCACAGTTTACTCGATGTATCTCCCATAGTTTTTAAAGTGCAATTTCTGCCTTTAAAGATTTTACCCTTTCGAATCAGATCTTGAAGTTGAAAAGCATTCAGTGTAATTATCTCAAGAGCGTGTTTTTACTTTCTTTATTTTATCATTATTATTTACTTTTTCCCTCCGCGTGTGTGTTAAATTTGGAAAAAAATAAAATAAAATAAAATAAATTAAAAATAAATAGATAAATAAATAAATAAATAAATAAATAAATAAATAAAATAAATAAATAAATAAATAAATAAATAAATAAATAAATAAAAAGTTTGTGCGGATTCGTTTATTTATCTTGATTCAAAATCAGCCGTGCCAAGTTTCAGAGTAATAATCACACAGTGCGTGATAAACGAGTATCATCGAAATCATTAAAGCAGTTTTTAAGTGCGTGCGTTAATCGTCTACCTCATTACGTCCCGAAGATTAAAGGAGTCTCGGTGGAGATTTAATTCGTCTGTGCCAGGCTTATCATGGCTCTCAAGTGCGGGATCAAAAAATAGGCCGGCTAATCTGCGTGTCTCTTCCACCGAATCTGACGTCAGATTTAAGACTTGTCACATTGCAATTTCACCGTCGGATCTCTTATCCATCATCAATTTGTTATATACCTTTTGCTTTCAGAATCAGTGTTTTAATACATAATGCATATACACATAAGCAGGTATATGCGTGGAGTAGCTCGGTTACTCACCAAAGACAGAAAGGGGTGGGGGGGGTCCATTATCCACCCCTAGAATCATAACTTTGTAGAGTAAGAGTGATGGGAGGAACTTTACCAGTAGCGCACCGAGAGTTTCTTCATCTCTCTCTTTTCTCCATTAAGAAACGTATGTTAGACAAGGATGGACAAGGGGATAAAACCCCCTCTTTCTGTCCTTTTCCTACTTATACATTCAAATGGGAAGTGAGAGAGATGGAAGAGATCCTGGTTGCGCCAGTGAACTTTACTATCTGAAAATTGACGCTTAACACTTACGCTGAACACTTAAGTTATACGTACTCCTTTTTTTCTTAGTTGTTCCGCTTGGAATCGAGTTTCATTTCCCTGAAATGTGATAAATATGCGTCAATTAAGGGTGTTAGATTGTTAGATTATTGGACTAATCAGTTAATCGAAATCGATTCACTCTCGAAATTTACAATTGATTTTAACAATACATCTAAACGTATTAATCGCTTTAATCGATTATTTATCGGAAAAAATCACGCTTTAAGAGCCAATAAAACCATCAAACTTTTGTGATAATATGTATATCAAAATATTTAAAAAAAAAAAAAATCGATAACTTTTCTGAATTAATTGATTGTTCGGTTAATTTTTCAATGATTGATATTTTCGAACTAATCGATTTTCGTATAATCGGTTGGAAGATAATCGATCGATTAATCGATTTATTTGGGAATCGATTAATCGAATATATATTAATCGGTTATCGAAACGCCCAGACAATCAAGTAGTGATCAGCCGCGCCGCTCATCATTACTGCGAAAACTCGACGTTTTGGGGAAAAGATGATGTGTCCAATTAAAACTTTTTTCCCCCGGTAATTAGACAAAACCGGCCAAAACAAGCATCGAAGCATACGAAAGTGAAATAAAAAACGTATCTAGGCAAAATAGTTGTTCTATTTTGAAAATTCAAGAGAGCAGGGAGGTTATGATATCATTTGTCGTTTTCGGTGTATCGAAGGTCAAAGTTCTTGGAAGTTTATCGTTGTCTTAATTAAAGCCGCGCTTTTTTCTGCAACCGGTTTTTCTCTTAAAATCCGGTGGCCTTAAAGCTTGTACCTTCGACCCTTTAATTTGAATTCAAGATTAGAATTCATGGCACTCTTTTAAACTGGTTATAGAAACTTGTGAGGTACCACTTCTCATTTCAATTGGTCTTTGACTGTCTTAATTCGACTAGGTATGCTTATTGATATTGGTACAGTTATTTGCATTATTTTATTTGATGAAGTGGGAGCTGCGCTGTATGTGTTTGTGAGGACCTTAATGAAGGAAAGATTGCATCACACATATCAACATACCTGTACTGTAAACCTATCAATATAGGTTTTCCGTATGGGCATCTGATGTGCCGGTTATTAGTGGATTCGTACAAAAAAGGGAAAGCAGTTACTGCAAGCAAACATATGCAAAAAAGGAAACTTTTCGTCATGCATTAATATATTCAAGCTCTTTGCCTAAACAAAACTTTAACTAATTGTGATCTTTTATAAGCAAATCTTCTTTCGTAAAAATATCAAAATATTTGAAAATTCAATAAAGTAATTTTGTCCAGTGTTGTATTGTTTTATCCGAAAGGTAAACATTCCTCTAGCGAAGCATATAACGACCAATTTCTGTAACAGACTGTAACGATGTTTAGTGACTTTAAGAATTAATAATGTGGGACTGTAATTAAATAATTTTGAGTTTATTACTTATTATAGGATGTATCTTGTTGCTTATAAAATTGAATATACATTAGAGCTGTTATCTCTGTTGGAAATTTCCTAATTTTACCACAGTAAATAGGGAATTTACCCATAAGACTCTCCATGACATGTAAGTCACTTTCAAAGACTATAATACAACCGGACCAAAGCTCTCTCCTTTTAAGAATCGTAGATTGAGCGTAGCTACCGGGTAAAATAGGCATTCAAAGTAAACAATTATTCCACGCGATAGTGATCTTGACTCATCAGTCATCAGTCTCATCACGACATTAATTTGCCATGTCATCAAAGCACGTGTTTGACTGTGGTAATGTGGTATAGACCCATAGGCGTAGCGTATCAGGGGCTAGGGGGGCTATAGCCCCCACTTTTTTTGGGTGGAGGGGCTAAAAACACATAGACTTGGCAACATCGATTTGTGGCAACAATTGGCGTGTATTTTTGAAACGTAGAGAAGAAGAAGAAGAAAAAAAGGTCATCACTTTTTCACTTTTTAGCTCCCCCACTTTTTTTGGTCACGCTACGCCTATGTATAGACCTTCGTAGACAATGAAACGAGTTTGATCAAATTACAAGATAGCCAATTTGAGAGCCTATGACACTTCTAAAATTCAAACCTCAACTTGACCAAAACATTTAAAAATGGTTTATTTATTGACTGAAATTTTTGAATAGATGACACACCACCCATCGTTAAATAAAATGATTACCGATGTTGTCGGAGATTATCGTTAATCACTCCACAAACTCATTTTCCATCAAGATATTTGCAAAAGGTTATGCAGTTTTTAAATGGAATTTCAAACGCTGAAATGCTTCAATTTGCGATTGTTTGTGTATTCGGAGAGGATGTTTTCTTGCATCGACCCCATTTTGAACTATTCGCAGACTACTTGGAGCCTTCGAGGAGGCCTTATCGAAATGAGCTACAAACCAAATTTGTAATTAAAATCAGGCCAGGGCTTGACTGTTGAGCCTTCAATAGAGGTGGTATGCAATATTCATAGCACAAACTTGCAATGCCTATACGTTCGCTGAAAACGCATTGTTCATTACTCCTCAAAGAATCAGAGTCGCTTCGAAAACACGCAGACAGCTTAATGGAAAGTAGCCTCGCATCATAAAATGAGATGTGTTCTGTCCGAACTTTTTCTCTCTTTTTTAAAATAATTGACACAATCCAATTATCATACTGTCGCATTGCACACGTCAGCGTGTCCGAATCGATAGAGAGTGAGAGAGAGAAAAAGAGATCTCCGCATCACTTGAAGTGGAAGAAAAAAGAAAGAAAAGCAAATTTTGAAGAAAAAAAAAAAAACACGAAGAAAAAAGAAAACAATAATCCATCGCGAAGACGAAAAGTTGAATCTGTTTCTGTCAGCAGCATTTAGAGGTAATCTTCGTTCGTCTGCCAAAATTTAACGAAACAAAAATAAATTCATGAAAGATGGTTACACAGCTTTCCATCTCCTCTCTCTCTCTCTTCTCTCTCTCTCTCTCTCTCTCCCTCTCTCTCTCTCTCTTTTTCTTTTTCTCTCTCTCCTCCCCGTCTTCTTTTTTTGTTTTGATTTTCTCTTTTTTTTTGGTACTTTGTAGCTGTTGCTCGTTACAGCGAAGCAACTTTGCCGCACTTCTCTGGCGCAAAATAACGTAAAATAATCATCAGTACAGCAGACAACTCCATTTAGAAAGATGTACTAGATCTTTCGATTTTTCTCGTGCGATCCGGCCACTGTGTTCCCAAGCCAATGTATGCCAACTTTCATCTGCACCAAAATATTATGTTACCAACGTAATACCCCGCGAACAGATTTATTAATGCGCAGGCAGACAAGTGAAAAGGACCGCCCGCGCCCCCCGAACTCCGGTTTCTCTATAACATGACGTAATTACATAACGCTCGCCTCTTCAAGGATTGACTCGTCTGAAATCTGCAAATGAATCGGTCTTTTCCAAAATCCAAATTTGTCCACTTTTTCCGAATCCGTTCTGTCCAATGCAGTTTGATCAACGGATGCAGAAGGAGTTGGATTTAGCTAATGGATCTGTTGCAAACTTTTGCTACAGCGTTATATTCCTGTGTAAAATTTCTTGAAAATGAGAGCACCAGAAAGTTCCAAAATTGACTCACCTACTCAATAAATGCGTTCAGCAAAACATCAAGATGGCGGACGAATGACCGCGGGTGACAATGCGGGAGTCCCATATAATTACAGCTTTCTCTATGATGAATCAATTTTCTCAGCATAGAAAGCTGCATTTAAATGGGACTCGCCCATTGGCCCCATTGTGACCTGCTCCTTCGACCACCATCTTTGAATTTTGTCAAATACATGTATTCTGCAGTTTGTGAGTCAATTTCGGAACTTTCTGAGACTCCCTAATATGTTATGTCTGAATAGACCCTCTCTACAATAGTAGCAAAAGTTTGCAACAGACCCCATTCATCTCAAAGTATGAACTTGGGAGTAGCGATTTCAAGATTTTGTAAGTTACGCGTAAAAGAACACTAACAGGCTTCCTTCAATAAACCCAGAATTCGAGGGGGGTGCCAGACTCAGAGAAATATCCCTGAACTTTAAGACGTATTTTTTGTTTTATTCCCGGCTGTAATAGTAAAACCACGCTTACCAACCGTCCAGCCGGCACGGCTCCAGGAGCCAGAGCCACGGTCAAAGTCGAAATTTCCGCCTCTTTCGTCAGAAACGATGAATATTGCTTTCAGACCCGAAGTTTACACTATTCAATAACTGGTTCAAGGTGTTTTATAGCGCAAACGGAAAGTGAGTTCAATGATTACAGCTTGAGTTATTGCGATCGGAGTTTTGAGGCTGGAGCTGCTTTGACTCTTTATTAAGCTCCGAACGCAATAACTCAAAATGTGATCATTAAAAGCAATTTCTGCTCGGGCAGAGACTTATTGAACCAATTCTTGAATGGTTTACTTCGGGTCAAAAAGCATAATTCATTGTTTCTATACCAGGAGAGGCGGAATAGTTCAATTTTGACCCGAAGCCCTGCTAACCGAGAGAAAACATGGTAACTGAGAGTCTCGGACTTTGGTGACGAGCTGATGACTGCGACTCAGCACGCTTACACTCAAAGCGCCTTCAATTCGGATGAACGCAATTTTAGCGGCAGCCCCGTAGCAATAGTTATCTATCCGTATTCCCTTCCTAGATCATGCGCTGTGGCGAGGAGGTCATTTCCATTTACTATCTGTAATTAATTTAATTATTTCACTGGCATCTTTTATGGCTTGGTTTGTTGTCAGTAAAACGAATTAATACACTTAATACAGTTCTACTGTAATCGGAAGCTCTTCATTATTCACAATACTTATGATATCTCTTTACGCAAGCGTTGTTTTCTTTTTGAAATGAAGCTCTTGCAAGGTTTTTCTGTGTGCTAATGGACTTTCAATTCTGATGCTATTTGCTACATTAATGACGAAGGGACCATTGGAAAAGTCTGAAACTCAATCCTCGCAGAGAAAACTTAGTTCTAAGTTCAGATTGACCTCCCATGTATGTATGCACTACTTTCTTACGTTTCGCACCCTGAACAATCAAACATAACCTTCGCATTAAAACTATATTGAACGCTTGGATTTGGTTTTTAAACAGCAAGTTTAAGGGTTGATTCTTACAGCTTTTGTCGCGAGTAATACGGTAATACCAACAGAAAAGTTCTAATTTTCGTAGTAACTGAGAAAAACAGCACTCAATTCAATATACTGATGACGTAATTTTCATCAAACCGCGTGGGTATGACGTCATCAGTGCAATGTATTAAGTGTGTGTGTATGTGTGTTGGTTACTACGTGCAACTTGGATCTGTTCTGTTGGTATCACCGTGTTCCTCGTAACAAAGATCTGTAAGAATCAACCTTCAAATTTACTGTTTAAGCGAAATGTAACTTTCTGATTGTTCCAAATCGGAGGCCATCTTTTGTTTGAGGTGCGAAATGTAAGTATAAACAGTGCATACATGCAAGGGTGGTCTATCTGAACTTAGACGTTTATCTGAACCCGAATAAGTTACTCCAGAGTTGTCGTGTTTCCCTCCAACTATAAAACCTCGTATTGTGATTGGTCATCTTAATCCCTACGACCTTGATGATGAGCGAAGCAACGCCATTCAGGACCACACCTCCAGTGACAGTTTATATATACATTGTCGTCGTTGAGCGTAGTTCAGACGTCACGATTAACCTACCAGGAACAAGGCTTGAGTGGGCCTTGCGTCAATGAAACCACACCCTATCCAGCATCCGCCCATTCAGGAATGCAGTCTGTTGATCGTAGAGATTTAGGCGAAAGTCAATTTAACATTAGCACACATTTCTTTGCTAAAACAACTTGTAGTTCACAAGGGCTACCGAAGCTGGGAGGAGTGAAAGAGAGAGAGAGAGAGAGAGAGAGAGAGAGAGAGAGAGAGAGAGAGAGAGAGAGAGAGAGAGAGAGGAGAAGAAGAGAGGAGAGAGAGAGAGAGAGGAGAGAGAGAGAGAAAGAGAGAGAGAGAGAGGGAGGGAGGGGGCGATTGTGGCTTAAGTAAGAGAGAGATGGGGACTAAAAGAATGAGCTCCGACGCAACGCAGAGAGAGAATGCGTGCATGAGTTTAAAATTAGATCATTTCGTCATGTGAGTATGTGTGCGTGCGTGATTTGGTGTAACTTCAACTTTTGGGAGAGTGTGTGAGGTTATTACTTTTATATATTTATACTGCTCCTTGAAACAATCTCAGCCTTCCCTGCTTTTCTCTCTCTCTCTCTTTTTCCTCTCGTCGTATCTAGACATCGCTCTTTCTCTCTCTGTCTCTCATTCAAGAATACACAGTCCGAGAAATCCAGTGGCCTATTTATAGGCGGGTAACACAACTGAACTGTGTCGTGACGTCAGCGGATATCTTTAATTTATTTTCCTCTGAGACCCGAGAAATCGAAGGCAACTAGGTTAACAGTTTTCCTTGCCGGACCGTGATTAGCGCACAGTGGAACAAACATCGCTAAAGTTTAAAAATGTTGCTAAAAATTGTTTATTGAAACTCCTCCTCCCCTTCCGGCCATAAAAAGTCTTAAAAAAAAAAAAAAAAAAAAAAAAAAAAAAAAAAAAAAATCGGTGATGTCTTCTGCATAGGGTGTCCCAAAAGTACTGAGACCGATGCTGTATAACCTCAAAACCAAACAAGCGATCTGATCTTGGTCACGGTTGAAAGATCATTTCATTTACTATCGATTGAGCTCAAGAGCACGACTTTGCAACACCAAAAATACTATACTTATAAACATTATAGTATAGACGGTTTTAGTGATTACTTGGTGATGACGTCATCCGATGATGAGCGTTTCAAACAAAGACAAACTGCCTCTCTTGCTCTCACGTAACCCGCATGTTCTGCTATCTCACTCTAATTTCAAAAATCGTATATAGAGACATCTTTTGAGGCATTTTAATGCGATTTGGATAATGATATGTTGTGAAACAAAGCCCTGTATACGAATTTCAAAACTAGAAAGAGATGCATGGGGGTATACATGTGGGTCACGGGAGAGTGAGTGAGATAGTTTGGAACGCAACGCGAGTTTTGTCACAACCGATTGCGACCGATGAGTGCATTGTCGTGATTGTTTGTTGTCTAACCGTTGACTTGGCTCTAAAACCGTCTATTGATGAGACTATCTACACACCGACGTCTAATCACAACAGGTGTCAGGTGGACAGTTTTCGCCGGTAGGTTATACGACATTCACATGACTGCGTGTAACTAACGCAGGTTTTCGGTATAATGTTTGTTTCTTTTTCCCGCGAAATTTTACAATAAAAATGGAAAACTTTCGCAACTTCTTAATCTTTTTCTATTTGTATTTCAAAGTTTCACGGGGAAAGGAAACAAAAATCACTGAAAACCTGCGTTAAGTTCACGCGTTCCTTTGAATTTTGTAACCTATAGGTTGTCCCAAGAATGATTGGACTTGACAACTGTAGCTTTAAATGAAAACATCAGCTTCCATCCTCAGATAGAGCAACCTGATTGGTTAGGAGCCGTAAGAAGCTGATGTTTTCATGAAAACCATAGAAGTGTCAAATCCAATCTTTTCTGGGACAAGCTATACCAGATTATAAATTACCTACTAAGAATACCGGCAAAAACTGCCCACCTGTTGTGATTAGACGTCGGATAATGTGAGTTGTGACTAAATGTCAGAGCTGCCGTTTTGCGTGTAATTAATGGCATTTTCCAATTCACCGATGATTCCACCGGTTGGGAAAGGTTCCATTATTCAGTTCGGTGTATGACTGATTGTGAGATACAAGAAGATATACGCTGACCTGTAATATTTTCTCAGTCGGTGGAAACTCCGTTAGTGAATTAAAATATCCGCAAGTTTTTTTAAAGTCATATTGACAACCAGTTGAGAAAAGATTACAGATGCGAACATTCTCGTGCTTTACAGCCGTACACTGAATTGAACTGTGTTATCTTTCCTCAACAGGTGGAATCATCGATGAATGGAGCTGTTGCAAACTTTTGCTACAGGCTTATTAATAGTTGATAATGGGGTAATACCCAGTAAAAATAACTATTAGCGCACTACAAAATCACGAAATCCACTCCTAAACTCACAGAATGCTTTTAAACGCGAGACCGTAATGGCGGCCGGGGCCGCGGTTTTCATTGGGGTTCCCTATTTTCAATCAGCGCCATCTACACAAGGTGTTCTCGCAACACCACACAAGAAGAAGAAGAAGCATACAATTGCCATAAGAAAATCACGGCCTCGGCCGCCATTACGGTCTCGCATTTAAAATAATTTTGTGAGTTTAGGAGTGGATTTCGTGACTTTTTAGTGCGCTAATCGTTATTTTTACAGGGTATTACCCCATAATCAACTATTAATAAGCCTGTAGCAAAAGTTTGCAACAGCTCCATTGAAAAATGTCATTAACTATACGCAAAACGGCAGCTCTGCTAAATGTTCTCATCTGGGCTCACATGAGCCCAATCGATGGGAAATGATTTGATCTTTCAAACGTGATCAAGATTAGATCGCTAGCTTGTTCAGTTTTGAAGTTACACCATCATCAATCTCGGCACTTTTGGGACATCCTATCAAAAAGCAGCATCAAAAGCATGTTTAAACATTGTTACTGATCTACGAGTCGCCGAACATCATTGCATTCTCTTGGAAGTTCATAATGGGTCTGTTGCGTACTTTTGCTACATCAATATGACACATTGTTTCTAACGTAAAATTTGGCGGAAATCACGATGCGCACATTAAAAACTTTCAAAATTCACTCATTAACTCAGAAAATACCTTCCATTTCAAACAACCCGCGCTACACCAAACACTATATAACCGACTTATAACTACATAGACGGAACCATCTCGTTCATGTAAACATGAACAGAACTTACAAACATTGGAATGTTTCGTTTAGATGCGTACATTTCTTATATTATTTTGTAATCTTTGATAAACCGAGAAGACCAGACAGCAAATGCAGCCAATAGTTCATGTATTTAGAACGGAATTCCATCATTTTGTATAGTTACTATGTTGTTTACTTATGCACGGTGGTTCCGTCTATGTATAGTAGTATACCGGTGCAAATAGTGTCTAGTGTAGCGCGCCTGTTTGAAATTGAAGTGATTTCCTGAGTTAATGAGTGGATTTTGAACGTTTTTAATGTGCGCATCATTATTTTCGCGGACTTTTACATAAGAATCAAGGTTCTATATTGTTGTAGCAAAAGTATGCAACAGACCCATTGACGATGAATGATGATTGATGAGGTCATTTCAACAGAAATGTTGACCGCGTGCACCAAGCGCTGAAGGTGAAATTTCAAGTCGCGATAAGCGTGGCAACTTGGCTGAAATTTTCTCTCAGTAAATTCCATTTTCTTACTCCCCAGCCCCCGCACGCTCCAATGCAATGATGGTCGTCTCTACACGAGGTCTGTAAACTTACGCGCAATCGAAAATTTCACATTTTGCCCACCCCCTTTCTCATGCCCACCTTCTGTTTCCAGCAGCGATGCCAAATTGCAGTGAAAATCCCCCTTTTCCTGTTAGTTCTGTGTCAAATAAGCAAAATAAATATACTCGTCTGCAGACGTATCCAGGGCTGCCGTTTTGCGTATAATCAATGCTATTTTTCTATTCACCGATGATTTCACCGGTTGAGGAAAGATTACACAGTTCAGTTCTGTGTATGACTGTAATGCACGAAAATACTCTGATCTGTAATCTTTCCTTAATCAGTGGAAACTCCGTTGATTAATTAAAATATCCGTAAGTTTTTTAAAATCTTCGACGACTCCACTGGTTGAGAAAAGATTACAGATGCGAGTATTGTAGTTTATTACAGTCATTCACTGAACTGGACTGTGTAATATTTTCTCAACCGGTGGAATCATCGGTGAATTGAAAAATAGCATTGATTATACGCAAAACGGCAACCCTGGCAGTATCTCTTGCGGTATCGATCTAATCGACAGCGTTTCCTGGTCTAAGAAAATTTTCCTATTTAATTTCATAAGCAAGTTTCTTGAACTTGACAAATCAGGTTCATTAGGGCAGCACTTAAATAGTCTTGTTTCTTCTATTCTTATGGTTCGTTTTGATGACTAAAAAAAAATATTTCTACGTTGGAATCCGCAGACAGGAATCCGTTTTAAAGTGAAAAATCTACCGTGACCGGCCGCCATCTTGAAGGTGAAGGGGGAGTGGGTGATTTTTTTTTTGTTTTTTGTTTTTTTTTTTTTTAAATAGAATTTTTGGCTTTACTCTCGTGTTTAAAATAGAGAATCTACAGCCACCTATAATAAGGGGGTGATTGCCGTGGTGAACTTCTTTTTGCATATAGTGGAATAGGGTCATATGTTACCGATTTAAGTAAAATTATCTTGTCGTAGCGAAAGTTGTTACTTTCTCAAAAACTATAAGTCACTTTTTGTCCTCAGTGTTTCTTCGCCTAATAACCGTAGTTGGGCAAATAGGAGTGATAACCAGTGGCGGCTCGTGCAATTTGGCAAACATGTTTTCCCTCCATTTGAATCTATGTGTAACAATCAAATGCTGGTGAAGCGCTGCTGTCGAATCAATTGTTTCATATATAATCAAATGGAAGAAAACTGTTGTTGTCAAATTGCACGAGCCGCCACTGGTGATAATAGATTACACTATTTCCAAGTAATCGTAACCGTCGTTTTTTCGGAGGGTGGTTTTACGGTAATCAGTTAGGGCTGGTTTTTTACAAGTCTTTCATTTTATTAGTTGCAGAAGAATTAGATCTAATCGAATGACCCTGTCCCTAAGGGATTATTTTAAATCATGTAATCAATTTCACTTCTTTTTTTTGTGTGTGTTTTATTTTTTTTTTATTTTTATTTTTTTTTATTTTTTGGGTGTACTGGCTTAATGCTCTTAATTGAAGCCTACAGCCGCCTATAGAGAAATTGAGAGACTAGAAAGTTTTTAGTTTGTTTGTTTATCGTCAGAAGACACCGGAAACTTGAAACATCCATGCTCTAAGCACTCAGATTCCCAATATAATCTTTGCCGAGAACCCACTTTTAATTCATTCCTATATTTGCCCAACTCTGCTTATAATCAAACTCAACCAAACGTAACTCGTTCTATCTCGTTCCGTCGTGTTCCATGCAAAAGAAAAAAAATGCCTAAAGTATCGATTATCAGGATTTCGGCTCCATCGCCGAAGAATCGATTCTTCTCTGTTGGTTCAATTGGAAGAGGAAAACAATAGATCACAGCTTCGGACGAGCCTTCTCTATTTTCGAGTCTTTCAAATTCAATTCGTCGCCGGCAACACCGAGGCCCGAGACTTGGTATTATTTTTACTTTGCTTACATTAAAGCATTCTATTATGTTACTCCGGGAAGGTAGTGCGGTAAGGAGGGCCAGCGCGGCTGAAAAATAGCCATCACCGATCATAAAGTATAAATTCCTCCATTCTATTTTTTGTCCCTCGTTTCAAGGACATTTCTATTTTGTTTTCCTCTCGTGACGCGACCATGCGACCAATCCATGCCTCCTGGTTTCCCGGATTACCCTCGCGTATCATGCCTTGTTTTTCGCATTCAGTTTCAAAAACTAAAAATATATATATATATATATATATATATTTATGAGTAAAAGTGTTGCTATTTTTAGAGCGTCGCGTCGCACGAAAGTATTCTCTCTCGGGCGCGACTTTGCCTAAGCGCTCAGGTGGTGTATGTTTTGAAAAAGCGCGCGTTTTCAATGTCGTCGTCTTTGTTGCCAAATATCGCAGACGTATGCAGTTCCTCCATATGCACGAAAATACTCTGATCTGTAATCTTTCCTTATCGGTGGAAACTCCGTTTCTTAATTAAAATATCCGCAAGTTTTTTAAAGTCATCGACAACAACTCAACTGGTTGAGAAAAGATTACAGATGCGAGCATTTTAGTTCATTCCAGTAATACACTGAACTGGACTGTGTAATCTTTTCTCAACCGGTGAAATCATCGGTGAGTAGAAAAATAGCATTGATTATACGCAAAACGGCAACCCTGCCAAAATCAGCGCAGATGGTAGATTCCACCAGTCTTTTGGTTCCGTTTGGTATTCGCCAATGCCTCAGTTTACTGCATTACTCCTGTCTATTTGATTCTATTGACGTCATCACATTTTACTGCCTCTACTAAAGGTATTTTGTATTTTTTTCTGGTCTGTTGCAGCCCTACCGCACATCTCCCTTAGTGCTTCCCGGCGCCAAGGTCAAGAAGGACCAACCTCACACAGAATGCTACTTACGTCATCACCCAAACCCAGCGATGAGAGCTGGACCCGGCCACTATGACCCCTCACACGAAGTAATGATGAAGCAAAAAGTAAGTCAACGCCCCCTTCTTATGTGATAAATCGAATTCTCACAGGATGGTTTCACTGCACTATAGTCTGAAATCGTCAAAAAGTGGCCAAAAATCAAAAAATAAATTTCGCATCAATTTATCATTTATAACCTTTCAAGGCCAATTTTATAACAGAGAACGCTTTTAATATAGTAGTATAAACCTAGAAATGTCACTGAAAAGTCTTAAATCAAGTTTAAAACGTGGAAAATGATTATTTTCGGTCACTTTTTTCCACTGATTTTTGGCCATTTTTTTTTTCGATCTCAGACCATGGTCCACTGGCGGCTCGTGGAGGTGAGGCGACGAAAGTGAGAGGTGCACAGGATTTTTTTTGAAACGTTCTTCACATAAACTTTTTCGAAAATTTCTTGTTCCATTCATACTTTTTGGACTGTTGAAACAAAGAATGATGGAATAATAACCATTTCAGCATTTATATGCTATTTTTTTAATTTTTTTTCTTTCTCCGACTTCAAAAAATGTGAGGCGATGGCTCCCTGTCGCCTCACTTGCCTCACCTGGCGAGCCACCACTGGATGGTTTTCATATTCTTCCAATTAAATGAAGGGTAGAGTGGATAAAGGGGTTATGTGACATTTTGGAAAAAATTGAGTTATCACAGTGGATGAAGGAGTTATATGATGGTATCTATCTATAAATTTTCCAACTTGGTTCAAAAAATGTAGGATATGACCCTACTTTCAAAGCTGTTGCGGTTGATGTTCAGCTAAAATGTCGAAAACGTCCATACTGCGAACTTTATAGTCGATTTTTTCAAAATCAACAAAGTGTCGCATAACCCCTTTTATCCACTCTACTCTTCAAATGCTCCTTGACTTTGATTAGAGTCAGTGGCGTCGCGTGCCATCTGGCAACAATGCAATTGCTCCATTTAAACTCATTAAATATATCGAATTTTCCTTGTGCACTGTGCACCCCCTGAATTCGATCTTTTACATGACTTTAAATGGATAGAATACATTGTTGCCGAATTGCACGCGACGCCACTGATCAGAGTATATCAAGGGAAATTGAGGCAGTGCCTGCAATAAATGCTCAAAAAACATGGGGTTTATGCTCGTTCTGAGTAGAGCTCGTTTCAGAAGTGTAGGCGCACCAAAACCACAATCTTTGGCGAATTTTCAATTTTTATTCCTTCAAATCAATACCGAATTTGCCCCTGACTTTATTATTTTGTGTTTAAAGTGTTCCTCATTGAAAAGTGAACACTTTATTTCATTTTCAGTCATTTGAAACGAGCAATATCAGAAATAATGTTGACAAATTCCAAAGATTATCGGCCTAGGTGCGCCTATACACTTCTGAAACTACCTGTAGCCGATATTGTGAAAGTGTGTTGATTTCTTTGGAGGTGCTCAACTTTGGTTTTATGTACACGCAAACAATTCCCTTCAATGAGTTCTCATAAAACCAAAAGTGCGCTCTTCCGAAGAAATCCTATTCTTTTACAGCGTCAATTATTCAGAACGAGCATACCCCATGTTTTATGTGCTGTTATTGCAGCTACTGCCTCAATTATTTGGGCCATGGAGCTCTCGCAAGATTTTTCTATTTGTAAATGGAGTATAGTAAACCTACTCATAGTTCTACGAGACAAGAACGCACTATCTAGAGAGAAAACTTAACTTAAAGTTCGTTCGTACCCTAGTATAGAAATGACCCATGGGAATGGTCGTGCTATTTCTCGTAAGCACTCGTAGCCAAATTCACGCATGGAAATCTCTGAGAATTTTTTCATGGGTTCCCATGGGACATTTTCACTAGGGTATGGCGTATACATCTATACAGTGACGTCGAGTGAAATTTGGCAACGTGGTATTTTATCTATTTGAACCCATGAAAAAGATCAAACAGTTTGGTGCTCGTTGAACACCTTCCCATTTGACTTTTTAAATTGGTTTGAATGGACAAAATCCCATGTTTCCAAATTGCACGCTACGCAACTGAGTATACGGCGGAGGACGCCATCGCACCCTTAAGACACAATCGTCATCTTACGTACGAACTGCAGTAGTTGCAATATGTGTATACATGGTGTCTTGCAAGCTGTTGCCGTAGACAATTTGATTCAGAAGCGAAAAGCTGCAAAAATAATAATGGTAGCCCTACGAAATCCATTTCTAAAATCACAAAATGCCTTTAAACGAGCAATCGAGATGGTTGCGTTGCGCATTAATCATGGAAGATTCCTCTCTGATAAAAATTGTCCCTAGGCCTGTGCGATGTCTCGTTCGGTCCATCGAAGTCACTTCGATGCCGATTTATTTCCAACATCGGAGCGATGTATCGAAAAATCGAAAAATATCGGAAAATATCGATACATCGATCCACATCGAAACATCGATCGGTATCGAATCGTTAATTTACTTAAAAACATCGAAACATCGATATGCATCGAAAAATCGATCTGCATGTAAGCATACATTTACATCAAAATACCAAATCATTAACAAAAAACTGTCATAATTCTTGAGTTTTGTTTTAAAGATCAATTGGAACAGTGGCCAACACGACCCTTTGGTCGGAAAAATCGATATGAATCGATTTTTCGATCTGGATCGAAGTTGTAATGTTTCGATGTGAATCGATGTTCAATGTGAATCGATGTTTCAATGTTAATCGATGTTTCGATGTAAATCGATGTTTCTATGTAAATCGATGTTTCGATGTAAATCGATGTTTCGATGCATCTCATGAGACATCGAACCGCATTCGATGTCCCTAAAACATCGAACAAGCGTCGATGTATCGAACATCGCACAGGCCTAATTGTCCCTTCATCAAGAAGTGGCCGAGAATAAGAGACGACCTTCCTTTGGCACCAGTGTCACGGCATCATTACTTGAATGTGATTCTCTACTCTGGTGGCTAGTTACTCTGTGAATCCTCTTCCCTAGCATAGAAAGAGTGACAACATTACAGAAGCAGACTGACCCACTGGAACAGTGCGCTGAAAAAAAAAAAAAAAAGCTAAATTCATAATACCAGATTCTAGTTATATTACCAGAAGCAGTAGCGTCGCGTGCCATCTGGCAACAATGCAACTGCTCCATTAAAGCTCATTAAATATATCAATTTTTCCTTGTGCACTGTGCACCCCCTGAATTCGATATTTTACATGAAATTAAATGGATAGAATACATTGTTGCCAAATTGCACGCGACGCCACGAACCAGAAGCACAACGATATGTGAACGACAGAAAGTCTAGTGCTTTGACCAGAAAATTCTGGTGTTGATACCAGAATATTGTTGTAGAACTAGCATTTCTTAAAAAATTTCAAGAACTATGGTAAGTACAAACACTAGAATTCTGGTAATTAATTGTACTATCCCTTTCATAGGTTCACATACTCTCATGATTCTGGTAATCTTTTTTTTTTTTTTATCAGTGTGGGTTTCCCGGTGGGCTGCGGCCCAATTTGGTCGGCCGAACCGTCAGAGGAATCAAAGGAAAAGAAAGAGAGGGAGGTTAAGAGGAAAGAAATGAGAAAGACAAGTAAGAGATAGAGAGAAAGGTGAACGGTCTCACGAAACGGACCAGCTTCATTAGATCCGGGGCCATGTGGTTCGATCTGGAAGGGGGAAAGGTGGAGATAAGTCTCACGTTGACTACGTAATTTTGACGCACAGCTCCAGGTATCCGATTCCAATACTTCTCCCAGAAGATTCTGCAATTCGATCGTGAAACTATGTCTTACTTTTATGGATGCGCCTTCATTTCTAGAGGTAGACTAAAACGGTACAGTCACGTACGAATAGTTAACTTTTTTCCAACGCACAACTAAAGGGGTCTCTTCGCACCTGCGAATTTAAAAGCGCGAATAAATGTGATTGAGCCAATGAGCTGCCTGCCTTGAAGTCGATAGGCCGAGTCCGATGTATCGACAGCAGAGAAGCCCATTGGCTCAAGCAGTCAATTCGCGCTTTTAAATTCGCAGGTGGGAAAACCCCTTAACGTAGACCCTCGATGGAAATACAGGGTGTTACAAAACTCATGTGCCAAACTTCTGGAGTATATATTTGATGGCAGAACAAGACCTTTTTTCCTATAAATATGGGTCCAAAAATGCCCCCCTTTTGAGCTGCAGCCCCCAAAGTTTTAAAAAATGAATGCTTTTTTTTTTGGAATAGCGGCCACCATTATTAACCGAATGTCATGAAAATTGGTATTTAGATGTAATTTTACGTGTAGAAACGATTAATGACCTCGAAAGGATTAGAAATTAAGTCTGACTGTACTTTTCAGGCAATCTTGTACCTTTAACGGCACACATTTTATGTTACGGATTGAAAATGATGTGTAAAATTATTACTAAAATAAGATAGAAAAGAACTGCTTATTAGACAGATTTTTGGTCCCCTGCATATTTTCGATACAACGCGTGTTAAACGAGATAATAATTGCTCCACAATGTAGAAAAGTCAGCGCTTTTACCATGGTGAGCGGCAGTAAGTATGCAACCCGCCACTCCGCTGCTTCTTCGAGCTGTCCGCCCCTGTAAAAGCGCACTTTTCCACATTATTGTGGAGCAATTGGCTCGCTTAAAACACGTCGTATCGAAAAAATGCAAGGGACCAAAAATCTTTCTAATAAGTAGTTTTTTCCATCTTATTTTAGTAATTAGTTTACACATTTTAAATCCCTAACATAAAATGTGTGCCGTTAAAGGTACAAGATTGCCTAAAAAGTACAGTCAGACTTAATTTCTGATGTTTCCGGGGTCATTATTGGATTCTGCGCGTAAAATTACACCGAGACACCAATTTTCATGACATTCGGTTAATAATGGTGGCCGCTATTCCAAAAAAACCATCCTTTTTTTAAGGCTTTGGGGGGCTGTAGCTCAAAAGGGGGATATTTTTGGACCCATGTTTATAGGGGGAAAAGTCTTATTCTGGCCTCAAATATATGCTCCAGAAGTTTGGCACATGAGTTTTGTAACACCCTGTATTGTATATAGGGAGTACTGACACAAGCTAAACGAGTTGTGATTGGTCGTTGGTTTTTGGCTTTTACGGAGACAAGCAGAAGTCGACGACATCAAAGGCTCCACTCAAAAGGGTCGATGAATTGAGGAACGTATGAGAATGGACTTGAATGCCGGCAAATCTGCCTGTCCGCCGCTGGTCCACTATCGAACTTAACCTTCGAAGCCTCTCAGGCGGTCGACGCCTCTCAAATGCATGTAGCGTCGGGTCGTGTCGATACTTCCTGTAAAATATCTCCATCAAAGTATTATAAACTAACGCTATCCGATTCAAATAATACTCCTCCCGAAAGTTCCGCCGCAAATCCAACCGCAAGTCGACCGATGCGATGATGGAAACCGAGTCTTTCTTGTATGGATGCGCCTTCATTTTTTAGGATAGATTAAAACGGTACAGTCGCGTACGAATAGTTAACTACTTGTCTACACGCAGTTAACTGTATCAAATTTTAAATCGTCGCGTCAGTTTGAAATTTTCCAGTCTTCCACGATTCGACCGATGGAAACCGTGTCGTCCTACATACATCTTTTATGAATGCGCCTTCATTTCCTAAGGTAGACTAAAACGGCACAGTCGCGTGCGAATAGTTAACTACACTTTTCAAGGCACAGCGCTATACATCTATCCGATTCTAACATATTCCTCTTGACAATGCCCGCAGTTCGGCCGATGGGCACCGTGCTCATTTTCATGAAATCAAAATAAAACAATCTAAATAAAGTAAAACAGAAACAAAAAGTGGAGAAAAACTGGCAATCATCAATAATAATGGTCATCGCATCAATCACCACGAAAAGGCAGTGTGAATCCTGCGAAAAGGCAGTGATTCAGGGCATCAACAAATTTATTTTCTTCGAAAGATGGTTTTGAACGACTTTTTTGACCTTGAAGTTATCATTAAATCTACAAGGGGGGGGGGGTATTTATATTCCTACGGTGAGGAATAAATAAGGAGGAAAACGGTGAGGAACGCGGTGAATAAATACGGCGAAGAATTCATACTGCGAGGGTGTCTCTCCAAACACCGTCCATCACGGCCGGTTGTAAGTGTGCATCCCTGTCCGAATTTTGTAAACAGTCCGCCTATGGCGAATCCCCCGTATCATCGAAAGAACCAAACTAGAAAAACGACAGAAAAGAATCAAACTAGAAAAATGATAGAAAATCAAATTGATTGATTGAATTATTTATTTATTGGATCAAACTAGTGGAGGTGCAATTGAACCGTAATTTTCCGACAGCTTTTCTGAAGTTTAGATAAAAGATGAATCAATCGCTAGATCAGATGCTAGAGCCGCCACTGCCTAAAAAACTTTCGAACTAATTTATTAAATTACTTTTAAAATAAATTACTTTATATTTAAATTACTTTTTAAAGGTGCGCTTTTAATCGTATAAAGTAGAAGTCGAAAAGTTTAACACGATCGTTTCAAGTTAGATTAACTAGGTTTATGCAGTCTGATTATTATTGGTCAACAAAATCGGTTATTTCTAACCACTGCAAGTTGTCTGTTGCCTTCTTTTTCTCGCTTCTTGCAGTGAAATCGTGATGAAAGAAAATTTTGCATTTGATAGTGGACCAGATTACAGCTGTCAAAACACTTCAACTTGGCAGTGGCTTCTCTTCGTACTTGCAGGGGTGTGATATTAATTTTGATTCGTCGCGATTTCTCGATGAATGGCAAACATTTATCCCGCCAAATGGCATATGACGCGTCCGCTAATTTCTTTTTGAACACATTTCCCTTTCGCATTTGGCTGAGGTTGTTGAAATATCTACCGCTCCCTCACCTTCTGTCGTATATGCGACCAGCCCTCGGCAATTACTGTGCCAATCCGGTATCATCTTGAATCTTGAATCGTGACCCAAAGTAATTTTTCACTCGCCTTCGCCTTGCCCTACCCGCTTCCCCTCAATGGGGCTCTTGTAAACTTTTGCTGTGAGCAAATGAATAGTACATTCTGATGTAAAAACCAGCAAAAATCACGAAAATCACGCTAAGAAAGTCTAAAATTCAGTAATAAACCTACGTAACTACTTTAATGGCAATATTGTAATGGCGGTTCGACGCAGGTATCATGGGAGGTTCCTATCTATTATGTCACTTTCTCTACGGAAACACAGAGATATGTCTCAATTTAGATAGGAATCTCCCATGATACCTACGTCGAACCGCCATTAAGCTCGATTCTGAGAGTGAATTTCGTGGTTTTTTTGTGTTTTCATCGTCATTTTTACAGATTTTTATGCAAGAATCAACTCTTCAATCCCCTGTAGCAAAAGTTTGCAAGAGCCCCATTGAATCAGATCTCTCAAAAATCACAAATCTACCTTACGACAAAAATCCACTCTATAGGGCTTGGTGGATGAGATTTTATAAATACTCGGGAACGTTTGGGGAGAAGCTGTTAAGTTATGTGTCAACTCCTGTGTTAGGTGTCAATAATAACCCTATAGCTAGAAGTAATGATCAATTGGCTTGTTAGAGAAGTTGGGGGGGGGGGGGGGGGGTTATCCAATGGCGGCCACAGTATCTGGTGGCTTATCTTACTCGGTTTAAACGCGGCATCATGTGACAGGTTTCGAGTCGTTCGAGGCACGAGGAGTCATTCGGTCTGAAATGAACGACTCGAACGACTTCAAAATTGTCACGTGACGCCGTTTAAACCGATGGGAATGATTTATTTATTTATTTATTTATTTATTTATTTATTTAAATTAATACAGGAGCCACCCTTAAGGGAGCTATGGTACAGGTCAAAGAGATAATAAACTATGATACAGGGAATAAAGTAGATTTACATGGAATAAAGGATGGACAAGACTAGACTAAACTACATAGTGCTCTCAAAAAATGCAGGGAGGCTATAAAAGGCTTTAGCCAAGAGAAAATTTTTAAGATTTACGAAAAAGGATTTTAACTTAATTTAATTAACGAATTTAATTTAATTTAGGATCGATTCCCGCTATCTCGTCTCGTCCAAAAAAGCAGAATCAGCTCCCTCATAACTCATGAAAGTGTGACACAGTTTCCATCAGTCGAACTGCGGGAGTTTTCGGGAGACGTATTCAATTCGTACACGACTGTGTCGTTTTAGTCTGTCTGTAAAAATGAAGGCTCACTCATAAAAGTAAAGACACGTTGTCCATCGCGCATCGGTCGAACTGAGGGCGGCAAAGTATTTATATCGGATGGCGTTGAGGGCTGGAAAGTAGTTAACTATTCGTACGTGTCTGTTTCGTTTTAGTATATCTTTGAAAATGAAGGCGCATCCATCAAATTAAGACTAACCGGTCTTCAGGAGGAGTTATCGGATTGCGTTAGTTGTGAGTTGGGAAGTAGCCAAGTAGGCAAAATAATGAACTATACGTGCGCCTGTACCGTTTTAGTCTACCTTAAAAAATGAAGGGGCGCCCATGAAAGTTAGACGATTTCCCGATCGATTTGGGGGGTGGGGGTCTTCTGGGAGAAGTATTTGAATCGGATACCTGGATTTGTGCATTGAAATTACACCACCAACGTATGGCCCCTCCCCACCTTTCCCCCCTTCCAGATTAGACCACGCGGCCCGGGTTCTAATAAAAGTGGTCTGTTCCTCCCTTTCTTTCCTTTTTATTCCTCTCACGGCCCGGTCGACCCCAATTGGGTCACTGCCTACCGGGAAATTTCCCGGCTGCCTGTTGGGCCAGTCCACCTCCTTCTCTCTCCCCCCCCCCCCCCCCCCCCACCACGACCAGGGTGTCTACAGGTGGTCTTTGTTGTGGCTTCACCAATACTGATGTTTATGAGCCGCTAACTGGCTTTATTATCTGTGATAGTTGATGTTTTTTTCTGAGAGACCAAAAAACAAAAATCTCATTTGACCTCTCAGATTTTCTTGAAATTAGGCCGTATGGAGACATTTGAGACTAATTTTTTGTCTCCCTCATGAAAATTGGAAAAAAGGAGATGACCAAGAGAATAGCGTAGCGAGTCGTCAAATCGTACATTCCGATTCACCAGTTTCTGTCTCCTCAATAAAAACCAATTAATAGAAGAAAAATAATGATGGCTATGGTTTGGGGAAGGAGGGGAGGGGAACTCAATTGGACCCAAAGACTGAAGTATTTGATTAAACGTGTCAAATCAAACGACAATCATGGTGACGAGGCGCTTCTGCTTCCATAACACGATTTACCATATTTCTCAATTTTACTCAAGTCTCTGAATTTTCACAGTGTGATAATAAGTTGCCTCCTTCCATGTGGCGTAGCGTGCTCATGTATTCTTGTAACGTTGCGTTTTGCGTTCATTTAAACCCTTAGCGTTACAACAATGCCGCATGGGTCTTTCAAATAATGAGTTATTGAAACTGTGCCATATATTTGTTTCTCAAATAATAGAAAAAGTCAATTTTCAAGGCATCAATTTAATTTTTTTTTTCTTTTATTGTTTCAGGTTGCAGATACAATCATTCACAGAGTAGAAGGGCCAGACGGTAGACAGGTAATTTTATCCCTGCATTCTCTTGTCAAATCTATTATTTAAGAAAAGATAACCCACAGTGAACACCGAATCGGTTAAAGCAGGGCTGCCGTTTTGCGTATAAATCAATGCTATTTTTCTATTCACCGATGATTTCACCGGTTGAGAAAAGATTACACAGTTCAGTTCAGAGTATTACTCCAATGAACTAAAAAACTTGCATCTGTAATCTTTTCTCAACCGGTTGAGTCGTCAATGACTTTAAAAAACTTGCGGATATTTTAATTAAGTAACGTAGTTTCCACCGATTAAGGAAAGATTACAGATCGAGTATTTTCGTGCATTCCAGTCATACACAGAACTGAACTGTGTAATCTTTTCTCAACCGGTGGAATCATCGGTGAATAGAAAAATAGCATTGATTATACGCAAAACGGCAGCTCTGCGTTAAAGCCTGGCACAAATGAGATGTAATATCGTACCTATTCAACTGATAAAGTTATGATGAAACCACAGCACAATAATGATGGATTCAATAAACGCTTATTTCTTAGCATTTTTGATTTTTGATCCAACAAAAATCATTCCTTGGTGTGTTATTAGCGACCTCATTTAAGTGCAGAATTAAACTCAAACTCATGTTTTTAAAGTAAAAATTAACCATAGAGATTCTGAAACGTAAAAAATTTGCCCTTTCATTGATTTAAATTTTGGGCCTTAAAGGAATATTTAATAATGGCAGTCTAGAAGTGGAAAAGTTACCTAGGGTTGTCGATACGTCAATTTTGTTCTCCCATTTCTATTAAAACAAATGTTGCCAGATTTTCTTATAAATGACCAACTTTTACATTAACCCTTTAAGGGCCAAACCCGAGTATACTCGTTTTGATTCTCTAGTCTATTTCACATTGTTTCAGTCTCCATTCCGCATATACGCGATTATCAATGAAAACACTTACAAGATAAGGTTTCATCAGGCGCCTTCAATGCATAGTATAGGCAATTCCAGCTCCTACGAGTACGAACAGTTAACTATCTTCCCTATATAAACGGAAAAGGGGCTTTGTTTTGAACTAACCTAGCCCTTAGAGGGTTCAGTAAAATAGGAAAAAACGGATAACCATCTCAAAAATTG
This sequence comes from Trialeurodes vaporariorum, assembly GCA_011764245.1. Lineage (NCBI taxonomy): Eukaryota > Metazoa > Arthropoda > Insecta > Hemiptera > Aleyrodidae > Trialeurodes > Trialeurodes vaporariorum. Next base: position 55,021,520 of record VMOF01000001.1, read on the forward strand.
CAACACTGATTAAAACCCATGTCAAATTATTTTATTATTTTTGCTTCCTGGAAAAGGAAGCTTCTGTTTTCAAAGTATTTGTTTCATCTTTTTGACTCGTTTTCCCTAATCATTTCGATTGATCTCTCAAATATGTTATCTTGCCTTCTCTTTCTCCAGATTGTTAATAAGCAATATAATACTCCAATTGGATTATACTCAGATAAAAATATAGCCGATTCAATTCAAAGCCAAACCGGTCAAGGTTTTGGACCAACACCGTAAGTATTTTTTAGAACATCATAACTTGTAACTTTAGTGGCTTTCTCTTTCTCTTTTTTTCATTCTGTAAGTAGCTTTTTGTCCACATTTAAAATATTCAAGGATTTTAATTTTAAGTTTTTCCTTTCCCAGTCAGTATATTTATGTCTGGAGCTATTTCTTGTTTGTAGGACTTTCAACTGGTTTATTTTTTTTTTTTTTGAACAACTAACTATGCTATGGTTACTTCTCTCGAGCAAATTGATCGAAAACAGTTGTCTTTTTTGTGATTATTTTGTACTGGAATAGTTTTGCATCTCATCGAGAGCCAGTTGTTTTCAAGACAACTAGATTTGCCTCCTACATAATTTGAGAAGCTGGAACACGTCAATTCCAATTTTTTCCAATTGTGAAATCAATCTTTTTATCTTTTCAACATATATACTAACTTAGCTATCCCCAACCAAATTCCAAATTGTAATGGTTTTCAGGTGCGCTTTGAGTTGCTGTAAAGTTTTCAACCTGCGGGGACATAACATTTACCTAAACTGAGCAACTAATGAATTGACAGTTTACGATTAACTTGCCAAATCCTGGTAAAAAAATAGGTTTAAAACGTCCTTCAAACATCCGACAGAAAGCTTTGGTTGTTTTCAAGATTTTTAAACCCTATTTTTTTACTGGTATGTTTACATTTCCAACATACAAAATCAAAGCATTAAGGAAAACGTAATCTAACTTATCAACTGTTCACAATTAATTTGCTTGCAGATAATTCATATTAGCATTGGTAAAAACAGAATTTTAAGAACAAGCAATCCTTCAACAAATTCCTTCTGTAAAATGAATAGAAATTTATTTCTTATACCTTTTCGCCTATAAATGAATTCTAAAATGATACCTTTGACTATCTTAAATTTCCAATCCTGTTCACTAAAAATTTGAGTAATGAATTGGCCTCTAATCAGATACTAATCTACTTACAATTATTTTTGCATATGTCTAAGGCGAATTGCATTTGGCTCATAATACACTCCGAGGCTTAATTCAAGCGTCTCAGTTGCTTCAAAGCGCTATCATTTTGTGCATACTTTTGATGCTTACAAAAAATACACAGCTTCATTAAATTTTCCTTATGCTTAGTGTTGATTTGCAAAAAGTTGGCTTTTATAAAAAAAGTCAAAATATTGGTGGTAACTGAAATTTCTGATGGCAGAGTTGGGCACAAATTATTTGATGGATACCTAATGCAATTAGTCTGGCAACTGTAGGCGTAGCGTGCAATTTGGCGACATTGTAATGTGTCCATTTAAACTCATGAAAAAGATCAAACTATTACGTGTAGGTATGGAGAACATCTTTGCATTCGACCTTTTACAAGAGTTTAAATGTACACATTACAACGTTGCCAAATTGCAAGCTTTGCCTCTGTTGGCAACATTGCTGAGGGTCTGATACAAGAAAGAAAGATGTCTAATTTTATCTGATTCTTAACCTTTCCAACCAAATTATTTGCTCAATCTTGCATTGCCAGACCATTTGCATTATTCATCTTATAATTTTTGATCAACTCTGCTTGATGTTTAAAAACTTGGACCCATGTGAGTTCACAAATAGATTGAACTATGATAGACATAATGCAAGCCGCTAGAGTTATGCCTGAAGTTGCGATTTGCCCGCAACTTATGCATCATCAACGCTCCGATATTTTTGGCCCTCTCTCTAAATCTTGCGATAATTTTATGCTTTTCTCCTTATTAAAAGGTTTTTCTTCTCACAGAACCTCTGAAGTAAATTAATTCCTATAACAGTTACATCAGTTCAATACATGAAACGCATTGGCAGTCAAAGTGTGGAAATAGAATCATAAAGTGAGAGTTACGATGCTAATTGTTGGATTTTTTTCACAGTTTGAATTTTTAAAGTTATCAGCTGGTTAAAGCACCCAGCTAACAATATTTGTATTGCCGATTTGACTTGAAGTGACATTTTTAAGATGTCTTTTCATTTGGTCTTAAATGTGTCTTTAATCGGTCTTAAATTCGTCTTTTGAAGACATCTTGCTTTCTGTCTTTAATCCGTCTTCCAAAGTGGTTTTTTAAGACGGTTTTTCATCCAGGCTTATGGGACGGTTTTAAACCGTCTTAAACCTGTCTTTAATTATGTTTTTCAAGACAAATTTATAAGACGGTGTTCAATGTTGTCTTAAATCAACCTTAAAGACGGATTTGTAAGGCACATCAAAAAGATTGATTTGGGCGGAACTAGAGACGGTTTAAAGACATCTCAAAGACAGATTTAAGATAAGTTACTTGTCTTCAAAGATGTCTATGAGACAGATTGAAGATGCTTTTTGCCAACTGGGTAAATAAGACCACATGATAACCAAAGAGGAAAATCTGAAAAAAATGAATTAGGTACCCTACTATTTAAAACCAAAGGCTCAAAAAGATTGTAGATTTCTTGCACTCATTTTTTCTCCGAGATAATTTCCTTATTAATGAAACTATGGTTTTGTGTGTCAGGAGCTCTGAACCTTCAAGTCCAACAGTTAGTTATCCTGGTTCCAAAACAAGGCAAGTAAAGGACTAGATCAGTTCCGAGTACCTAGTCACGCCTGAAAAGTGTGGGAATGTCTTGTTTGGAAATTGAATTTTTGACCGATTCTTTCGAATCTGCTCTTCACTTTAGCTCTCACCCTTTCCTTTTTCCACCTCCTTCTTCGCTCATTTTCATGGAATCATAAGTTCTACTCAAATGCATTTGTCCTCTCTCTCTTGCATTGACTCTGACCAAAATTTAAACTGTCTTGTTTTTCCTTCATCAACCTCATTCAAATTTCATTTTCTACATGAAAAACGCTAAAATTATGTCAGATGGCACATCTTATTCTTTAACTCCTCCGTCTCCTTGAATGTCAGTTAGTTTCATCATCACATGCTCCTTTCCTCTTTTTTTATCTTTTTTTATCTGACCCTTCTGGGCCTTCTAATTATTTTTTTGAGGAGTCCACAGAAAAACAAGATCAATCTATCACCACATTGCTCTAATTTTGCAACTAATTTTTCATACGTACTTGCAGAAGATCTGAAAGATATCAAAAACTGTCTCTGAAAAAGTTGTTGGCAATGTGAGGGATTTTTTCTATGAAAATTTAAGCAAAAGACTTTCCGTTAGGTGATTTCTTTTAAATTGTAAAAAAAGTTGCTAAGTTAGTGTAACACGGCAAGTACAACTTCCTCTGTTTTTTTTCTGTGAATTCTTCATTTCTAAACTGCCATCTGATTCATTCAATCAAGTTTAGAATTGTGAAAGGAATGTTGTAGAGAACAATATTGTGTCAAAAGTTTTTGAAAGAAACATTTTAATCTCTAAAGTAATTGCAAGTGACTCTTGGAATGCTTTTTCTTGCTGTCTTTGTCTACGATACGATAGCATGTGTCAACGATCAAAGAGGTTGACGAAAGTATAGCCTGTAGAACATCAAGTTCTCCTTTTTCGCAGAAATTAGCTTTGCGGGGTCTCGCAGGAATTCCTTGTAAGAGAACACCTGATGTATCAAGAGTCGCCTTTCTTTAGGAGAACATCTGAATTGAAGCTTGCAAATTGCAAATGAATGTAAAACGATGCACTATTGGGTGCCATTATATTGTCGTTCAAGAAACAACTCCATCAATGTGATATTTTTGGCTAAATTGAGTCATTGATGGGAGTGCATTCTATAGGGTAAGCAGCGCATTACTACTACAAAGTAGTTTTACTGTGTTACGTGTGGTAGTGGTGGAAGTAGTACATACTGCTGATAGGTAAAGTTACACAAATTATAGAATTCAGTTTTTTGTGTCTTCCCAAGTTTCACATTGGCGGAGTTACTTCTTAAGCGATGATGTATACTATTGTAGGCAAAAAGATGCATCTTCGGAGCTTTTTTTTTTTAGCAGGGATTAGCCTAAATAGTTATGTAGGAATCTTAAGGGCTGAAACTCAATCACACCCATGGCTATTGAAGAAAGAGTTTTTAAACTTGGTTTTTAAAGGGTTTTCTTTATCTTTCATTTTTTCCCCCTTATTTTTTTTTAAGCTTTTGTGATTTTATGTTTTTGTTGTTGTGGTTGTTTTTTCTTTGTTTTCTCTTTGTTTCTTTATGTATGTAACCTATTAAGAAATCTGTATCTAATCTTCATATCTGCAATCAAATCAAAGGGTAGTTAGTTTTGCAAGCCGATCATGAGCATTTGGATCAGAATGCCAATCAATTTTGGATTGCAATAAAATTGTCTTGAAATTTGTTGCTTGTTTGAGTGACCAAATTGACATATTCACGACATGCTCCGAATCGATTGGAATTTAACTGATTGGCGACTGTTAGCGATCGGCTTGCCTGTTTCTCAATAATAAGTGACAAACTGTGTTTTTTAGTTGCTTTAGTGTGTAAATCATAGGAATTGTAGAAAAGATGCAGAGGTCAGTTCAAAAATGATTCTTTGAAAAGGCAATTTATATGGATTCAAGATAGAAAACGAACCAGTGATTTTTTTTTTTTTTTTGATTAATTTGGTTATTTATTCCATCATTCTATGACCATAAAAACTAGGCTTGAAAACCGAAAGCAACAGAAATGATTCAGACAAATGAAACATGAACCAACAAAAAAATATCAAAAAATGGTCTTGTTAAATTGCAAAGTAAAATATGAACTACTCGTAAAAGAAGAAGCAAGTTGCAGGTGTTATGAAATGCATTTAATTATTTTTTCTCTCCCCTGCAACTGATCCACATGAGAAGGAATCACACAGTTTCACGTATTAGATTTTTTCTTTTTAAATGATGTTCCCAAACGCCTTGACTCACAGATGATTTAAAATCTTTATAAAGCACAAATTTACTTGTTCATTGTAGTGTTGAGCTATTTCTGCATTTCTAATGTTAGTATTTTTATTGACTTGTCTTTCCTCAAAAACAAAATTCCGTTCCTTCCTCCATCCAATCCTCGACATAAATTTAAATGATAATCATCACAAATTTCCTTCCTTTTTCAAACTCTTAACCATTTTTAACTAATTGTCCGGGCTGATGATTGTTGTAATGCATGTTATTTATGTCTTCTTTTTTTTCTTTTTTTTTTATATTTTTACATCCTTTTTGGAATTTTTTACATGATGTCTCATGAATTTTCAACCGTCCTAATTTTAACTATCAATAATTAACTTTTTAATTTTTGTAATGATTCTCACCTCGTCAACCGATTCTTCATTCTTTCAACTCTCATGCTACTATTATTCGTTTACAACTAATCTTTTTTCCTTAAGGCGTGTTCCATTCTTTAAATCACCTAACCCCTACTCTACGTTCTTCTGAACAAAAATGCATTGTTTCCCTTAAAATGCATTTCTTCTCTTTTCTTTACTTCAAATTCTCTCTTCTCTTCTTCGTCTTCTTTTTCTTCTTTCTCTTCTTTCTCTTTCCTTGCCGATTCATCTTTAAATCTTTACTATTTATTTATTTTTTTCAAAACAAACCCTGCGCTCTTTTTTATAAAATATCCTCCCCCCCCCCCCCTTTTAACTCTTTTATCCTTTTTCCTCTATCCTTTACCCTCTCTTAAACCTTATTTCCACAGGTACAAGAAAACTTACGTCTACAATCCTGCAAATTCAGAAACCTACAAAGCCCTCCAAGAGTGTGAACATGAGAAATTCCAGGCCCCAACAGAACCTCCCGTGCAACCTCCAGCGCAAACCAGAGTTTTCTCACCAATACAGTCAAAGGTAATTTTAATTTACTTTTTTGTAAGAGGGTTGTCCCAAAAGTAATTTTTTCTATTTTTTTTTTCCAGCTACAAATAACTGTAGAACAGTTCTGTAAAAAGGATTTCTTGCTCACTATTCTAGACTATTTGACCCGCCATTTTTGGATTTCATTTTAACCAATATTTAGAAAATGGCGTAGATTTCTCCGCAGTCGTATCTTCAAACTTTTACCATGTAAAGAATAAGTATGATATAGAACCATTTAAATGGCATCAAACCATTTTTTCCTCATTTAACTTTGCAAAAAATAGATTTGAACAACTCAGTGGCGTGAAGTGAAATCTTTTATCTCTCTCTGTCCCTCATTACGTTCATCAGGTAAGAAAAGGATGAAAGGTGAAGCTGCTGCTTCATTCGTTGTCCTTTTCTTTCCTGAGGCAGTAATGAAAGAAAGAAAGAGATTGGTGATTTCCCCGCATACCACTGAAACAACTACTGTGCGGAGCAATGTGTATCCGAGAATCTGAATACATCAGTGAAAAGATTAAAAAAAAATATCAGTGTTTTCGGAATAGCCTCTGTGGTTTTAATGAGATATTTTGAGGATAATCTCATATTTTGGCCTGCTTCACTTACTGCATATAATTGATAATTTCTTTCTCATTTTTTCAGAAATTAGCAGCGCCTGCCGCCCCCAACCCACATGTAAGTGAACAATTTTTTCGTTCAGGTAGAACTTGGAGGGTTACTTTTTCATTCCAGTTCCTTCATGAATGGGGTACTTGCAAGCTTTTTATTCAGATTAATGAGCTATCAGTTCTTTGATGATATTCAGCGGAAAAATTAAACAATTTTAAAGGAATTGAAAGGTTACTATGCATGCATCAGCACCCTTTTAATTTTTTTACAATTTTTTTTGAGCCATCAACCATTTAAATCAGTTGCAAATTAAACTCGTAATCCATTGAGGCAGTTTTGGCCTCACGTTCAGTGAGTGTGAATGAGATAGGAAACACGTAACTCTTTCTCACTAACACTCACTGAACATGTGGCTGAAATAGCCGTGATGGAATACGATTTTAATTTGCAGCCAATTGCGATAATCGGTGTGCGGCTCAAAACTCCGTAAAAAAATTACAAAGGTGCGGATGCATAGTAGCCTTGTTATTTCTTTCAAATTGTTATTGAATAATGACTTTGAGCAGGTAAGTACGTGGGATTCTTGAATAAAATTCTTGGACGTGGCAGACAATCATGCTTTATTTTCGACCCTGTTATACTGATAAAATGTGAACTTCAATCGCAAATATCTAGAAAACTTATCATGCGATCGAGTCGGTGCTGTGAAAACTTTTTCTCAACTCAATCTGCTGAATGGAATGATGCCAATTACATTAAAAATCTATCGGGAGCTACTTCTTTTAAGGAGCGTGCCAGGCTCTTACCCCGGCTGAAACATCATAACCGGCGGTAGGCCCAGTCAAAAAACACCCTTGGAATCTACTGTTCGAGCTGACTCTAAATTGGGGAATAATTTTTTTCTCTGGGTCTGAGCTAGTATTAATGCTTTCATTCATTTACTCACTTTTGCATCTAGATAGTTGTTCATTTATGAATTTCATCTTGCCGTAATCATTATTATGATTTTACTCCCATATTGTAGATTTCACACAGGTTCCTTAAAACCCATTGAAGGGCAGTGGGTAGTACTACTAGCCACCTTTTTTCGTCATTTTCTGAGCATCCAGGGCATTGACTAGTGCTGCTAGCATTTGGTTCATACCACTCTATGATCATACTTTACCAATCTATGAACCTACTCAGATGGTTTGCAACCCTAGCCACTGCCCCTGATGTTCAGGAAAAAAAATAAAGTTGGGAGGTGGCAAAAGACGTTGCCCCGCAAAGGGTTGAAAAACCTTGAAATACCTATAGTAATTTTGAACAAATTCATTTTCATCCTTGCCAATGATTATAATCTTTGGATTTTTTTTTTTCTTTCAGAGAGCTTCTCCTCAACCTCACCCAACAGCTCCTCACCCAAATGTAAGTTTATCAGTAACTTTAATTCACTATTCAGATTGTTTTTTTTTTTTTATTTGAGTTGTTCTGTGGAAGATTGGTTTTTATGTCTTGAAACCTGATTTTAAGAGCATTGCATTTGAAGGCTTAGTACTTTTAATTGGGATCAGTTTTTTCCCTCAAGCAGTGGCTTGTTGTCAACTATATGACTGCAAGCTGCTTTTCGTTTTGCAGTCATGATGTCTTTGTTTACCAGATGCATAAAAAAGGCCAGCTAACAGTTGCAGAGTTCACGACAAGCCACTGCTCTTTTGGATGAGATAAAACGAGATAGCAAGAATCAAACAATCTCATTGGTTTAAATGGCAGCACGTGATAGATTTCAAGTCATTCGAGGGACAGGACATCATTGGGTCTGAAATGAACGACTCAAACGACTTCAAAATTGTCTAGTTGGCTCATTTAAACTAATGGGAATGATCAATTCCTGCTATCTTGTCTAGTCTCGTCTAAAAGAGCAGAAACAGCCCCATGGGCTCGTTTCAAGAGAAAAGGTGGAGCTCACTCAGAATCTTTGGAATTTTTCCAATGTTCTTCCTAGAGACCTGAAAATTTGCAATTACAAATCAAATTGAGACCAGCTCCAATGTACATATTCCTGGCAACCTCTTGAATCTAAATTGAAAATCAGTCAAATTGCCCCAAACTTTTGGGATTTTTAATTGAAAACGCGGATCTCTGGTGAAAACACGAATTTTGAGGTCTCCATATTCATGACACAACTTTTGTGATTTCGCGATGTACAATGCAAACTTGGCGTTTTGAAGCGTGATGTTGAAATGAATAAGAAGTTTAGCCTTTCATCCAAGAACACATGATTTTACATTTTTACCTAATTAACTAACAATCGGCATTTTTTTTTTGCACTTGCCTTCCAGACTTAAATATTTTCTTTAACCTAACCTTGCATTGAAAAATTGATGGTATGTCTGTAGCAAACTATTGATCATGATTCTCATGATATCAGCACACTTTTTTGAGGCAATTTATCAATAATATGCTTTACCGCAAGATATTTCTAAAGATTTACCTCTGCATATTAACTAGATTTGATATCGTGAATTGTGGGGTGACAACATTTGTCAATCTATGGCTGAATTTTGCAATTACTTATATAAAGTTTTCTTAGATTGTTAGCCCCTTGGGATTGTATTTTGAAGGACATTTCTGCCCAACAGATCAAAGAAAAATTGAAGCTGAATCTGCTGAATATTCTATTCTCTACAAATTATCAATCAAGAGGCTGAATCTATCAGCTGTGGGGCAAAGCTATGTATGTAGGTACTTTCATCTTCAATGAGTTTTTCCTCCACCTGTGCTAATCTTTGTTTCACAAAAATTGGAGGCTAGACTCTTTGAGGGATATGAGGAAATCGCTATGCAGGGAACCCTTTCTTGGCTCGCTTTGGGGAGAGGCTCTTGCATCCGAGCTCAGGGAGGGGATTACGGAGGTTTGGATCGTTACCTTAATTAGATCAAGTACAATATAACCTTATGGGTGGCTTCACTGATTGAACTGTTTCGAGCCCCTCATAACGATCGTAACGGACGAAAGGAGCCGATGAGTCGGTGGTTGTCGTAATCTCAGTCGACTGAAGTAAGAAGAGGTGAGGAGGGGGCCACCTGCATGATCGAGTTGCGCAGTAGATTCTCAGTAATCACCTTCCAGGGCGGTGCTGGTGAAGTTACCTGACAAGGCCGTACAACAGACAGCTCACTCCTTTCAAGTTGAAATTATCACAAATTTTCTGCCTTTCCTCATGCATCAAATTTTGCAGAGTTTTGATTTGCCAAAAAATTTGCAAAAAAAATTTGTGAAATTTGAAAAGAAAAGTTAATGGAATTTCTTGGCAGAAACCTCCAAAAGTGCAGTCTGTGGAAAATCCTGCGATCATGTATGTATGAATGTAGAATTTGCCAGAAACGCCACTGGTTGTGGTTTGCAATATTACAACCATTTTTCAAGGAATTTCAAATCTACTGATTGATTAAAATTTTTTGGGGCGTCAAAAAATTTCAACAATCGATGGATAAGGAAAGAAGGGGGGAATGAAGTGAGGATTTGCATTTGAAAGACAAGAGTTGGAGCCTTGCAGATGACCTCACCAGCACAGCCCCGTAAGCTTGGGTGAGCGACCTTCTCCTCACTTATGCAGATATAGGAATTTGGTCTTTCTCTCTCCTCCCATTTGAATGCTTGCATTAGAAAAGGACAGAGATAGGGGTCAAAGTCACTTGATAACCCCCTCAGCTATCCTTTTCTAACACATGTGTTCAAATGGCGAGAGAGAGAGAGAAGGACCAATGCCTGTATCTGCCTTTGGCTCCTCAAAGCAAGTCAAGGAAGTGTTGCCTGTACTGCCATTTGAACATATTGTTGGTGTTTTTACAAAGAGGCAAAGCTCAATACAACATCGTAGAACCTCTCACTACTGTTTCATTTCTACAGGAAAAGCGGAAGAGTGAATTTTCTTGATTTTTACCCTACTTTTGCATGCTTCCTAAAAAATCTCACATACAAATTTCATGAAGATTGAGTGGTTTGTTCCCCACTGAAGAAAGAAATTTTGATGGGAGATTTGAAAATGCTGAATAGAGTTACGCCTCTTTGTAAAAACATCAATGATATACCTCAAAAAGTACAGCTGCTAATTTTCCTAAAACGGAGTATAGTGGCAAATTTGTTCTTCAAACCAGTCTCAAAAGCGTTTTAGATCTGGATAAAAAGTATTACATGGACGGATTTTTGCTGTAAATTAAACAATATAACTTCATTTAAACTGTATTAATATAAACGATGTTACTATCAACAGTATTACTGGAATTATTAAATATTACTATCGATACGTCTTGAAGAATAAGTGGTTTGGGACCATGTTAAAAAATTGGACTTTGTTTTGTTTTAACAAGTTTTTAAATTAATTTGAATAATTTAAATTACCTCAAATGATTTTAATTATTTTGAATTATTAAACTTAAATCCAATTGACTATCTCGAATTTTGCCTTTCAAAAACTCAACGGTTTCCCTAAATTTTCCTAAATTTTAAAAATCAAGCGTATCAATATCAAAATATGTTCATCTGTGTTCATCTACCTCTGGTTTTGCATGCGTTTTTTTTTAAAATCCTCGGTAATGCCCTTTAACTCATTAGTTTTATTAATGATTAATTTTGTTATTTTTTTCCTGTTCAGGCCAACTATACCGGTGTCAACTCAGAAGAAATTCACCAGAGTGGAAGCTTCAAACGTCTAATGCACACAGTCCTAACTGAAAGCTACTAAACATCGAGATGAAGTTTGGATGATAAAACAAAACCTTGGAACTCTCTTAAAACCCACCAGCAGATATATTCTTTAATTCTATTTAGACGTGAAAAAACGAAAAGTACTGGAAAATTATAGGAATTTATTTATTTTTCTATTCTAGTAGTGTATGCTCTCAAACCCTCTTATTACCCTTCCCCCCTACTTATTCCCCGCATGAATTTCATTCATTCAGTCATTTAATTTATTTTTCTCATTTAATTTTAGCAATCGTCAATGTAGGTACTTCATCTTTGTTTCTTTTTCCAAGTAAGGATCGGAAACTTCTACAGGAAAAATAACAGAAATAGTTATAATTTTTACTGTCCGTCAAACTTTCTGCAACTCCTTTACTGTCTCCTTTTCCTTCCCTCTTTTTTCACTTGATTTAATTTTTCCCCCTTTCTTTTTTCTATTCTTCCTCTTATGCTCCCCCCCCCCCCCCCCCCCAGCCCCGGTATTACGGTCAATTCCTGTAACCATTGAATTGTCCATGAATTTTCCCAACTCTCTTCCGTTATTTATTTTCCCATGTTTTGTACAGAGTTGCTTCTTCTTAATGATCTGTTAATGTTTGAATGATTAATTTATTTTATTTTTATGAAAAAACGATATTGAAACGACACGACTTTATATATTGTTATTTTATTTATGTACTTATTTATTTTATTTATTTTAAAATAAATATGGCTTACTAAATAATTTTTAATTTTTTTGTCTTCTCTCTTCCGTTCCCAGTCGTTTGCTTTGAGACAGAAGCATAACAAGCTATAGCAAGTAGCCAGGATGACTGAAGCCTTATTCTTATTCCTTCATGTCGGTTTTTTTTACCATTATTTATTAATAAGAGGGTCATTATCTATGTTAGTACCTTTGAATAGAGAAATCTCCCAATGATTCAATTTTTTAATCGTAAAAAGCAACGAAAGAAATTTATGATATGTCAGCAAGCTGCTGTGGACTTTTTTCATTAATAACAGTAGAAGTTGCTTATTTTAATCCCTAGAACCAATAAACCGATGTAGTTGGAACCAATAAAATACTAAATCAAGAAAACTGATTGAAGCTACAAAAGCAGAATCCAAGAGTAGATGGCAGAAAAATGCATAGAAAATTTAAAAAAAAAAAAATAAGGCGACAGTCAATTTAAAGGTTTGTATTGGATGTAAAAACCTCCAAAAATAACAATGGCAGCACTAAAAACTTACAACATCCACTCCTATACTCGTAAAATGCTTTTACACTTGTGACCATAATTAAAGTGTTGAGCAGTGAGCACTAATATTGGGATATTCCCATCTAATAATACTGTTACTCCATCAAGAAGTAGCCAATAAGAGACTACTTTCTTTTGGCACTGGATTCATCAGGTATCACGGCACCAATAATAATCGGCTGTTAATCACGCTTCTGGTGGCTAGTTAGTCTGCGAATCTTTGGGAGAAAGAGTGCCGAAATTAAAATGGAAATCTCCCAGTATTAATGCCCAACATCGCCATTTCAGTCATTTTATGATTTAAGGAGTCGATTTCGTAAATTTTTAGTGCTATCATCGCTGGTTTAGACGTTATTAAATCTGAATCCACCCTCAAATAGCCTGTAGAAAAAGTGCGCAACAGCCATTGTTTAATATTAATACTACTAATAACTTACAAAAGGGTTTGCTAATACATGTGTGTTAGTTCCTGTGAAAAAGGAGTGTGTCAAAGAGAAAGAGAGATCCTCTTTTTGAGCAGAGAAATGTGAGGACTGAACAAATTCAATGCGAGTTTTAGAGAGGATATCTCTTGGAAGAAAAAAATATATGATAAATTAGAGGGAAAAATTGCTAAACAGCAGCCACTCCCAGACTACACAAGTCTGATGTATAGCACAATTGGTCAGTGTGCCCATGCCTAAACTTGAACAAAATGATCTCAGATCAGTTCAAAGCTTCTGATTGTGAAAAATAATGACCAAGGCCCCTTCCTAATAATTGACCGATCAGTCTGGTAGCACTTCAATCTTTAAGTGCTGCCCAATCAAAGATTACACGGAGAGAACGTGATCAGTCACTTGCCGTGTTACACAAATTTTGCATCTACATATATCTATCTACATTTTTTTCACAGAAGAATGAAACAAAATTGGAAGTTTCCTCTGAAAAAATTGTTGACAATGTAAGGAATTTTTACAATGAAACATTAAGTAAAACTAAAATACTTTCCTATCATTTCTCCTGAACTGTAGAAAGCAGAATGATTGCAACATGGCAAATTACTTATCATTTTTTCTCCATGTAGTCTTCAACTCGGGAAGGAAACATTGCAAATTGAACGGGGGTTGAATCAAATTGGGAATCCATTGAGCCACTTTTACATTTGTGTATCTAAAACCGAACGCACTGATTAAAGGGCTAGTGGACTGATCCGGGGCCAATCATTTCATCCATTGATAAACCAATCATTAAGACTGTCTATGAGTGATGTTATTGGTCAAAAATTGTAAAACTTGGCTGTTGCTCTGGTAACAATTGTTAAAGTGCCTGCTTTTTAGAACTATTCCTATTATTTTTAGAACTTTTTAGAATGATGGTTTCCATAGCAACAGCCAAGTTTTACAATTTTGGACCAATAGCATCACCAGTGGCGGATCCAGCCCTCGCAAACGGGGGGGGGAGCGAACTTGGGATTTTTGCCCCTAAATGACCCCCTTTTCTTGTTTTCGCTCTTGCTTTTCCCCTCCCTCTCCCCTCTTTCCCCACTTTTTGGGATGAACGGAGGGGGGGGCTGTACCCGCCAATGAGCATCACTCATAGTCAGTCTTATTAATGATTGGTTTATCGATGAAGTAAAAAAAAGCCCTCTGATATTAATGGACCTTAAAGAATGACTAAGTTCATATAGCATCAGCTAAAAAAGTATCAGAGGGGCCAGGCTAGAAGAAGTTAAATAACGTCGCTTACGGAACAACACCGCCCATCTGTATTTTACTGATTTTACAGGGTGCAGAAAAAACTGCAGTAAATACGTGCCTTTTGCACGTAAATACGTATACATTTTGCTTGATAGTAGCGCCACCTCGCGTGATAATGGAAAAATACACTTAGCACAACACGCGGATCATCTGTTAGAGTGCGTTACAGTCGCTAACTCAAATTCGTCAAAATTGCAGATAGGCGGTGTTGTTCCGTAAGCGACGATAAATAAGTTTGTATTCCTGACAAAAACTGTTTTTCTCTTATTCAGCGGTCAGCCGTAGGTACCTAATGTTTTGCAATCTGCACTCTTCTGGAGGTTAGAAAATACTAATTCTCACTCCAGCTTTCCCTTAAATGAGCTACGAACAAATGAAAATTAACAAAGAACCAAGGGGCTCTCCACTCCTGGAATTTGATTCTAGGTCTCCTTCCTCTCGGCAAATTTTCTGTTGGTGCTAATGTGCTTGTTATATTTCATTTAAATTACCTGAAAAAGGTAAAGTAAAGAACAGTGACTTATTAAGCAAAATTTTATTTTGTGACCAGGTTTCGAAAATCGGTTTGTGACCGAAATTTTATTATTCCGGTCACTTAAAAGTGGGCGGAGCCAAGCAACGTATGGTCATGTACGGTACCGTATCAAAAGGTGACCGGGAACCGCTTGGTTCCGAATTTTGAGACCTACCTCTTGAAGTGGACGTGAAACGTGACTGGACGAGTTGGTGACTCGAGGGAATATTTGAATTTTGAATTGCCTTGTCTGTGATTGGCTTCCATAAGTGACCGTGGTTTCGAAACTCTGGACACGAAAGAAGTGACCGGTGACCATTGGTCACGAAATAAAATTTGCTTATTGTGGTGCGTTGCTGGTGGTAACTGTCTATCTGTGAGATGAGAGTTTTACCTAGAGCCACATGTAAAAAAATGTGTACCTTAATGCTAGTTTTGTGGAGTAAAATCATTGTCCAGTAAGCATGTATTTACAGTGTAAAGAATGATTGCGGACTGCAGCCTCCAGTTGAGAAATGCAACTAGTGCCACTAAAAGATGAGGTGCATTTATCGCTGAGTAATACAATATTTTACTATAGGTTTCAAAGTGATCGAGTTTTGGAGTTCCTGCCGTGCGCGGACATTGCACAGTCCCGCACATTCAAAAATAACGGGGAGGGGCCTAATTTCGCGCCATATGCGCTGTTTCAGAAAAGGAATCTCGTGCGTTCCGCTCGTTAAATTACGGGAACGTCTGAAATAACTTCCGAATATCGACAATGGACTGTCAAACTCAAAAAAGTTACGTGTTTATCGGGTATCAGAGATAATATGTTATCACGATCGGTTATTATTGATGTATTACAATGACTTTTAATCTAATTTCAGTCTAAATTTTAAATTTTCGAAGATTTAATCATATAATTTGTCTCACTATGGCGGTTATTTCAACTAGTTTCCGATGGCTAGACTTTCTAGAAAAAGAGTTTGACAAATCATTTGTGGACTTGGACGTTTTGCTGGGTGAGTATGTTCAAGTATTTAAATTCGAAGTCCATCTAGATAAAGCAAGTTTCGGTTACAAAGTTATTTGCTCTGTCTACCCGATGGCACAAGTAGTTCTCGTGTGTCTCTCTGACACCCTCTGTTGTTGTCCTCAATTAGTTTCTTATAGTTGGCCTGATCAAAGTTTATCTGTTGCCATGGCGTGACACTAATTTTATCTGTCGGAGCGAAGGATCATTTGTCTTGTCTCTACTATGTTTCCCTCAAAGCTTCCGGCCTTCAAGTTCTCTAATTCATACTTGATCGATCAAATGCTAGTATATTTTATTATGATGAAGATGCTTATCTGTCACTTGATCTGTTGACAAATAATGTCCATGAACCTTGTTCGCTCCTAATTAGCAAACAATTGTAGTCTCTCATCAAATTTTGTGAAGCGGCACAGTCCGTCCATGTCTAGAATGTGGAGAAGCCGCTTCATCAATTCAAAGAGTCATAATTTATCTTGAGTAGTACCAAGACTCTTAGGGATAAGTAAACGTTGTTAGTTGACCTGAGCATTCTGTACCTAAAATTTTAGTTTCACGGGAAATGAACATACGTTAGGTACAGCATCATGTTAACTTAAAGTTAACCCTGACCAACACCAAAGAAACTGAGAGTTTTCTACTATAAGCAAAAACTTTTAAAATAATTGTAAGCTGGTGGAAAGCTTAGGACCCTGAACTTTGCAGAACTAGGTTGGATCCGTCCAACCTAGTTCTGTAAGATGCAGATTGGGTGTGATTAAGATCAAATAAATTCCTCACGTCTGGGCTTTCTTTAAGCAAAGAAGAATTCTCTCTACGATGGCCAAATTTGTTTGTAACGGATAAAATCAAGAGAAATGAATATTTAAAGATGGTTTCTCAAACATGCTTGGAAAATGGACCAAATGGATGTTGGGAGAACATTTTCTGGGCATTCTATGTTGTAAGCCTGAAAATCACCCCAAAAATTAATCAAATTTTTCTCTATTTTTTAATAGTAGGCTTGTTTCCTATGGTGTGCAAAAATTGCTGATACCTACATTTTAACTGGGCGTAAACCTGAATATTTTTTTCTATTTTGTCTGTGGCTGACTTTGTGGGCACGTTCTTACGTTGTTCCTAGATTGTGCGCTCTGGCTGGTTTTTTCTTCTGACCAATTATACCTTGTCCAAAAAAAAACTCAACTTTTTTTAATTGGGCCATCATTGGTTTGCTGTGTTGAAAATTACCAAATTATCCTAAATCAGGCGAATCAACCTAATTTCTTACTTAATGAATTAAAGGATGACATTTACGGATGAGATAAGTCTCTCCTTGTTTCCAATCAGCCGTTCATAACGCGCTAAGTAGCAGACCTCTTTCAAAATGTCCGAGAAAACTAGCCATGCTGCCATGCTCATCTGTATTCTGCTGTCCATGATATCAGACTAAATAAAGTACGTGTATATGCTCATATTATTATATTTACGTCAGCCAGAGACAATATATAATAGAGACCACGCACTAGCCTTGCGCGCGGTGGCTGACTTTTTTTTCGGGGCTCAACAGAAATTAACATAGGGAGAATGGAGGAGCATCATCCAACACGGTCCATACGTTGACTGATGCAATTTCGGTGCTTCGGATTCACTAGGCAAAAATCTCAACGACGTTTCTCATCAGTCAACGTATGGACCATGTTTGCGGTGTTCTGTTGAGACCCCGAAAAAAAAAGGTGCCACCGCGCGCAAGCATGGGCAAGATAGATAGTGCGTGGTCTCTATTATATATTGTCTCTGACGTCAGCCACCTTTTATGGATCAGCCTTCAATTCATGATAGAAAATTTTCAGATATTTTTATTTTTATCTCCTGAGTTTATTAATCATATTTTTGCATCTACTCCATTCATTCAGGTGATTTTGATTGCGATGATCCATCCATGGTTCACACAGTGCGTCAAAAATTGGCAACTTTAAGTTCTTGCTTCGGTCAGCTTTCTCACAAGGCACAAACCATTTTTCAAATGAACGCCAAGTCTGAGGTAAGTCATTTACTTATTGATTTATTTTGATTTCCTGAAAGTTTCCTCGCTTCTTGAAAATGAGAAAGTCTCAAATTTCCCATCAGACTAAGTACTTACTTGAATAACTGTCCTAATTCATTAAATTTATGTTGCTCTTTTAAGTAATCATGGTTTTCATTGACTGGGGCGATAGCCCCTTGTCAAGTCTTAATACAGAACGTGTGGGCTTTCAGGACCCCTTTTACTTTCTGTAGATTTACGTTATTGTTCTAATGATCTAATCCTCAAAATTCAAGCTGGAAGTCTTATTGCCACTTTATTGCTGTGTCATTCAATCTTTCAATTTTCTTCGAATAGCTGGGACTTGTGTGCTTTCACTCATTGACATTATTTTACTTATGGAGAAGACAAATTTGTTCAGTTTGACTCCGATTCAAACTGGAAGGTAGAGCAACCAAACCCCTTGAACGCATACCTAGAGTACACCCAAGAAATTGAATTTCCACCGCTCTCAAAAAAATTCCTGTTGAAACAACAGGAATTTTGATTTACGACTATTTTGAATGAAAGTTTCTTTGGAACAACTGGAATTTTACTCGTTCCAGACAGAAAATTGTTACCTCAAAAGGAGGTTCGGTTCTTTCAAGAATGACTTTTTCTTGAACAAGCAAACGCAAAAGTTTTGGTAGTCAAGAATGCACGCAGAAGGTTGCTTTAATTACTCGAGGATATGCCAATTACCTCAAATTCCTGCCAAAACTTTTGCATTTGATAGAACATTTCGTCGATTGGGTTTTTGGCTGTTTGTTTGTTTATTTCAACAAGAATCTTTTCTCAGTGCAAACTGACCTAAGGGCTTGAATTTAGGTCGCATGAAGCAAAGTTTAAATGGCAAATCGATGAGTAAAGTGGTCAGTGGGGAAAGAATGGAGTGGGAGCAACACAGAGAATATTCTCTTGCTTTCTAGTATACTCTAACACACATTGCAAAACCAGCTGAATCGTGGTCAGTGTTAACTTTCATGGGATAGTGATTCAAAATTTTGATGTTTTGCACTTTATACAACAATTTTCGATTGTTGAATAACTTCGGATAACTGAATTTATTTGGATATTCCCAAAGTTTTAATGATTGTTTGATGTTTTTGTACCAAGTTACTAAAGTCCTTTTTTTTCTCTTTTTTTTTGCATATTACTGTAATCACAACAAAGTATTTCAGTTGACCCAATCCACAAGTCGCCCAACCATTACCCAATTCTCAAGTTGGCGGGAAATTTTTCGACATGGGTATAGAAATATTGCTTTCTCTCCTGCAAAAATTGCTGGAATTTCAAAAACAAAATTACCATTGGAAAGCTGAGAATTTGACAAATTTAACCATATAAATAAAATGTTTCTAGCACCAACAGGCCCAGAGATGAAAAATAGGGAAACTTATAAGTTGAACGACCCTCATATTTTGAGGATATTCAACAAATTTAGCACATAGTTTGAGTTTTGGATAAATTTTTGATAGTTAGAAGAAAAATCGTATAGTTTAGGATTTTTTGTTGCCTTAAAGCGGATTTGCCTGCCAAACAAAAACAGTAACACTGATCAAACAAAAACAGTAATACTGATCATGGTCAGTCAATTTTATTGTAAGAGTTCTGCAGGAAGCACCATCACTCAATTAAAATTAATTTAATTTTTTTAATTTTGAAACAAGTTGCAGAGAACATAGTAAAATTTTTCCTTTAATTGAACTGAATATTTACAAATTTTTTGTCACAAATCGTTTTAATAAAGTAATGGCTTCTAATGGAGTGTCAGTAGGCACCATATGACCGGAATTCCTTATCATCACATCTACGAATCTGCCAGCCTTTTTGTAATAACCCACCAGTTTGTCTTCTACGTACCATTTTATCCTCTCCGCTTGCTGGTATTCCTTTTCTGCTGACCATTTCAACTGTCTGAAAAAGTTCTCTGTGCCAGGATAAGCGCAAATCACGTCTAACTGACCATTGTAAAACAAAACATCGTAGTGCTCCAACAGTGCCTCGACTTGTAGTTTCATAGATTTCATAATGTCCGCTTTCAAATGGTGCGCAACAAGTTTGTAATCTCCCCATGCCGTTTTGCCTGCGTGGATCTTCCTTCTGGTGGAAGGTAAAGTAATAAAGTTGACAAAATTTTCCTCATCTTTTTGTGGGAAGTTATGAATGTAATTATAATGCGTGGTAAGACCAGTGTAGTTGCGATACAAAGTTGGGTGTGGATAAAACATTTTGAAAAACAACTCGGAAAACTTATCTGTTGCATTCAACCAGTCTCTATCATCAATTAGTACTGCCACCTCTGCCAGACGAGAATTGAAGATAAGTCGTTGATTCTCGTCTATCAAACCGATCATTTTTAGATAATCTCCGTAGATTAATTGGTCTCGTGGGCTTACAAATGCATTCCCAATGAATAATCCAGTCAAGTTAATTTTTGTTTTGGTCTTTTTATTTTTATTATGGATTTTGTATCCTAATGCCGGGATGTACTTACCAGCATAAGATTCACCAGTAATATAGAAGTTATTCCTTCGTAAATTCGGGAATAATTTGAAAAATTGGATCAAGGCTTTGTACAAATTATTGGATACTTGATTTTGGTTTTTTGAGTAACCCCGCTTAGTGTGAGTGTGACTGTAACCGGTTCCTGCTGGGCTATCCACGTAAAGGACGTTGAATTCATCTGTCCAAGCATATTGTCGTTTTTCCAGCATAAATTCATCTGGACGCTCGCTTTTTATTTTGAATGGACCATTTTCACAAAAAATTGCATACAAAGAACTCATTCCAGGTCCACCTTGTAACCATAGTAGTAGAGGTAAATTTTCCCAGTTTTCAGAATTGGCTTCAAAAAACCAGAAGAACAAGTTAGTTTTATATTGTTTGTTGACGGTTAAATATCCTGAGTAACTCTTTGCTCTATTGTCTAGATCTATGATTTTTGAAAGATTCAAAGCCTCCTCAATTTTACTGTCTTCTATGAGGGGTGTTAGGAACAGCGGTTCTCCGCAATCATCGCAATCAGTCGGTGTATGAAGATAATCACTTGATATCACAACACTCTGGTAGCCTAACAAAACAATCACCAATAAAAGAAAATCACTAATCATTTTTTTTGCGTTACTTATCTATCGATGAACAAGGAACTAAACTACTACTGGACTTGGTTTAAATTTTATGATCTTCGCAAATATTTGCGTTTGTTGCGTCTGACAAATTCGTCGTAGTTATTTATGTAAAATCCTAGGGTCGTAAATTTTCCTCTTGGACGATAAAGTGTGCTCTGTCAGGTACTTGCTTGTTAATCTCAATTCTTCTGAAGACCTTAAAGCCTTTTAATCCTCTTCTCTAAGTACTTGTCATTTCAGAGTAAATTTTATAACTCCTTGCTCAAATTTTTGCATACAAGGATTTTTTTCTTTCTCTATTTATTTTTTGTTGGAAAACACTGGTTCTGTCTCTTCTCTGTTTGAATTAAAGGGGTTTAAAAAGGAATATCAGGGAGAATAATGTGTCTTGTCCTTGTTTGTAATTCTTCCTCACTATGATTTCCACCTTAGTTTCATCATTCTTCTAATCCTTGCTCATACTTGAGTAGCTTTTGTTGAACGAGTGTGGAAACCACTTATCTGCCCAAGTTTCTCTCTCTCTCTCTCTCTCTCTCTCTCTCTCTCTCTCTCTCTCCCTCACTCTCTTTTTTTTTTTTAAATATTATTACTAGTCTTTCTGAAACTGGGTATCTCTACAATCTGTGAGGTAAAAAGTTCCACTCGATCCTCCCGTCGTGGGGCAAATGCGAGGCAACGGTCTAAAACGTTGTGTCTGTAATGAAGAAAATGAAAATACCCAGTGAGCTGAGAACAAAGGGTCCTTTGGCTGTTTCCTAAGCATCCCTATTTTTGAGGTACGTTTGTGTAAAGTAGCAAAAAATTGCATTTGTTTAAACATCACATCACGAAATTCCATTTTAAACAATGTATTTTGGGCCAAAATTGCATCTTCAGAACTGTAAAACCTTGTTACTCTGAAAAAAAAAGTATTACCTAAATTCTAGTAATTTTACCAGAAGCACAATGATTTGTGAACTGCGGAGAATTTTGTACTTTTACCAGAAAATTCTCGTCTTTTTTTTTTTTTTGTATATGATCACAGTATTAAAAGTTTCTCCAAATTTTCAAGAACGATGGTACAAAAACTTGAAACTCTGGTAAAAGTACCATCCCTAACCTTGGGTCACTTATCGTTGTGCTTCTAGTATTTTTGCTATATCTTTTTTTTCAGTGTAGAAGCCGAAGGCATCCTTCTTTTCAGCTCAACAAGTAATTTCCTTTGCTTATTGAATAACATTAACATTCGGACTCTTTCAACTGCCCTACTGAAAGAATTTTATGAAATTTTACAGAAATTGGTCTTGCTCTGTCTTTTTCTGCAATGCGTTACCAGTGTTGTACATTCATCAATACTCAATAGCAATTACCAAATAGGAAATTCAGAATTATTGCATTATACTGATTTGAATAAAGTTAACATCGCTAAAGTGAAAATATTAGAGTCACGGAATATTTTTACTAACCTTAATTGATATGAAATCAATTAGTTGATTATCTACAAATTTTTTGCCACAAAGTTTTTTAATAACCTCAAAGCAGACAAAGGAGTGTCAGAGGGTACCATATGACCTGAATTCCTAATCATTACATCAATGAATCTACCAGCCTTTTTGTAATAACCTACTAGTTTGTCGTCTTCATACCATTTTATCCTTTCTGCTCGTTTGTATTCTTCATCTGCTGACCACTTAAGTTGTTTGAAGAAGTTTGTTGTACCAGGATACGCACAAATTACATCTAATTGACCATTGTAAAATAATACATCGTAATGTTCCAAGAGTGTCTCCAGTTGTGGTTTCACAGATTTCATAATGTCCGCTTTTAAATGATTTGCAACGATTTTAAAATCACCCCATGCCGTTGCGCCCACGTGAATCTTTCGTCGAGTCGAAGGTTGAGAAATATATTTTTTAAAGTATTTTGCATTTTCCATAGCAAAATCATGGATGTAATTATAGTGTGATGTAAGACCTGTGTAGTTGTAGTATAAAGTAGGGTATATGTTGTACATTCTAAAAAATAACTCGGAAAACTTATCTGTTGCATTCAACCATTCTTTGTTATCGATGAGAACCTCTACTTCTTTCTGACGTGTGTTGAAAATGTGTTGTTGATTCTCATCTATCAAACCGATCATTTTCAAATAATCTCCGTAAACTAACTGGTCTCTCGGACTAATGAATGCATTTCCAATGAACAATCCTGTCAAGTTTATTTTTGTCCTAGATTTCTGATTTTTCATGTGAATTTTGTGTCCCAATGCTGGGATGTATTTTCCCGCGTAAGATTCTCCAGTTATGTAAAAATCGCTCTTTTGCAGACTTGGAAACAATTTGAAAAATTGAATCAAAGCTTTGCACAGATTGTTGGCGATATGATTCTGAGTTTTTGAGTAACCACTCGGAGAGTTGGTATGACTGTAACCAGTCCCGGCTGGATTATCAAAGTAAATAACGTTGAACTCATCTGTCCATGCATATGGATTTTTGTCCAATTTTAATTCGCCGGATGAACCGTTTATAATTTTGAACGGACCATTTTCACAAAACACTGCAAATAAAGAACTTGAGCCTGGCCCACCTTGCAACCACAATAATAGCGGTAAATCTTCCCAATTCTCATAATCAGCTCTAAAAAACCAAAAGAATAGGTTCGTTCCAAATTTTTTGTTGACTGTCAAAAAGCCAGAGTGACTAATTACACTACCGTTCAGATCAGCAACTTTTGAAAGTTTTTGTGCTTCTGCTATTTTATTTTTTTCGATATAAGGTGTCAAGAAAAGCGGATCACCACTATCATCTCCTTTGTCTTTGATGAGTGTGGAATCAGTTATAGTATCAAAATTATCATTTTTTGTCACAAAACTTTGAACACTAAGAGAAATGGTAAACACCAAAACAGTAAATGCACCAATCATTTCTTAATTTAACCAACGTTTTAATTTGTAAAAATAAAGAGCTGTTAGTTCACTTAATTCAGATTTTATAATCTTGACAGTAGTTGTGAAGAGTCTAAAAAGTGGTCAGTGTAGTTTAAGCCGTGGGATTTATAATTTATTTCCTGCTAGGTAGATTAAAACATACTTCATTGTAAAGCACTTGTAGTATCTTCCTATCTTTCGTTTAAGGTGTATTTTAAAATCAGTTAATCTTTTATTCCAAGCACCTGTCATCGCTAAATGAATCCAAATCATTCACATCCATAATATAGTAGGTACTGTAGCCTTCAATAGAAAGCATCCCGGTTGAAATTTGTTCTTTTTTGAATCTCGACAACTTTTGAATAATTTAGTGGCTTTTGAGTGTTTAAGAATTAAGTTAAAAGTCACTTGAAAGTAAGTCTTGAAAAACCAACAATTTTTGTAAAAATAAAAGAAAAATTTAACGAGGACAGTTTTAATGGGGGATTTCTTTTTGCAAGTTATAGTACCAAAACCGTGCTTCTCTCTTGTTTCTACTCAAACAACAGCCTGAAATAGTGACTTAGTGGCGATTAATAGTGGCAAATGACATCACAATTGTTTTATTGCATCATTGTAATTTTATCAGTAAAATAAATGTAGAGTATAGTATCAAAATCAGCAAAATATTTTTCTTTTCAGCAAAATGGAGTTGGAAACGAATCCAGGCCCCACTTTATCTAAGCTTTCAAGTGATCAATTTCTTAAAGTTAAAAATGCAAAAAAATTGGGGGATCTTGAGCTTAAAAGTTCAATAAAATTCTTGAAAAAGCAACAGAGGCATGCTCATAAATTATTCCGTGCAAAATTCTCAACTCATGATCCCTTTGGCCCAAATTTTGGCTATTTCGTTCTAAGTGCATTACATCATTTTATCCCGAAACAGTTTTATTGTAATAGCAAAATTTTGATTTTTTCAACTATACAATTCTTGACAATTTTCAGTTATTTGAATACAAACAGCCGTACAATTTGATATAAGCACTCCAAATTTTTCTCTTGTTTTAAATAAAACTTAATAGATTTGCCAAAAAAAAAAAAAAAAAAAATATCAAACTCAGAAAGTTCAGATCAAAACCAGCATTATTGAAACCCGAAATTGAGGCCATCTGCGAGAGAAGGGCCTTTAAATTGATCGGTGTGTTTATCTGAGCAAATTCTAATGAGATCGTTGAGCTTATTTTCTTGGACGAGCGCACCTGATGTTTTATGGGCTCTTCTTCTAGAGATGGCCTCAATTAAAGTTGGGGCTAAACCTATGAATAGAATTTTTAGTTATTTTCAAGAACAATTCTAGTGAGTCTACGGTATTCGTTAAAACTACCGTCCTTTCTATTGCATTGCATTATCAAGGAGCCACAGTTTTTCGCAGTTTTTTAAGGATGAAGGGAAGTAAAATTAGGAAAAATTAAGAATTAGTTTGTTAAAATTAAGATTAGGTGGCAAACTTAATGTCAGTTTTACTTTGACTTGAAACACAGGTCGTGACATTTATACTCCAAGACAAAAAAAGGTTGATTACAAGGTAACCTTTGTATGTACTATTGACGAATTAAAGATTGTTGCGAGATTTTCATGATTTAAGTTTCGCCTTCAAGGTTCTGATTCGGCCACTCTTCATACTCCATACACCTTGCAGGTGAGAGGCCAGTGCGGGTGGGGCGGGGAAGCCGTTGCAGATCAGTCCCACGCGCATAACTGAAAATGTGTGAAAATCTAGCGACAATCTTCAATTCGTCGATAGTACCAACATTAATAGAAGCACTCAAACTTACCTATCCCTGAATCACTACGGAATATGGATTAAGTATATTGTGTTAGGAACACTGTTGACCCTCAAGAAATAAAGAGAACGTCAGTAATCTGTCAGAATAAATTTTATTTTCTGAAGATGAAAAAAAATTACAGAAATTTTCAATTTCGGATGAGATGTAGTGGATGCTTGTCAATTCTTATATTTTTTTGCTGGGTGTTATTTTATGGAATGCGCTGTTCATCAGGTATGCATACAACAAATAATCCATTTAATTGAGGTATTTAGTTCATAGGAATTATTATTCTTTATTCATTAGCCCTTTGCACTGGTGTGTTAGATATTGTCTGACAAAACAAATTTGCTGTTCTTTGCGTGGTACGACAAAAAGTTGCTTCGCGAATGACTTGAATATAGGATGAAAACTCATTTTTATTGAGCCAATTTTTAGGTTTAAGCCTCCAATGTAAATAAATACAAATATCATTAGAAAACACTGAAACACTCAAATTAATGACAAGTTGTAGGGGGGGGGGGGGTTAGGTCTTTTTAATCCGTGTGCAAAGGGTTAAATTAAATCGAGGGTGATGCAATACATTTTGTGAACAAGTGTCAGTCCAAATTATAGTTTGCTTTTTTGATTATTCTCAATTTTCTAAAATGATTTTTTCTGATCTTGTGAAATCTTTGTTGGACTAGCACGTGGGCTCTCTAGCTCGATTATTAAGACTGGTTAAAGCCAGACTTGGGCGAAGATTAGTTTTAAATTTATTTAGTCAGTCTGGTTACGCCGATTTATCAAATTATTTGACGATTTATTCAGTCAATTGACTAATATCTGCCAAGTTATTTTTTCAGGTACAGAGACCTTTTCTCGGGCATCTCTGCATTGCCGGACTCATTTCATTATTCTAGATTAGTTGGTCGCTCAAGTCTGGTTAAAATCTAACCAGTTATAGCTTATTGTGTAATCTAGAATTTTTATGGAGACTTCAGTTACCAAATAAAGGTAACTTGTAAGGAAATTTTGTCGTTCCGCCGATCTCTCCACTCAATGGCTTCAAAACGCATTTTGATCGGTCAATTATGCTAAATTATCCAGAGCTCTGACCAGAAGTGAATGAATATTTCCTCTGAACCATTAGTCCCCCCCAATCAACCTTCTGTGTTCAGATCAGCAGTTGTTTGGGACTAACAAAATTGTAACTAGCTCTTACAGTTTGAATGAGCAAGCATCCACTATGATTAACTAAGTATTTACAATTTTTTTGACACAAATTCTTTTAATAAATTGAAAACCCACAAAGGATTGTTTAAGGAAACCATATGACCAGAATTTCTGACCATCACATCGATAAGTCTGCCAGCCTTTTTTTGATAGCCTGCAAGTTTGTCTTCAACAAACCATTTTCTCCTCTCTGCTTTCAAATATTCTTGATCCCCAGACCATTTGAGTTGTTTCAAAAAGTTTGTCATTCCAGGATAAGCGCATGTTACGTCTAATTGACCATTGTAAAACAGGACATCGTAATGCTCAAGTAGTGCCTCCAGTTGTGGTTTAGCAGATTTCATTATGTCTGTTTTTAAATGATTTAGAACAGTTCCTCTATCTCCCCATGCTATATCGCCGACATGAATCTTTTTTCTTATTGAAGGTTGATTGATAAATCGGAATAAATTTCTGGCGTCCTCGAATGGAAATTCATTAACATAATCCCATCTTGTTTTAAGGCCTGTGAAGTTTTTATATAGAGTAGGATATGGATAAAACGTTCCCAAGATCAACTCGGAAAACTTATCTGTTGCATTAGACCATTTCTTATTATCTATAAGAACCTCTATCTCAGCCTGATAAGCATTGAAAATGAGTTGCTGATTCTTGTCTATCAAGCCAATCATTTGAAGATAATCTCCGTAAATTAGTTGGTCTCTTGGACTGATCAATGCATTTCCAATGAACAGGCCTTTTAAATTTATCCTATTCTTGGATTTTTTAGTTTTTGTGTGAATTTTGTGTCCCAATGTTGGGATGTATTTTCCTGCGTAAGATTCTCCAGTTATAAAAAAATTGCTCTTTTGCAGACTCGGAAACAATTTGAAAAATTGAATCAAAGCTTTGTACAGATTGTTGGCAATTTGATTTTGATTTTTTGAGTAACCACGCGGAGAGTTGGTATGACTGTAACCGGTACCGACAGGACTATCCAAATAAAGAACATTGAAATCGTTCGTCCAAGCATGTTGACGTTTTTCCAGAATGAATTCATTTGATGGACCGCGTTGTATTTTTAATGGACCATTCAAACAAAACAGTGCGTATAAAGAAGTCATACCTGGTCCTCCTTCTAAATATAATAGTAGCGGTGAATGCGTCTAGTTTTCCGAGTTAGCTTTGATGAACCAGAAAAATAAGTTTGTTTTTAATTGCTTGTGGACAGTCAAAAAACCTGAGTGACTCACAACACTTGTATTAAGACCAGTGACTTTTGACAAACTCAGGGCCTCAGCAATCCTATTATTTTCTATGTAAGGCGTCAAGAAAAGAGGTTCTCCCGTATCCTCATCTTTGTCTTCATTCTCCAAAGAATGTTCTCCAGTCCCTAATGTATCCTCCAGGGCCACAAAATGTTGAATAGGGAGCAAAGTAAAAAGTTCCAAAAGAACAAATGCACTTATCATTTTCAGACTTTTTTAATGTTGTGATGTATGAAAGCAAACAGTGACATTACTCATTTAAAAGATTATTTTGTATTCCTAAAACATGTCACTAGGCTCTGACAGTAATCTTTGTCTCATGATAAGAAGTAAGTTGACAGTGCCATGTTGTGAATAATTTTCATCGCAAATCTTCTTCTTTGTTAGTAAAAGGTACTTCAATTACCTGATATCTATCTTGTTGGTCTCAACTCCTTCAAGGGTCTTTTAAAATCTAATCTCGTGCCTCAAGCATCTATCAAACTCAATTTATTTACATGATTCTTATCGAAATTATAGAAATATTTTGCTGTCAGAAGGGAGGGCGCTGTATCTCCATCTGTCTCAAATGATGTTTTTGCA
Source organism: Trialeurodes vaporariorum (assembly GCA_011764245.1). Lineage (NCBI taxonomy): Eukaryota > Metazoa > Arthropoda > Insecta > Hemiptera > Aleyrodidae > Trialeurodes > Trialeurodes vaporariorum. The sequence goes on from VMOF01000001.1 coordinate 55,050,307, forward strand.
CTGTAGCTTGGTGAAGATCCAGGGTGTGAAAGGAGATGAAGATCCTGAGCTACTCTGCAAAAACGTTGTAAATGGCAATCGGAGTTATGTTGTTCTTGCTGAGGACAACAGTATTGCTCCTCCATCTTCTAGTTCTCTGTTACCATTACTTTTATTTTTGGGGGCTAAAGTTTTCTTTTCTTTGAAAGAAGGGACCAATTTCTAAAAGAGATCTACAATACTTCATCTGCAGAAGGCAATTATTAAGTAAAAACTTTAATGAAGAAAAACAGAAATTATCATTTCCTATAAAATGGGGCTCTTGCTAGTTTTTGCTACAAGCGGTTGAATAATTAATTTTTTAGTGAAATTACTATGATCACATTAAAAAAGTGCGAAATTCACTCATAGACTCACGAAATTACTGTAAAGTTAAGATCTAATGGCGGAGCTACGCAGGGACCTTGGGTTATTCCTATCTAATTTGAGACATTCCTCTGTTTGTTTCAATAGAATAATTATTTTTATTTATTTATTTATTTTAACATTGATACACTTTAGCTTGGGTATTACCCCTTGCTGTTGTACAAGTCATTTTAAACTATACAATTGACTACTTACACTAACATATATGTTAGAGTTCCTTTGCAACATAAATGAAAATAAATAAATCACAATTACAATCACAACTCATTACTTCCTCTTGAATTCTTCTATTGAGTAAATTGAGTAATTATATTAATCAAGTTTAATTTACAAAGAATCGACGTTTATGCATCGGAATTAGGTTTCTGAATAGGTATTTACAAAGTTTTTGACACAAAGTCTCGTATTAAAGTGAAAGCCCAGAGAGGGTTGTCCAAAGGTACTAAATGCCCAGAATTTCTTATCATCACATCTGTGAGTCTGCCTGCTTTTTTATAATAACCTGCTAGTTTACCATCTACGTACCATTTCATCCTCTTTGCATGTTTGTAATCTTCACTTGCGGACCATTTGAGTCGCCTGAATAAATTTGCTATGCCAGGATAAGGGCAAATTATATCTAATTGACCATTGTAAAATAGAACGTCGTAGTGCTCCAGCAGCTTCTCGAGTTGTGGTCGCACGGATTTCATGAAATCAGCCTTCAAGTGATGCGCAACGGTCATATGATCACCCCACTCTATTTCACCGACGTGAATTTTGTTCCTTGTCAACGGCAGTGTTATGAATTGCTCAAAATTTTCAAAATCCGCCTCCGGAAAATCGTAAACGTAATTGTAATAAGTTGGGAGGCCTGTGAAATTGTAGAACAAGGTTGGATGTGGGTAAAACATTCCAAAAAATAATTCCGAAAACTTATCTGTTGCATTCAACCATTCTTTCTTATCGATGAGAACGGCCACTTTTGCCAGATGGTTGTTGAAAATATGATGCTGATTCTCATCTATCAAACCAATCATTTTCAAGTAATCTCCATAAATCAATTGGTCTCTTGGGCTAACGAATGCATTACCAATAAACAATCCTTTCAAGTTAATTTTTGTCTTGTTTTTTTTATTTTTATTGTGAATTTTTTGTCCCAACGCTGGGATGTACTTACCAGCGTAAGATTCACCGGTAATGTAAAAATTGGTCCTCTGCAAACTTGGGAATAATGTCAAAAATTGAATCAACGCTTTGTACAAATTATTTGACACTTGATTTTGATTTTTGGAATAACCACGTTGAGAGTTGGTGTGACTGTAACCAGTCCCTGCTGGGTTATCCAAATAAATAACGTTGTATTCGTCTGTCCATGCATATTGCCGTTTTTCCAGATTGAATGTATCCGATGACTCACGATTTATTTTGAATGGACCGTTCTCACAAAACAATGCATACAAAGAGGTCATACCTGGTCCGCCTTGTAACCACAATAGCAATGGTAAATTCTCCCAATTTTCCGAGTCTGCTTTAATAAACCAGAAGAATAAATTTGTTTCAAATCGTTTGTCAACTGTCAAAAAGCCTGAATAGCTTTCCACGCTATTTATAAGATCATTTACTTTAGATAGATTCAGAGCCTCCTCTATTTTGTTGTTCTGTATGAATGGTGTCAAGTACAATGGTTTGCCTTTTTCATAACGTTTCTCTTCATGCACTGTGAACTCGGTTTCCGTCGTTAAATTACCTTTTGCTGTCACTATAGTTTGATGACTGATCGAAATAGAACACACCAAAAATACAACCGCACTGATCATTTTCAATCTTCATTGGCTTTGGTTTAAATAAAAACAAGTGACTTAACTATGCTAAAAATTGACTGATGTTTATGAATGGTTTCATCAGCTCTCTGGCTGATGGTCAAGAAAGATGTAATATTTTTTTTTTTCTTTCCTTTTCTTTTTTTTATTGAGGCCCACTCATTCAAGATTAAATTTGCATCTCTGTTTGGCACCTAATATGCTAATTTAAATACTTCAAAGGTTAATTTATTCTTTCAATTTAGTATTTCAATCTCTTGTCACTTTAAGGTATCATTAGATAATTTATATTCAAATCATTTGATGGTGCTTTCGGCTGCAGGCCCCTCATTTAAGAAACTAATAAAGAATGAATGGCATGGTAATAAAACGAAAAAAAAAAAATTTAAAGAGGAAAATATAAAAAAATAAAATTAAGTTCTGATGAATTGATTCCTCTGTCATAAAACAACCCAAGTCCGCCTCCATGATTTTAAACAATTAAGTAACACTATCCATATTTTTACAAGAGATGAATGTACTATGATTTTCAAAAGACAGTACCCTGGTCGAAATACATGTTGTTAAATTTCCCCGTTGTTCCCAATAGAAGTTTCGATTTTTCATGACGGACTATGAAAGGGGTTAGGGTTAGGGATTCTGATTAGTGTTTAAATGCTTGAAAGCCGCAAAATTATTTAAAGGTGGCCAAGATTTGAATGAGTAAAAATTTTGACTTCAAACTTTCTTTTGAAAGTCATAGTACACTTTCTCTTGGCTTTGGGTTTTTTTTTTTATTTTTTTCATTCTATAAAAAATTCTTGGAATGAAAGAGGAGGTTTAGCAAGCTCAAATTTAAAATTAGTACCTTAAAAAGTTAATAAATTTTTGCACTTTCTTTATTAATAAAATTAAAATAATAACCCTTTCAACTTCCAACACTAAAAACTTTTTCCAAAACTATTCTGATCTCTTGCTCGATCCCGACAAAAATAAGTTGCTTGCATATATCTCCAAGGTTGTCACCTTACGGAAATCCCCACGGAATATCAAATGTCTAGTAACGCTTCTGCCAAAATATTTTATCTCCGAGCGTTGCTAATTTACTAGCTGTCCCTAGTTCTTGCCGGCATTAAAACGTGGTGCTGAGGAGAAGAAAACTTTTACATTCTTTGCATTTTCCAAACTTGTCTCACCAAATCAGCCTCAAATACTCGCAATTTCTCACAATTGAATAGGCTCATTTGAAAGCGTCCGATGTCCAAAGTATTTTTATTGAGAAGACAAATATTAAAAAAATTAACGAATTAAAAAATTAAAGAAAACTGCCCAGAAAAGGGAAATAGGAGCAAGAAACCGAGGAACAAGTCTGATAAGGACTTACACAGACACAGTGTACTCTCACAAAGTCAAACTTTAAAAAATGAACAACAGACATTTTTGCATGAGCCTGTTCAGTTATTCAAAAGATCTGTGGTTTGCAACCCATCATGGAGTTGGTAGGCTAATTCTGCTCTTTTGAACGAGATATGATTGCGGGAATTGATTAATCCCTTTGGTTGAAACGGCATTATGTGACAGATTTGAAGTTGTTTGAATCAGCCCACAGACCTGGCTTATCCCATCACAAAATTTGTCCAAAGAAAATTGTAAAATATTGTCTATTTGGTAATCAAGCTCCCCTTTTCCTCTTTTCATTAATTTGGTGGCCACTAAAAAAAAAAAAAAAAAAAAAAATGATGTGGAAAATTTCATTTTTTTAATTTGATATATAATGTATATTTGTATGTAATGGCTTGAGGTGAGTCCATGGCACAAATATTCAGTTTATATTAAAAACTGCAATTTTTGATAAAAATTTTTCGCCTATGGATTGAAAAATCGTTTCACTATGGGTAGATAGAGACTTCTCTCAAGTATCTACATAAACAATTTTTATGTTCAAAAAGCAAGATTAAGGTCTAATCATAGTCACCAAAACGGCCAACATTGCAAATCAATCCGCGATACTTTCTGCTACAGTAATTACATCTTCAGTTTTGCTTTTTAAACACTGAAGTTAGTTTGGTATACAAACATTTTGGAAAGGTTTTTGCCGAAGTTATAATGTTTTCGCCCTCAAGGAAATATTTCGAAATTCGACAACTTTTTTTTTGCTTGCTTACTCTGATTTTGCTGCCCCCAGAAAAGTGCCACCGGAGGCACTAATGGCACCTTCCTGCTCTCTCCTCCCTCCCCCCACGGGCACCTTAAATGTAGCAATACTGTTCAACGTTGATTCACTGTAAAATGTAAATTTCTCACTGTGGTATGATGACCACTGAGCGATCCTTGAGAAATCCTTGAGAAATCCTTGAGAAATCCTTGATCTCCATTCAGGGTCATCGGTCAGACCGATCTTTCACTTTTTTGTCAATAGAATAGTTAAAACAGTCTATGTCTAAGGGTGACACTATTGGTCGAGCATAGTAAGATTTGGCCGTTGCCATGGTAACCATTGATAAGTTCCCCATTAGCTCTTGACTATTATTCATGAGCAAGGTTTGGACAAAAACTGTTCACGCTCCCTATATGCTGGGAATGGTGCGGACAGTTCTCAGTGGCTCAGACCTGGCAACTCTGGCGATAAAGGTGATTCTAGGGTCGATTAGTTCCAACTGTGGATACCACGTCGCGCTGCTCAGAAAGTCAAGATTTTTTTGGCTAAAATTGAAGAATAAACACAGAAAGTGCTTTGTGGAACATTAGCACCCGCAAGAATACTTCAGGAGGGTACGCTGAAAGTTTCAAGCTGAAACACTCAAATAAAGCCGGGATTTGGGAATTATATCAATTCCTATAAGCCTCAATGAGTGCGAGTGAGGTCGATAGACATAGTATCCCTCGCTCTCTCTCGCACTAACGAAGCTTGTGACAAAATGAATTTCCAATACTTTGACTTTAATTCTTAACTAATTTTACTCGGTTTGGGCTCAAAAATCCATTCAAGGAATTACGCTGGTGCCGATGTTCTGGGATTTTGTGTTTTTTCTTTGTTTTCAATTTAAAGAAAAATTTTAAAAAAATTATGCAGGTGCCGACGTTCTTGGATTTTGTGTTTTTTCTTTGTTTCAATTTAAAGAAAATTTTTAAAAAAATTACGCAGGTGCCGACGTTCTTGGATTTTGTGTTTTTTCTTTGTTTTCAATTTAAAATGCCAAAAACATGACTTTTCCTGATAGTGGCTAGTGGCGCTTTCTATCGGATTGAAATCTGAAAAAGTTTCGCCCGGAATCACCTTAACCCTTTCATACCTGGTGTGCATTTCAATGTACATTTGAATAACATGGAATCTTATGGAGAAAATGAAAGTATAATATGCATATCGTTTTATATAAGAAAAAGTGTACCCAGACCAGTTATGATGGCCGAAAATCTGTTTCTGAACAAAAATTATTTTTAGGTTTGAAAGGGTTAACAATGGCTACTGTAGCAACAGAAAAGTCTTACGATACTCCACCAATAGCATCACTTTTAAACAGTCTTGACAAGTGGTTTAAAAAAAAGGAAACAATTAACTAGCCTGAAGATCAATTGCTGGTTAGAAGAGAATCATGCCATTCGAGACTCTAATTCATCATCAAAACTTCACTTGTCAGTTCAATCTCCTGATTTCATTTATTTATCTCCCCTTTTAAATTAAGTAGAACTATAACTTTATCACAATTTGTTAAGTAAAATAAATTATCACAATATATACACTCGTAAATCTACACCCATGAGGAAAGCTTAGTACAATAATTGTAATAATTAGAATAGGTATTAACACTAGTTGTAAGAATAAATATTTTCTAGATACATAATATACATCAATATGTTTAACATATTAAATGAAAATACCCCCTGAAAGAGAATCATTGACGACAAAGATTTTGTTACCCTTCTTACATTCTCGTTTAGCCACACCTTAGTAATTTTTCTCGGGAAAAATAATCTTTATCCTAAGTGAACCACTTTCCCAAAGTGCCTCAGCAGTCGTTTGGCAACCTATCCCTTCTTTTGTTAATTCTTCCAAGTGCTGCTCAGAAAGATGTAGATATGAAGAATCCACTACAATATTTTTGTCGTCAATCATACCTAGACCTCCTTCGAAGTGCCAGTTCGGCTTTAGCTACGGAGGCAAGAAAGTTTGAATGTGTCATTAAGTACTGTCCTCTTAATGCATTGAGGTCATTTAACTCGAAAAAAAATGGAGCTCTCTATAAACTTTGTTTTATCAATGTGCCTTCAATTTTCTACACCGAAGTGCAACCAGAAAACCTTTTTTTTTTTTGAGGGGGGATAGAAATTTCTTAAAATAGACCTAAAATGGAATTTCAGAAAATTTGAGGCTGGGAGGAATCCAACTCTCCCCCCCCTCCTTATTTTGCACTACTGTTATGAAGATGATTGTTATTAATAAAAGGGGATTGACTTAACGAGTGGCACACTTAAAGTAGCTTTTATTTCTTCAGAGCCCATCATGTGGTATCTGAACCAATGGGGCTGTTGTATACTTATGCCAGATTTGGGCAAATGGGGGTTGGCAATCGTCCTTTTTTCGGGAGGTGCTTTTACAGTAATCCAAGCTGATTTTTTACAAATCACCCATCATATTAGTTGCAGAAGAATTAGATCTAATCAAAATGACCCTAAAGTTTATTTTAATTCTGTGAAGACTACATTTAATTACCATCCAAAGGTTTGACTATTACTGCTTACCCAGTAATTGTGTAATCGATTACACTTCTATCTACCCAACTCTGACTTTTGCTGTACTGATATGACTCATTGACTTCAATGTAAAATTATGCAAAAATAACAATGCATACTTAAAAAACTTGCAGAATTAACTCGTCAACTCAAGAAAGTACCTCCAATTTGAACAATCTGCGCAACACTGCAAACTATTTTCAGCTTTGTCATTCCAAAGCAATTATGAGTATTTTACTAGGAAATGTATTCTTTCTTGTTACAAACTTCTTGGAAAGATTGAGGTTTAGTTTGTGAGAATCACTTTTAACTTACACCCTTTCGGAAACTGTGTCGCTTAGTTGATTTGTATTTCTGTTGGGAGATTCAATAAATTTATTTTGTCTCGTTGGCGCTGATGATTCCTCTACTTTTATTGGATCAGACGTGTTGATTCCACTTTCGTTATCCACCTCTTCATCATTGAAATCTTCGTCGTTGGACATTTCATTTTCAGCCTTCAGTTTTTCGTAACTTTCTGAATCATGAGATTGTACTTGCTCCCTTATGTGTTCTGCGTGCGTTTTTGTGCATCTTGTTCCGTTCAAAAGTGAATTTATGTTTGATTTAAGATCCTGTTAGGAATTATTCAAAGTTCATAATCAGATGGAATTTGTCAACAATAATTTATAATTTTAATTCAGAAGGAAAAAATAGGAAGAAAGAATAAAAAAGACATTTTTTCAGTTTTTTTGTCTATCTTGTAGTTTCAGAGTTGTGGCAAATGTAAAGATGCGTTAGGTGTGATATCATCAGAAACATCTGTCATTTAAAATAATTTGTTTGGCTTTTCCGATCTGTTTTGAATTTTATGTATACGTATCCCTTCAACTAAACTGACTTAAAACAAAAAACAAAAACATTTTTTTGCTCCGACCGATGTTGATATTTTATTTTAAGAAAACAAAATGACGAAACCTCCGAAATTACCGGTAGTGAAGAGTTTTGTAATAAACTGTTGACAGAAATCACTAAACTACTTGTTTTTGTTATTGTTGTTTTTTTTTTTTCAAACAATTGTAGAAATTCTTTGATGCTCTTGATTCTACAGACGGTAGATGTACCAAATGTTCCCTCACCGTATTTTGAATAGAGTTTATTTCAAGGTTTTAAAATTACAAGAAGCTCAACTTCTTTTTACCTTGTAACAATCCAAATCATTGTCTGAAATAGAATGTTCTTAATTACCTGAATGTTTCCTTGGATTTCATGGCTATTTTCTGCCACAAATGAAATAGCAGTCTCCATAGTTTTGCTCTTTGAACTAGTTTTCTCATCCAGTTTCACCACAAGACTATTGGTATGCGCTATGTTCTTTGCCATATTTTTTCCTTGAGTTTCAGTTTCTTCAAGCAGTTTCTTGATTTGATTGCTCAGTTCAAGGCTTCTGTGGGTCAAAAAAGAATGAAAAAAGTGGGTTATTGTATGTTTGCAAAATTGGTTCTTTGAAAAATGCTAAGATTTTGTTTTCAAAGTAGTCATTCTTTTGTTACGTACGTTACTGAGTTGCTCATAAAAGTTGAAAAAAAATAGGTTTATAGGTTCTGCAATGAGAAAAAAATAACGGAAGACTCTATCAACCGACATTTTAAGAATGCTGAAGAATTTTCAGCTCAAAAAATTCAGTCATTTAAAACTTATCAGCCAAAACAGAGCGGTAGGTACGGTTACCAAAAATGAAACATGTTCTCAGCATGTTATGATATTTTATGAAAAATTATAAGATTGTTAATATTACTTGAATTTTCGACCCCTGTCACTTCAATCAATGCTATAAAAATGTCCAGCCTTTTAAAGCTGTCTTCTTCAAGAGGACACAATGGAGCTCAAGGCAAATGCAATAGATACTTTACTTTACCTTGATAGTAGGTTGCAATAGTTACCTGTTGTCGCAGGTGTCAAGAATTTTTTCAAGCACAAAGGTGATGCGTAGTTCGATTCGTTCCTCATCTTCTTGAAGTCTATGGCACGTGTCCTTAAACGACTGCTGTGCGCTCATCAGAACTAGGGACTTTGCATCAATTTTGTCCTCAATTTCAACAAATTTCCTCTTCACCAGATTGAGGAGAGCCTCAAGCGCTACCTCCAAATAATCTGCTGTCAAACAAAATGTTAACATAAAGAAAAATGGATTTTAATTTCGAGGAGAACTTAAAAGGACTGAAGTGTGAAGGGGGAAGGTCAGTCTACTCTGGGTTTCTTCACTGTAGGTCAAGGTTTCGCTTATACCGTAGATTGGGGTGACTTTGGACTGTAGGATATCTCTTCACAGTGCTACCACACGCTTTAGAAAAAATGCTGTCCAAAGTCATCTCGTTGTCCAAAGTTTTTTTTTCCAAAGCATATGGTAGCACTGTGAAGAGATATTCTACTGTCCAAAGTTACCCCACTGTCCAAAGTCACCCCAATCTATAGTACCTATTTTCCCACCAAAGATTGTCACTTTTCAATGGGTCTATTGCGCACTTTTGCTACGAAGACAGAAATAATTGATTTGACACTAAAATGTCACAAGAAAACTGATAAAACACCAAAAGCTCCTAAAACTTCCTCTCCAAAAGAGGAAAAGTAACAATAAGTTAAGAGTCACTGCGAAATGAATTTGAAAATGTCAGTAATGGCTTGAAACTGCCAATTTTGCAATTCAGTATATGTCAGTGCCAGTGTTTTCAATTGTAGATTAGTTAGTCCACATCACTAGAATGTAGATTAATTACATGGACCATAAATGAAATGATTTCCTCAAAATCCAAAACTTTTCAACGATCGAAATGGCACGCAAATAGGCTACTTCCAGATACCGGTCACCGGATGTCCTATACTACTATGCAATCCTCAGTTTTCCGCCAAATTCGAACCTTCTCAAATCACTCTCAAAATTTTTGCAACTTTGAAACCAATTTAATTCACATTCCTGTGGTAAAAAAAATGATAAAAAATACTGTAAGTTCCTTTCATTGAGCACTTTAAGAAAATTTAATAAACAAAAAGACCTTACAGACCTTTTTTTGTTTTTGAATCACGTTTCTTCATTTTCACTCGAGTGAATTCCAGAAACTATGTTTTCATTTGAAGGGAAAAGTGGAAGTATGATTAGGTACTTAATCCGCAAATAACGCTTAGTTTGAAGGTAAATATAAATACTCACTTTGAGATGACTCACTTAACATTTCTCTGTGTTCATTTGTCAAAAGAACAATTTTTTTCTTCGTTACGTTAGCAATGGACAAGGTTTCTTGCAGAAGATTTTCAACTCTATCTCCGTATCGCTTGAACTCCTCATGCAAACTTGCCATCTGAAATCCAATCAAAATTTATTCTTCAACTTTGCCATAAAGAATTGATTTGCGTGCAAAGTGTCGTCTCTCTAAGATTACTAGATGAGGAGGTCTCATTTTTAAATGAAATTGAAGTATTAAAATGATAAATAATACTGCACGTTGCGATAAAATGATTTCCTTGCACCCTCGCTGTATAAAAGTTGTTTGTAAATTGTCAAGGATGCATCAGTAGCATGGGGTCCCCCCACCCCACTCAGTTTTAAGAACCCTTTGTTTTCGTACGTATCTTCTGGGAAAAAAGAGCAGAAATGTATAGACTGCCACTCCACGGGCAAATTATTTTCCATCCAACTCTCCCAGTAGTCCCAATAAAAGCTGACAGCTACTTGATCGCTTTTGTTGAGTATGAACTTTGAAGAAAATTAAATTTGTAAAGACCAGTGATTTCTGGTAGTTGTGGCTAAAAATTTTGTCTGAAGTAAGTAAGTATAGTTAATCAGTGCCTTTAAATTGTCAGAAAAATCTGATCTCCTCAAAGCTGTCTTATTGCATTTGCTTGGTTTGAAGGAGTGAAGTACTAAATTTTGGAAGCTAAAAAAAGCCGGAGGATTTGGCAACACTGAATGTATTACCATTAACAACTCACCCCTCATATCAAAATGTTGGTGTCGTCAAATGGTTCAAGCGCATATTGAACTTGGAATAAATCATTGCATTAATTTTTTCGAGATGAGAATGATTTTTTTTTTCTCAAAGTAAAGTTATAAAATGTCTTTTCTCAAAAAATGTACAGTTTCATTTTCAAAAGCTGTGTACTTGTAGTGTGATTTGTTGTCTTACCTTTTTGAGTAAATTGGTTGTAAATGTGTCACCGGCGTCCCTTCTGTTTGGCTGATCACTTTGACTGTTTCCAACTTTAAATCCGTCCCTCAGGGAAGTTACAGTATTACAATTCGAATTGTTCACCTTCTCCTCCAAGCTTTTAATCATGCTTCTCAGCATCTCTTCCTGTTTTGACGTCACATTCTGAAAATTCTATTTAATAAGAAAAGTAATCTTTAGTGCTTAACTGATTACAGAAATTACTGAAAGAAATTTAGAAGTCCAAAATATGGAACCTTATTGGTTAAATAAAACAGGCAAGTCTTGATCCAAGGCAAACTTTGACCTCAAGAAATGTACTTGAATGACCTTCCTAGTCAAACTTTGCTCTGACTTAGCAAAGTTAATTGTAGAGGAGGGAGGATGTATTTGTAAATAAATCATTCAGTGAAATTCTGATCATCATCAGTCATTACGCGCCTATCACTGCCAGTAGCATAATCTGGGGGGGGGGGGGGGGGGAAGGCATTATTGTCTTTTCTTTTTGCCCCTCCAATATTTTAGTTTGGGGGGGGGAAAGTATCATTTCGCCCCTCCCCCATTTTGATGAAAAAGAAGAGAGAGAGAGAGAGAGAGAGAGAGAGAGAGAGAGAGAGAGAGAGAGAGAGAGAGAGAGAGAGAGAGAGAGAGAGAGAGAGAGAGAGAGAGAGAGAGAGAGAGAGAGAGAGAGAGAGAGAGAGAGAGAGAGAGAGAGAGAGAGAGAGAGAGAGAGAGAGAACCAAAAAAGAAAAGAAATGTGGAAAGAAGAAGAAACAGAAAAAAATAAATAAAGAAAGGAATACCTATTTACAGTTAACAAGGAGGAAAGATATGGCCAGAAATATCTCTAATTTACCCTCAAAATGCATCTAAAGTAAGTTTAAAATGAAAATCCCTCATTTGAAAATAATAATGCAGAACCTTTAGGTAAGTTAAATCCATTAACTTTTGTTAGTAAATTTTGTGCAATTTTTGTAAGATGAAACTGCTTAAAATATCGTCCGAGAGAACCTGAATTCCCAAGTTTTTTTGGGGGAAGGCTCCTCGATTACTAGGGAGGGGGGGGGCTATCATCGCTCATAAAATTTCCCTTTTATCCCAATATAATTTACATTGAAACTTTCAAATTGATGAGAAGGAAACTGATAGGTATCTGACAGCAAATCGATGGTTCTGCAAGAAGAAGTCCAATAACTTTCTTCAATCTACCTAGGTACTTCTTTTCTTACAATAAAAATTGCTAGGCAAAATCATAACTATAAGTTGTTGAGTATACCCAGCCAGTTGTAAAGAAACAAGAAAAGTTTTGGTCTTAGGATCGTATGTCATGAATTGTATTACTTGCATGAGTGTGTTGCGAGAATCAAGGTTTTGGCAGCTAGTTTCATTCATCGAAGCAGAGAGATTTGAAATTTCTGACTTTATACTTCTTTCCTGGAGTTCGACTCGACTCAAAAGACTATCCGATGTTGTCTGAAAAAGATCGAAATTTGAATTACATCAAACGAACTGAAAAGTAATGAACGTAGGGAAAGCATACCAAACTGGATAAAGGCATACACAGAACAAAATTACGGGGAGGGCAAAGCTAGTTGCCAGTTGAGAGGAGGGCAAAATTGATGCTTCACTAACTTGTCATATTTTTTTTTAATCAATCAACACTTTTGAAAAACAATTTCACCGTTTTCTTGAGGAGGATATATACTCTATCAAAACACATTTTTTTTTTCTTGGGGGGGGGGGGGTCCTTACAGTAGGGTAGACCACCTCCTGCAGTTTAACCAGGGGCCGGAAGGACTGAAGAACATGGGCTCTCTGAAGTTCCTCTCATTACTTCTTCTAGAAATCAGGAAAAATTACCCAAGTTCTCATTTCTGTTATAAAATTTCTAGTTGCTATTATATCAAATGACATTATTTTGTAAAGCCATACCTTGGCAAGGTATAGCATACCTTGGTCAGATGAAGTGTTTTTCTGGCTTTTTATTAGTAGAATCTACTGAACGTTATGGCATACTGCAATTAGATTGAGACTTATCTTCGAAATTTGATTATTGTTTCTTAAATCATTGAGAAACCAAACTTGCAGCCGAAGTTTTAACCAAATCACCATAGACATTGGGAGTCAAATTCATAGCTGGGAGTTTTTACTATTTTAAAGGGGTGGGGAGGGGGAGAGTAAAAAAAGAAAACTGCAAAAAAAAATACAAAGAAATGTGAGGGAAAAAAATAAAATAAAAAACAGGTCAGAAGCAAAAAAAAAAAAAATATTATTCGAGTAATTTTTTTCCGTGTTATTAAATGACTTTTCCTTTCCTAATCGGTTTGTCCTGGGCAGGCTTTTTTTCTACCCTTCATTGGAAACGAACACCGACAAGGACTGCCCAGAGTATATACTATGGATTGCCTACACAGTGCCTGTTATCAGCATTTTTTTCTGATGTCGCATTATGACGTCATGAGCGCCCGTCCCGCACTCCCCTCATTCTCACAGTCAGTTTGTCATACAGTAAAAATATCTTTGATTGAGCCGCCACTCGCTACAATGTTGAGGATTTCAAGGAGAGCAGAGATGCGTCATCGGAACTACAGGATAATCATAATGAGTTGGTCCCTTTTTTGTTAGATGTTGGTCAGTTGGTCAGTTCTCGCGTTGCTCCTTTTATCTCCTCTGACTCGGTATATTATTTAGTCAGCAACTTCTTGAAGCTAGCAATGGGTTTATGTCGACACACCACTCGATAGAACGATTGGTTCCTAGACAGATCGATCGCTCCGTTTTTTTCATGAATTTAAATTGCCATGTTTAATGCTGTATGCTCAGAGATGTCATCTTTCTTTATTTCCGCTCTTGTGAGAGCTGATAGCTGACCACGCCAGTCGCCAGCGGCGGCTCGGCTCGTGTGATCTGGCAACCGGGCTCTTTTGCCATTTAAACCTACGTAAAAATGTCGATACAAGGTGAGGCACGACGCGACGCGACGCGACGCCTCACCAAATAAGCGATTTAAAAATGGTCTTAAAATTTCGAAAATAGCGGCCATTTTGTGTAAATACGGTGTTAATGTTGATAGAAGCACCTTATTACAAAAAAGAAATGTTCATCACTTTTCAAATTTTTGTGAGGCCATTTTGCGATAATTCTGGGAGGAAAAAGTCTCGGCTTGCGTCAACCTTCCAACGTTCTGAAAAATTTTGCACCCCTGCTGCCAACAGTATAAATTAAAACTGTGTCGATTAGACTTATTGGTATAACCAGAACAAATTAATTCGGGCGTGGCAATGAAAGGGTTAAGAGTGGATAGCTGCTGGCTTTTATGACCATGGGCGTCATTTCAAGTTCGGCTTGGGGGGGGGGGGCAAAAAATCTTATGACCCTTTTTGTTTTTTGGCTCACCATTATAATTTTCGGCTTAAATCGGATAATCTTTTTTTTTTTTTTTTTTTTTTTTTTTAGCTCATCAATATAATTTTAGAACCAAAGAGCCGTCTTTTGGGGGCAATAATCGGATGACTTTTTTTTTTTGCTCATCAATATAATTCGTGCCAGTTTTTGAGCCTGACTTCAAATCCTTGGGGGGGGGGGCATTTGCCCCCCCCCCCCCCCCAGCCCCCCTAAATGACGCCCATGTTTATGACAGTTTCTTGCCGAAATTTTCGGAATTGTTTCTTTGATTCGACGAAATGCTTTTTTCTCACCTGCAGTCTGTCGTTTGCAGACTCCAAAAATCCGATCTTCCTGCTTATCCTCTCGTATTGGGCATCCAATTTCTCCGAGAGTCTTTCAAATGCTCGCTCTTCTTTCTGGGCCTTGGTTATTATACTCTGAAACATAGTCATGTCAATTTTATTGAAAGGTCAAATTCAGACATCAGGGGCACCAAAAATTTTTGATGCGTCATATTCCGTCGGGTTTATACTACAGAGAAGTTAACCCTTTCATGGGAAGTGGTACACATATGTGTGTGAACCATTTTATGTAACGTTGGATTCAATGGGATTTAAATACACGGAGAAAAATTTCTGGTTGAAATTGCGGAACGTATTATTAATAATGGGGTCAAAAGAAATTTCTTTAAAAATAATAAGAATTCTTATTGATCCAACGATTCTTTTTTGTGATTCTTCTGAATCATCAGAACGTTCAATTGGACGAATGATAATTCTCGTTGGATCAATAAGAATTCTTATTATTTTAAAAGGAATTTTTTTTTACCCCAATTTCTTAATCCGTTCCGAAATTTCAATCAGAAATTTTTCTTCGAGTAGAGATTAAAAAAAAATAAATAAAATGTGTACCTAAGTCACCCATTAAAATTCCAAGAAAATTGTCTTCTTATGAACGGTCTAAAAAAATCTCAAAAAAGTGGGATGCGTGTGGTGGGGAAAAGTGGGACCACTGGGACCCAAATTGCACGCTACAACCCTGATCGTAATTTCC
Organism: Trialeurodes vaporariorum; assembly: GCA_011764245.1. Lineage (NCBI taxonomy): Eukaryota > Metazoa > Arthropoda > Insecta > Hemiptera > Aleyrodidae > Trialeurodes > Trialeurodes vaporariorum. The sequence continues at coordinate 55,065,845 of VMOF01000001.1, forward strand.
GCTGGTTTTCACGCTAGAATGAGAACGAACTATGTTCAATCGCTTGTAGCAAGAGTCAGCAAGACTCAAGAGCTCCGCATTTGAAATTGTACGATCCAAGTAACCCTAGGGTGTACCGGTAGTAAAGAGCAGAAAATACTAACGACGAAGCTTACGCCTCGTCGACGGAGTGTCAACATTTTTTAACTCCGAAGGAGTGCAAATTATGACTCTTTCCTCCTTTTCGCACCATTTTTTAATCCGCAAATATCTTGCTCCGAAAACTGTATACCGGGCGAAATCATGGCTGTTATGTGACCGGAGTGGGAGGGAACATTTCTAACAGTCCATTTGTTGAGTTTCTGAGTCAATTTTGAGACTTTTCGATGCCCTTAACTCTTTAAGGACCAGGTTAGTTTAAAAGAACACCATGCCTCCGTTTCTACAGGGAAGGTAGTTAACTGTTCGTACTCGGTGGAGTTGGAATTGCCTATACGACAAATTGAAGGCGCCCGACGAGACCTTATCTATTGTAGTGTTTTCATCTATATTTGCGTTTATCCAAAATGAATACTAAATCGTAATGTGACATAAACAAGAGGAGAAAAACGAGTATACTCGGGCTTGGCCCTTAAGGAGTTAATGTGATTTTCACGCGATTTTACAACCGTATAGACCTTCAATAATGCTGTAGCAAAGTTTGCAACATACCCATTCTGCTCCTCTGAAATGCTCCCTTTCCCCTCCCCCACCCACCGGTCTGTCTGGTACTCTAAACATCCATATTACCTCGTAACATATACGCTTCGTATTACCTCTGGCCCCCCCCCCTTCTTCCTTTCTCTCCGTGCTCCGCAAATTAGAAATTTAGCAGCACCCGATGCTATAAATGAATTAATTCGTTCTTTTCTTCCCGCCCTCAACGTTTACACGCCACTGCTCAGTGCAGCGTTGCAATTTTATTTTGGAGAACTATCCGATTTTTCCCATTCGCCCTGATGTAAAAGTTGGTTATTTGTAGCAAAATCTGACAACACTGCATATCCCTCCTCCTCCGCAGTGTTGCAAGATTTGAGGTTAGAAACTGTATATTTTACATTGAGTCTTATGGGAAATATACGGCCTAAAGCCAGGCATCCGGCAACCAGGGCTGCCGTTTTGCGTATAATCAATGCTATTTTTCTGTTCACCGATGATTCCACCGGTTGAGAAAAGATTACACAGTTCAGGTCAGTGTATGACTGTAATGCACAAAAATACTCTGATCTGTAATCTTTCCTTAATCGGTGGAAACTCCGTTGATTAATTAAAATATCCGCAAGTTTTTTAAAGTCATCGACGACTCCACCGGTTGAGAAAAGATTACAGATGCGAGTATTTTAGTTTATTACAGTCATGCTCTGAACTGCATTGTGTAATCTTTTCTCAACCGGTGGAATCATCGATGAATGGAAAAATAGCATTGATTATACGCAAAACGGCAGCCCTGCCGGCAACAATATGCGCCTCGGTCTCCCGCCGCGCGCGGCTTGATATATAAGGGTAGTCGCGTAGTTGTATAAAGAACTTCCCTGCCCTATGGCTCATGGGCCTATGCTATTTTGTACAGGAATAACTAAAAGAGCATCAGAGGGTCATTGATGCGGTGGGGGGGGGGGGACTCACCGGCATGCATGCTCTTGCATGGACCATGACTTTTGTATGGTCATGCTCTGTGTACTAGAACAGATAGAGACCGCGGGGGAGGGGGAGCAAAAAATGACAATGACGAGTATGGCACAAAACTTAATTGGGTGAATTCTCTGGGCCCATAAATCATCAATTAACAGCTCCAATTAAGAGAAAGAGAGTGAGAGAGATAGAGAGAGAGGGGGAGAGATAGAGAGAGAGGGGGAGAGAGAGAGAGAGAGAGAGAGATAGAGAGAGAGAGAGAGAGAGAGAGAGAGAGAGAGAGAGAGAGAGAGAGAGAGAGAGAGAGAGAGAGAGAGAGCGCCAGAATGAAAAAGTACAGTAAACTGAGGAGAGGGAGACTATATACATGTATATTTACGACTGTGAGCTGCTGGAGCTCATATTAATGCTCTTGCCGTAACAGCCAACGGTTAGGTTTTGAGCCTACCCCTTGGCCCGCAGTTGATGGAAATTGATGATCGGTGCCATGCCGCGGCTATGATCCTATGTAGTACACTTGGCGAAAAGACGAACCTTCTAGTTCGCTGCGCTCTTTCTCTCTCTCTCTCTCTCTCTCTCTCTCTCTCTCTCTCTCTCTCTCTTCCTCTTTCTCTCTCTTCCTCTTCCTCTCTCTTCCTCTCTCTTCCTCTCTCTTCCTCTCTTCCTCTCTTCCTCTCTTCCTCTCTTCCTCTCTCTCTCTCTCTCTCTCTCTCTCTCCTCTCTCTCTCTCTCTCTCATTCTCTCTCTCTCTCTCTCTCTCTCTCTCTCTCTCTCTCTCTTTCTCTCTCTTTCTCTTTCTCTCTCTTCCTCTCCCCCCCTCTCTCTCTCCCTCCCTCTCTTCCCCCCCCCTCTCTCTCTCTCTCTCTCTCTCTCTCTCTCTCTCTCTCTCTCTCTCTCTCTCTCTCTCTCTCCGCGTAAGTGTGTATTTTTAATTATTAATCTACAGCCGGAACGTCGTATAATATTAAAGCGTTCAGTCTGGCAACTTTGCATTCTGCACATTTCAACCCCCAAAAAAAACATGAGGTGAGCACTTTCACATTTGACCTTTTACGAGAGTTCAAATGGTCGAACCGTATCGTTGCCAAATCGCACCACAGACCCCCTATCACTGGAAACTGCCCCCCCCCCAGATTCCCCAAAGTATCGGACTATTTGCTACCCCCTCCCCTCAAAAAGAATCTCAAATGTTACGCCACTGAGCGGAACATTACATTTACTGCAGTTTTAAATTTCCAGAAGACTTCTAACTGTGAGGAACAGTCTCCCAGAGCCTAGAAATATCAGCTTCATCAATAAGCTGAAAGTCTAAATTGAAAAATTCTCTTTTTGCCTGAGAAATGAAGAAAATGAACGTAAAATCTATTTTTAATTTGTTTAAATTTGGTGGCATTTCATGCGATAACATTGCTTAAAATAACGTCTGAGAGAGCCTGAATTTTCAAATTTTTCCGGGGGAGGACCCCCGGACCCCCCTCTCACTGGGAGGTTTCGGGGTGTCCCCCCAGACCCCCCATAGTGCATCAATCAAAAGTTGGTTTGCCCCCCCCTCTAATAAAAATTCCAAGTTTACGCCACTGTGTGTAGCGACAGATCTCAAATCTCAATCATGTCTGATTCATGTTAGATCCATGCGTGATCGCCAATCGACCTTTGACAGGTTGAAGTGAATGAGAAATTATGATGGGGGGGGGGGGGGGGGTACAAGCTAGACTTGCGAATCAGATTGTATACAACTACAACTTCATTTCTAAGTGCACCATGGCTCCATGGCAAGCAACCGCCAAGTTCGAGTTCCGCGAGAATTTCGTGATACTGGAGTGCTATAAACTGTTATAATTATAGCTGAAAAATTGCGTCCGTCTGATCTGACGTCGTCGTATACGTATAAGACTTAAGTACCAAAACAATGAAACAGACCCGTGAAATGACAAGAAGCAGCATACAGTCCAGAGCTGCCGATTTGCGTAGATTTAATGGCATTTTGAAATTCACCGAAGATTCCACCAGTTGAAAAAAGATTACAGAGTTTAGTTCGGTGTATGACTGTAATACACAAACATTCTCTGATCTGTAATCTTTTCTCAATCGGTGGAAACGTCGTTTAATTAATTAAAATATCCGCAAGTTTTCAAATTTATCGACGACTCTGCCGGTTGAGAAAAGATAAAAGACGCTAGTATTTTCGTGCATTATACAGTCATACACTGAACTAAACTCTGTAATCTTTTCTCAACCGATGGAATCTTCGGAGAATTTCAAAATGCCATTAAATCTACGCAAATCGGCAGCTCTAGCATACACAGCTCTAGGCGAAAGTCTAAAGTGAAACATAACATTGCGCTCTCTATGTTTGTACCACGGGAAGGGGATGCATCAGTGGCGTAGCGTGCAATATGGCAACGTTGTAGTTTTCCATTTAAACCCATAAAAGAGATCGAACTATTGGGTGTTCGGTGAACACCTTCGTATTCGACCTTTAACATGGGTTTAAATGGACACAATTCAACGTTGCCAAATTACACGCTACGCCACTGGAATGCATACCTAAACTTAACACTGTGGACGGACATTCTGCACCAATCACCAGTTACCCAACACTTGAGCTACCATTTGCGTATATTTAATGGCATTTTTCGCCGATGATTCCACCAGTTAAGAAAATATTACACAGTTCAGTGTATGAATGTAATGCTCGAAAATACTCGCATCTGTAGTTTTATCTTAATTGGTGGAATCGCCGTTATAGTATTAAAATATCCGCAAGGTTTTTAAAGTCAATAACGACTCCGACGCTTGAAAAAAGATTACAGATCAGAGTATTTTCGTGCATTACAGTCATAAACTGAACTGAAACAGTGTAATATTTTCTTAGCCAGTGGAATCATCAGTGAATTGAAAAACGTCCTAAAAGGTGACTCTGCAGCGTTATGTAATGACGATTTCTGCCGCCAGAGCTCTACCGTTCGATTAATGTCAAATTACTGACCAAAAGTAACTTACATTTAAGAAAACGGAGTGTCAGTCATTAGATAATTAATCATCTGAAGAGTATATGTGCAAAATGTATCGTCAATAACTTCAAAAATAAGGCTGAAAGTACCTATAAGTGGAAAATTGCAAATATATTCTTGTATCAGCCTCGTGCATTACAGTCATAAACTGAACTGAACAGTGTAATCTTTTCTCAATCGGTGGAATCATCGATGAATTGAAATTTGTCATTAAATATTTGTATGTATACTGTACGCAAAGCGGTTGCTCTGCTCAACGCATCTACTCATGAAACGTGAAGCCTATGATTGAGTCTAGCTTTTATTCCTATTCCAAAATACTGCGTACCTATACTTGATATTTTTGAAAATAGGAAGTTGTTGAGGTAAAATTTTCCAAATCAAAATTTGTCTGTCATTTTCTGTAAAAGAACCTTTCCAAGGGTTACTCTCAGTGTCAATAAAACACTGATAATTCAATGTACCTACTTGCCAACTGTTAATTGCAATGTGTTGCAACTATACTAAGCAGCTTTAAGTTGTTCGTACCTATATTTTCAAGTTGTATATTGCAGACTTAAATTTTATAGAGGTTTTTTTTTCTCTAGTTACCGACGAAAATCCATTCTACTGGATGGATATAGAAGTTTGGTCATATTTGCGTCCCACTGAAACTCTATCAACACTCGCAGCTATTCTAAACGATACAAAAAAACCGCGAAAAAGAGCCGCTCTCGAACTTTTTTGAAGCTTCCCTCTTCTCCATTCACCGAAGAAATTCTGGAGGGGTTGGGGGGGGGGGGGGTCGTTTTCCGAATCAAAATTCAGCTAGTCTATAAACCACTAAAGTCTATACTTACCTGTAGTTGTTTGTTGTTAAACATAAATAGGGCGATGACCGTTCATCTCCCCCCCCTCTCCTCCCCCATTTTTCCCTCCCTTCCCCCGCTCGCCCTCTCGTGTTTCAGCTTTCAGGTTCGATCTCTCTCACGTTTAATTGAAACCGTAATCGCTGGCTTGATGCCGGATCGAAGCTGGCTATCTCCTCTCTCCCTTGACTCGCTGCGCTGTCTCCCCCGCATCAAAAATGCTCCGAAAGAGATACACTTTTTTTTTTTTTTTTTTTTTTTTTTTTTTTTTTTTTTTTTTTTTGCACGGGCGAAGTGAGAAAAGAAGAGAGGGTGGATTTTTTTTTTTTTTTTTTTTTTTTTTTTTTTTTTTTTTTTTTTTTTTAATGAGAATTGACTACTCACAGCGTTTAATTTGTCCGTCCGAAGTTGTAAGGTTGCGTCCAAACGAGAGAGCCGGAATTCGATCCCCTCCAGCTTCCGAGCGATTTGTTCCAAATTCAGCTCGCATTTGGCCGCGGATTTCCGGATGCTTTCCAAATTACGCAGTTGTTGCTCCTCTACCTTGGAAAGACAAGCATTGTATTACAAAGAAACAATTAGAATTGAAAAGCCCATTTAATGAGCCTCTTTGCATGCAAGGTGACTTTAAAAAAAGACCCACCCAAGGAGTTTGATGAATTTTCAATAATTCGTAATGGGGCCGTTGCAAGGGTCTGAAATGTTCAGTTTTTTATAAAGAACATGAAAGTACTTGAGCTGAGAAAAAAGATGCCGATTGGTTTCCAATTAAGTCCCACTGTTCCGGAGATGAGATTTTGGCCCAAAATACATTGTTTTGTAGTGACGTCACTACACCCACGATTTTTTGCAACTTTATACGATTGTATCTCCAAAACCGAGACACTTGGAAAAAAAACCAAAGGCACCGTTGTTTTCAGCTTATCAAGTACTATCATTTTCATTATAAAAAACACAAAATTTTAGACCCTTGCAACTGCCCCATTGTTCCAAGCTGGTCGCTCATTGGTTTTTAAATACTTTTCGAAAATACAAAAAAAAAAAAAAAAATTAGTAAATAAATCAGGCATAGTTTATCATAGTTTTTCCCTAATTGTTTGCCACCAAAATGTTATCTTTTGAATCTGAGGAATTTTGAGTTGGTCCTTTTAGAATCACTCTGGTATCACTAAACTCTGAATAAAAAAGGGATGAAAAAGTAAAGAAAAAAACAAAACCGAACAAAATATCTGGAATTTGTACTAGGTCAATCATTATGTTTAAAATTACGTGAAACTCACCTAAAATGATTACAATTTTGAAGCTGAACTGATTTTAGATTCTCTGTGTACATTTTCAATCTAGAAAAATGTGTTGAAAGTGGTTTATGTGAATAAAATTCAGTCCTGGAAGAATTTTAAACGATAACCTAAGGCACTCTTAACTTTCTGATTTTTGACCGCCAAGTCGGTCCCAGTAAAAAGAAATGGTTTTGAACGTAAAGTTCCTAAAAATATTTATTTTCCGCCGATCAGAGACAAATAGAGGCCCAGCACAAAGCTTGCGACAGGTGTCCACTTTTCTGGCTCAATTTTGGTCGGAACTCATCGAATCAACAGCCAACAGTCGCCTACTGTTGACTGATGAGCGCGTGGTTTGCATTCGCCAAGCAAAACCTGTTTCCGTTTCCGGGACCACGGATTAATCACAGCCTTTTGTTGAGCTCACCACTCAACAGTTGGCTACTGTTTATCGTTGCAGTCGCGGTGACTCCCGAACAAAACTGTGACCGCTAAACTTGTTTCACTTTTCTAATAACACGGGAAGCATCCGGTGTGGTGAGTCTCTATTTTTCTCTACCGCCGATCACTTTTTAAAGGTCAAAAGAAGGCATTTCAGATTCAGATCGATTCAATTTTTTTTTTTTCAAAATTTCCTGCGAATGTCCTGGGGATTTTGAACGCCAATTTTATTCTCCGGGGTCATTTCTATTAGAGTCCCTATATACTATGAGAGTTGCGCCATTGCTGAATCCATTTCTGATTGGCTCTCAGATTTAGGCTGTCAAGAAAGCTCCAATAGACAAATGCTAATGGCGGAGGGTTTGTTTACTTTTCACAAACTCGCTTTCATTACACGTTTCAATTAACAAAGACCGCGGTAATTTTTGTGAATTTTTCCTCTGCTTGAATGTTATTATGGAGAACATTATCTCTTTCAATAACGACCGTTATTGTCGAGAATCTGAACCTATAACCTACAATAAGAGATAGCGAAATAGTGGCAACAGCGCAGAAGCAAATAGCCATCCGCCATTTGCAATTTGCCTCTTGGGGGCTCCATTGATCCGCTTCTTCTTCTTCATTTTGAGAGTCTTGTCGCAACTCTCATAGTATATATATAGGGACTCTAATTTCTATATGGTAGCGGCTCCGCGGCTAGGGCTTTTTGGCAACCCTGTTGCTTTGTCATTTGACTATGCAAAAAGTATCGATTTCTTATAAAGTTTCAGAGGATTCCTTGAAGATCGATACTTTTACGTAGGTTTAAATGGAGATAACCTATTGTTGCCACAACGCGCGCAAGCCGCCACTGCGGTAATTTTGTGCCCATACAATGAGGCCTCTCCGCGCGTCTTGTTATTTAAACGTCGTGAAGAATACTAACTCGCATGAAGTAATGAGAATTTAATTCGTGAGAGTGTGAGATGAGAGGGGAGGAGGGTACGGATAGGTCATGATACTTTTGCGATATCTTGATACAAATTGAAATCAGTCTCCTCGATGTTGCCGGTTTTCCAGGAAAATATGAGACTCCCTGTGTCTAAGAAGAGTTAGGTAAGCCACACGGAGAAAAAAAATGCAGTTATAAGAACTGAACTTCGGCTCATATGGAACACCGAGGTGTTCGGTTACAGTAACCAAAGTTTTCGGTAAGTGTGACTAACACTATGACTCACATTTCGTTCCTACTGAACCACTTCGATACTCCTAACTAAGGTTCGGTACTCACAACTGAAAACTTCGGTTACTGGAACCAAACACCCATAGGCGTAGCGTATCAGGGGCTAGGGGGGAGCTATAGCCTCCCCACTTTTTTTGGGTGGAGGGACTAAAATATTATGGAGGGGCTATAAAAAAAGAAGGTCTTCACTTTTTAGCCCCCCCCCGGGCCCCCCCCCCCCTACTTTTTTTTGGTCACGGTACGCCGATGCAAGCACCCTCGGTGTTCCATAAGAACCGAAGTTTTCTTTTCTTCGTGCAGGGGGAAACAAGTCATCTAGTGAGATCCAATTTGCAATCTATCGCTGATTTCTTGCGAAAATAGCACTGTACTCGCAGTGTTTTAGTGGCCCTGGTTTTCGAAAATGGCCTAATTTTTTCGACAGTAAATAAGTTTCGGCAAAGTAGGGCAAGTGAGGAAGTTCCTCTCTTTTAGAGAAGGGAATAAAAGAAACCGTCAACCGTTCCTTAAATCAAGCTTGTGACTCTCCATAGAATTGTACGATTGAGCCACAATTTTTAAAAATTTCTCATCGAAGAATAGCATTAATTCAGGGCTGCCGTTTTGCGTATAATCAATGCTACTTTTCTACTCACCGATGATTTCACCGGCTGAGAAAAGATTACACAGTTCAGTTCAGTGTATTGCTGTAATGAACTAAAATACTCGCATCTGTGATCTTTTCTCAAGCGGTTGAGTCGTCGATGACTTTAAAAAACTTGCGAATATTTTAATTAAGTAACGGAGTTTCCGCCGATTAAGGAAAGATTACGGATCAGAGTATTTTCGTGCATTACAGTCATACACAGAACTGTGCTGTGTAATCTTTTCTCAACCGGTGGAATCATCGGTGAATAGAAAAATAGCATTGATTACACGCAAAACGGCAGCTCTGCATTATAGTCGTAAATTGGGAAGTAGTTAACTATTCGTACGCGACTGTGCCGTTTTAGTATATCTTAACAAATGAAGGCGCTCTCATGAAACTTTCATGATGAAAGTAAGAAACAATTTCCGACCGAGAAGCGAGATTTTCCAGGAGTATTTTAATCGGTCACCTGGAGCTGTGCGTCGACACTACGTTGATTTTACGCTGACATATTTTGTCTCGGACCCCCCCCCCCCCCCTCCAATACACCTGAACAATTAGCTCGGTCGAATTTAACGACTTAACGTGTCCTTTTTCAATTCCATGGGCGGAGCTAGCAATTTGGCAACTGTGCGGATTATTCACATTTGAATGAATGAGAAACAATCGATTAGAAATTGGGCCATGGCCTCCTCAATTTAAGAATCGATTGTTTCTCACACAATCAAATGGATAGAATCCACTGTTGCCAAATTGCTAGCTCCGCCCATGTTCAATTCGGCTATTCAAACCCTGCGGCGGCTCGTAAATTTCAGAATTGGTGAGGCAACAAAAGCAATGTCACCATGTGGGGGAGGGCAGAGGCGAACTGACCCACCGGGAAACCGGGAATTTCCCGGTGGGCTGCAGCCCAATTTGGGTCAGCCGGGCCGTGGGAGGAAGAAAAGGGCGGAAAGAAACGGAAGGAGGGAAAAGAAGAGAGAAATATGGACATCATAGAAAAGACCAGCTTTATTAGAGCTCAGGCCCTTTGGTCCAATCAAAGAGGGGGGAAGGTGGAGACGGGTCTTATAACGTTGATGACGCACAGCTCTAGGTATGTGACTAGAAGATCCCGCAATTCGATCGGGAAATTGTGTCTCACTTTTATGGGCGCGCCTTCATTTTTTACGGTAGACTAGAACGGCGCAGGCAAGTACGAATAGTTAACTACTTTCCAAATTCCAACCAACCATAAACGCTATCCGATTCAAATAATGCCAAAGAGGCAGTCTGAATCTTGCAAAAAGGCAGAAAAATCACCGCCGATTTAAAACCACGAAGAAAACCTAACCTACGTACATCACGCAATAATATAGCTGACTGTTGACTATTGTTTCGATGCCTCCTGACCTAAGAGCTAGAAAATTGGACCCCTGTCATTCCTAAGCTTTGCTCTGGGTCTCTATTTGTCTCTTTGTAGACCCCATGCAGGGGCCAAATAATGTTTGAGCCTTATTATGATTCTTCTCATAGATGGCTGGTGCGTACTTTACGAGGGATTTAAATCTCTCATAAGCGAACACCAGTAATCTACCGATGACCGCTCGTACCTAAGTGCCGAAAATTCCCTACTTCATTTGGCCCCAGTTTTCGTTTCCGGGAAGGTTAGACTTTCGAAACGCGATTTCTATTCATCCAATATATTTTCGTTACCTACTTACCGATGGATCTTTAGCGTTCGAAGTGACAGCGGCTGCTCCCGCCACTGCTGTCGAGATCTTGAGTCCGGCTCCGACGGCGCTCAGCTCAGGTTTGGTCAAGAATCGCAAGTCACCACTTTTACTCGTCACCGAACTGCAACAACTTGTGAGTATCACCAACGTCATCGCGAGAACACTTCCGATCCCGGTGACACTGCCGAAAGCGGGAAACGCGGCGGGTATTCTGAGGGACGTCGTCGAAGAAAGCGCGGGAAACGAAGAAAACGCGGGAAACGAAGAAAACGCGGGAAACGAAGAAAGCGCGGGAAATGAAGAAAACGCGGGAAACGATGAGACGAAAGCGAAGTAATCGGTGGCCGAGGCCGGGCCCGGGCCCGGCGGCGGAGTCCGAGCAGCTCGGTGGTGGTGGTTCCGTCCGTCACCGCCCATATCGCTCGCTCTACTGTTTTAATTTCTCGTAATTCCTCTCCATCCTCCTTATCCCCCTTGAAGGGAGTCGGGACTGGACTGGATGTGACGGGACGGGGCGGGCTTCGGGAGTTCGGGACACTCTCAGGAGCAGGAGCAGGGCCCGGGTCCCAGCTACGGGGGCCAATGTTGTGGAGGCTGTGAAGTGAAGGCTTCGAAGGCTATGAGGCTACTGTTGTGTGTTGTGTGTCGGTCGTCACTCATCAACTCGTTGGTCTGCCCTGTGCTCTGTGCTAGTGCCTCAGGCCTCAGCCTCATATCGCCCGCCTCAATCGCTCGTACTCCCGAAAGCTCACCCGCGTCACCCATCGTCGGATCATACACCGACCCGCGGCCGCGTCGCACTCTGGACCGGTGTATAGGTTTGTCCTGGACACTTGCATGAGCGCCGGGAAGGGGGCGAGCAGTAGCGTCCCGTGTATCTGGCAACGCTGTATGTGGTCGATTTAAACGCATGAAAAAGGTCGATCTAATGGAGGTGCATAGTGCACACCCTGCATGGGTTTAAGTGGACGAAATGCAGCGGTGCCAGCTTACACGCGACGCTACTGGGGGTAAGTTAGGCAGTTGCCCCCCTCCCCTCCTTGGAAATTGAATTGATGAAATTAAAAAGCTAAGGAAGGACAGAAAGAAAGGAAGGAGAAAGGACGAAAACATACAAGTGAATGGAAGAATAAAAGGAACGAAGAAAACGAAGAAAGAGAGAAACGAGGAAAGATCTGAACAGACGAAAAAAGAAAAATAGAAAAAAATGAAAAACAAATAATATTGAGTTTTGTATTGTTTTTGTTTTTGTTTTTTTATAATTAAATTGCTAAACAGCTGATGCTATGAATTGCTTGGAAAATATTTTCATGACCCGAATAAACACAACTGGAACAATCGATGTATCGTTTTCATCACGTTTGAATCTACGTAAAAGTATTGATTACCTCGGCATTTGCCGCCTGAGAATCGATTCTTTCCCATGTCGCCTTGTGGAGGAAGGTTCGATGTATCGACGTTTTCACAAGCCACCACTAGTTATCGCGTCCCTAAAAAAAAGGGTTAGCAAATTTACCCTCCCCCCTCCCCCGGAAAATTTCTGCCAATGCCGATGCCTATAGATGCAAGAAAGGGCTTTTGTTTTTTCTTCAACCCTTTAAGGACCAGGTTAGTTCAAGAGAACGCAACTCCTCCGTTTCTAGAGGGAAGATAGTTAACTGTTCGTACTCGGTGGAGTTGGAATTGCCTATCCGACGAATTAAAGGCGCCCAACGAGATCTTATCAGTTGCAGCGTTTTCATCTATATTTGCATTTATCTGGAATGAAGACTTAAACAATGTGAAGTAGACCAGAGGAGTAAAACGCGAATAAACACGGGCTTGGTCCATAAGGGGTTAAACGCATTAATCTTGTCGATGTTCTTTTGCGAAAACCAAGAAAACCTAATCTCTTTAAGCTTTAAAACTGATAATTGAACTTATTTTTTAGTAAAATGTTGCCATTTATTGCTTACGAATCACGATCTTAATTTATGTGCATGAAATGATGTCCGGGGACGTTCCTTACTTCAATACACTGTGTGCCGCACCATTCTTTCTCTCATTAGCCCTCTCTCACCCCCAAAGGGCCTCGCTGGAGGCCGAAGTTCATATCGGCGATTGTTCGTATGTCATTTTGATGAACTTATAACGCCTGCTCAGTAGCTCACTGCTCACTGCTCACCCGACCCCCGGTGGTGCCGGATCAAACGGGAGAATGCACTGGCGGATCTCTCTTTCCTCTTTCCTCATTAGAAGGCGTGTGTTAGAAAAGGATAGATCAGGGTAGTCGCGTGATTTTCGCCCTCTCTTATTTCCTTTTCTAACACATCCGTTTAAATGGAGAGAGAGAGAGGGAGAGAGAGAGAGAGAGAGAGAGAGAGAGAGAGAGAGAGAGAGAGAGAGAGAGAGAGAGAGAGAGAGAGAGAGAGAGAGAGTGAGTGAGAGTGAGAGTGTGAGTGAGAGTGAGAGTGAGAGTGAGAGTGAGAGTGAGAGTGAGAGTGAGAGTGAGAGTGAGAGTGAGAGTGAGAGTGAGAGTGAGAGTGAGAGTGAGAGTGAGAGTGAGAGTGAGAGTGAGAGTGAGAGTGAGAGTGAGAGTGAGAGTGAGAGTGAGAGTGAGAGTGAGAGTGAGTGAGAGGGGGAGGGAGAGAGAGGGAGGACAATTTCTTTGATCCGCCAGTACAGAATGTCATCGATTGCACCAGGAATTCTGCAATCAACCGCGGGTGAGGGGGGGCATTATTAGCTAGGTACAGTCGGCGAATGTCGGTACATGTCATTCGACTCCTTAGATTTTGGCTAAGGTAGGCAACCTGCAATACTTATCAGCATTGCAGGTTGCCTACCTGTATCAAAATCTAAGGTGTTGACTGCGACATTATTTAATTCGCCGACTTTTCCTATTATTTCCCGTTTCTATAATTTGTTTCCTATTTCTCAGATTGATTCAGGGGTAGTTGAGCTTAGAGAGGGGGGGGGGGGGGGGGGGGTAAATCTCCGTCTTACAATTTTGGCGAAAATTCCTCTTATTTCTAAAAAAATGGAATGTATCACCAGAAATTCCTCAGTTTTTTAAACATTCAATTATTTATTTTCCCTTCCTCTATTCTAAAATGTCTTAGCTATCTCCAGCAAACCGGGAGGGTGCCCCCCCGGTAAAAGATGTAATATTTTCTTCCGTACTCGACTCCAGACCCCTCTGCTTGCGAGAGAATTTATTTTTGAGAACCTAACAGTTTTGCCCCCCCCTCCCGTTTGTAATTAGGTAATAAGATTTTTTCCCCCTTCCTTTTCAAATTCGTTTTTTGCACGTTTTTACAAGTCTTCAATTGCCTCAGTATACTATCAAAGAACTTATTATTAGATCAAAAGTACATCGGAAGACAATGAGCTTCAATGCGCTTCAAGCTCCAGGGCCTCAGCCTTGACTTCGTGTGGTAATCTATTATTCTCTTGCAGATTATCCCTTGCCTAAAGCAAATGAGCTCACGTAAACCAATTTTGATACAAATTAACCTCTTCTTATATTTTTTGATGTTTCAGGCGGAGCTTTTGAATCTCCGAGAAGAGTTGGTCGAGGCAAAATCTCAAAATGATAATTTGAATCGTGAATTGCACATGCTTCTCGTGCAGCTGCACACAACTCAGCTAGGCCGATTAGATGAAGATAATTCTGCGATAATTAAACAAAGGCTCGAAAGTGATTTGGCTCACCGATCACCAACACATAGAGCGCTTATCACTGGTTAGCATCTTGTACTTTCAATTTTTATTTTGAGGAAAGTTTTTCATTTTCAAATGCAACACAAACTGCGTCAACTTCGACTTGTATTGTTACTTGCATGACACAGTCTTTTAGTTGTAGGAGAAATTTCATCAAGAAAGCAACATTCATAACTAAACGACAACAGATTGGACAAACCAAGAATTTTTGTATGCATAAAGGACGCCACGTTCAGTAGCGTCATTTTGGCTCCAAGATTTCTGGTCAAAATGTAAATTTTTTGCTGAAAATGCAGGAAGCATGAAAGTACAAGAAAGGGAGGTAGTAATGTGTGCATTGTGAAGGCTGAAAGTAAGGGGTCAAAACAGAGTCAACTTTTTCAGTGGCGGCTCGTGCAATTTGGTAACAATATTTTGCTTCCATTTGATTCTATTTAAAATAATCGATTTGATAATGAAGCAGTGATTCATCTTCATTCAATTGTTTTACATTGAGTCTAATAGAGGAAAAACGTTGTTGCCAAATTGCACAAGCCGCTACTGAATTGTTTGCCATTTATACTATGTTTTGGGAAATAGAAGGAAAAAAAAACTTTCAAGCAAACACCTTTTTGTTTTCCCTTTTTTTTTTTTTTTTGTCCTCAAAACTGAAACTTATCTAAATTTAGATTAGTAGAGAAAAACACCTTTCTTTAGCTTTTTACGTCAAAAGAAGCAGGAGTAAGTAAGTAATGTTCAAAAATCTAGTATGACCCTTATGATTGATCAATGTTTTTATTTTTCAGGTGGCAAGGTTGACAATATTGTTATCTCTTTAGAAAATTGGAAACGGTATTTGATGGCAGAGAATGCTGCCTTGCGGAATAGTCTAGTTACTTTACAAGCAGAAGTTTGCGGTGCAAGACTTGCAGCTCGATATTTGGACAAGGAATTAGCCGGGAGGTAAAAGCATTGTTGATTCGACACATTAAGTGAGATTAATAATTCTTGAACATTTTTTTTATTTTTATTTTATTTTAACCTTTCAACAAGTTGCCTTTATTTTTATATTCTCATATTTTTAGAGAAATAGTGAAGTATTCTTCCAATTTTTAAAGGAATTTTAATTTCATCAAAATTCTCAAATGGTTCTTGAATTTAAAAAAAAAAAAAATAAATCACAATTGTTCCTCAAATATGATTATTGATTTATTTCAAACTTTTCTGTACTCTCCTTCGGTTTTCAGAATTCAGCAACTCCAACTCCTCGGCCGATCTGACATGAATACAGAATGCAGAGATAAGTTATGGAGTCAACTAGAAGCAGAAATATTATTGCAACGGCATAAAACTGTACAAAGGGCAGTGAGGCAGCAGACGGTAAATTGAACATTCTCATTGATTGTGTTTACATAGTCAACGAAATAAGTACTGTCAGTCGACTCCTTATTTTGGTTTAGGTAGGCAACCTGGGATACTTAACACAATGAATTGAAGTATTGTAGGTGGCCTACCTTGCCAAAACTGACAGTATTTAATTTGCCGACAGTACTGCTAAGTTTTATGGCCAAACTGATATCTATCAATTTATTGATTTATTCAGATCTTTATAAATCATTCATTTGATTTCAATGGCTCAACAACTTACAATGGGTCTGTTGCAAACTTTTGTTACAGCGCTATAGAGTGATCAATCTCATGTGAAATCGCGTGAAAAGTCCATTCGTGGCAGCAGAAAGTCATAAAATGCAAGAACAAACTCACAAGAGGCATTTAACTGAAATCCAAGATGGCGGTAAAATATCGAGCAA
The DNA here is from genome assembly GCA_011764245.1 of Trialeurodes vaporariorum. Taxonomy (NCBI): domain Eukaryota; kingdom Metazoa; phylum Arthropoda; class Insecta; order Hemiptera; family Aleyrodidae; genus Trialeurodes; species Trialeurodes vaporariorum. Next base: position 55,082,135 of record VMOF01000001.1, read on the forward strand.
CCTGTATGCAAGATCGATTGAATTACTGGCCCAAAGTAATTTATATTTGTGAAAATAGAAAGTCAGTTACCTTACTAGATAATCATCTGAAGAACGTCTCTGCAAAATATTCCGTCAATAACTTCAAATATAAGGCTGAAAGTACCAAGAAATGAAATATCGCATTTTGATTCAAGAATCAATTTACGGTATTCCATTTTTTGGTACTTTCAGCCTTATTTTTGAAGTTATTGACGAGATATTTTGCAGAGACGATCTTCAGATAATTATCTAGTAACTGACTCTCCGGTTTTTCAAATATAAATTACTTTCGGCCTTTAGTTTGACATTAATTGAACGGTAGCGCTCTGGTGGCAGAAATCGACACTGAACGCTGAAGAATCGCCACTGTAATACTTTTCAAAACTGCATCAATTTTATCAAATAATGATAATTTTTTTTAGCTTTGCCTTTTTTCCACTACCTTTATTAAAAAATTGCAATCTCTGTGAATTAAAAATTTTCAGATAAATTCAACTCAACCTCCTTCAAGCATAACTAATGTAATAAGAACTGTGACTTTGAAGAGAGAGGCTTTCAGCGAATTGGGCATTTCAGTTACTGGCGGGAAAGAGCACGGTGTCCCGATCCTGATATCTGAGCTCGAACCGAAGATGGCTCAAGGTCTCTATGTCGGTGATGCAATCCTAAGTGTGAATGGAATAAATCTTGCTCAAATGACACATCAAGAGGCCGTCGATTTATTAAATAAACAAGTTGGTACAATCAAGCTAAGCGTCCAGTATCTCAGCAACTCAGATTGTGATGATGACGATAATGTTAGTGTTAACGATAATGAATTGAGGCGATTGAGGTAAGTTTCTAATTTTTTTAAAAAAAAAATTGGAAGATTGTTTTTCTCTGTTCATGTTATAACAAGAGAAACGGATAAATTAATTGTTCCAAAGTTGTCAGAGCGTTGACATGGGAAAAAAAAAAAAAAAGAAAAAAAAAAAAGAAAGAGGCATCGAGACAAGAGAGAGAGAAAAGATTGTGGAGAGACGCACAATCTGCCCTAAAAAAATAAAACAAAACAAAAAAACAAAAAAACAAAACAAAAACAAAAACAAGAAAAAACAAAAAACAAAAATCAAAAAATTTCAAGAGCATACCAGTCCTTACAAGCATAACGAACGCAGGTTTGGGCGGCTGGACTTTACTACTTCTACTACTACTACTTTTTCCAAGTTATCGCTTCGTTCCTCCCCTCATTTAATATCAACCTATCAACCACGCACAAGAGAAATGATAGCTTGGTTTATCCCTTCCTCGAGAAGAAGTGGTACACATGTGTGCCTTTTTATGTAACGTGGGATTCAATGGACCAATATATGCCCACTGGGTTGTTTTCAACCCACTGGTTGTGTTATTTTTGAACCACTTTCAGTCAACTTGGACCAATATTACTCAAAAACCAATTTAGGAAGTTTTTAGCTTGTATCATTTAGCTGGAATTTTCTGTTTTTTTTTTGTCTTCCCATTTTTTTAGTTCTCTAATTGTGTTTTTTTTTTTTAGGAAAACACCTAAAAATTTCAAAGAGTTCCGGGCATATAATAAATAGGCACTTTGCAAACAGTTGTGTGACCTATCAAAGTTCTTAAAATATTGTCCTCTTAACGGTCCAAAAGAATTATAAAAAAATAAGTATGTAGATTCTAAGAATCTACTTAAAACTCAAATCTCAAAATGCATGCAAGAAAGAGTTATTCAATTTTTTGACATTTTATGGAAAAGAAACGTCGTGCAAGTTAAGTTACCTAGTGACTAGGATGAGCCTGCATATCTTTAATTAAGTTCAGTAGTTTAAAAAAAAAAAAAACATCGACAACAACAATGAATTTGGAATGTAAATAAAAAAAATATATGTACTGTAGGAGTTTCTAGACCTTGTCACTCCTTTAAATTTTCTTTTTGAATTTCAATCAAGTATTTTGATTTTGTCAGAAGCATCCAACAATAGATGAAAATCATCATCTAATTATATTCAATTGTTTCTTTACAGGTATGGTTATTTTAGTGAAGAAGACGAAGAGAAAATTGAAGAATATGTCAGGAAAATCACTTCTACAACACCAACTGCTCCCCGAACTCCGGAAACAGATCATAGGTTAGTTTTAGTTCTATGAGTGTATCTTAATCTTTACACATCACAATACAAGTCCATTTTATAATACATTCGGCTGTGTTCTAACTATTTACATTGTGACATCCATTATTAAGTACAAAATTTATCGTTGGCTCCTATAGAATTTCTGGAGGTGATTCCATGGCAAACTCCCGACAATTTTAATCCGATAGATGGCGTTACTTGTTGCTGGCTCTGAAAATAGCTGTTTTTTGGCGGTTTTCGGATGTTTTCCCTGAACAGACAAATATTAGACAAAAAATCGGAATGTCAGCACCTGCTTAATTTTTTGCTTGATTTTTTGAGCCATAAACGGGCCAAATTGGTTCTAAAATAAAGGCATAACTATGTAAAGAAAAATCATGTGTAATTTGGAGTTGTATCAGTAAAGATTACAGATTTCTGTTTCACCTGTCATCTTTACTGATACAACTCCAAATTACGCACGATTTTTTCTTTGCATAGTTACGCCTTTATTTTAGAACCAATTTGGCCCATTTATGGCTCAAAAAATCAAGCATAAACTGAAGCAGGTGTTGACATTCCAATTTTTTGTCTATTATTTGTCTGTTCAGAGAAAACAGCCAAAAACCGCCAAAAACGGCTATTTTCGGAGCCAGCGACAAGTAACACCATCTATCGGATTAAAATTTTCGGGAGTTTGCCATGGAATCACCTTATAGCATCCATTATTAAGTACAAAATTTATCATTGGCTCCTATAGAATTTCATAAAAAATAATTCTTAAAAAAAAAGTAATTCTATCATGAATGTAGAAATATCAATTTTGTCTCTTTTAGTTTTGTGGGTGTAAACTGAAGAATGTTCTGCGTTTGCTTCAAACTTTGAGTTCTTACAGGGTGGACAGCTACATGGGCAGATACAGGAATTTTTCTGTCTCTCTCTCTCCTCCCATTTGAATACGTGCGTTAGATAAGGATGGAGGTAGGGGCTAAGGTCATGTGAGTCATGTGATGGCCCTCTACGCTGTCCTTCTCTAACTCATGCGTTCAAATGGAAGGAGAGAGAGAAAGACAAATTCCTGTATCTGCTCATGGACAACTATAAATGGCTCTGAAACCTAAAGAAATTGTCAGAATTGAAGAATAGACCGTTACCTGTTTGTTATTGTTGATATTACTAAGGCCCACTCATAAAAGGTAAAAAACAAGTGTCTAATATTTTGTGATGAACTACACCTCTTGCAAATTTGATCAAAATCAGAGGCATTGTCACCGTAAGGGGCTCATGTTACATGTGTTGGATTTGCGTGAAGGAAGATAACCTAAATGTTAATGGGAGGTAAGGTTGAAGGGCATATAGCAGTCAAAAAATTGTCTCCCTCTATTGAATTCGAATGAACCCAAAAATTTTACCGAGCAAAGCTAATTAGGTCAAAAAAATTTCCTGAAAGTTTCGTGAGGCTGGTTGCATACCATGCCCCTGAAAAACGCAAAAAAACCAAAAAATTGAATCTTTTTGGGAACAATTTTTCTGATGATCTAGAATAGCTAGAGACCTGCAAATAGGCTCAACATAATCAGCATAGTTTGCTGAATGATTCCATGCATTGGTTTTACATTATTCTAACTCAGAGTATTTTATTTTAATTTTTTTTTTAAAAACATTTTTTTCTTGTTTTTTCTCATGTTCAAATTTATTTTACATTGTAAATAATGAGAGTCATGGTAAATCCATGCATGCAATCATGCTCCATAAAATTCTACACACTTTAAAAAAAAAAAAAAAGAACCAGAGGTCTCTAGCTATCATAGAACCTGAGAAAAGTTGATTCTAAGTTTGGAAAAGAGTAAAAATCCAACCGTCTCCAAAGACGCAAAATAGGTGTTGGGCTTCAAAAAAAACAAAAAAAAGAAAAATTGACAAATTAAATGGAAACAAATGAAAATCGACTGGGATGTGCCCTGAAACAAAGGTTCGTCAGTCCTACTCGTCAAGCAAGTTTGGCATGGTGTACTAAAAGACTCATCTCCTATCAGCAAAAACTGGTCGATATTCGCTGGAGTTTTATATAGGAGGAATCAATAAAGTCTTGTCTTAAATTCTTATCTTCTTTTCTTTCTCTGAATTAGCATCAAGCTAGTTTTTTTACTGCTTAAAAGTCATTTAAACGCCATGATTTTTTCTCCAGTGTTTCAGAAAACAATATCAGCGATGAAATTGTCTCTGACCAAGGGACAAGCCATGAAGAGAGTAGCAATCCATCCAAGGCTACAAGCAATGATGATTACTATGGAGTAACAACGCTTCAAAAAATCTTCCGAAGTCTATCCCCGCGAAGCAGCAGCAAAGACGAACTCAAGTGCGAAAGCTCAAAACCCACAGAAACTGAAATAGGGAACGGGAATGCCAAAGAAAACCGCTCGACCACTGCAGTGACATCCAATCCCAACTCGAGATCAAACTCTGACTCAAAAGATACGTCCAAATTAAAATCGGAGCCTTTGAAAGTGGAAATTGAAACATTGAACGGCGCGTCCAGCAGGTCTGACCAATGGATGCAAAATTCTAGCGGCGAAAGCCCAATATTAACCTCGAGTTCTTTAGACTGCATCAGTTCTGATTCTGATGCATCTGACAAAAGATCTACAGTTGAACAAGAGCATGCAAAAATTGAGAAGTACGAGAGATCAATGCGCAGTTATTCCCGTGAAGACGGAACAAAGCTTAAAAGTGATAATCAGATCCATTTTTCAAAGCACTCTAAAAACTGTGCTAAACAAGGTAGTTACTCAAGAGGGAAAAGTTATAGTCGAAGTATATCGGCTGATAATATGAATGAATCCAAAAAGTATGTTCCCTATTCGGCAGCATGCTTAGAAAATGTTCATAAAATTAGGCTTGCATCAATTGCCTCCAAACATAGACATGTTTCTAATTCAGTGCCTGAAAATACTCAGAGACAAAATGTTACTAATGCCACTGGCTCAGCTGAAAAGTCTGAATGTTGTTCTTCAAAAAGAACGTCCGTAGAAATTTTAAGTCCAGACGACAATAGTAATCTGTACAGGTTAGTAGAAAGCAAAAATGATAAAGTAGTCAAAAGTGCCTCTGGCGAAAGTGGTGGCGTTTTAAGGAGTCGTAGGAGCAGTGAGCTAAGCAATCCTGATGAGAAAAAATTGAACAGTGTTTCCAAAGATTCCTCAGAAAAGCTGTATCTTTACAACAGCTTGAATGATCCCAGTTTTGGTACACCTGTTTAGTTCCAAAGCAGGTATCAGAACTGGCCTTATGATGGGTCTCATCAGTCAGTCAATCATCTAACGTGATTCTTCTGATGATTGACTTTTCGAATTTTTCGTTATACGTCATCAAGGCAGTCATAGGATGAGAAGTCCAATATTTTTAATCCATTGCTTTTCTTTTTTGTCCTCTAAAATTCATGTGTCTGAAATTTTTCCAACTCAGGCAAGTTTGAATTCAATTCTTTGTTAATACTTTGTTTTCCATTCCACAAGAAAATTCACTAATTTTTCCCTGGTTGCTTCGACATCTTGTTTAAGTTGCTGTTAGAGCAACTTTATTTTGATTATGGAATACTGACAAATAGTGTTGCGCTAGCTATGAAAAATGCATCAGTGAATGGTTGATTGGCAAAGAGTCTAACCTTGTTGTAAACCAACTGCTCACTGATGCGTTTTGATATGTGTTTATGTGAGTAGGCACCTCAGCCTATCAAAATGCGTCTGCTCTAACTGAGTTTTACCTCCTAAAACCTTGTAGCCTGTTACACTCAGAGACAAATAGAGACGGAGCACTAACTGCCTGCAGCAGAGGCACTCTGTATTCTTGCGGATTCAACAAAACAACGGTCAACGTCGCATGGTGTTGAATGGTGAGCACCCTCCTCTTCACTTCCCGCCCATCCCCGTGTGTTTTCTGGATGTCACCATTCAACACCATGCGACATCAAAAGGTGTTGACAGTTGTTTTACATGTTATTTTGTTGAATCCCCAAAAATTCAGTGTGCCTCAAATGTTCCCTATGTATTTTAGCGTAGTGCTCCGTCTCTATTTGTCTCTGGTTACACTTACAGTCAGCGAATCAATTAATGTTAATTGATGTCTTAGATTTTGGCTGAGGTAGGCCACCCGCAGTGCTTGAATTCATTGTGACAAGTATCGCAAGTTGCCTACCTGATTCAAAATCTAAGGAGTCAACTGACATTATTTAATTCGTTAACCGTACATCCAAAAACTTTTGTTGCCATCATTCTGTGGAAACGTGAGCAGTATTTTTTGTTTTCCAGTAAAATCTTAAAATCGTTTTGATTTTTATTTATCATGGACATGAAAGGAAGATATAATTTACCAAAACTGCATTTTGAATTTTTATTATAATTTTTTAACTTCTCTGCTTGCAAAAGTTGAAAAGATGCTGCATTGCTTCATATTTTCATTTCATTGCTATCATTCCATCATTCTTTTAAATAGGTTGTGATTTATTCCCATTGAAACCCTTTCTGGAAAAAGGGCCCATAAAACAAGATGTGTGCTTTTCAGGCTAAATGATGTGTTTTTTTATTCTCCGGAACGCGCGCACCGGTGCAGCTCCAGTGCACCGAAGTGTTTTTTTATTAGCGGTGCAATGCACCTGGAGCTGCTCCGGTGCAAGTTCCAGTGTATCGGAGTTGAAGACCGATGCACTAAAGCTGGAGCTCCGGAGCTTCTGCTCGTGACCGGTGCTGCACCAGACAGCTTCGGAGCAGCTCCAAAAGCTCCGGGTTATTGCACCGGTGCGAATTCCGCAGAATAAAAAAACGCTTCAAAAGTATTCATTAAACCACAATGCTGATTTAGAAAGCGTAAACTCTTTGTTTCATGAGCCCCTTTTTCTGGAAACGGCTTCCATTGCATTTGTCGACATTAAAATGTTTTGATATCGAATTGTGAATCTTTAATTAAGAACACCTTGTGCGCAGGAACCCTAGATCAAAAGCCGAACAGATTTTTGTGACTGCTGATCAAATACTGTAGAATCCCGTTAACTCGAATCGTCAGGGACCTCCAAAAAAATTCTTGTTAACGCGATTTTCGAGTTAGCCGATTCTTATGGAAGTTTCATGGGTCCGCAAAAAATTCAAGTTAACGCGATTTTTGGGTTATCCGAGGTCGAGTTAAGGGGATTCTACTGTAGCTCATTTCATTGTTTGAGTCCCTTGATGAAAAACTATGTAGGAGCACAGTCATCTGTAGGGATGTGCGGATCTGAAAATTTTTTGATTAAAAAATGTCAAATCCTACCGATTGCCGCAATGCAGATGGCAGCGCGGGAGTTATCTACTTGCTGGCCTATAGTAATTTTTTGCAGTGTTTCACATGTGCGGAAGCAAATGCAAGTCTGGCGAAGAGAACAAAAACCCTAACTAATGGAGATCGGTCTTTATTTAGTAATTAATTAAAATCATCCAAGTATGGGAAAGCACTCTGATCCAAAGAATTTATTTCCCCACCTTACATGTGTTTGTTTCTTTTTAAAACAAAGAACACATTGTTGTTTTGTGTTTCATTGAGATTTTGAGAAGCCCTCTTTTTAAAATGAAATGTCCGTTTTATCTTCTTGAATCGAAATTCATTTCTGAATCATAAAGAATGGTACTTAAGCCTCACACTTTAAAAGAACTTTTCTCGTATTTTTACTGCAAGGAGATTTCTCCATCTTACATTTTATTTTTTATTTTCAAAACAAAGAACACACTGTTGTTAAGTGTTTCTTGGGGAATATGAGAATCCTTCATTTTACAATGAAATGTCTGTTTTATCTACTTGAATTAAAATTCGTTGCTCAGTCAATTATAAAGAATACTTGAGCCCTGCACTTTAACTGAACTGTTCTCATATTTTTACTGTGTATTTTGATTCCAAATAAAAAAATTGGATTTGCACACCCCTATAGTCATCTCACTTCATGTAATTTGAAAAGAGTCCACCGTATTAATGAAATGAAAGGTTCAGTTGAATGGTGGATTAGCAGGTTTTCTGGCACTTTCCCTTAATTCTTCACCATCAATTGCCTCTTTTTGCAAGCCATCAGCCGTCACTTCAATCTCTTAGACTCTTCCTCTTTCCCTCTGTGAAAGCCTCAAATCATCAACCTATCAAAACTCGTTAAGGAAACACCTGTACTCTCTTTTTTTTTTTTTTTTTTTTTTTTTTTAAAGGATTCCATTCATAGTATAGCATGCGAGTTGAAGTAAAGAGGCTCTTGCTAACTGTTGCTAAAAGTAATTGAATAGTTAATTCTTGAGTAAAATCCAGCGAAAATTACGATAAACACATTGAAAAATTTACGACACTCACTCACAGACTCACAAAATTACTTTGAAAGTTAAGGTGTAATGCTGGAGCTATGCTAATGTCATGGGAGATTCTTTTCTAATTTGTCACTCTCTCTCTAGAAACATACTGAGGAAAGCCTCAAGTTCCAGTAAACTTCGGATTATCCAAACTAATATTAATGTGGTAGTCGGCCAGTGTGGATAACAAAAAAGTTCCGATAATCCGGAGTCCGTTACTGACAGTCACTACTTTCCGTAAACTGACTGAAAAGTCACTTAAAATACTGCAAACTACTTTAATTTTATACTTAAAACTTTGTGCTTGATATTTACATTTTACGACTGAGTTCGGAGACTGAGACCGGAATCAGACTGACTAAAAAACCGCTCCTTCATGGAAAAAAACTACGGTGAAAATAACCATACGGATACCTAATTTTGGCTCCTGCTAGATGTTATGGTAATGTTAACCAGAAGTATACTATGTTTTGACTAGGTACTAGGTAATGTTACCTGATTGCATGTCGAATTTACTCAAAGTATCGGTAAATGCACCATACTTCTGGTCAAGTTTACCATAACATCTAGCAGGTGCCAAAATCAGGTATTTGTTTGGTTATTTTCACTAATCTTTTTTTTCCGTGTTAAGTATCTCCTTAAGAGAAGTCAACGGACGAAGGCAGAAATCTGGGTTTTGGGTACAAATTGGATATAATGGAAAACGAGAGGGCTGTCTGAGATGTGTCAAGTTCCTTTGTGACCGGCGAGTGAAAGTGAGGAATATGTATCGACAAAAGAGTTCGGATAACCTGGAGTTTACTGTACGTAGGAATCTCCTATGGTGCCTGCTCAGCTTTGCCATTTGGCCATGAACTTTCAAGTAATTTTATGAGTCTGCGAGTGAATTTCATTATTTCCGTTGGTTTTTATGCCAAAATGAGCTAAACTATCGCACGTAGCAAAATTAGCAAGAGCCCCATTTATTGAGTTTAAGAGTGGATTTTGAGACTTTTTGATGCTCTCTATGTGATTTTTGCGTGATTTTAGATCAGAAAAAACCCTCAGTAAAACTTTAGCCAAAGTTTTTAAGGTAACCATTCTGCACCTCTGCATTGCTTCCTTTCCCCGCCTCCACCTTTCCCAATATGGTCAGAGATCGTCAAAAAGCGGTCAAAAATCAGAAAAATATTTTCTCATCAATTTTTCATTTATAAGACTTTAACAAGTCATTTAAATCTATAAATGTCACTGAAAAGTTTTAAACTAAGCGTAAATGGTCGAAGTTATTTAGTGATTTTTTAGTGTACTCGTCATTTTTGCTGGGTTTTACTTAGGAATTAACTTATCAATCGCATTTATTAAAAGTTAGCTGGAACCTGTTGCAAAATATAATAATGGTATGTAGAAACCCTCAAAAATCTGTTGAAATCCATTGCAGTAAATGCAGTGCCTGAGCCAAACAACTTGTGACAATTTTGTTTAAAAGAAATCACACAGAAAATTAACTCCAGCGGGCTGATTATGAAGAGTCGTATTGTAATGCTATCGAGCATGTGTTATTCTTGTGGGTGGTGTCTTTACAATAGGTTTCATTCCGATAGATTCCCTCCCATTTCTCAGGAAATTTGCCGATGACTCCTGAGCTATCAGAGAACTTCCGCAGAGATGGGAAGGTTTCTATCGGAATGATACCACTCATAAGATAACGCCTACTCAATCATTGACTCGATGGCATTACGATATGATCATTCATTATCAGCCTGCAGATTATGAGAGTCTGTTTTCTTTATATCTACAACTAATTTGAACACTAGATTGAGACAAATAATCAAGAAAGGACCTGTGCCGTCATTTCCTTTCCTAAAATTTTATTTCGGCTGGCCGCACATACACCACAAATGTTTTATGCGAAGTATCTTACACATTGTTTCATTGAAAAAAATGCATGGAAAAAAAATAAAATTTGAAAAAATGATTTAGAAAAATGAAAAATGTAATTGTTTGGCTGTAGGTAAAGCCATTTTTTCACCTGCGGACTTGTATGAAATGATTCCTAGCTGGTTGATTGAGTTTTGGAATGATTAAACCCAATGTTGGGGGTAAGAAAGAGCTTGAAGGTTCATGTATCTAATATACCCATTACTTTATTCCATCATAATATTTATTCTCTTGTTTATTCTGTTCATGTATTTGTGTATCCACCCTTGTTTTTACTATTCATATTCTATCCTGTTAAGCAATCTAATTTGATATCGTTTAATGTGATTCTAGTCATTTCTTATTCATGTTCAGTGCAATACATGAAAGATAATTGTCTCTCATCTAATCCCATATTAATACATTATCAAGCCTCTATTATTTTGTCTCGTTCCTGAGCGGAAAGCAATGATCTGCAATTTATTTACTCCGCACAGTTATCTCTTATTACCTGCTTACCGATGGCTTGCAGAGAGTGAAATTTGAGAATGCTCCAAGCTTTTTTACTTGTAATCTTTGATTCATTTTATTAGAAATTTTATGATCATAGGTTGTTTTTTAAAAAATTCTGTGTATATTGGGAGAATATTATCATTTGAACAAAAGATATTTATTTATCGAGGTTAAGTTTTTAATTTTAGGGGTAACCATAACTTGTTACTTGTTTCTAAAAACACAAAGGCATTCAGCCATGTAGGCTCTGTAAATTCCTTATTAAAGTTTTACGCCTATTTTTTCTTCAGTTGAGCGGCACCAGTGCTCTAACGAGAAAAAAAAAAAAACTATTTACGATTGTATTTTTTTCAATTGAGTGATTAATTATTTAGTTACTCACACATTTTCTTAAAAAAAAAAAAAAAAAAAAAAAAAAAAAAAAAAAAATTGAAACTGTTATTAACAAAATAAAATTTAAAATAAAATAAAAATTATTCGTTCGAATTATAAAAAAAGTTCAAATCATGGGTCACCTAAAACATAATTAAGTTTGTTGCATCAACTTATGGTGCCTGTAAATAGAGCATATCCAGTGTTGCTGATTTTGGCTTAACATTCGAAAATTTTACAATGAGTAAAATGGGAAAAACTAGAGGAAAATCCGCAAAACGGCAACACTAAGCATATAATCCAATTGTCAGTCAATATCTAAATGGACTTAGCATAAATCCTCACTGCATTAATAGAGCACCTACCTTACTTTCTGTGTCGGAGCACAAAGAATGATGCCCTATTTGAACTTCATTGGATTTTATTGGTGCTACCCTGCTGGAGAAAAAAAAGGAGGCATGGCCCTGAAGGAGCTGTGAATTCTGTGATTCAAACAGTGATGGGCAAAAATCATATTTTGAATAACCACAAATAATTAACTAACATTATTTGTATTATTCTCATGTTATTCCTATTGGTAAATCAAAGTTTTAACACAACTTACCAGTCATTCATCTTATGACCGATGAATTTGCTGGTGGTGTCAAAACTCCAATTTACTTTTTTTTTTTTTTTTTTTTTTATATTTGGGGTTAAACACGATCTACTGCGTTGACAGTATTTATTGTTTCGGTTACGAGAAGAAGGGGAAAAAAAGTGAATGATAAATGGAAGGGGAAGGAAAGTGGGAGGAATGCAGCCAGTGCTGCCACCTCATGCCTAATAAAGCTATGTTGGATATCGAACTACTTGAAGTTCAATATTGATTCAGACTGATGTCAGTGTAAGATAATAGAAAGGCTTATAAATTATTTTTATAAATAAATACCTGAACCCAGAAATTAGACCTGAGAAGGGGGATTGGTTATTAAGGTTTTAAGTTGATGGACCTCAGAAATAGTATTTTGTATTCTCCGGCACCACTGGTACAAGAAATAGAAGACAACGATAAAGAGGAACACGAATATAAAAGCATATTGGAATAGGTCATGTGCGGAGAATAAATCTGACGATTTGTCTTGGGAAAAGATTTGTTTAGACATGTCTGCAAGATTATGGAGTAGAAAAGTTAAAGACATTATAATGGGGGATCGAATAAGTCGAGGACGTGTAAGCGGGCGAGTCTACGGTAGTGTAGACTGTTATCCAGCAACGAGAGTGCTAAATGATTTGGGTGTTGATGTAATTGATGTATGTATGTAGAATTTAGATGAGTAATAGTTTCCTGTACCGTGGGCATATTAAGGCTTCTGTGGATCAGGTCCACATGACAGTATATCGGAAGATTCGTCAGCTTTCTGAGAAATTTATTTTGAGCGACTTGTAGTTTTTTAATTGAGGAGGGGGCAGCAGTTCCCCAAATTTGAGCTCCGTACGACCATACTGGCTTTATAATGGTTTTATAAATAAGTAATTTATTTGAGAGAGAGAGAAGAGAATGTTTACCGAGAAGCCAACCAAATTTGTAAAGGAGAAGATCTAATTGTTTGCGTTTAGTAACTATATGAGTTTTCCAATTAAGTCTGGTATCCAGGTGAAATCCTAAGTATTTTACAGAGTCTTTAATTGGAACTTGAATATTATCAATGAATAGCGGGGGAATAAAATCTTTACAGAGGGTGAAGGTTATGTGAATAGATTTATTGTTGTTAATGGTTATCCTCCATTTTCGACACCAGTCAGAGAAGGAGGAAACGATGTTTTGTAAATGTTCTACAGCGATTGTAGGATCATTGTGAATAGATAGAAAAGCCGTATCATCCGCGTAGGTTGCGATATGAACGTTTTCATGTAAAGGAGTGGGGACGTCGTAGGTGAATAGGGAATATAGGAAAGGGCCTAATATACTTCCTTGAGGTACTCCCGCCAAGACCGGATATTCGGAAGATAGTAGATTTTCTTGGATTACGGAAAAAGATCTGCCGTACAGATATGACTTTAAAAGAATATAGTACTGGGGTAGAAGAGTCTTAATTTTAAATAGAAGACCTGGATACCAGACTCTATCGAAAGCCTGTTGTATATCTAGAAAGGCACTGGAACAGTACTGCTTTCGTTCCAGTGTGTTTGTTATAAGGTTGACAATCCTGTGGGCCTGTTCCACAGAAGAGTGCTGGGCTCGAAATCCAAAATGGTGGTCCGGCACTATATTAGGATTACTAGCAACAAGTCTTTTTAATAGGAGTTTCTCGAAGACCTTGCTCATCACTGGTAGGAGGCTGATTGGGCGATAAGATGAGGGTGAGTGAGGGTCTTTACCTGGTTTCAGGATGACATGAACCGCGGATTTTTTCCACTCCGATGGGAAGTATGCTAGACTCAGTATTGCGTTAAAGAGAATAGTTAAGTGGACAAAGCTTTTATGAGGAAGGTTTTTCAGGATTTCTCCGGATATTTTATCCAATCCTGGTGCTTTACGATTTGGCAGATTGAATATGACTGTTTTTACTTCTGTCGGTGAAAAGGGTTTAATTGGTATATCCATTTGGATAGGAGAGTCTAAATATGTGGAAATTTCCTCTTCGGGGTCGGAATTTGGAGTGGGTTGAAAAGTTGATTCTAAGTGTTTAGCTAGCACTTCTGCGCGATGTTCCGGGGATCTAGCCCATCCTGAAGAATGTAGGAGTGAGGCAGTAGGGGCAGTTGGTCTGTTTAAAGATTTTGTGACTTTATACAATGAGTAATTTGTATTGGCATAAGGGGTAAGAGATTCAGTGAAAGATTTGAAGGAAGAATTTCTGTGCTTATATAATTCAGAAGTCAACTTCCTGGAGAGTGTATTGAGTGCAGTTTTATGGTGGCGGAGCCTGCTTGCTTGCCATAGACGACGTGCATGACGTTTTTGGTGCAATAAGATTTTAATTTTGATAGGAACTGAGTCTGTTAATTTCGCAGAATTTGATAAGGGAGTGACTGAAGAAACGGCATCATGCACTGTACATGTAAATTGAGTTACACAATTTTCTACGTCATCTGCTGTTTTAAGAGGAATAGAATTGTTAATGGAATTACTAAGAATTGAGCGAAAAAGTTGCCAATTCGTATATTTATTAAATAATTGATGCTTTTTGGTTTTGAAAATTAAATCGGTACTATAATTTAATATTATTAATGAATGATTTGAGACTGCTTCATAAGTATCTTCTAGTCGGAAATATTGGGAACCTATTCCTTTGGAGATGAAGAAATCAATTATATCTGGACGTTTGGTAGCGTCGGTTGGCCAATGGGTAGGAGAAGAACCAGAGATAGGGTAGGAATTGACAGAGTCAATTGCTCCTTTTAGGATTTTACCTCTTTTGGTAATTAATCTAGAACCCCAAAGAGTGTGTTTTGCGTTAAAGTCACCTCCGACGATGAAACGAGATCCTAAGGACTCGAGGTAATCCTCAAGGTGGTATTGTCTTAAATCTGAATATGAGGGGGGACAATAAGCAGAAGATAGAGTTATTTTTTTGTTAGAGGATAAGACTAGTTTTATGGTTGTTCCTTGAATACCCGGAGATATAAAGTTTTCAAGAGGGTAATGTGATAGAGTATTAGAAATTATTATTGCTGAACCACCCCTTGCGCGTCCCGAAGGATGATCTGCATGATAAACGGTATAATTGGGAATTTTAATGTAATGATCAGAATTTAAGTGAGATTCAGTGATGAGCAAGATATCCAGAGAATACTCCGAGAGATAAGAAGTTACTAGTAGTCTACTTTTCTGAAGTCCATCAACGTTAAGAAGGCCAATTCTTAGGAATTTGGTGGCCATTATTTGGCAGGAGAAGGAGAAGGGAGAATTTTATCAAGAATTTGAGTCATAAACTTTTCAAGTCTTTCTTGCTGTTCGAAAATAAGTTTTTCAAGCCGTTGTTGTTGGGCAAGCATCATGGCATATAATTTGTCTACAGTAAGAGTATCTGCAGAGTTAGAAAAGTTTTGGGAACTTGTTGAGGGTAAGTTAGATTGAAGAGCTTTAGAGTATCGTGGTACTGATCCTGGTAATGGAGGATTGGCATATTCATGATCAGTAGTGCGGTTGTTGTTACGTAGTGGTGGGAAATTAACTGAGGATAGATTAGGGGCAGGAGTTTCCTTATGGGTTTCTTTTATGCGAGATGAGTTAATTTTCAGAGCTATAGGACAGTTTCGGAAATTGGCCGGATGAGGGCCATCGCAAAGGACGCATTGAGCGTTTTTGTCTGTTTTAGGGCAATCTTCCGTAAGATGACCTTCCTCTGTACACTTAACGCAACGAGGGGGTCTGTGACAGTAATTTTTGGCGTGTCCAAACATTTGGCACCTTTTACATTGGACCATATAATTTCTGGGTTTAGGTGGTTCAATTTTAATTGTTGTGTTAAATAGCCCTTTAAGAGCGAAAATATTTTTGACGGTATCAGATTTTTTAAGGTTTACAAAAAATATGGGGATTGGCACAAATTTGCTTTCTGTGGAATTTTGAATCGGGACCTTTTTTCGTCCTTGGGTAACGTTGGTAACCTCATAGCCTAAATTAATTAATTCCGTTTTGATAGACTCTGTTTCATGAGAGGGATGGAGACCACGTATCACCACCCTAAATGGTTTTTCTGATTTTGTTGGGAATGTAAAGAAGGATCTAATTTTGTCCTTGAATTTTTTTTGAACGGCAAGAAAATCTTTTATAGTTGAAAGATCAAGTTTTAAGACGCCGTAATTTAGTTTCACTGTGAAATCTTTGATACCGTCAGATAATAACTCATTTCTGAACGCATCCATATTTCTGAACGCATCCATATTTGTGATCGGGTCAAGGTAAATCGGAGGGGGTTTTTCCTCCGATTCCAGGATGTTAAATTTATTTGACGTTACGGTACCTGAGGTTGACGTACCATGATTAATAGGGTGAGAGTTGTTATTTCGTTTGGATATTAGGGTATCTGAGGAGGAGTTTCGTCTCTTCCTCTGAACATGAACTTGAGACCAGTCAGAACCAGTATTTGGGGGATCCATCGAATTATTATTCGGCAATTTGGTTGTTCCAGAAGTGGTTGGATTGTTAGGAGGAAGGGAGGGGATGGATTCCGGATTATTTGGTGTTAGAGATTTTGTGCATATTATGCATTTTGTATTGTCGAAGTTATGAATGCATTTATAGAGTTTTTTTCCGGAACAAACTTCACATTGTATAGGGTGTTTAAAATGTTCACATTGTAAGATTTGAGCGTTAGACATAATATTTGCCTAACATTGTAATAGAGAAAAGTCGCACGAAGGACGAAGCCTTATTCACGTTCAGTCCGTATACTCGAGAAAACCAAGACCGTCCGGTAGAATTGGCACCAGCGCGCAGCGGCCTAGGAGCGCGAAAGTCACACGAACCGTTCCGCACAACAGCTAAAATAAGAGTCTCCTCCAATTTACTAATAGTAATAACATGAGAATAATTTTAGATAATTATTCATAAAATGATTTTTGCCCATCACTGGATTCAAAGCTGTGCATATATACTTATGCAATACATCCTCAGTAGATAGTAAATTAATAAAAAGTTTGGGAAGTACATAGTTGGAATACTTTTTATCTAATATTCTTCTTTCAAGTCTGAAATTCATCTGATCATGTGATCAAACTTTAGTTTTTGGTTGATATTTGTAAATGATCTGTGTGGTCACCGCCACTTCTAGTGGATTTATCAATTTATGTATTTAATAAAATACCAATGAAAATTTAAAAGTCATTTGTTTGGATCATTTTTGCATTCCTTTATCCTTCGATCTCAGAGGAAAATATTTCAGGATAGCAATTTTCAGCGAGTTGGATCAGAAACTAACAAATTGAGTTTTTAGCAGGACAGAAGCCTAGAAGCCTCAAGAAGAAGTTCCGGGCAGTTTAAGGTGGTTCTATGGCAAACTTCCGAAAATTTTAATCCGATAGATGGCGTTACTTATCGCTTGCTCCGAAAATAGCCGGTTTTTGACGGTTTTCGGCTGTTTTCTCTGAACAGACAAAATAATAGGCAAAAAATCGGAATGTCAGCACCTGCTTAATTTTTTGCTTGATTTTTTGAGCCATAAACGGGTCAAATTGGTTCTAAAATAAAGGCATAACTATGCAAAGAAAAAATCATATGTAATTTGAGTTGTATCAGTAAAGATTACAGGTTTCTGTTCCACCTGTAATCTTTACTGATACAACTCCAAATTACACATGATTTTTTCTTTGCATAGTTACGCCTTTATTTTAGAACCAATTTAGCCTGTTTATGGCTCAAAAAAATCAAGCAAAAACTGAAGCAGATGCTGACATTTCAATTTTTTGTCTATTATTCGTCTGTTCAGAGAAAACAGCCAAAAACGGCTATTTTCAGAGCCAGCGACCAGTAACACCATCTATCGGATTAAAACTTTCGGGAGTTTACCGTGGAATCACCTTAATTCACTTCCGTATCGCAGAAATAATTTTCTTTGCTCTCCAGTTTAAACAGTCTTTCTTTTCGAATATCTGTGAACGCACTAACTCAAGAAATTTTTCCTGTAAAAACTGAAGGAAGATTTGAATTCAGCACTAAATATCGAATGGGTCGGTAAGGAAAAAAAGCATTTTGATGAAATTGAGCAGTATTTTGGAAAGAAGAAATGTGGGAACCTTACAGAAACATGCTGTCAACTAAATTCAAATAAATGAGATTAAAAAAACTGAAAACTTCAAACCTTTTTTATTAAGACAAATTATTTTACAAAATATCTGGAACGAGAGACCTCTGACCTCATTACACTAATGAAAACAATGGGTGGTACCTTTGTTTCAGGACTTTGGAAAAATCGTTCTATAAACAGTATTAACAATACAATTTTTTTTTGGAATAACTACGTACCTAGGTACTTACCTAAATCACAGTTTCATTTGTAAAAAAAAAAAAAAAAAAAAAAAAAATAGAGGAACAAGCCAATTAAAAATTTTGATCAGGCAAGCATAAAATTAGTTATTGTCAAAATTAAAAAAAAACAAAACAATAAAATGAGTATGAAAAGAAGAAATTAAGGTGGTTCCATGGCAAACTCCCGAAAATTTTAATCCGATAGATGGCGTTACTTGTCGCTGGCTCTGAAAATAGCCGTTTTATGACGGTTTTCGGCCGTTTTCTCTGTACAGACCAATATTAGACAAAAAATCAGAATGTCAACACCTGCTTCATTTTTTGCTTGATTTTTTGAGTCATAAACGGGCCAAATTGGTTCTAAAATAAAGGCGTAACTATGCAAAGAAAAAAGCATGTGTAATTTTGAGTTATATCAGTAAAGATTACAGGTGAAACAGAAACCTGTAATCTTTACTAATACAACTCCAAATTACACATGCTTTTTTCTTTGCATAGTTACGCCTTTATTTTAGAATCAATTTGGCCCGTTTATGGCTCAAAAAATCAAGCAAAAAGTGAAGCAGGTGCTGACGTTCCGATTTTTTGTCTAATATTCGTCTCTTCAGAGAAAACAGCCGAAAACTGTCAGAAAACTGCTATTTTCAGAGCCAGCAACCAGTTACGCCATCTATCGGATTAAAATCTCCGGGAGTTTGCCATAGAATCACCTTAAGAGACATATTTCATCTAGTGGTGGTACACAGTCATTTATAATATTTTTTTGTTACTTGTGCTTTGTTCATCTAATAATCTTCAAATAATCTTTGCCAGACAATCTTCAAAGGTCAAAACTGGGAACTCCACGTTAAAGCTTGCGGGTGATGTCACCTTGGTGCACTCACTTCCTTAAATTTGGTTAGCAGCAACCCCGTGAGAAACCTTATGTCCAGTGCTCGACCTTTGTTTATCTACCTTGTTACCAAACAGGCGGACTGATCTTTGAAATCATCGGATAAGACTTGTCGACAGGCTAAAAAGAGGATTACCACAGGTCCCTCTAAAGTGTTAATTGAACTGCGCCTCTGTAACCAAGTATCCCTCTGCTACATTTGATAAGCTATCGGCTAAATGTAGCAGAGGGATACTTAGTTACGAAGCTCTTCTTTCCGATAAACACTTTAAACAGACCAATAGCAACTCTTCGTTTATCCAGTCTATCAACCTTACCTGATGATTTAAAAAATCAACCTGCAGATTACTGGAAAAAACATCAGCGTAAAAACAACATCTTAGTGATATTCTGAGGATTTTGTTGGAGGGAGGAAAAGCTTCACATCGATTGCGTCCAATCAGTTGGAAGGCTAATACAGAGTTATTGCAAGACATCCAACAAAACCAAAATATTTGACAAGTGGGGTTGTAACTATAGAAAGTGTCACCGCCTCTTGCTTAAATTTCCCTGAATGTCTACTTAGTCAGTAATATTTGGATGACGATGATGTGCATATTGGACCCAGATTTACTGATATACTCTTTTTTTTTTTTTTTTTTTTTTTTTTTTTTAAGAGA
Source organism: Trialeurodes vaporariorum (assembly GCA_011764245.1). Classification (NCBI taxonomy): domain Eukaryota; kingdom Metazoa; phylum Arthropoda; class Insecta; order Hemiptera; family Aleyrodidae; genus Trialeurodes; species Trialeurodes vaporariorum. The sequence continues at coordinate 55,101,904 of VMOF01000001.1, forward strand.
TGAAATTTCACTGATTTAATGGCGTTGAATCAGAGGTACCGTGAGAACTGTTATGAGGTGTCATGGCATGAAGACCAGTGGAGTCAAAAGACAATTCAACTTCAGAAACGCCTTGGAGAGGATTGTTGATGAGATCTTCAAAAGAAACTTGTTTTGAATCCTCTAAACCTTGAATAAAAAAAAAAAAAAGAGAAATGATTAATCGGAGCTTCAGCAAAGGAGAACTATTGAGGGTTGCTTGATAAGTGACCAATTAAAATAAACCTACTGAATGCCAACGTGGGTTCATTCAATGAACATAATTTACAGCATATATGTAATTTGATTCATAAATTAAAATGTTCTGTAATAATGTGTGAAAGAGAGAGAGACATTGGGTGTACTGAATGGGTCTGTTGCAAACTTTTGCTACAACGATAAAGAATGTTTCATCATATGTAAAATCGCCCGAAAAGTCCATTGGTGGCATCAGAAAGTCATGAAATGCGATGATAAACTCACAAGAGACGTTTAATGAAATCCAAGATGGCGGTAAAATATCGATCAATCTGTATGCATGCACCTTTAACATCCAAGGATTGCCAACGTTGCCAATCTCACAGCTTCAGAGGTTATGTGTTTATTTACGTTGTGCTTGGGTGTGATCGATATTGTGAGGTTGGCTATCCTTGGATGTTCGTGGTGCATGTATACAGGTTGCTCAATATTTTACCGCCATCTTGAATTTCATTAAACGTCTCTCGTGAATATTTATACAGCATTTTATGACTTTCTGATGCCACCAATGGACTTTTCACGCGATTTTACGTGAGATTGAATACTCTTAATCGTTGTAGCAAAAGTTTGCAACAGACCCATTGTCGTGATTACTGAAATAAATGGTAACCCAAGTCAATTATAACAGACAAAGTCAATTTCACAGCCAAAATCATCATAATTGTGCACAAAGGAATCTATTAAGTTAGCTAATAAAGTTGAAGTCTCAAGCTCAATTTAGCAAGAGCCCCATTAAACTTTCTAACATGAAAGCACTTTGTTAAAATGCAATTTTTGCTTTTGTGTTGTTTTTCCAGCATAGTCCAAAATTGTGACTCACTTCTTCTGAAAAGATAGAGTAAAGGAAAAGAGATAGGATCATAAAAACATGAATGAGAGAGAAAGAAACATCTAAGTAATTACCTGCTTCACATTCCGTTACCCTGTTTTCTCTTCCTAAAAAGTTCTCAGTCGAGATTTCATCATCCAGTAAAATATGCTCAACATCTGAAAACTCCTGCCTTTCATCTTCACTTGCTTTCATTTCATTAATTATTTCTTCATAATAATCATTCAATCGATTGTAAAGACTCAATTTCCGATAGTTTTCTTTGATTTTTTGCGTAGCCAGTGTCCTGGACTTGGTGATGTTTGATGGTTGATTTTCTGCTCCCATTTCAGACTTCATTTCATTAGTGCTTGATCGATCATTAGGGTTACCTGGAATGTTCGAAAACAGGTTTTCATTCCGATTCATAACCGCAACTTGACTTATGGTTTGATTTTCTGACTTAGCAAAGGTTTCGTTGAAATTTATATCGACTGATGATGGAATTTCATGAACCTTTACCTCACCGACATCAGGAGCGTCAAGTTTATTGTTCACTAACTTCTTTCCTAGATTAGAATCTTCCCCTTTTCGGAAGTCCGATTCGACAGGGTGATTTTTCTGACTTTTGGAAGCCTCTTTGAGTTTGTTTTCAAAAAAATAGAAAGTGCTTTCCAGAGAGTTTATTTTACTACTTGAATGATGGAAATTTTCAAATTTTTCTCTCAAAGAAGTGACGTTTTGTTGATTTTGTAGGAGCAGTCTTTCGAATTTCATCGAATCATCCATGTCAGAAGACGATGTGAATGATCCATTTCTTTCAACAACCATGGCCTGGTCACAATTATTTTGAGCTTTAACATCATTTCCAAGGAGAATTAGGTGAGGACTCTCTTTGTCCGAAAGTCTTTTCGATAAGTGAAACACCTTGAACGATTTTGGACTTTGCTTGTTTTTAACATCTCTTTCATCCGATGATTTTTTTTCAGGGGCACTGTTAACTGCAGCTGCTTGGGACTTTTTGAATCTATACTGTTTCAACTGAAACGGATGCTTAAGTGGAGAGAGACGTGAGGTATCAGTGTCTGTAGGACTGGTACAGTAAGATGGCTTTCGAAAATGGGAATCCAACCAGTGCCGATAATAGTGCCGAAATTTTCGATTTGGATATTGTTGGTACCTAAAATAAGAGAAAATAAACTGAGTAGTGATTAAACTTCCGTTTGATACACGGTTAGAGGTTATTTTAAGAAATCACCGAAGCTAGATTATTGCGACTGAGCTCTAGGGCAAATACTAAGCGTGTGTCGCGTTATTAGATCACCGTTCGATATCCATGAAACAAAAAACAAAAGTTTACATGGAGCCGCCATCAGGCTCCAGAGCATTTATGTAGTACAATATTTCTAGCCAAAACCAGAGCTAGGGTGTTTCCATAAATGAATCAATTTTCTTCTTAGTTTTGTACCTCGATTTCTTACCTTCCTATATATTTTCATTTATTTTTGTCTCAGAAATGCAAGGAATACACGCAATTTTTTTTAACCATCATATTGCTAGGGGGGGGGGGGGATCCGCGCAGACACCAGGCCTGTTTTTTTGCAATAAAATATTGTATTTTACACTGATATTCTGATGCTTTCAGATTTGTGTCAATGAGGGTATGTTTTATACAGTCACCAATTTTCACAATTTTTTTTCAATTAGTTTTGGATTCATAGCCTTTAAAGTCGTGAGGTCCGTGCGCCCCCCCCCCCCTAGTGCTTAAATACACCTTTTCAAATAAATAAAAATACATTTAGAAAGCTCAATGCTTGTGCTTTTAAGGTTTCAGTATAAAAAATTAATTCAGAAAGAAAATTATGCAAAAAAAAAAAAAAAAAAACTGTTTATGTGGTCATGTCCACTGGAAAAAAATGGAATTTGGCTTGTTTAAAAAAAATGTTGAAAAAAGGGGTAAATAGTTTTTTTCAAAATGACTGTCAGATCAAAGATCATTTTGAGGTTGTATGGAATAGTACCATCACGGCAGGATAAATTTAAAAAAATTTAGACTGGAGATAACTCAATTTTAAATTGGGGTTCGATCGGACTCCCCCTTAGTAATCTACATAATTATTCAAATACCTTAGGAATCTGAAGGTTAAAATATAGGGTTCCGATTATACACAAGTTAATACACTACATATAAAACTAAACACACAAAAATTAATTAATAAATGAGTGAGTACCTTTGATAGACAGAATTTGTTTCCCCGAAACAATCACAATCATCAATAGGGCTATTGGTGCCATTATTGTTGGCAAGTTTCTTCATTACTGCACAGCTATTTTTACAAAATTTGTTTCGTGAGCTAGAAGGATCAGATTTTTGTGAAGTGGTCATCGACAAATTCTTACTAAAATAAGACGACGATGGTAAGACTGACGTAATTATTGGTCTTAACGTGGAGCAGATGGGTCGAAATGAAGTGTATGGTCTGAATGAGTTGGAAATTGTGGCGGGGCGATTTTTTTCTGATTCAGCACAGTTGACAGAGGGTTGTGTGTTTGCCTGGCCAGCCTGAATGTGCTGGAATGTCACTTGTGAATTTTGATCTTTCCTCGCCTGATAGTCGAGATACATTCGATTTACAGCCAAGCTCTCAACTTCCAATAAACGCAAACGTCTTCTTGTTTCTTCCAAATTATCCAGGCCACTGCGAAAAGAAAAAGAAAAGAAATTTATTGAACCTTGAAGATGTGATGAAAGGTTTTGATAGAATGAAGCAGAAAAACATTAATGGATAAAAAATAAAAACGTCTATGCATTCTTGACAAAAATCACATGAAACCAAAGTCCAGGTACATAGTTCCATGCAGTAAGTCCTCTTAATTTGGAGGGTAGAATGATATAACTCTGTACAACAAGGTTGAAAAATGTTTCAAAACATCCGCAGTTTCGCACAATCCCAGACTTCCTCCACACAGAATGCTCTAAAAATGTCTTACTCCCCCCCCCCCCCCCCCCCCCCCCCACCCCCCGGGCTTATTTCAACATCTTAACATCATATTCCTCAACTTGTTCGAGTGACTTGAGTCCCTACTTGATTTTCATCAGATTGTGTTAAACTTTGATTTTTTTTTTATTAAAAGTGTTTATTGTGCTCGTTAATCTGTGTTCACATTTTTGACATTCTGATTTTTTGTCTATAATTCGTCTGTTCAAAGAAAACAGCCGAAAACCGTCAAAAAACGGAGTCAATTTTCGGAGCCAGCAACAAGTAATGCCATCTATCAGATTAAAATTTTCGGGAGTTTGCCATGAAATCACCTTAACTAACAGAGGATGAGAGGGAATAGACTATTTTAGTGGCAAGCAGGATATTGGAAATCCAGGAGTCTGATTGGCTGAGAAGCTTTTTTAAATGTTAAAGCAACAACTGATTGGTCAATTTTGAATTTCCCACAAAACAATCTATTGAGAGGTCCAATTCAGTGATAAAACAGAGGCAGATTTTATTTTGTGATTAAGTTTGGTCACTTTACCTACTCTCACTTACACCTAAACTCACCAACTCAAAAATCGCAACTTGTGACTCAATTCCACAAATGGGTTATTTTTGATAAATCTGCAGTCATTCATCCTCAAAACAGCTACTTTATTAATTTTTACTACTTTTTCCAGACATTCCAGATAAATTGGTAAAAGTTAATCAAAATTGCTGTTATGAGGATGAACGACTGCAGATATGTCAAAAATAACCCACAATTTCTGTCACAATGGGCCATAGTTGCGATTTTTGAGTAGGTGAGGCTCTTTCAGGGCTGCCGTTTTGCGTATAATCAATGCTATTTTTCAATTGATCGATGATTCCACCAGTTGAGAAAAGATTACACAGTTCAGTTCAGTGCATGACTGTAATAAACTAAAATACTCGCATCTGTAGTCTTTGCTCAACCGGTGGAGTCGTCGATGACTTTAAAAAACTTGCGGATATTTTAATTAATCAACAAAGTCTCCACCGATTAAGGAAAGATTACAGATCAGAGTATTTTCGTGCATTACAGTCATGCACTGAACTGAACTGTGTAATCTTTTCTCAACCGGTGGAATCACCGGTGAATAGAAAAATAGCATTGATTATACGCAAAACGGCAGCCCTGGGCTCTTTTGAACTTCTTGCATCGCGTTTGAAATATCTCTTCACCCACGGTAAGCATGAAACTATTGTGTCCCAACAGGAGGGTCTTGAGTGGTCGGAAGAAGTCCACATTTTTTAGGGGTTATCACAAGTCACTTTGTCCTTTGTTTTTCGCCGTTTTCAAAAGGAACCTTGATTTTTCCAACCCACCCTAATACTGCTTGACACCCCTACCTTAGAGATTCGTCACTAAATTGTATAATAACAATTTATAGAACTTTATACCTAGAGGTTTCAGCTGATGATGAATGATTTGGAATCTGCGGAGCTGCTATTCTGCGCATCGGTTTCCGTCTCATTTCCCTACGCGATCTTCCTGAGGTTGAAGTTGCTGGATTCAAAGAAAAAATGGACTCTTCTCCGGAGCCAACATGTCTGTTAAACCATTGGCGTCTTGGTGTTGACAAGGGAAGTGAGGGTGCGGGCACAAAGATTGGCGGATAAGAGTCGACTGCCGTTACCGTTGAACGAGTTTCTAAAGGACCTGTTGAACTTGCTGTAAGTAAATGAACCGTGTTTGTTGAGCCATCGACGTAAGTTTTAAGATTCCTTGCTTGGATCGATAAATCAATGATCTTTTGAGTCTGTAACAAAGAGCGAGCCTTCAGCTCAGCATTCTCTTCTTGCAACTTCTGCGTTAAATGGCGTTCCTACTTGAAAACAAAAGAAGAAAAAAATAGTGGCATGAGATCATCTAAATCAGAATTGAATGGAAGAGAAAACCTAATTTTTCTTGTGAAACACAATATTTTATTCGTTCTTTCCAAAGCATTAACTAAAAACAAAACAATGAAACAATGTAGGTTGTCTAGTACAGTGCACACAGAAAAAAAACTACGGTGAAAATAACTATACGGATACCTGATTTTGGCACCTGCTAGATGTTATGGTAATGTTAACCAGAAGTATACTATGTTTTGACTAGGTACTAGGTACTAGGTGATGTTACCTGATTGCATGTCGAATTTACTCAAAGTATCGATAAATGTATCATACTTATGGTCAAGTTTACCATAACATCTAGCAGATGCCAAAATCAGGTATTAGTATGGTTATTTTCACTAATCTTTTTTTTTCCGTGCAATTTTAAAATTCCCTGACTTTTAATTTCCAAATTCCCTGTCATTTCTTCAATTTTTTCGCACAGTTCAAGACTATTTTCCAGATTTATGAGAAACAGGAAATTTGCAAACCTGTTCAAAATTATTTTATGGTTCCAGTAGCATGACAATTTTTCAGACATGGAAAGGTGAGGGGAAAACAAAGAACTCATATTCAATTCATATTCAACGATAAAATCATATTTCTGGAGAGAAAATTGTAATTTCCTGGTTTTTGATTCCAAGTTTTGGTTTCCTAGTTCATAGGATGTATCGGTATTGTGTGCTGTAAAATCTCATTTAAAAAAGGAAAAAAGCTTACCACATCAAGCTTGTGAACTAAAGAAACCGTGCCACAGTTTTTATCAATGATTTTATTATCATTTTCATCTCGCTGGGCGTTCAACGAAGCCTGTCCTACCACGTCAATGTCTGGACTAGGACAACAGTTTTCGGAGGTGCTTGGCGATTTAACTCTAGACGGATCAACATTGTTCAAGTGTCCAGCTTTAAATATCTCTGATTGATTTCGATGCTCAGAACTGCGTGTCTCTTCCGTGATTCTACTCAAATTTTTGTCGCCGATGGAATTCTTTGCAAACTCATTCAACAAATGCTGTTCTTTTAATTCTAGACTTGATATTAGCTCATTTATTTTTCCCTCAAATTCGGCTTTGGCTTCGTTGATCAGTTCTCTGTACTTTTCGAACATGGTCATACTTTCTGAGAAGTTGAGAGCGGAATGATCTTTTTGGGAGGAGGAGGTTCCAACAGCGGTAAGAGTGTTTTCTTGTTCGCTTCTGATTGTGGCTAGTCTTTGCGAGAGAACAGAACACTGCTGAGATAAAGTCTGCAGGAATTTAACATCGCTATGCGGCTCGTTTGAACTGCAATTGCTTGATCTATCTAACAACTTCTGAGCCAGTTCAAGAGTTTTCTTCTCTTCGGAGATTTTCTTTTGCTCTTCCGCTAACCTTGAAATAACAAAAAACAAAAGGAAATAGTTTAGCCTAAAAGCAGGGTGTCCATCAAAGTTCAATTTTGAAATTCCCTGAAATTTCTTTCATTTCTTCGCACAATCTAAGACTATTTTCCAGATTTTTGAGAAACTCCGAATTGCAAACCTGTTAAAAATTGCATTCAAAAATTGTTTCAGGCATTGCAAAACAGCGCTCAAGAATAATAGCAAAGAATACTAAAAGCACAAGACTGAAAACGCAGAGACGCCTTGAAAAAAACACAACTTGTAAGAGAAAATCATAATTTCCAGGTTTTTGAACAAAATTCCCTGACACATTTCAATCCCCTGACATTCCCTGATTTTTCAGGGTTTCCCTAGCAGTAGACATCCTGAAAAGAGATTTGAAAAATATTTTGATTATTATTTCCATATTTATCTTTTGTCCGGCATTGGCAGATACAGGGGGGGCGAAGGGGGCGACCACCCTCCCCCCGGTTTGGCCCAAAAAGTGGGAAAAGAGGGGAGAGGAAGGGGAAAATTAAGAGCGAAAACAAGAAAAGGGGGTCATTTAAGGTCGAAAATCCAAAATTCCCCCACCCCCCTCCCCGTTTGCAAGGGCCGAATCCGCCACTGTTCTCCGGTCTCCCTATAATCAATGATGAAGAAGATGCAGAAACTCATAGGCAACAGGTGTTCAATGACTTGGAGGCTTTTGAGAGTTCAAGAAAGAGGTAAGGAGATTTCCAATAAAATAAATTAGCATTAGTAGGGAAAACGTTTTGAGGTTTTTTTTTCTCTCTCTTATGGTTTACATTCATTTTTTGCAGCAGAATAAATTATAATTTTTCTTAAGTTTTCATCTTTTATTCGTATTATTTGCTTGTGTATCAAACTTATAGAAGACTGCCAGACACCCTCAGGTATAGGAAGCACAAGCAAACACAAAAATTTTGACAGTCAAGAATGCACGCAGAGCACTTCAGGCAGAGACAAATAGAGACCCAGCACACCCTAAGCTTCGCAGGTTAGAAAAGTGAAGCAAGTGTAGTGTGCACAGTTTTGTTCGAGAGTCGCCGGCTGCAATGATAAACAGTCATGTACTGCTGAGTGGTGAGTTCAACGAAAGGCTGTGACTGGTCCACGACTCCGGAAACAGAAATAGGTTTTGCTTGCCGAATGCAAAGCACTCGCTCATTAGTGGACAGTAGGCGACTGTTGGCTGTTGTTTCGATGAGTTTCGACCAAAATTGAGCTGGAAAAGTGGTCACAAGCTTTGCACTGGGTCTTATTATCTCTGGCTTCAGGTTGTGCTTTGATTACACGAGGACTTGCCACTTATTTCAAATTCCTGACAGTCAAATCTTTTGCTTTTGACAGTACTTATCAGTAAAAAATCAGTCAAGAAACACTAATGGATCCAGGAATCTATCCTTCTCTATCTTGTCCCATTAGAACATATGTGTTAGATAAGGACAGATTAGGGGCAATCACGTGATTTTTGCTCCCTCTTATATCCTTCTCTAACACATGCATTCAAACGACTATAGGGAGAGATTCTCTCTGAGGGAAGGAAAATGGGGCTCTTGCAAACTTTTGCTACAGGGAATTGAAGTGATGATTCTTGCATAAAAACCTGTAAAAATGACGATGAGTACACTAAAAGATCACGTAATTCACTCTGGGAATCGGGCTAAATGGCAAAGAGACGCAGATACCATGGGAGATTCCTATCTAAATTGAGACATATCTCTATGTCTCCGCAGAGAAATTGCGATCTTGCCGTTACAGCAGTTATGTGAGTTCATTACTGAATTTTCGACTTCCTTAGAGTGATTTTAGTGATTTTTGCTGGATTTTATATCAGATTGAACAATTCATTTGCGTACGGCAAAAGTTTGCGAGAGCCCCGTTTCCTTGATCCGCCAGTGTCTAGAAATAATAAATATTCCTAACTGTTACAACTATTTATAGGAGGCGTTAACTTTCACTTACTTTGCATATGCTTCATTTAATTCTTTCTCTTTGAGTTCTAATTCACTTTTCCTGCTTTCAAGTTTCTCAGCCTCTTCATTCTCTTCCTTTTTCAAAGCTTTCTCCTTCTCTGCGATCAGTAAACTTTTTTCCTGGAGGGGGATAGAAAAAAAAAAAAAACAAACGCTAGAGCAATTGATTTAGTGATGTAAAGCCTTCAGGTAAACTCAATTTGAGCTTCACAAGGAAATTTCACTTTCCTTGAAGGATGAATGCATTTCAGCACTACCTAGCAATAAAATAATGAACTAAAATTTGTTATATGTCATATAGATTTAAGAGAGCAGCATCAAAGTTGAAAATCCATAATTTTGACCCGATATGCATTTTTTGGCTCTGCTGAAAATCTTGTTCAGTTAGGTTACTGTCCGGTTTCCCAGGACGCCTCACTAATGTAAACATTGTGCAAGCATAATTTTCGTCCTATGAAAATCTTACGTTATCTACTTGGGAAACTGCAATTCGAATGGCTCCACTGATGAATGTTAAGGTGTTTCCATGGCTGATTAGTTCAAACTGAGGACACCACATCACACTGCTCAAAAATTCAACAGTTTTTTGGCTAAAATTGATGAATTTACGCTAAAAGTACAAATTTGAGGAACGTCAGCACCTGCCAGCATACTGCAGGAAGATACCCTGAAAGTTTTAAGCTGAAACATTCAAAAATAAAGGCGGGATTTAGGAAACAGCCCATAAGCCTCGATGAGCGCGAGCGAGACAGATTGACACAACTATCACTAACATTCACTCGCACTCACTAAGCTTATGGCGAAACGAATTTCCTAAATTACAGCTTTAATTCTCAACCAATTTTGCTCATTTGGGACTCAAAAACTCCATAAAAAAATCACGCAGGTGCCAACCTTCTTGGATTTTGCGTTTTGTTGTTGTTTTCAATTTAGAATGCCAAAAACATGAATTTTCCCAAAACAAATTAGTGGCGCTATCCATCGGATTGAATTATGAAAAAAAATTTCCTGGAATCACCTCAGACATCCAGTTAGGTCAACTTTCAGAAAAACAAGAAAAACTGCTCGAGAGATTTGTGCATTCTCATGATCATTGTTGATTTGGGCACTATTACTTTTCTCTGTGATAGATTCAAAATATAGCGGCCACGTTGGGGCAGCTAGAGAAATATAACGTTTTCCTCCTCCTTTTAATTTCTCCTTTCAGTTAAAGTCACTTTCATGACTTTTGCCGCTTGCAAGGTTCTTTGGCGGAGCCTTTCAGTTGTTTTAGTTATTTCGTGCTTTTTGTTTGTTTATTTGTTTGTTCGTTTACATAGTCTAGCCATAAATATGTGCTGAAAATCAGTTTTTCAATCTAGTCAAATAGTTTTTGAAAAAAAGTGACCACGACTATATACATATACAGGGTGTTAATTAAAATACGTTCCACTCAAGTTATCTCGGAAACGGTTGCGAATTTAGAAAATCGCTCAAACACGTGTTCAATGATTTCAAGGGGGACACCTTCTAAGGGGGTCGCCAATTTTAGGGCTCCCTCCGGGGGGCCCCTCGGGGGGGCACCACCCCCCTAAATCCAATACTTCAAATGGGGACCCCCATTTTTTATTCAATGATTGAAAACAGGACAAAATTCTAAGACTTTCAGCACAAACCGGAAGTCGATATCGTTTTTAGTTTTCGATATATCGAAGTTCAAAGTTCGATATGGACCCATTTTCAAAAATTCACAACTTCCTTTTAAATGATCCAAATTTAAAAAAACTTTAGGTCCAAAATGTTCTACAGAGCAAGTACTTTTCAGAAAAAAATACAAACTTTCTGGAAAAATTACCAAAAGGGGGTTTCTGAGCCCCTAATTTTTTTTGAAAATTTCGAAATTTTCAGAGGCTGTAGAAAAAAAACTACTTCAAATTTCAAAAAACGCTGAAACATGGGTTCGCTTATTTGAAGGAGTACATCTTTTCAGGGGGTCAAAAATTCTTAGGCCCCCCAGGGGGGGGCGGGAGCAGGGGTCACGGCCCCCCAAATTTGATAATTTAAAATGACGATGTCATAAAAACCTATTGTGTGATACATCGTTTGAAAGCGCGTCTCAAGCCAAACATTTTGGCGCAAACCGGAAGTCGATATAGTTTTTCGTTCTCGAGATATCGAAGGTCAAAGTTCGATGTTGATCAAATTTCAATAATTCGCTCGAATAATTTCGATCTCGAGAACGAAAAACGATATCGACTTCCGGTTTGCGCCAAAATGCTCAGCTTATAAAATAAGCGAACCCATGATTCAGCGTTTTTTGAAATTTGAAGTAGTTTTTTTTCTACAGCCTCTGAAAATTTCGAAATTTTCAAAAAGGACTAGGGGCTCAGAAACCCCCTTTTGGTAATTTTTCCAGAAAGTTTGTATTTTTTTCTGAAAAGTACTTGCTCTGTAGAACATTTTGGACCTAAAGTTTTTTAAATTTGGATCATTTAAAAGGAAGTTGTGAATTTTTGAAAATGGGTCCATATCGAACTTTGAACTTCGATATATCAAAAACTAAAAACGATATAATGACTTCCGGTTTGTGCTGAAAGTCTTAGAATTTTGTCCTGTTTTCAATCATTGAATAAAAAATGGGGGTCCCCATTTGATGTATTGGATTTAGGGGGGTGGTGCCCCCCCTAGGGGCCCCCCGGAGGGGGCCCTAAAATTGGCGACCCCCTTAGAAGGTGTCCCCCTTGAAATCATTGAACACGTGTTTGAGCGATTTTCTAAATTCGCAACCGTTTCCGAGATAACTTGAGTGGAACCTATTTTAATTAACACCCTGTATATTCTAAAACTAGATAAACTAAGCTTTAAAATAATGTAAAGAAATTGAAAATCGGTTGAAGATGACCACAAGATGTGGAGAAAGCTGGCAACCTCAAAACCCCGATGGACGCACATAACTTCGAAGAGTGCAGCTCTCAATTTCAGGAGTTTTGGGGACAAAATCGAACATTTTTTGGTAAAATTATTAAAAAATTTGTGCCAAACAGTGAGTGATAACAGTGTCAAAATATATAAGACTCAAAAATTTACTTTCATTCAAAGTGATCTCCCTTTTTCTGGATACAAAGCCTCATTCCTAGTGATCTCCCTTTCCCTGGATACAAATCCTCAGTCGCCGAGGAAAGTCATTGATTCACAGATTTGGTTTTCCCGTACGACAAGAGTAAGATGCATCAACATTGACCGACCAACAAATTGGTGTCCGTGCACATCATGCATTACATTTAGTCTGTTTTTACGGCAATATTGTCAATAAGGTAGTAAGATATCTTGATATGCGACGATCCAATGGTTTGATAACGCGATCAGCGTCTCTCATCAAAATTAGGGAGTCCATTGGGGTTTCAAGGTTGCCGTCTTTCTACCCTTCCTAGGACTGTCAGCTTCAACCGATTTTCAGTTTCTTGATAGTTTTCTAGTTTTTTTGGTGCCTAGTGTTAGAATATATTGCATAGTAGTTTACATTTTTTTTCAAAAACTATTCAACAAGATGAGAAAAAGCAATTCGCAGTATTTATGACCAGACTCTGTATGTGATGGGGCAGTTGCAAGATGTTTTTTATGAAGAAAATGAAAGAACTTCATGAGCTGGGAACGAAGATGCCTTTGGATTCTAATAAAGTCCCATTGCTCCGGAGATGAGGTTTTGGCCCAAAATACATTGTTTTAAATAGGAATTTCGCGTAGTGACGTCACTACACACACAATTTTTTTCAACTTTACACGTGTGTATCTCCAAAACTAGGACACTTAGAAAAAAACCAAAGGCACTATTGTTCTCAAATCATCAAGTACTATGATTTTCTTGATAAAAAATTCACAGTTTCAGACCCTTACAACTGTCCCATTATCAAATTAACAAAGCAGGAAATAAACTGATAAACTAAGAGAATTTATTTAACAGACCTTTGAGGAATACCTGTAATTGGGCCAATCTTCCAGCGATTGCATCATGCTGCTTCTGAAGGGCTGCTGATAGCGTTACTAACTGCTCCTCCCTGGTAGCAATTTCTTTCTCGATTGTTGCTTGTTGTTCTAAAAGCCTTCTTTCAGCCTCTGCGAGCTTACTGTAAGTTTCTTTCTCTTTTTGAAGGACTTCGAGCACTTTCACACGGTACTTTGATTCTTCCTCAGCTCGTAATTTTTTCACAGCATTTCGGTAATACCTGAGGAAAAAAAATATTTCGACAGAATTTTATTTCAAGAAAAAGTAGAGATCTAAATCATGATAAACATTAGATTACAGTCAAATACCCTAACTTAGGATTAACGTAAAATCAGCAATTCAGCACATGAATTGAGCGGCATCACCTCCAGATTGATTACTAGGAGGTGAGGTCGCTCAATTTCATGCATTTTCATGTGATTTCATGTGCCGGTAGTGTTAATTTTTAGTTTGTCCCAAGTTAGAGGCTTGCCCCAAGTTTGGGCATTTGACTGTGTGATTACTTTTTAAAAAGTGATGCGCAGGATTTGGAATTCTTTGAGCTCCGAGCGCCAAATACATAGGAAAATGCATTTGGAATTTTGAAAATAAGTACCAAATAAGCACCGGAATAAATTCAATTCTTCAATAAGAAATTTACTTTTTTAACAACCTCATTTTCATGGACCATCAAGGATTAAAAATTTCCAGAAATTTACAGCTCGGAAATATTGCTAAAAATGGAAATTTCAGCGGAAATGTATGGTTTTTACTGTTTTCAGGTTCCTTATGATACTGATGCCAATGACATGAACTCTACTAGAATACATAAGGTTAAATAAATAACACAAGTTTTGAACCGTTTTTAAACCTTTTTTTCAACATTTAACATTTAAACATTTAAACCACTTTTTAACATCACTGAAGACTAAAGACCATTGAAACTTGAAGTGATCAGATTTTTCCCTATCTCTTTAGAATTTAAAAAAACAAAAATAAAGAAAGAAAGATACCTGGTAATGTGTTCTTGAAGAATTTCCAACTGCTCTACACTCAATTCACCGTTTGAAAGAACATCTCGTATTTCTTTTGTCCACAGTACATTTTCTTCTTCATCACAAATTTTTTCCTGCTGACCCCTGAAAGTTGGAAAAAAAAATACTGTCAAGTTCTTCTATTTCTTGAGACTACCTCCTTTCCTCAGCGAAATTAGATATATAGAATCAAATTTTGCTGCAATTTTTCAATCTTCCCGAAACACTTCTGAACAGAAATATTTGTTTGTGAAAGTAAGTTTATAAGATTAGCCTGGTTTATACGAGAGATCTCAACCTGGGTTGGGACAATCCGAGTTGAGTTTCAACCCGGGTCCAACTCGGGTTAGCGCATAAACACCCGTATGTGTGAACTCTAGTTCAAAGGATGTCTTTCTTCTTCTTTTCTGTGTTTGTTTACATTTTAGTCAAAAAATGCAGTGATGATCGGTGCGGTATGGACAAGTACGGCCGCATAAGACGGGTGTTTAACCTCGCTCGTTTTGGTGACATCAATGCCGCATGAACCCGCGTTCGGAACTCCGAGGTGTTTATGCGTAAAATCTTAACCCAAGTTTACCGACTCGACTCTGGTTCGAATCGAGGTCGAGTCGAATCTGAGTTCAGCGAAAACCGAAGTGTGTATGCGAGCATCTCAACCCAGGTTCGGCTGAACCCAGATTCTAAAGCCCGGGTTGAGATCTCTCGCATAAACTAGGCTATTATGTTTTTTACAATTTAATTTTGACTTTAGACCTTCTGTAGTATTTTTACAGAAATTTCAAACTTATATTATCTTTCGACAGAGTCTTACCCATGATTCATACTCAGACTGACATCAGAGGCAGCTTGAAAGCATTCAAGGAGACATGTCAACAAAGCTTTATCTTCTCTGTTGAACTGATACATTCGACGAGTTCTGATACTTATGTGAGAATTGGGTGGTAGACCAAGGGCCTGTAAAACATCTTCCACATCCTTTTTGTGGAAACGAGGAGGAGCTTCTATGCTTGGGTCATCCACAGCTTTATCAGCAAGTTTTGAAACATACGTAGAGAACTCGGATAAATTACTCAAAAGAGGAACCTAGGGACAAAAAGTTCAAATTAGTAGTTAAATGTAAGTAACATAACCCACACACTTATGTTTGTAGAAATCTCAAAAACTTACAGGCAGAGGTAGTAGAAAAAGATCATCTCTTTAGAACAATCCATTGGCTTATGGGTTCAACAAGAAACTCATTCAGATACAGCAACAGTAGAACTATCCCACGCCCACTTGTCGGCGTAGCTATAAAAACAAGAACAAATTGAGAAATACTCCTCAATTTTAAAAAAGGAAACAAAAATGAAAAAGGCATACCTCCACCACGTAAACTGACAGAGTATAGTGGTACTGTTGATGCAACAAAAAATCAGCAATTAGCAGATTAATGGCTTGCAGTCTGGGCGATACCGATTTCAAACTTTTCTTATTGAGCCCCTCGACACCTAGAGAAGTTTTCTTCAATGCGCTTATCATTTTCTGCCGAAGGTGCGCTCTAAGTTCTAAGAGCAGGCCCTTGTCTTCAAACCTGAAATGGAATTTAAATGAAATGAAATTAATATTTATCAAGCTAAAGATGAAACCATTGATGTTTTTGAATCAGTTTCTAATTTTCACCCACATTAGATAGTTCTATGGCTTAATATTTTCGCAAAACTTTTTAATGAGTGTCAAGCAGAGACAATATATAATAGAGACCGCGCACTATCTATCTTGCCCATGTTTGCGCGCGGTGGCACCTTTTTTTTTCGGGGTCTCAACAGAACACCGCTAACATGGTCCATACGTTGACTGATGAGAAACATCGTTGAGAATTTTGCCTAGTGAAGCCAGAAGCACCGAAATTGCATCAGTCAACGTTTGGACCGTGTTGGATGGTGCACTCTCATGCTCCCTGTGTTAATTCCTGTTGAGTCCCGAAAAATAAGTCAGCCACCGCGCGCACGGCTAGTGCGTGGTCTCTATTATATATTGTCTCTGGTGTCAAGGTCAACTACCTGATTTTTAGTCCCCTACATAATACCACTGGTCGTTTTTTGAGGACCGGTCACACAAAATTTTTCCCGGTAACTTTTCTGACCCCAGTCCGCCCCTGTTGAGAAGGATAAGGATGTATATTCTTGGAAGTTATGACCATCAATGAGCGAGTGCGAATGGAATTTGGGTCTCACACTCACTTATTTAACGGAAGATCGAAGGTTCCAAGACTTTCCTTCCTTAATTTTTCAACCGATTTTGATAATTGATGGCTCTTAAAAAATCAATAAAATATTACGAAGGTCCTGAAGGTGTAAATTTGTGATTTTAGATCTTGAATTTTACTATTATGTCCAAAAACTGGACAGTTTTTGACACGACACGGCACGACGGCTTGGTGGTCAAATTAGGAACTAAAGTACCCTTAAAATCATCTTACAACTTTTCTCAGCTGATGTCAGTTTCTGGGTCACCTGGCTTTGAAGATTGGAGCAATGAAGTTACTTACCAAGCGTACAGCTTATCCTGGAACTTTTCATTTAAAACATCATTTGATTTGTTTAAAAACTTTTTTAGGTGTGAATGTTTTCGGTCCATTTTGAATGCTTGGTCCTTCGAGTCCAGAGAAGTTCTGAAAATTCAAGAAAGCAAACAGTTGGTATATACAAAATGTAGTAGATGGAGAGCTCACTTGCAAGAGAGATATTACAAATGCAACTAAGCCCTCTCCTATTTTAATAATTTTTTGAATTTGCATACATACCATGGACAAAAATATAACTAAGTGAGGACTGCGGACTGCTGTTAGTCATTTTAAATCCTAACCTGAGCACGCTTAACAGCAGTTTGCGGGACTGCAGTGGTCTCTAAGCAGCATGATTCATACAGCACAATTTCCGTTCTCACACATATGTGAGCCACCGAGCCAGTGGTTCACTGGAAAGAAACTTGGACACGACGAAAACCTGGGTTCAAGTCTGGTCGCTCACAGTGACTTTTGGCGAGAGGATTGATGATGACAGTTTCCGAAACTACTGTTCAAGCGCACTATTCAGGGTACAAAACCCGCTAACAGGTTTTAACATAGACGGAGATAAGGAGTCCGCAGTCCTTACTAGTTATCTTTGTCCATGTAAATACGTACAAGTACATCTGTTTTGTTTACACATTCTTTCATTCCAGAGTTTTCGTGGAAACCATATTATAGGCAGAGAACGATCCTAGAACTTTACATCCACAAGTAGAGGGTCTGTATTTGTTATCAACAAAACCAGACCTCTGCCACATTAGAGGGATTCTACTGCCAAAGATAATACAACATTGGGATCCACATGAGATGCTGAGAGCTAATGGTTTTCTGTTAACTCCATCTATGGTTCAAGGATCATCAATGATTTAAAACTTTGCTTCTAAAGAAAGATAGACAGTACTTCAAGGATCGATAGACATTTCAACGATTGCGGGTTGGCTTTCGGCAATTAATTTAAAGATTATTTCAACGTTAACAGCCTGTAGAGAGAACAAAACGACAAGGGGCATGAACTCATCCCAGTCTGATACCAATGAGGAGGCAGCAGGAAAAATCACAAATGATATCAGACTATGAAAAATTTCTGCAACACAAAAACTTTAACAAATGTTTCTCATCTTACCTGATTCTTTTAAAATTTATGCACATTTGAATAGATTCATGATATGATGCAACCAAAGGGATGTTTCTCACTCGTAATTTTAAAATGGGCAGACAGCAGAAACTTGTAGATTTTGAGGGTTAACAACTTACAAAATTTGACGTAGGGCATGAAAGAAAAAATTCTTCCATGCCTGAAAAAGTGTTTGAACATATTTTCGTTTGTTTGTTTATTTTATTTGGTTACCAAGTGAGTTATCAGTTGCTATGGGACGACGTCATAACCATAACAAACAAAGAACCATGATAAGTGAAAAAGAATGCCAACTTAACCAAATTCTCCTTACTGAGACAATGAGGTAAAAGAAAAGCGATTAATTTCATTACTGAAGCGAGGAAGAGTATATAACTCCAGACTCGCTCACTAATGATAATTTAAAGCGAAGGAGTTAGCGAAAGACGGGAATACTTTACTTTTTTTCGACCATTCGTCGTTAGTCTTGCATTAAAAGTTCGCTTGATTTTTTTTTGTAGTTGAGTCACAAAACCGGCTGGATAGTGGATATTTCAGTTGTTCCATTTCCGGAACATGGAACTTGCTGCTCCTGTCTCAACTGCCGCGAATTCGGTACCAACGATCAACAGTCCCTGTAGCGCAGTGGATAGCGCGTTGGACTTCTAATCCAAAGGTCGTGGGTTCGATCCCCACCAGGGATGCTATTCTTTTACCATTGTCACTTAACCTCTGTCGATCTCTGGTTAATAAACAACATGTATCATGAATACGACAGAGGCAGCAAGCAAATTGTCCCCCTTCATCAACCTAGCAAAGTACAATTTAAGTGCTACCACACATTACGGCCTGTTGAATATTGATCGCTTCAATCAAGTACCCTTTTGGAGGGAACTGACAATATTTTTCAAAAAAGTCAATGTACTTAAGGAATATTTTGATTAAATTACTCGATCCTTACATCAATATATAAAAAGATTGGGGGGAGGGGGGGGGGAGACTGCCGAATTTTACTCATTACACCCTTACAAGACTCATTGAAAAAGATAGCGATGAGTAATGATATTATTGCGGTTGATTAATAATCACAATTAGCATCAATACCTGTTGACTGAAATTGGTCGTGTTAGCAACCATTGACTGGCTGATGAGTGGTTGTAGTTCTTGGTTCGGACCTCCCGGACAAACAAAACAATTAGTTCCCTTCGGCAGGAAAAACTTCAATTTAAATCATGATTTTTTTTAACTTTGATTATTTCAATTGGTTCAAAGGAGCCATACGTATTTAACAAATACGGCCTTAGACGGCCTCAATTTGGACTTTGGTGTTAAATAAATACCTATAAAAAATGGGGGCAGTGTCAAGGGTCTGAAATGTTGTGTTTTTTATATAGAAAATTAAAGTACTTCATGAGCTGAGAACAAAGATGCCTTGGTCCAAAATACACTGCTTTAAATGGTAATTCCGCGTATAGTGACTGCACTATACGCACATGATTTTTTACAACTTTACACACGTGTATCTCCAAAAGTCCAAAACCGGGACCACTGTGTGATGCAACTACTGTATGATGCGGGTTGCATACTTGTAAAACTGAAGGCACCTAGATATTCTCGATTCCCAGCCTGCGAGGCTTATTATCTCAAATATTACAACAGACCAATTTTCCTTGTTTTTCAAAGCTAGATTTGCAATGAGCGTGCGATTTTTCAATTGCAATTATTTTTTTTTTTTTTTTTTTTTTTAATCTACAAAAAACCTCTTATTAAAAGAATTTTTAAAAATTAAATGACTTCAATTAGTAAATATGTAAACAATCACTATGGGAACTGGACCAACACAATTGATATTGTAATAGTTCCCATAATAGTTGTTCAGGTCATAAAAAAAAAAAAAAAAAAAAAAAAAAAAAAAAAAAAAAAAAAAAAAACCTCATGTAAAATCAAGCATTCGACTTCACAGTAGGTATGTAGCGATTTGCACAGAGGATTGCGATGATACAATAATGTCAGGTGCACTCCTAAACTAAAGTTCCAGAGAGGAAGCAAACATTACAGTTCATGCAAATCCACCCCTGGCTGTCTCTGAGCCTTTGAAACAAAATTAAGGATAAAAGCATATTGTTTTTGCCCGTGACTTTGTGCCTTCATAATTCGATGAAAATGCACGGATTAAAACAGACACGTGTGTGCTTACATTGCACGAGCGCGTCCGTTCGCGTCCGTGCCCCCTGCCCCCGGCTCATTAGGTCTTTTGATCAAAGGTTTAGTACGCAGTGCCTCTACATTTCAGCCGCGAATATATCAAATTCGCAATTCGGCGAAAGTCACGGGCGGCGCGTGGGGTCAAAAAGTGGGGGGCCTAAAAATCAACAGCCTTTATTTTTTTTCTCTTTTTTTTCTTTTTCTTTCTTTCTTTCTTTCTTTCTTTCTTTCTTTCTTTCTTTCTTTCTTCACCTTTTTCAAAATAACGTTTGACGTAGAGTCCCTATATGTAGAGAGTTAAGGTGATTCCAGGCGAAACTTTTCCAGATTTCAATCCGATGGGTAGCGCCACTAGTCGCTTTTTGGAAAAGTCGTGTTTTTGGCGTTTTAAACTGAAACCATCGATAAAACGCAAAATCCAATAACGTCAGCACCTGCGAAATTTTTTTATGGATTTTTTGAGCCCAAAATGAGCAAAATTGGTTTAAAATTAGAGCCGTAAATTATGAAATTCGTTTCGCCATAAGCTTAGTGAGTGAGAGTGAGCGCGAGTGATGATACGTCTATCTGCCTCACTCGCACTCATTGCGGCTTACGGGAAGTTTCGTTTTTCATAATTTCCGGCTTTATTTTGAGTGTTTTAGTCTAAAACTTTCAGGGTATCTTCCTGAAGTATGCTCGCAGGTGCTGACGTTCCTGAAATTCGTGTTTTCAGCGTGAATTCGTTAATTTTAGCCAAAAACTGTTGACTTTTTGAGCAGCGCGACGTGGTGTCCACGGTTGGAACTAATTGACCCTGGAATCATCTTAAGATGATTCCAGGGTCGATTAGTTCCAACTTTGGACACCACGTCGCGCTGCTCGAAAAGTCAACAGTTTTTGGCTAAAATTAACGAATTCACGCTGAAAACACGAATTTCAGGAACGTCAGCACCTGCGAGCATACTTCAGGAAGATACCCTGAAAGTTTCAGGCTGAAATACTCAAAAATAAAGCCGGAAATTATGAAAAACGAAACTTCCCGTAAGCTGCAATGAGTGCGAGTGAGGCAGATAGACATATCATCACTCGCACTCACTCTCACTCACTAAGCTTATGGCGAAACGATTTTCATAATTTGCGGCTTTAATTTTGAACCAATTTTGCTCATTTTGGGCTCAAAAAATCCATAAAAAAATTTCGCAGGTGCTGACGTTATTGGAGTTTGCGTTTTATCGATGGTTTCAGTTTAAAACGCCAAAAACACGACTTTTCCAAAAAGCGACTAGTGGCGCTACCCATCGGATTGAAATCTGGAAAAGTTTCGCCTGGAATCACCTTAAGACAAGTGAAACCATGGGCGCCGCCATTGGATGCGATTTTGCACATTTGTTTACATTCTGAGGGCCGGTTGTTGTGTTTTCGTCCACTGCAAAGATTACAGTGCCGCTGAGTTTCTAACGATGTAATCTTTTACTGCTTTTATGGATCGACATCTATTTACGCTTTGAAAGATTCTTTTGAGCTTTACAGACATTCTTGAGGCATATCATGATTAAAATTAACAGATTCGTCAAAAATTAACTCTTTATCCGCAAAATACCGCTGGTAAACAACTGCGATTGTAAACAAAAGTGCAAAATCGCATCCAATGGCGGCATCTGTAGAGCCTAAAACTCATCGACCAATCAGAAGTTGACTACCTTTCTTGTCTTAACTCTCTACATATAGGGACTCTAGTTTGACGCAGGCGGGGGGGGGGGGGGGGGGGGGGGATAAATAACCATTTTTTTCTTTTTTTCTCTTTTTTTTCT
Organism: Trialeurodes vaporariorum; assembly: GCA_011764245.1. Lineage (NCBI taxonomy): Eukaryota > Metazoa > Arthropoda > Insecta > Hemiptera > Aleyrodidae > Trialeurodes > Trialeurodes vaporariorum. Next base: position 55,123,894 of record VMOF01000001.1, read on the forward strand.
CGTTCAAAAAGTTTAGCTCCTCGTTCCCAAAAAAGGGGGAGCTATAGCCCCAATAGTCCCTGATACGCACCGCCTATGGCGAAAGTGTTTGCTCTCAGGCTCTTTCATAAAAATATATTTTGTCCTTTTCTCAACACGAATCAGAATATTCAAGTGGGGCTCTTGCAAACTTTTGCTACAGGGGATTATAGAGTTGATTATTGCATAAAAACCTGTGAAAATGATGATGAGTAAGCTGAAAAATCACGAAATTTACTCTCAGAATCGAGCTTAATGGCGGAAAGACGCAGGTACCATGGGAGATTCCTATCTAAATTAAGACATATCTTTGTGTTTCCGTAGAGAAAGTGACAAATTAGACAGAAATCTTCCATGGTACTTGCGTTGAACCGCCATTGCGATATTGCCGTTATATCAGTTATGTGAGTTTATTACTGAATTTTATACTATCTTATTGTTATTTTCGTGATTTTCGCTGGTTTTTACATCAGATTGGACAATTCATTTGCTCACAGCAAAAGTTTGCAAGAGCCCCATTGTTCTGCTCTTTCATCACACATATTTTTAGACCGTTGCAATGAGGCGCGTATCACACGCGCCGCCCCGAAGACCCTCAGACAGCGTTGCCAATTGAGCAGTAGCGTAACTAGAAATCATTCTATCTCTCTTTTTACTCATCCGAATGTAAGTACAGGTAGAAAAAGGATAGGAAGAGGGGATTGATCCCCCTTTCCTATCCTTTTCTAACTTACACATTTTAAGGGACAAAGTGAGAGAAAGGTTAACTTACCAGTGTTGCCGTTTTTAGATAATTATCCCATTTTTTCCAAATTAATTACTTGATGTAAAAAACGGTATAATTTATAGTAATATCGGCAACATTGTATTTTACATTGATTTTTATAGGAGATATACGCCATACGGCCTAAGGCCTCCTCCATAAATCCGGCAACACTGCCTTCAAACCACGCGCTGGAAACATTTTAAGAAGAAAAAACCAATAATAACGTGATTGTTATCAAAAAATCAATAAAAAGAGTTTACGTAAAATGATTGTCTCGGTCCATCGGCGGATTCACGAGATTTTCTTTCTCTTTCTTTGGTCGTTTAAACGAGTGTGCTAGAAAAGGACGGAGGAGGGGGACAAAAGTCACGTGACTGCCCCTAATCTGCCTTGTTCTAACACACGCTTTTGAATGGGCAGAGAGAGAGAGAGAGAGAGAGAGAGAGAGAGAGAGAGAGAGAGAGAGAGAGAGAGAGAGAGAGAGAGAGAGAGAGAGAGAGAGAGAGAGAGAGAGAGAATCGAAAGATTCATCAATCAATGGATCCACCAGTAAGTGTCTCGGTCGAAGTACAGACCTGCATACAATACGCACTCCGCTGGGTGCAAAGCATGACGGGGGTCGCCGAGGGGGGGGGGTTACCTCTTTCCGATGTTGGTTCTCATGTCCGGACTATGCGTTCGAAAACAGTATAAAGACGTTCCGGATATAGATATAGGGAACTGTCATAAAACCCCTTTGAAGGTTTCTATATATTTTTTATTTTTTTTAACTAAGTAAATAGGTAGGTACATCCATTGACCACTTTAAAAAAAAAAAACATAACAACAAAAAACAAGAGAAACAAAAGAAAAAACGGGAAATTAAATCGCCTCTTACATAAGTGACTCGCGCCTCCTCTATTCAATTTGTAATCGGATGACATCATTTTTACTTCTTTTCAAAAAGGCGGACGGTGAACAACAAAATATAAAGAATAGATTTGAAGGTCACTCATCCAGCGGAGAAAAAAGGAGAAAGTTAAACAACAGTTCCTTTTTCTGTGAAGTGGTTCCTTTTCATCCTCTCGTGTGATTTCAAATTGTGTCTTAAATCTCGCGATAGAGATCGTGATTTCTTCGTGAAAAATTGATGGCGTGAAAAGTGGGGGAGGGGAATAAAAAGTGATGTGCTTCGTACGGTGGTCGCTTGTGTTGTCTGTGATATTTTCCATCAGCTATGATTCCGTGGCGATTTGCTCATCTGGACCAGCTCATTTGAAAGGATACGAGGCTTTGAGATATCTGGACGAGGGGATCGATGCTTTACCCTCAGCCGTGGCAGATACTCAGGATTGCTCATATTTACCGCGCATCTTTCACACTTTGGAGCCACCTCAAGTAGAAATTTTAAATGTAAGTGTGAAAGGATTTGCGATTATAACCCTCTCATACCTGGTGCACATTTCAATGTACATCTGAATAACATAGAATCTTAAGGATAAAATAAAAATATGATGTGCATATCGTTTTATATAAGAAAATTGTGCACGGATCAGCTACATACCATGGCCAAAAGTTTGTCCCTGAACTAAAAGAATTTTCTGGTTTGAAAGGGTTAAACGATTTGTCAAAAGCTCGACACTTTTCAGTTCTCTAAATACTTGATGAAAATATATGAGTCTGTATGGGGATAAGAGGGCTTCGGACTGCTTCCATCAGAAAAAAAAATCAATTTTCATTGATAAGGGGACGATCAACTCATGCATGGGCGCCCGCAGAAAAGTTGCCAAGGAGGAGCAAAAGGTTTGAACCTCAATGGAAGGTCTACGGAGCACCATCCAGTGATATTGACGTCACTTAGGCAGGTCTAAGGGATCCCCACCCTCAAAAGGACAATTTTAAATGGTACAATTTTAAGCTATTGTAGATGTACCCTGGTAAAAATTACGACTATACGACTATTCCAAAAACGACTATAAACATAGTTGCCGACTATAATCTATAGTTGGCCAACTATAAATCCATAGTTGGCCAACTATGTTTATAGTCGTTTTTGGAACGGTTATAGTCGTCAGTTTTACCAGGGTATCGATCAACGAACTATACCTGTAGACATAGCCGTAGCCAGGATATTGTCTTTCTTTCTCTGAGCCCATTTAAACTCATGTATTAGAAAAGGACAGGAAGAGAGGCTGAAGTCACGTGACAGCCCCTATATCCATCATTTTCTAATACATGCGTTCAAATGGGCTAAGAGAGAGAAAGACAATATCCTGGCTACGGCTTTGCCTGTAGATGGGTTAGTGCGTGTTATAAGTCCTGTTCCAAAGTGTGACAGCGTGGACAATCTGATTCTGGTTAGTTTGCCTTCTTTTTATTTATAAAATCAAACATTGCAATTAGTTATTCATAGTAAAATTGGTTTTAACCCTCTAAGGGCCAGGTTAATTCAAAAGGACGCCACTCTTCCTTTTATAAAGGATTTTTACGCCTTAACGACAAAGTGTGTCCGGCTATTATGAACGTAAAACCATGTTTTCTCATCATAAGATCACCTCTTTCTCACCCCTCCCGCGTCATTTCACATGAATTTTGACCCTCTGATTTCAAACTCAGCCTTAGTTTTTACTCAAAACTCATACTTTTTTCAGAATTTCGAATTTCTTGCTTAAAGGACGTAATTTCGAATTTACGTAAAATCTAGGCCAGTTTAATGAAAACTGATAGCATAGTTGAAATTAGCGTCTCAAAATACATATAAGATAGCGATGATGAAGTGAAATTGTAGGCTTAAAATTATTCTAAAACACTAAAAATTAGTAAAATTAACACTGATGGATGTTGAATGTCGCGGACACATTATGTCGTTTTTGGTGCTTACTTTTTATAAAGGGAAGGTTGTTAACTGTTCGTACTCGGGGGAGTTGAAATTGTCTATACGATACATGGAAGGCGCCCGAAGAAATCTTATGTTGTACATGTTTTCATCAATAATCTCGTTTATCCGGAATGAAGACTGGAACAATATGAAGTAGACTAGAGAAGAAAAACGAGTATACTCGGGCTTGGCCCTTAAAGGGTTAAACGAAAGTGCAAGTGTTGTAGAGTGGCTATCTGGACACATCATTCTAATTAAAAGATCCAGGTGAGAAAATTTTGCTTGTTTCTGTTATGTGTCCGTGTCCGTTTCTTCATCGTACATAAATCCTTTTAAATAAAACGGTCATATCTATTTCTGTGTTCAGATAGCCACTCTAAAACGGCCGCGCACTTTCGTTTAAAACCAATATATATCAAATGTATCTGTCGCAACTTTTTTTTTTTTTTTTTTTTTTTTTTTTTTTTTTTTTTTTTTTTTTTTTTTTTTTAAGGTTAAAAAAATGAGGCAAACAAACCGAGCCAGCGTGAAAATGTCCATAAGAAATTTTAATTATGGTTGCCTTCGTGTTGCCTCAAAAGCACGTCCCATCAAATCCCCTCTTTTGATATAGCTCGTTGCAGTGGCGTCACGTGCCATCTGGCAACAATGCAACTGCTCCATTTAAACTCATTAAATATATCGAATTTTCCTTGTGCACTGTGAGCCCCCTAAATTCGATCTTTCACATGAGTTTAAATTGATAGAATACATTGTTGCCAAATTGCACGCGACGCTACTGGCTCGTTGGTCGAAAGGATATGCGATTACATTATTTGCTTGTACTTGCAAGGCGGACTGAAGGCCCACCGGGCTACGACCTAATTTGGGTCGAAGAGTCCAGGCCGTGAGAGGAATAAAAAGGAAAGAAGGGGGAAAGGAACGACAGTCCCTAAAAAGAGGAGAAAATGAGAAATAGAGAGAAAGATGGATAACATCATAGAACAGACCGGCTTTACCGCAATTAGATCGTGAAATCATGTCTCACTTAATACGGGCGCGTCTTCATTTTTTAAGGTAAACTGAAACGGCATAGGCGCGTACACATAATTATCAACTATTTCCCAATTTACAACTAATAAATGATAAATGATTCAAATTCTCTACCAAAAACTTCCCGCAATTAGACCTATTTGTTTTAATTTTATGGATGCGCCTTCATTTTTAAAAATAGGCTAAAACGGCACGCGCGAGCACGGCTAGTTACCTACTTGTACTTCCCAACCGACATCGCATAGCGCGGCTAGAGTTGATGGAATGGAAATGGTGTATAGGAAGCAGTACCAACACGACGCTTTATGCATTTGAGAGGAGTCGACCGCGTGAACGCATTCGAAGGTTAAGTTCGACAATGGACCTGTGGTGGACAGGCGGATTGGCCGGCATTCCGGCCCGTTTCCATACGTTCCTCAACTCATCGACTCTTTTGAAAGTCACGTGGTACACGTAAAAAGTTATTGACGAAATTTACTATACTTTGAGGTTGATTTCGACACCCACCAAGAAGTATATTAAATTCTACAAAACGTCTGGCTAGACTTCTCGAAGATTATAAGGGTCATTATTTTGTAACAGGTGGGACATTCAGACGACTTTGAAGTAATTTTTGTCAACTTTTTAATCATTTAAATGAAAAAACTACCCGACCAACAGAAAGGTTTTAACTTCTAGATAGTGATCGGATTTTTAAAATTTAAAAAAAGTCTATCCAAAGCTGAGAAAAGAGCAAAATAAGGGTGTAACGGGTGGGACAGAAAATGGACAAGGTTTTTGAATCACTTCAGAAAAAGTTGAAACTCTGTGAGTTTTGAAGAGAAATAAATTTGGAAAAAAACGTATGTTAAAATTTGATCCTACATAAAGTTTTTTTCATTTACTAAATTATTGTTCTCTAAAAAAATTAAAAAGTAGCGTAACGGGTGGGACAGCTAGGTTCTGTAACGGGTGGGACTTGTGTGATTTCGTCATTGAAAATATATATCACACCTGCTGTAACATCAACACGTTTGATCTTATTAGATTAGGATAATATTTTCGTCTCTGGTTGCATTTTAATGCAAAACAAGACTGCTAGGCACTAATTTTTAAATTTCAATTTTTGCATATCATGTCCACTTTACTATGTAGAATGACCCATAAGTCTTTACTCGATCCTTTGATTATACGTCAATCCAGTGGCGTCGCGTGCAATTTGGCAACAATTTATTCTACCCATTTAAACTCATGTAAAATATCGAATTCAGGGGGTGCACAGTGCACAAGGAAAATTCGATATATTTCATGAGTTTAAATGGAGCAGTTGCATTGTTGCCAGATGGCACGCGACGCCACTGCGTCAATCAGATGTCCGGCGGAATTCAACAGACCATTTAGTTGAGGCTAAAATCAACCACAATATGGTGAATTTCATCAACCATTCTATTTCAGTGCACGTGCAACAGGAAACACGAGATATTGTGACTGATAGTATTCTTCAACGAAAAACCAAAGCTTTCAAACAATTACATTTAATAAAGTTTGATCCCATCAAGTTACATATAAAATAACGTTAAAAAAAGAGAAAAAAAAAGAAGGGGAAAAAAAATGATCGATGAGCCTCAGGGTCACTTTTGAATCGAGCTCTATTGAGGGGATAAAAATATCTACTTACGGCCACAGTAAGTGTCTTGCGTATTACTCGTTGCATCGCCGAAATTGAAGGAGTTCCAACTCCTTCTCGCCTGGGTCACCGTAAATAAATTCATGTGTTTTCACTGAGCTACAATTAATAATCGTCAGTTATTTACGCTCAGACGAGAAAGCGTTAGCAACCGTTAATTGAAAGAGAAGGGGGGGAAGAGAAGGAAAGGTAGGAAGCAAATTATGGAAACGCTCGAATCTGGGTGAAATTCCTTATACCCACCCTCTTCCCTTTCAATTAAAAATTTGAGAAAGTACGAGTGTCGCATTAGTACAGTGGAGAAACATTTTATTTACTCGAGAACAAAATAAGATGTAAAGAAGGTCTCGCACTTTTATCCAGCATACTTTTAGCTTACTAACGAGCTATAGTATTTTAAATTTGTCAAACTGGTTCGCGAGTGACGTCATTTTTTCCATACTTACGCACCTCTGGCTACCGCGTGCGCCCACCTTCGCGCGCGCTGAGGAGCTCCATCAAACGAGTACGTTTTACACCCTGCAAAAGGCCGTAACACGATGATCTGTTCAACTTTTGAAAATAACCGTTAATCACTGTTTATAAGCCGAATCATTGTACACGGAAACTGATTGATTGTGAATATTCACCGCGGTTTCGTTTTTTTTCCCCAGTAAGAAAACGGATTACAGCACGCAACTCATACATTTGAACACGTTATTCAATGGGGTATCCATGCGATTATTCGCACAATAATGACTATAGAGAACAAATCATTTGTGAAAGTTTTTTAATCGTGAGTTTTATCATTCGTTGTATCTTCTTTGGATTTGCAAGTGCTCTGAATTGATGACAATCACAATTTTTATCAACGGAATCTAATTGGGAAACGCAGACACATAAGGTGGACACGCGCGGGTCGCGCGGGCCACCAGAAGTGAGTGTGGAAAAAATGACGTCATTCGCGAAAACCAATGTGCCAAATTAAAAGGGGGGGGGGAGAAAAAAAAACTATAGCTCGTTAAAGAGCTAAAAGTATGTTGGTTATAAGGATCGTCTTATATTTTAACAAAATTCATTCATGCTTTTCGGCTCTAGGGATATACAGAATGTTTCCTTACTTTAAGAATGACCCTATAGTATAATGGGTCTGTTGCAAACTTTTGCTACAGCGCTATAAAGTGTTCAATCTGATGTAAAATCGCGTGAAAAGTACATTGGTGGCATCAGAAAGTCATAAAATGTAATAATAAACTCACAATAGGCGTTTAATGAAATCCAAGATGGCTGAGAAATATCGAGCAATCTGTATACATGCACCACGAACATTCAAGGATAGCCAACCTCACAATATCTATCACAATCAATCACGACGTAAACAAACACATAACCTCTACCTCCAGTGAGGTTGTCAAAGTTGGCAATCCTTGGATGATCACGGTGCATACATTCAGATTCCTCGATATTTTGCCGCCATCTTGGATTTCAATAAACGCCTCTTGAGAGATTAATATTGTATTTCATGACTTTATGCTGCCACCTATGGACTTTTCAGGCGATTTTACAATAGAATAATCACTTTTTATCGCTGTAGCAAACGTTTGCAATAGACCCATTGTTGACATAAACGGTTGTGGTCACACCCCCGCATTTCATTTCATTTTGGACCTGTGTATCTTCATGTTTAACGTATGGGTCATTCTACAGTAAAGTGGACATGATATGCAAAAATTGAAATTTAAAAATTAGTGCCTAGCAGTCTCGTTTTGCATTAAAATGCAACCAGAGACGAAAATATTATCTAAATCTAATAAGGTCAAACGTGTTGATGTTACAGCAGGTGTGATGTATATTTTCAATGACGAAATCACACAAGTCCCACCCGTTACAAAACCTAGCTGTCCCACCCGTTACGCTACTTTTTAATTTTTTTAGAGAAAAATAATTTAGTATAAATGAAAAAACTTTATGTAGGATCAAAGCTTATACCCTCACCTTTAACATATATTTTTTCCAAATTTTTATCTCTTCAAAACTCACAGAGGTTCAACTTTTTCTGAAGTGATTCAAAAACCTCGCCCATTTTCTGTCCCACCCGTTACACCCTTATTTTGCTCTTTTCTTAGCTTTGGATAGACTTTTTTTTTAAAATTTTGAAAATCCTCTCACTATCTAGAAGTTAAGACCTTTCTGTTGGTGGGATAGTTTTTTTCATTCAAATGATTAAAAAGTTGAAAAAAAAATTACTTCAAAGTCGTCTGAATGTCCCACCCGTTACAAAATAATGACCCGTTTCGCGGCGCAGCGCTGCGATATACTTTAAACATGAAGAGTCACAGCGTACAGCGCACACCTTTGTCATACGAGCCGTCTGGGTCAGAACCGAGTCGGATCCACTTGTCTTGGGAATATCCAATCCGGGGCAAAAACGAAAACAAAAACTTTTCCGACTGATAAAGCACAGCACATTTCCCATAAGACTCAATGGGGGCTTTTGCAGAATTTCGCTGTAAACAAATAAATAGTTCAATCCAATGGTAAATACAGCGAAAATCACGAAAATCACACTTAGAAAGTCTAAAATTTTGTAATAAACTCTCGTAAGCAAATAAATAGTCCAATCTTATGTAAAGACCAGCAAAAAAAAAAAAAAAAAAACAAGCAGCCAGCAGATTTTGTATCGCAGTCTAGCGATACAAAGATAACATGCAGTCAATCAGTGTAAGCTGCTTTGACTGCATTGTTATTCTTGTAATACCGCTTTTCATTAAGTTTCATAGCATATAGGGTGTCAATTAAAAAAGGAGCTAGGCCAAATATCTCGAGAACGGCTCCGGATTTTGAAAAACACTGAAACACGTGTTCAATTAGCTTGAGGGGGACATCTTTATAGGGGGTTTCCGATTTCGGAGCCATCTCTGGGGGGCCCGCAGGGCGGATACCACGTCCCTAAATTCAATACTTCAAACGAGGACCCCCATATTTTATTTATTAATCAAAAAGAGGGTGAAATTATCAGACTTTGGGTACGAATCGAAGTTCAATATCGTTTTTCGTTTTTGATACATTGAAGGTCAAAGTTCGATTTGGAGTAATTTTCAAAAAATCATTACTCCTCTTTGAAGAGTCGGAATTTAAAAATCAAGGACACAAAAATACTCTAAAAAGTAAGCCCCTTTCAGAAAAAATTCAATCATAACAAACATTTAGTCAAATTTTGGTTTTGAAGCTCTCAAAACTTTTAGACGTTTTTGGCCCCCAAGGAGGGCCATCTGAAAAATTCCGAGGTTTGACCCCTATTAATTGATACATTAATCGAAAAGGCGTAACAAACTGAGCATTTCGGCGCAGACCGGAGTTCGATATCGTTTTTCACAATCGAGATATCTCAATCTGTAAATTGACATTCGATATCTCAAATGTAAAAACGATATCCACCTCCGGTTTGCGCCGAAATGCTCAGTTTGTTACGTCTTTTCGATTGATGTATCACTCATTAGGTGACGTAACTCGGAATTAGACCCCTTTTTAGAATTCTAGGGGAGACCACCAGACCCGCAAATATTTATCAAATATTTTCATCTCTTGGACCTAATTCTGCCTTCAATCCGAAGAGTTTGCTTTGTAGCGAAGCTGTACGAATAGTTGCCTACTTCATCAATTGAAGGCTAATTGAGATCCCTAAATTCTATTCTGATGTTGTTTTCAGCAAGTTTTAGATTAATTCCAGATTCCAATAAGTGCATATTCTTTAAGTTGCATTCATTCTATTTGTTGGGGTTTCTTTTTTTCCTTAGTTTTTATAGGTTGTCAAAATCGATTTGATTCTTGCATTTCCTCCAATGAATACAATTTTTGTTTCCTTCTTTCAAACGGTGAATCTTCAAAATGATTTTTTAATTTAGCAGATTACACCCCCCTCCAAAGATGTATTTTGTTTGTAAACTGCGTACACAAAATTTCAACAAAATTCATCCAGCCATTTTTGATTGACTCTTCTTTATGCGTTTAATTTTCCTTATACGTTCTTTTTACTTTCTCACTCTAATGAAATTAGAAAAATTGAGAAAGTATTGCGATGGCGCAAAGATTTTCAAGGTATTTTGTTTCGATAGTTGGCCTCTCACGACTAAGTCAATCATGATTTTTACAAAATAATGGCCTCTCATCATGTCTAATACCATCAGAATGAACATACTTCAACCATATTCCCATATTTCTTAACCCTTTCTAACTTAGAGACATTTATGCAAAAAATTCTGTGGCGTCTGTCAGTCCGTCAGTCCGTGTGTACCTTCCCATAACTTTTGAAATATTGGTCCTTATGCTTCCAGATTTTGCACAGCTGTTGCTTTTTAGATTCCTCAGAGGCACTTTTTTTGTTTTTTTGAAATTCCATTTTTTAGGTTAGTTATAGGGAAAAAATGATTTCCATTGAAATCAATGGTAAAATGGGTAAAAATGGGTAAAACTGGAATAATTCAAGTTTGGCTCAATCAATTTTGATGAAAGTTAGCAAATAAAATCTACATTCAGCCTACTAAAAAATAAACCACACATAGTTACAATATCCAACCCTTAAAGCTGTTTAAAAAATCAAAATAAGTGCACTCGAGCCAAAAAATGGAATTATCGTGAGAAATTAATCTTTTTACTTGGAGTCAATCAATTAGGGCTCAATGAATTTTGATGAAACTTTTGTACACACAATCCACTATCAAAATACTAACATATTTTTCTTTCTTAGTCACCATACACAATTGATAAAACCTTTTCAAGAGGCAAAATAGGTGCGATTGAGAAAAAAAATATGGGAATAAACGCAAATAAAAACATATTCCTATTAATTGGGATAGTTCAGGTTAGGTCCAATGAATTTTGATGAAAACTGGCAAATGCAATCTACTATTAGTCTACAAAAGAAAGTATTCCTTACAGTTACAATATACAACCCTTAAGAGAGTTTAAAAATCAAAATAGGGCGTTCGACCAAAAAAAAAGAATTAAAGTGAGAATTAATGTTAAAACTTGGAGTCAATCATTAATGGGATGAATTTTGATGAAACTTTGAACAAACATAACATGTTACCGACCCACTAAAATATTTCTCTCATACAGTCATCATGAAAAACCTTTAAGACCGTTTCAAGGGGCAATAAATAGGTGCGATCGAGCAAAAATCTTTTACATTAAGCCAATATAAAGACAAAAATAATATTTGGAATAAGTAATTCAAGCATGACTCAATTAAGTTCGATGAATATTGAAACAAAAAGTTTGCAATCTGCCTGGGCATAATTTTTTTTTTTCCATGTATAGCCACAATAAACAACTCTCAAGTCTGATACCGTTTAAAGGCAATATAGGTTCGATCAAACCAAAAAAAGAACGTATAAGGAAAATTAAAAGTATAAAGAAGAGTCAATCAAAAGTGGCTGGATGAATTTTGTTGAAATTTTGTGTACGCAGTCTACAAACAAAGTACATCTTTGGAGGGGGGTTTAATCTGCTAAACTAAAAAATTGTTTTGAAGATCCACCATTTGAAAGAAGGAACCAAAAATTGTATTTATTGGAGGAAATGCAAGAATCAATATCGATTTTGACAACCTATAAAAACAAAGGGAAAAAAAAGAAACTCCAACAACTCCAACTCCAAATACTTATTGGAATCTGGAATTAATCTAAAACTTGTTGAAAACAACATCAGATTAGACTTTAGGGATCTCAATTAGCCTTCAATTGATGAAGTAGGCAACTATTCGTACAGCTTCGCTACAAATTTGCAATGCAACTTAAAGAATAAGAACTTATTGGAATCTGGAATTAATCTGAAACTTGTTGAAAACAACATCAGATTAGAATTTAGGGATCTCAATTAGCCTTCAATTGATGAAGTAGGCAACTATTCGTACAGCTTCTCTACAAATTTGCAAACTCTTCGGATTGAAGGCTGAATTATGTCTAGAGATGAAAATATTTGATAAATATTTGCAGGTCTGGTGGTCTCCCCCAGAATTCTAAAGGGGGGTCTGGAAGTCTCCCCCAGCATTTAAAAGGGGGTGTCCATGGGACCCCCCCAAAAATTTCAAAGGGGGTCTGGGGGCCGCCCCCAGATAAAAATGGTGTGAGAAAGTGTTCGTAGGGTATTCCCTACAGTTTATTTTGGTTTGATGGAACCTACATTGCCTTTAAACGGTATCAGACTTAAGAGTTGTTTGTTCTAGCTATACATGGAAAAAAAATTATGCCTAGGCAGATTGCAAACATTTTGTTTTAATATTCATTAAACTTAATTGAGTCATGCTTGAATTACTTATTCCAAAAATTATTTTTGTCTTTATATTGGCTTAGTTTAAAAGATTTTTGCTCGATCGCACCTATATTGCACCTTGAAACGGTCTTAAAGGTTTTTTATGATGACTGTATGAGAGAAATATTTTAGTGGGTCGGTAACATGTTATGTTTGTGCAAAGTTTCATCAAAATTCATCCCATTAATGATTGACTCCAAGTTTTAGCATTAATTCCTCACTTTATTTGATTCTTTTTTTTGGGTCGAACATCCTATTTTGATTTTTAAACTCTCTTAAGGGTTGTATATTGTAACTGCAAGGGATACTTTCTTTTGTAGACTAATTGTAGATTGTATTTGCCAGTTTTCATCAAAATTCATTGGACCAAACCTGAACTATCCCAATTAATAGGAATATGTTTTTGTTTGCTTATATTCCCACATTTTTTTCTCAATTGCACCTATATTGCCTCTCAAAAAGGTTTTAGCGGTTGTGTATGGTGACTAAGAAAGCAAAATATGTTAGTATTTTGATAGTGGATTGTGTGTACAAAAGTATTATCAAAATTCATCGAGACATAATTGATTGATTCCAAGTAAAAAGATTAATTTCTCACGATAATTCCATTTTTTGGCTCGAGCGCACTTATTTTGATTTTTTAAACGGTTTTAAGGGTTGAATCTTGTAACTATGTGTAGTTTATTTTATAGTAGGCTGAATGTAGATTTTTTTTGCTAACTTTCATCAAAATTGATTGAGCCAAACTTGAATTATTTCAGTTTTACCCATTTTTACCCATTTTACCATTGATTTCAATGGAAATCATTTTTTCCCTATAACTAACCTAAAAGTTGAAATTTCAAAAAAACAAAAAAAGTGCCTCTGGGGAATCTAAAAAGTAACAGCTGTGCAAAATCTGAAAGCATAAGGACCAATGTTTCAAAAGTTATGGGAAGGTACACACGGACTGACAGACTGATGGACTGATGGACTGACGGACTGATGGACTGACGGACTGATGGACTGACAGACTGACAGACTGACGGACAGACGCCACAGAATTTTTTTTGCATGAATGTCTCTAAGTTAGAAAGGGTTAAGAAATATGCTAATATGATTGAAGTATATTCTTTCTGATGGTATTAGACATGATGAGAGGCCATTATTTTGTAAAAATCATGATTCTAACTTAGTCGTGAGAGGCCAACTATCGAAACAAAATACTTTGAAAATCTCTGCGCTATCGCAATACTTTCTAAATTTTCCTAATTTCATTAGAGCGAGAAAGTAAAAATTAGGTGTATTTCGTTAAATTAAAATTCTGGGCAGTCTATGTCTCAGACCACGGAATCGGTCCGATTCTGCCATTGAAGTCCCAACATTTTAATTTGACAAAATACACCTTATTTTTTCTCCTCAAGTTAACATGTTGCACATCGATCAGAAGGTTTCTATATATTTTCTCAGAATCTGTCAAGATTTGTGAGAAATTCTCAAGTGGATAAGCACAAGGGTTGATTCAAAAATCTTTTAAGTCCCGATAGCTAAAAAAATCTGGGTATTTTGGTAAATGTCTATGGGAGCAAAAATGTTGGCAATTGCCTCTGATATGAGGATATGAACTCTTTTCGTACTTTTAGAAGATGCTTTTTTGCAAAAAACTTGATAAATGTGTGTGAGCTTCTTCTAATATGAATGAGGAGCTGTTGAGGGCTTTTGAAAAAAATATCAAAAATGAAAAAAATTGTTTCAATTCCGTAACCAATTTTAAAACATTTTTAATCAGCCGTTCTTGAGAAAAATGCTCTGTGCTGGTTCCTTTTATCTATAGTTATCATCTCTGTATTATGTTCTGTATAATTTCATTGGGTATGCAGAGTAAGTGAGAGTGTTGGAGTGAGAATTTCTTTTCTATGTGAAACTTCTGAGCGCTAGTGTTTTTGTTCATTTTCTTTTTTAATTTCTATTAATTTCATGTCTCAAATTATTTTGGATAAATTTATTTCACCAAAACTATCAGTAAACCTCAAGTACCTAAACTCGTGGCGGTCAAGATCCAAAAATTTCTCCAAACCTCTCCCTTTTACTACCTTCCTCTTTCCTACCTCCATCTCCTCTCTTTAAAAACTTTTCTTTCAAAATCAGTTTTTTTAACCTTATCTGAGAGATGCATGATTGTGCATGAGATCTCTCAGATTCAACTTACAAACTAGCTGATATCAAAGCAACCAAGTCTCCTCCCCTCCCCTCTTCCCACCCTTTCTACTCTTGTGTTTCTTCTAGCCCCCTATCCCTTCAGATTTCAGCCTGAGATTTTATCTGATCTTCATTATTCCGAATTATTATTACAATCTGTTGGCTGCGCTCAACGCAAACCATTGCATAACTCATAAATTGCAGGCGCATGAAAGTGCAAAAGATTTAATGCCCAAAGGCGCTGATATCCGAAGGACCAAGTCTAATTTTTTGTACCTACCGCACCTTTCTTCTGCTTCCTCTTCTACTTCATCCTCTCGCTATAGTTCACCCACCAAAAAGAAAAACAAATTAAAAAAAAAGTCAGAAAAATAACTTGGCGTTGAAATTAAAGGGACAATATTTGAAATTCAGCAGGCATGGAGTTTAAAATGTTTCCGGTACCCTGAATAGAACAAGGATCAGTATTGCGTGATTTTAAAAATGAAAAAAATTTAAGTACTCAGCGAGCTGAGTACACGGATGTCTTTGCGCTACCAAGTTTATGGGATTCACAAAATACTGCAATGTGGCAACATTGTACTGTGCGCATTTAAATCCATGAAAAAAATGAAGCTACTGGGTGTGTAGTGGGCTCAGGAGTTTGATCTATTGAAAGGTTTTAAATGAACAAAATGCAATACTTAATGCCTCACTACACGCTACACCACTGGTAACAACTTTTAGTACTAGCTGCTGCATACAAAATTTATCAGCCGAGTTATGTCAAAATAGATTTGCTTACATTTCTGATCATCTTGATAGCGTTTATTTAAGAAAATATTGCCAATGACAGCTTTGCAAAGCGCACTCCATTTGTATGCAACTACGCAGATAAATGAACTCCCAGCTGTGAACATTATCCACAAAGTTCTGTGCATAAGACAGAAATGCGTCCATCCGCACATGTAAATAAAGAGCTGTCATCAGCAATCTTTCCTGAAATGACCTAGCTATTTTATCACCAAAATTGTTGAAGATAAATATACACAAATCCATTGAAAGACAGAGTTAATGGTAGAGTTTGAAGTGAAAATTGATGTGACTTACTTGAAAGACTTGAGTTTTAATGATACCCCAACTAGCATTTCTTACACTCTGAATTTTTTGATTTGACGCAGAATACAGCTGACTACTAATAAAATTTTCTAAAAGGAGACTCTCGTTTCAAAAGCCCAATTTTAGAAACATTGCTAGCAGCAGTTAAATAAGGATACTGACAGCGTTACTACTTCTGTAAAGGCACGAGACAGTTAAAGTGAGATGCAACATGATAAAATCACTCCTCGAAGAACACACCTTTGAAAACCACCAAGGATTTTAATCATCCTAACCCATTGAAATCAATCAGTATTAACTAGTTGCCACCAGTTATAAAAACCACAACTTTGACAGTGGCTCTGACGTCTGGTTCAAAACCTTGCAATTAAAAACATTAAAATTCATTCTCTTCGATCGGAAGGGACAAGATAGCAACAAACTGATTCGTGACAGAATTCACTACACACCCGAAAACAAGAATTCTTGGCTTAAAGAAGTGGGTGAGCATTTGTAAAGCAAATAATAAAATCTAGATTGAGTTACAGAACTGAAAGATGGGTTGAGCACTGAGAAATAAGTTGATTGTTCCAATTGCTTATTTCATAAAATGATCCACAACCACGGCCGTGGCCACATTTCACGAGCAAACATCTGGATTCTGGAAGTTAATAGGAAGCAAGTGGGTGGGTTATGGTTGATTGAAATAATCCTTTAATGCACCACTAATAAAAAATAAAGGACATGAGTAATGATTAAAAAAAGAACAAACGTTTGGGAACACTGCTCATCAATTAACCTCAAACGTAAACACTAAACATCTTGCGACAGTCTCAGTCCTGTCTCGGCAAGAATTGCCGAGCAAAGTCAGAATTTAAGGAAAAAACTAATCGAAGAGTATTTAGAGGGAAAGTAGAAAACTGTTTACTGGCAAATCGTTGAAACCTCCGATACGATCATATCATAACATTGAAATTAAAGACGAGATATATGAATATTAGAAAACAAACAAATAATTACTCTTACGACCATGGACGAAGATATAACTAGTTTGGTTATTTACTTAACTATTATTCAACACATAATCAGCCTGGAATTCTCCCAAAGGCAGTACAGTACCTAAAGGCTCCTGAAAGAGTTCCTGATAAAGTTGTCTCGAGACATGGAAAATTAAGAATAGGTAATGGAGCTTAGAAATGACGAATGAGAATTACAACTGACAAACTAAATAATGAAAGCTGTGAAGAACTTGAGTGTTTCAATTAGTAGAAACTGAGATTAAGGCTATGATTGACAGAAAACACGCACAGTTCAAATAGAATTCCTAATTTGAAAGTCACTTGGTCACCGATCACGCGAAGAAATTCGATTTGTTTAGGTACTCATTGATTTTCACAAATCTGTAACCTTAAAATCTCCGAGGCGATTACGCATGTTTACCAAAGCTTCCGAACTAGATATAGCTCGTTAGTTATCACAGACAAAATAATGAAACTACCAAATTTATTCATAACGGAGACAAATCCTTATGAAAAACTTAGGGCCAATACTCTGTCAAAACCTCACTCCAACTCACTCAAACATTCAAACATTTCAAACGGCGCACTATGGATCCAAATCGAGTCCTAAGTGGTCAAAAATACAAAGACATGAGATGTCACAAGAATTGTCGATCCATCAAATGATATTCTCCGATAAATATGGGACAAGCCAGGATAGAAAAACCGAGCCAAATAAACCCCTTAAAATCACTTATAGTGCCCAGCGAAAATACTAATTTTCCAACTTTGAAAGGATCGAATTTGGACCGCCAAAGATTTGATTTCTATCCATTGTGCGGCGGACCGAAGAATATCGCGGATTCGATATGGCGCGCGATTCGTTTAGTGACTGCTTAAAGGATAGGGAGACTTTTGGCGTTGCCGCTCCGCAATATATCGAACGAAGGGAATCCACCGTAAAACGAGACGCGATCATTACGTGCGGAAATCTGACAACGCACGTTTGCGACCAAGCCGAAAATTGTCGATTGTTATGCAGGAAGTTTATGGCCAAAATCGATACGAAACCATAACAAAAACATGCAGTACTTACTGCATGTTAAAAAAAAACGAAATTCACACCAAGAAAGTCTAAAATTCAGTGATAAACTCACATTACTGCTACAACGGCAAGTTCGTAATGGCGGTCCAACGCAGGTATCATGGGAGATCCCTGTCTATTACGCCACCTTCTCCACGGAAACACAGAGGTAAGTCACAATGGGGCAGTTGCAAGGGTCTGAAATGTTGTGTTTTTTACGAAGAAAATGAAAGTACTTGATGAGCTGAGAACAATGGTGACTTTGGTTTTTTCCTTAGTGTCCCGGTCTTGGAGAAACACACGTGTAAAGTTGTAAAAAATCGTGTGCGTAGTGACGTCACTACGCGTAATTCCCATTTAAAACAATTTATTTTTTGGCCAAAATCTCAACTCTTGAGCATTGGGACTTAATTAGAAACCAAAGGCATCTTTGTTCTCAGCTAATCGAGTACTTTCATTTTCTTCATAAGAAACAAAACATTTCAGACCCTTGCAACTGCCCCATTTAGACAGGAATCTCCCATGATACCTGCGTCTCGTCGCCACTAAGCCAGATTCTGAGAGTGAATTTCGTGGTTTTTTAGTGGTACTCATCGTCATTTTTACAGGTTTTTGTGCAAGAATCAACTCTTCAATCCCCTATAGCAAAAGTTTATAAGAGCCCCATTGTGAGACTATAAGTGTACATTCCACTGCGGGCAGACTAAAGAGGTACATAATACATATACTTACACTGAGAATTAATTGTCGCAGTGGCGTCGCGTGCAATTTGGCAACAATGTATTTTTTCCATTTAATTTCATGTAAAATATCGAATTCAGGGGGTGCACAGTGCACAGGTAAAATTCGATGTATTTAATGAGTTTAAATAGAGCAGTTGCATTGTTGCCAGATGGCACGCGACGCCACTGAATTGTCGTATAAAATTATCCATGTTTTGTAGCTGATTTTGGCCTCAACTCAATGACCATGTTGCAACTCTTGCAATTTAATGCTACAGGTAGGTATGATTGAAGAGTTAATTCTTACATAAAAACCTGTAAAAATGAAGATGATGAGTAATAAGTACACTAAAAAATCACAAAATTCACTCTCAGAATCGGGCTTGGTGGCAGAGCTACGCAGGTATCGTGGTAGATTCCTATCTAGTTTATGACATATCTTTGAGTTTCCGTAGAGAAAGTGGCAAATTAGACAGGAATCTCCCATGATATTTGCGTAGCTTACGATCTTGCCGTTATAGCTGTTTTTTGAGTTTTTTACTTACAGAATTTTAGATTTTTTTTAGTGTGATTTTCGTGATTTTCACTGGTTTCTACATGACCATTCATTTTGCGTACAGCTAAAGTTTGCAAGAGCTCCATTTCACTAGACATCTAAGTAATTAACGTCATGCATGAAAATAAGATTATGTATCCGACCTCACATTTAAAAGTTTTTTAGCCACACGTCTAGGAGAAGTTACCAAGAGCATACACGGAGAAAAAAGATTCGGTTAATTTATCACGATAACTTGGTAGAGCTCGTTTCAGAAGTGTAGGCGGACCAAAACCATAATCTTTGGCCAATTTTCAACTTTTATTCCTTCAAATCAACACCAAATTTGCTCCTGACTTTATTCTTTTGTGTTTAAAGTTTTCCTCATTGAAAAGTGACCACTCAATTTCATTTTTATTCATTTTCATCGAGTAATATCAGAAATAATGTTGACGAATTCCAGAGATTATCGGTCTAGGTCCGCCTACTCTTCTGAAACGAGCTCTAGGTGGATTCTAAGCGTAAATTTACGCCGAATATGGTGATAGCAAGCTCACTTCAAGGTTTAAATACGACAACCATCCGGGAATCATAGTGCATATTTAACTGATACCTATACCTCTTGATCGGTGCCAAAATCACCCACAAATATTGTAAAGTTCATCAATATGTTGTTTTTCCGTGTACGTAGTGGTGGCTCGAGAAATTCGATCTATCGATGTTCACTCCATTTAAAACTATAGAAAATTATCGATTTCTTGGGGGTTCAATGGAGCTGTTGCAAACTTTTGCTACAGGCTTATTAATAGTTGATAATGGGGTAATACCCTGTAAAAATAACAATTAGCTCACTAAAAAATCACGAAATCCACTCTTAAACTCACAAAATGCTTTTAAACGCGAGACCGTAATGGCGGCCGGGGCCGCGGTTTGCATTGGAGTTCCCTATCTTCAATCAGCGCCATCTACACTAGGTGTTCTTGCAACACCACAAGAAGAAGAAGAAGCATACAACTATGCAATAAGAAAACCGCGGCCTCGGCCGCCATTACGGTCTCGCATCTAAAAGCATTTTGTGAGTTTAGGAGTGGATTTCGTGATTTTTTAGTGCGCAAATCGTTATTTTTACAGGGTTTTATCCCACATTCAGCTAATATTAAGCCTGTAGCAAAAGTTTGCAACAGCTCCATTGCACCCCCTGACGATCGATACTTTTCTATAGTTTTAAATAGAGTAGGGATCGATGTATCGCATTCCACGAGCCGCCATAGCGTGTATACTCCGTGAATTTGAGGCGAGAGAAGCTTTTGTTTCTCACGCAATCAGACAAAAAATCGAGCAGAAACAGAATAAATTTAGAATTTTACCGTGCATGGATTGGTTATGCGTGCACGTGGACACACTTATTTGCACAGCTGTCGATGGTCGAATGGGGGGCGACCCGCAACCCGCGACCCACGACTGTGAAAATTGAGCCGTTACGATCCTTGCAAAAACGACACATCTCCGATGGAATTTAAATGGGAGAGGTGCCGTTCTTGAGCCCATAATCGTTTCAATTGTGCTTTACGGATTACCGGCGAATTGTGGAGCGAGTGCGAGTAGAAACCTTGAACTTGAAACAATGTCATTCACATCTCCGATTCTGCCGCGACTTGACTTGACTTGTCAGATACTACGCCGCACTTCTCGCCGCACTCTGGATCAAGACATGGTTTTTTTTGGACAAGAAAAAAATATTGTTTTTTGCCTTAAAAACGTGCTAATGTAGTTGATATATTTTCTTGCTTTAAGGGGAGTCAGAAGTTTCTGTGCTCCAAATGTATCAATATAAACGCCCCGTTTTCTCCGAAATGGTATAAGAGACAATTCAAATGTTAGCTTAGCACATTTTAACTCGGGGATTTTTGAAAATTCAGAAAACTGCAGTAAAAACCGTCGCTCCTGCGAGATTTTTAAATTTTCTGGAAAAATTTGTTGACAATTGCGCCTAAAATGAGTCATAATGAAGGGGGGGGGGGGGAAATGAGTCATAATGAAGGGGGGGGGAATTGGAAAAGCCTGTATTGAAGTTTGTTCAAAAGTATGAGAATTCATGGGGGGGGGGGGGGTTCTTGGAAAGCTTCAGCTAGTAGTTCCTGAGAAAAGGGGCATTTGCGGGGGAAAAAAACTAAAATATTGGAAAACTCACTTTTTTTTGGATTGACCTAGATGCAACCTTTAATGTACCCGCAAGCACGAAAAAGCTCCTAAAATCTAAACCACTCATCAGAATGATAAAAGCCATGAAGGGAAATGAACCTTAGGTTACGCTGAATAAGAATATGTATAAAACAAAATTGAAATTTTGACTAATTTTTAGATTTCCGACTTCCCTTAAATCTCTTTACAGACTCGGTTAGTTCAAAAAAACGCAGTTCTGCCGCTCATAAAGGAAAGTTAGTTAACTGTTCGTACTCGAGGGAGTTGGAATTGCCGATACGATTTATTGAAGGCGCCCATCAAAACCTTATCTTGTGAGTGTTTCTGTCTCCATGCAGAATCGCGTTTTCCTGGAATCGTGAAACTGGAACAATGTGAAATAGACTAGGGAAAAACGAGTATGCTCGGGCTTGGCCCATATAAGGGGTTAACCATGTTTATTGGCTCATTGCAAGCTCTAAAATGAATTATTTAAAAAAAAAAAAAAAAAAAAAAAAAAAAAAAAAAAAAAATTGTGGGGGAAAAAATTGTGTCCGAGAAATTTCAAGTTTCGCTCTACCGTGCGCCACCGCCCGAGTGTGAATATGATGTGACACACATCCTTTATGAAGAAGAAAAAAGTAAAAAAGCTCACGAATCCGGTTCAAGATACATATAAAGACCAGCTGCCACGGTTTTAAAAAGACGAGTTACTTATGGAAAAGAGTGAAATATAATACGACGTAGTACATACAACGCACGAAAAAATAAAAAAGGAAAAGAAAAGAAAATATGATTCTTCGAGCAGAAAAGAGGGACGGGTGAAAAAGCATTGTTGAGGGAGAAACAATAATTAAAAGTCCATAATTTTGCATGTTTATGGTTTAATTACAGGGTGTTCCTTAACTACACTAGTGTACATATTGCGAGTCGACGTTTTAAAGTGGAGAGTGTCATTTTTTGGTATGGGGGAAAAAATTCGATACGATTCTGTATAAAAAATGCGCAAGTTTTCTTTGGATTGTAATAAAATTAATGGAAGAACTTTAAACACACTAAAAATTCACAATTTTGAAGATGCATTCAAGGGGGGGGGGGTGGGGTTACATCGCCTTAGAAAGGCATCAAATTTCGGAATGAACGTGGTTTCAGACTAGTAATAATAATTACAGAATGAATACACTGAGAAAAAAGTGTCTGTTAAAAACTATGAGAATAGAACCATATACCTAGTTGTTTTCCCCCTTATTTCAATCATAAGACCTACCGTCGCAATAGTTTGGACGCTTGAATCTACTCGAATTCCGATTGTCTCTATGAAATTCCGATCGCCTCTATGGAAAATAAAGTGCGGTAATATACTATCCGGAACATTCATTAGAACAATCGGAAATTTATCGATTGAATAAATAAAACTATAGTAGCTTTTTCTTTGGCAACAACCGTCAACCGTATATAGCGCTCCTATATCCAGAAACGTCGTTAATCGCTCTGGAAAAACGGGATTTTCCCTCTCAGAATTTGAAATATTCGTCGAAAAAAGCTATTTATTTATTTTGCAAATGCATTTATTTGTTTTCAAGACGTGGAAACAAAATATTGAAAAGACTTGCAGAATATTCTGCCTCCGCCACTTGCCTTTGCGAGATATTTTTGCGAAGACACCATCTCTCGCTCCGACTCTCGTAAAACTCGTCTCAGAGGTGTCACTGGCGCAACCAGGATCTCTTCCATCTCTCTCATTTCCCATTTGAATGTATAAGTAGGAAAGGACAGAAAGATGGGGTTTTATCCCGTTGTCCATCCTTGTTTAACATACGTTTTTTAATGGAGAAAGAGAGAGATGAAGAAACTCTCGGTGCGCTACTGAGAGGTGTAGGCGCACCTATACCATAATCTTTGGCGTTTTTTCAAATTTCATTCCTTCAAATTGAAACAAAACTTGCATCTGATTTAAACCTTTTGATTTTAAAGTGTTCCTCAATGAAAAACCACCGCTCAAATTCATTTTCATTCACTTTCACTGCGTAATAAGATAAATAATGTTGATAAATGCCAAAGATTATCGGTCTAGGTGCGCCCACACTTCTGAAACTACCTCTACAAGGGCGTTAAACACGCCGATGCGGTCTGTCTGTTCAAATCCAGGAAAAATATCGCTGTCTTGCTGCGGCGGAGCACTGAGCAACTTTAAAACGGTGTATTTCGGGGAAAAATCTCATCCTCTCGGAACAATGGGACTTAATTAGAAGCCAAAGGTATCTTTGTTCTCAGCTCATCAAGTACTTTCATTTCCTTTCTAAAAAAACACAACATTTCAGACCCTTGCAACTGCCCCATTCGGAAAAATTGACACGAAACGCCGAATATTCACCATAGTTGATCACACACAATAACGATAAAGTAAATGTATACCGGGGGAAAACGCATAAAATGACACAAAGCGTAGCTCTTATCAGGAAGTGAGTCGTTTGTCTACATTCTAACCAACAATATAAATACTCAAATAGCCATCTTTTGCATGCAGGGTTGGTGCATCCATTCGACCGCCATCTTAAGCTTTCCTTGAATTTCTGTTTGTGGGTTTATGAGTAGATTTTGAGACCGTTTGATATGCTCACAATGTGATTTTCACGCGATTTTACATCAAAATCAACCCTTTACCAGGACTGTCAAAAGTATGCAACGGACCCATTGCAAGAAGGCCGCCACTCATAGGCGTAGCGTATCAGGGGCTAGGGGGGGGGGGGGGGGGCTATGGCCCCCACTTTTTTTGGGTGGAGGGGCTAAAAATCGGGGCTAAAATATTACGGAGGGGCTAAAAACACATCGACTTGGTAATTATAGGTAATTTTAAACATCCCTTTGAGACGAGAAGCAAAAAAAAAAAAAAAAAAAAAAGTCATAACTTTTTCACTTTTTAGCCCCCCCCCCCCACTTTTTTTTTGTCACGCTACGCCTATGCCGCCACTGATAACAAGTTGTATAAAATGCAGGCCGTTGACTCCGGATGGTTTGAACTGAACTTTGCGTCTGATTGTTTGTTTTGTTATTTGCTGCAGCTGATTGGTTGCTACGAGTCGCGGATCCAAGTGAACGTGACGGAGGACTCACTGGAGTTCCGTCATCTGGCGACGAACGTGGTTCAATTGACTCTCACGGACGGCGAGCTGACCGACATTCCGTCCCTCTTCGCCTACGATAGTCTCCAATTCCAAGCGGTTCATTTTCTCATCGCTTTTCCCAGCCTTAGACTCGTCAAGTTCTCACACAATAAAATACAGAAAATCGAGCTCGATACTTTCAGGTGAGTACCTATACGTATACAAGTATATAGGGAGTAACACTGCTTAAGTCACTTGGCGCTTGCTAGTGCTGCGGATGATATGAATAATAATAATAATAATTATCACACGATACGACTGCAATCAGTACAATCGCACCGACTACTTAGGACTTTCGCGTAACACGAATCACGATAAGCGAGGGACTATTCCTGATTCACTGCGGGGCATTGCTTGGCAATCTCTTTAGCTCTCAACGACCTACACTGAAAAAAAAAAAAGATTACCAGCGGGCCGATCATTTATTTCATCGCTAAACCGATCGGTAAGACAGAGAATGAGTGATTCTGTTGGTTGAATTGTGTAAAACTTGGCCGTTGCTAGCTCGTTTCAGAAGTGTAGGCGGACCAAAACCATAATCTTTGGCAAATTTTCAACTTTTATTCCTTCAAATCAATACCGAATTTGCACCTGACTTTATTCTTTTGTGTTTAAAGTTTTCCTCACTGAAAAAAGGACACTCAATTTTATTTTTATTCATTTCCATCGAGTAATATCAGAAATAATGTTGGCAAATTCCTAAGATTATCGGTCTAGGTCCGCCTACACTTCTGAAACGAGCTTTAACCATCGTTAACCCTTTAAAAACCAGATTAGTTCGTAAGATCGCTACTCATCCGTTTATATAGGGAAGATAGTTAACTGTTCGTACTCTGGGGAGTTGGAATTGCCTATACGATAAATTGAAGGCGCCCGATGAAATCTTATCTTGAAATGGTCAGCATCAATAATCGCGTTTGTTCGGAATCGTGAGACTGGAACAATGTGAAAAAGACTAGAGAAGAAAAACTAGTTAACTCGGGCTTAGTCCATAAGGGGTTAAGAGTCTCGTTAGTTATAGGTTGTTCATGAGTAGCCTTTACATAGCGCGCACTATAACGATGATTACCACAGCAACGGCTAAAGTTATATAATTTTCGACCAAAAGAATCAGTCAAACACAGTCTTAACGATCGGTTTAGCGACGAAGTAAATGATCGACCAGCAGAAGCATGTATGACGATATGTGAGCCATTGTAAATGATAGTACAATTACCAGCAGTGGCGTCGCGTGCAGTTTGGCAACACAGCAGGCTATCCATTTAAACTCATATAAAAGGTCGAATTCAGGGGGTGCACAGTGCACAAGGAAAATTCGATATATTTAATGAGTTTAAATGGATGAGTAGCATTGTTGCCAGATGGCACGCGACGCCACTGATTACCAGAATTCTAGTGTTTGAACCATATATTATATGATCTCGAAAATTTTGAGGAAATTCTAGTTCTCTACAACTATATTCTGGTATTAGCACCAGAATTTACTTATCAAAGTTCTAGGTTTTCTGTGGTTCACATATTATTGTGCTCTTCTGGTGTAAATATTACTAGAATTCAGGAATGGGGTAGTTGCAAGGGTCTGAAATGTTGTGTTTTTTATGAAGAAAATGATAGCACTCGATGTGCTGAGAACAATGGTGCCTTTGGTTTTTTCCTAGGTGTCCCGGTTTCGGAGATACACACTTGTAAAGTTGTAAAAAATCGGGTGTGTAGTGACGTCACTACGCGGAATTCCCATTTAAAACAATGTATTCTGGACCAAAATCTCATCTCCGGAACAATGGGATTTAACTAGAAACCAAAGGCATCTTTGTTCTCAGCTCATCAAGTACTTTCATTTTCTTTATAAAAAACACAACATTTTAGACCTTTGCAACTGCTCCATTACTTTTTTCATGTATAACCAACGAGCTATACACCAATAGAGACGCTACGTTTTGTTATAAGTCCTATCCCAAAATGTGACTGCATGGAAGATCTGATTCTGGTTTGTTTACCACTTATTCTTTAAACCCTTTAAAATCAAAGATTTTAAATTTAATTCAGTGAAATTGGTTGTAAAAAAAAGTGCAAGTGCTGTATATTGACTATCTGTAAAAAAGGAACTTGAATGCAACTATATCCATGCAGGAGAGAAATTTTCTTGTTTCCATCATGCCTTATAGTTTCTTTACGTGCAAATCCTTCCAAAAGAAAAAGTTACATCAATTTCTGTGTCCAGGTAGCCACTCGAAATTACTTCACTTCTGAATAACAACCCCAATTTAAAAAGGGTTTGTGTCAACCCCTTTTTAGAATTTTTAAAAATTTTAAAAAGTGAAGCAAAAAAAAAACCGAGCCCCTGGAAAAAAATTTTCCCTAAAATATTTCCACCATGGCTGTAACAGACCCATTCCCCCCGATAAACTGTCCCAAGCTCTTCAGTTTTTCAACCGAAGACATAAAAGCGTATCAATGGCGTAGCGTGCCATTTGGCAACTTTGCATTTCGTCCATTTAACCCATGAAAAGGATTGAAGTATTGGATGTTCGGTGAAAACCTTTGCATTTGACCTTTCATATTGGTTTAATGGACAAAAAACAACGTTGCCAAATTGCACGCTACGCCCTGAAGCGTACATCATGAAGTTTTTCTTCCCTACTTTGTTCCAGTTACAATCCTCAATTGCGTGAGATATACCTGGACTCGAATAAATCGAGGCCATTCAAACTGGGGCGTTTAAAAAGCTGATACATTTGGAAATATTGGACTTGAGCCGAAATAAGTTGCTCGAAACGCCGCCAAATTTACCGCTGTCTCTCATATCCTTTGATCTATCGGCCAAACTGTTGGAACGAGTGGCACCCCGACAATAGAGGAAGTAAGTTTAATTAATAGCATGTCTCTTGTTTTGCTTCAATAATTGTACGGCCGTATACAAATTTTTATCAAAAAAAGGGCATTTTAGAGATCGATAAGACGAGATCTGATTCCATTCTGCGGGGTGATGATGAGCATTTGGATCGTGATTGGGTCGAGTCCATGCTCGACTCAGGGGCGGATCCAGAAAACACTTGGAAAGGGG